>CM062367.1:8750000-10000000 GCA_031216115.1 Senna siamea | reverse complement strand
AGTAAAACTACTACATATTAGCGACAAAAAATCTCTGTTATCCATGACATAAAATTGTTTAGTCCTCTGCCACTAAAAAAGTCACTATTATATCTTTTTTACTTTGTTTATTGATTTTTGACACGTAAAATTCATTACTTCATTGAGAAAACAGCCAAATTGAACATCATTTATTATGTTGATTTAACCAAAGTTCCAAGCTTAGTTTTGGCACAGGCAATGAGTTCAAGGAAACACAAAGATTTTATTGTAGAAAAGTTCAGATCCTCCATCCATGGAAGGAAAACAAATATTGGCCATGAGCATGACTTCTGTACAAAGTAACACACATTGTTCCTATAAACAAGAAGGAAGAAAATATACCACTCAGAAAGTGAATTTACATGATGTTGCATATATAACAACAAACAAAACATTTTTTTCACTAAGTATGGTAGCTATATAGATTAAGCAATATTAACATATTTTATCTTTATTCACATGTTCACGTTGTTAATCTATATTCATAAATATTCAATAAAATTTTATGTTAATTATCGACTACTTAACACAACACTCCTCTTTTATCTGGATTTGGGATTGGCTATGAAAGCCAAACTTACCATAGCCAAGCTTTGAATATATACAAAGCCAAAATTGTGATTGCAAACTCTATTATATATATATATACACACACTGATATAGATAACTTTAACTCCATCAGAATTAGTGAACATTCTTGTACTTGGATTTGTAAACATAGGAAAGCCATGGATGCTGCAGTGCTTGTGTTGCAGTAGGTCGTGTTTGGGGGTTGATGCTAAGCAAGTATCTAACAAAGCCAATGAACATAGTATCGGTAACGTGCAAGTGCTGTTCCAATGATGACTTCTCCGGAATTATGTACTCCACTTGGTTCGTTTCCTGTTCACAATAACATAAATGAATGAATTAATTCATTTGAGTTTTGCTCTTTATCTTGTTTAGTACATAAATGGATGAATCTTTATTCACTGCAGACATAAGCAAGATCCGGAGTCAAGTAGCATTAATAAGAATGCAGAAATGACAACTGTACTTCAATATTAACAAAATTTTAGCATGCTTGAATCTTGAGAAAAAGTGCGATAATTTGCCCTTAGATATTGACTCAAAGTTGTTGAAAATTCAAGAATGAGCTAATAAGGTTTTGAGTCAAAATGTGATGTTAAATTTATGAGTATGATTCTTTGCTGAAGCTCAATAAATGAAGATCTCATTGTCCTAACAAAATGACATATATTCAGCTGGGAAGAGCTATGAAGGACAAAAAAATAGGAAACAAACCTCATTTACATAATAAATATCATATTCTTTGGTAAAATACTTGTGTGTTTCCTGCCCCTTTACTAACATCTCAAGATCAATAGGACCAAGCACTGTGATCATGCGTGCAAGAATCATCGCTATGGCATCATTTGGAAAAAGTACCTAAAGAAGAAACAATTCATAAGTGTCATGCTTGAGTTAGTGCTGGAGAAAAATAAACTTCATTAATATTCATGCCAAAGGAAAAATAGAATTTAGAACATACATCACCGAAGCATAGCTCGGCTAAGATGCATCCAAGGGACCATATGTCAATCTTTTCATCGTATTGGAGGCCTAACATCACTTCGGGAGCCCTATAGGATCGTGATTGTACATATAGGCACAAATTGTCTGTTTGAAAGCAACTGCTTCCAAGATCAATAACCTTTACCTCACATCTTATGTAATTTTTCATAAGAATATTTTCTGGCTTCAGGTCACAGTGAATGACTCCCAAGCTATGCAAGTATTGCAATGCCTCCAAACACTGACGAGTAATTATCTGCAAAGAGTAATGATACAACACAACACAACATTACAATCCCAATCATCATGTTTTGACATTTCCTCTAATAAGAGAAAGTCAGGAAAGAAGTTATTGCATAATATGTGTACAGAAGTTAGTAGTTGTTTTGAACAAACCTGCAACCTGCTTAATGTAAAATACACTTCACCACCAGATTCTTGATTGAATTTCTGAAATTCGTATAAGTTTGCTCGAAGAAGCTCAGTAACAATGAATAGATGCTCCTGTGAAGTTTTCATTTAAGATTAAGATTAGTTATTAAAAGAGTTAAAACTAAACATGAAGGAGGAGATATAGAGAAAGGAAACATCATTCATTAAAGATGCATAAGATCATTCTGAAAAGTAAATCAGGTTAATCTGAGCTTTATGAGAAAACACATGAAAACATTTGCAGCTGCATGTTTGTCCTTTAAAGCATACCTGATGATAGAAGTAGTCATAAAGACGCAATATATGGAATTGATCAGCTGGATCATGCTTATTGACAAGTTTAAGAAGTTTGATTTCATCTAAGCTTTGATCAAAAAAGTCTTTGTCATTTTTTATAATCTTCAAGCAAACATCTATTCCTGTCCGAAGATCATGTGCTTGAACAACCTTACTAAAAGCTGCCGAACCAAGATATTCGGTTACATAGTATCTGCCAGCTATGACTGTATTTAGTACAATTGGCAGGTCCTTGCTTTCTTCAAATCCGGTCCTGTAATGCACAAGTGCAAATTAAATTTTACTTATTTAGATCATACTAATTATCAAAGTGGATAACCATATTATAAATTCCACCCAGAAATAAATGCTCTGAATCAAAACCAACATGATCAGAAATAAATGAGTACCATCAAAATGGCAATGAATTTCGAGTTTTATCAACTCCTATGGATTCAAAATCAATTTGGTGGAAATGAAAGTTTAGAATACAAGACTATCTGAAACAAACCTATTTTTTCTATGAATTATTCTTAGGTCAAATACTTCATAGTCATCCTCATGAGTGTACTTTAGGAGTTCATCATCAGTAATGTTCTCTCCATCTGCCACACCATCTGATTCTTGGCATTCTTCGCTTAATTCTCTACCATCTTGAGCTTCATAGCTGTCAAGTCCATTTGGTAGATTTGTTTCAGCAACTTTAACAGTCAAGTCATAGGAACCTTTGCACCCCTTACAAATGTCATTGTTTGTGAAGTAGTCAAATGTTTGGCCCATGTTATTCTCCAAAGCAGAATCAAAAGCAGAAATTTTCCCAACAACCTTCGAGTGATTATCATTTAGACAGATTTCCTTTTCCAACAATTCTCCTTTAAACTGATCTTTCTTATCTTTGCAACAACAGTCTTTCAAATAAGTCACATTTTCATCCCCTTCAAAGGAATGAGTAGAAAGGCATGCCTTGTCCATACAATCATTATTTCCCTCAACTCGAAATCCTTCGGAGATGTAGCTAATACTCAGAGGATTCTCATGGTGAATCGCTGTTTGTAATGTCATTATAAACTTATCCTCACTTTGGCAGCCAAAGAAATCTGGCCCTTCAAAGCTTGGAGTCATGAAATTGTCATCATCCTTCTCATCATACCAATATGATTCATTTTGCATATCGAATTCAGGGTAATCACGTGCCGTTCCAAATTGAGAAAGTCTATAAGAGGAAGATTCAGAATCATTCCGAGATGAGGAACGGATTCCATATGGATTTATGAATTCTGCAAGAACAAGCAGCTTTCAGGATGCTCTAATGCATCAGTGATTAACTAAGAAAAAAGAAAAAGAAAATTAAATTAAACAAAAGAGAATCACAACTTGCCAAAAAACAACTCAATATTTATTTATGGTGAATGACGGTATAAGCCCATATGATTTGTTATATGTCTAAATGTTTTGAGAAATATAGAAGAACTGTATGCGGAGCTAGTCTTTTTGGTACTATCATCTATAAGAACAACCTTTAAACATCAATACAAAAGAACAAAAAAAATACTAAATTCAATTCAACATGATATGTGATCCAATTCCGACATCTACAATATAAAACTACGAAAAACATTGAAATCCGCCAAACTTTAAAGAACAAGTTATGAACAAAAAGATCTCATAACTTCAATTACTGTTGCTCAAGTACAAAGCATAGTATAGTACCTGAAGAACAAACACCAGAAGTAGAAGATCCTAAGCTCACAAACTCATCCTCAGACGGACACTCCCTGCCTCTCGGCAGCTCCGACCGCCGCGAGGACGATCGGACTCTGACCGGCGGAGGCGGAGGCACCATGGGGAAGAAGAATTTCTCGTAGTCAAAGGATTCCAAATCACCGTTGTCGATGATGTCCTGTTTGAGTGCAGACTCTGCCTCTGAGAATCCATTCTTCCTCAAGAACTCTAGGACGGGTTCGATGTCAGAAACAGCCATGAAGACGGGAGTTGAGAGGTAGATAGATAGAAAGGTGAGTGAGGCAGAGGGGCAAGAAGATGTGAATTAAGGAAGGAGGAGAGGGCAAAATTGTAATATAGCCCATGAATTAAGATGTGCATGCTTGGTAGATTCTATCTCTCTCTTTCTTGCCTGTGTATGTGTTTCTGTGAAACATAAGCTAAGGGAGAAGCCTGCGTATGTCTTACCAACTTTGAATACACGAAGAAAGACTCTCAGGTTGTGGGAAGGTTTTGATTTGGTGTGGCCGTGACTATAGTAAGTTAGAGGGTTGGACATGTGTAGTCATCATATGTTGGACACCTCAGATATTGAGCTTGTTTAAGAATAATTTTGTCAACTTAATTTTAAAAATATTCATTATCTATATCAAAATCATAATGACTTTGGGATTTTCGTTTTGCCTTCTATAACCATATATTATATCATTTAATACAGACTAAAAACTAGATTTTTGTCTCTAAATTTGCATCAAGTTTAAACTTTGTGCTTCTTTTTATTTATTTTAATTTTGTTATTTATTTTTATTAATTAATGTAATTTTTTCTTCTCTTCAAATGTCATAAGTATTATGTGAAATTAAAATAGAATAATTTTAGTCCAAATATAATTAAAGCTTAAATGAGGTCAAAATACTTCAAAATTTTTTTGAAAAATTTCAATTGAGTATTCAAAAATCAAAAATTAATTTTTTTTTTTAAAAAGTTATATAAGAATAACTTAATTAGCTCAATTATATTCTGTCAAAAATAATTTTACATGAATTTCATATACAACACTATCATTAATGATATATATATATATATAAGATATTTGGTTAGAAAAAAAATAACATCAATTAATAAAAATTAATAAAAAATAATAGACAAAACTGAAACCTCAAAGACCAAAAGTTAATTGTGGTCCATTTTACAATTTAAAAAAAATGACATAAAGAGAGAAAAAATATATAATTAAAATAATAAAAAATTAAAACAGATAAAGTGTAAAATCTTACATATTATTTGATTTTATTAGTTTTGAATACAATGAATTTTATTTTATATTTAAAAAAATTGTCATACAAACAAGCCACTAATTATTATTATGTATGTAAAGGTTATTTATAAAAGTATTTCTTACTTTATATTTTTTTTAAATTGAATTTTCATATATCCTTTAAATTTTTTTTTTCTGAAAATGGATATTTTATTTTTATTGAAAATAATATTTTTAAACAATTTTTTTACTTTCTATTTTTAAGACTCAAAATTATTTTTAAGAATAAAAATCAAACAAGCCTTTCATTTTTTTTTTCTTGGTTTCTTTCTTTGTAAATGGTGAGAAGTCAACTCAACATAGGTATGGGACCATTTCATTTTGCTTTCTATGTAGCTTTTATAACTTTTTCTCTTATTCCTTTTTCATGAAGACATTAAATAATGACTAAAGAATAATCAAGATATATGCTTTGAAGATTTTCCTTTTTTATTGCTTCACATTACTTTTTTTTAATGTGAAATCTAGATATTCTTGTTCAGCTACATGAAATCCCTCTTGCGTTTGGAATATTCTCATGTGCAAATTTCTAGACCCTTCCTTCCTTGCATGATTGTCAAACTATTAAATTAATCAAACATGATTTCAAATAATTTTCTTTTTAAAAAAAACTGTCCATGTTAAAAAGATGAAGTTAAAAAATAAAAACAAAAATAAATAATATTAAAAAAATTACGGCCACCTTGAAAATTAAGAGCATTTTATTTTATTGATCACTAGCTTTAACAAAAATAAATAATATTAAAAAATGTATTTAAATATTTAAATAATTATTCATCTTATTAAATTATACGTAATTTTTTCATTTGTTAAAAAAGATGGATTGATCAAATTAGTAAATTATTCCTCTCAAACCGAGTGACCACCCAAATCATTTGATTGGATTGATCAAATCAGTAAATTATTCTTCTTCTTTTTTCTTTTTAATTATTAGAGTTTTTTCCTTTCCTTTATTTTCTTTTTATCATTTTTTTATTCCCTTTTTCTCTCTATTTTAATTTCAAATGAATTGTTCCTTGGTGAAGCCAAAATATACCTGTCAAAGTTTCTAATAATTAAGTATGTCATTTTGGAGTAGTTGACATGTGAAATGCTGTGATGATTAAAGTTTTACATTTAATATAATAATAAAATTTTAGTAAACAAATATGTAATTAATAGAATTTAATGTGTAATTAATATGAAACAATTTAGTGTATATATGATACTCAAATTCTTCGTATAAATATAAAAATATGCAATTAATATCATTTACCTTAATTTTCATAAAAAATATTAAATTATATGTTAGTTCTTATAGTTTTTTAAAAAAGTTTCATTTATTCTCCAATAGCAAAAACTTTGGTAGATGCTTTATTAAATTTTTTTTATATGGTTTTTTTTGTTGTTGAAAATACAACTATCTACACAAACTTCGACTAATTTAATTTGTCATAACAAGTGAAGAGCTTCAACAATAATATTTTTATATATAAAATTTAAATTTAATATTTGACTTAAAAGAAAATAAATTATCTATCATTTTAATCAACTTATGTTAGTGATAATATGAGTATATATAATTCAAACTAAGTCACATGAACTGATTAACATAAGTTGCATCACACGTGGTATATATATTATTATTTTCACTTCATTGTCTACTTTTACTCCTTTGTGAATAGTTTAACTGATACATAAACTATATTTATATTTAGAATATCAAAATAGTACACCAATATAAACAAAATTTAATAATACAAACTAAATTAAAAATTTTTAAACCACAAGAATCAAATGAAAAATTAAGTGAAATTAAGGAACCAAAAAAAATTAAGCTAAAAATAGCTTTTTTGTTTAAAAAAATGAACTAATACCAGTCTTAGATTTCTTCCTAAAATTGGACAAAGCTACGTCCCGGATAAATATACACGCATACATCATAAATTAAAGACAAATAACAGTTTGAAATTAAATAAAGCGGAACTTTTCTTTTTGACAATATTTTTTATAAATATTCTCTATAAAAATTAATTTAACACAAAATATTGAGAAATAAAAACATATTTTTAATAAAAATTTAAATATTAATTTATTATGAGAAATTAATCATTTTATTCAATTCAATTATCGTTTGTGACCTAATCTCATAATCCCATCATGATCCTCAAATTGTGGGATATGATTTGAAAATAATTAATTATATTTTCTGAATTCTCATTAATGATCATAACTGTGACGTGAATGTCGACGTTGGAGTTGAGTCTGGATGCTCACCTTCTCCAGAACACCTTTGAAACGTGGAGGGAGGAATGAGGGCATAAACAGATATTCTTTGAATGTTATTTTATTTTATTTTTTATTTTTAAAAGTTATTTTATAAAATTAATTTTAAAAATGTATGTTGATGTTATTTTTGTGTGTGACTAAAATGATAATAAGAGAGACAGATTCACTACTATTGAACAAATAATTAATAACACATTGTTAAAAAGATTAAAAGAAGTTTAATTTAAAAGGTTATTAACACAAATTTAAATCACATATAATTTGTTCAATCACAGTTATTTAACTAATTTTTAAATATTATGAGATATTTTGTAAAAAATTTCTTTCAAATTCTGAAGCATTTATGCCAAGTCACGTTAACATTATTTTCACGTTTGATGTCGTTCTAAAAACACCCATTCAAAATGAAAGTGACTGACGGAACACCCAACAAATTATTATTCTATAAATTAATATTAGGTATATGAAAGCTACTTAATGTCCATTTTGAACGCACAGCTTTTTACCTAAATTAATATTCCGCTTATTATTCACACTATGAAAATGGACCCTATTTCAAGCATATGAAATTTTCTATTTTGGTAAAAGTTCTTCGGATTATGTAAAGTTTAAAATTGAGTATTAAATATACTCTAATGTTACTACAGTACTTAGCTTTAAGTCTTTAACATAAAACAATCATATAATTAGGTTGGGACTTGAGATATCCTTTGGTAAATCATCATCATCATCATCATATATATATATATATATATATATATATATATATATATAACAATATGTAATTTTAATTATTGGATCAAACACTTATTATTTGACTAAAAATTATAGGTATTACATTTGAGTCTCTGTCACAAAATAATTATCACTATTAATATAGAGTCTAAATAAAAAATATAATATGAAAATTGTGAGATAACATATATCATTATAACACAAGTAATATATCAAGTTTTCACAACTGAATAATATAGTGATTTTTGGTCAATTGAAAAAAAGAAGAAAAAGCATTATAATGTTCGGCGTACACTAATTTGGGCCCAAAAGGCCTAAAAAACTATTCCGGACCAGTTATGACGCTCAAATGGGTTCATAGATTCGTTGTTCAGTCTAGGCCCAATATTTGTGTTGATAAGATTTGATTATATTCGTAATTTTCTCTCTCTCCCGCTATTTTGCTTTTGTAACGTTAACTTAATATCCTCTTTTAACTATTGTTATTTAAAATAATATATATGTATTTTAAGCTTGAAATTTTACATATGAATACAAATTTATTTATATTAATTATTTCGTTTGTTACATTAGTTTAAGAGTTAAAACTATTGATACTATAATTAAACAAATAACCTGATTATCCAATTTTTTTTACTAGTTCATTGGAATTAAAAACTATAATAAATATATTTGGCATATCTATAAAACATAATTACCTCTCTTTAATTTTTTTAAGTAAAAGACAAAAAAGGAGTGAGAAAATGGACTTTAAAAAATGAAAGGAAGCAACAATGTTTCCCCCAAAATATCACAACAAAAACTTCCTATTTATGGTAAGACCACCATGTTTGCAAGTCGGCCCCTCCATGTTTCAGTATCATTTTATCTTTCTCTTTCTCATATTGCTTACTTGGTAATATTATTAAGAGAAAATTATACCAATATTACAATTATTATCTTTCTAGGTTTAAAATTTACATTGATATTATTGAAATTTGATGTGATGTACACAAATTTTCTTTTTATTTTTTTAATAAAGTTATCAATTTAAAACAATAAAATTATTTAACTATCTTTACTACTATATTAAAAATTTTATGTTGAAGCTTAATAAAAATTTAATTAATTATATTTATTATTATATTAAAAATAAAATCATAACCTTATTTTATACAAAAAATTATACTCGTTTACAAAAATCAAATTAGAGAAAAGATAAGTATAATTTTTTAAATTAAAGAAATAACAAGGATAATTTAACCAAATTTTAAAAGAGATGTGTGCAATTTACTCTATTATTAGTCATCAAATAATTTGAATATTGATGGAAAACACTAAATTTTGTTATAATAAAATTTTTATTAAAGTTTTAGGATTCCCAAATAGAATATAGAATTGGAGAAGATGGTTGAGTATTGAGATGAGATATCCAGGATTTCTATGTTTTTCAATTTAATTCTCCCCAGAAAAAATTTTTACAAGCCCATTACTGACACAATATTACATAGATTTGTCTGATTAGAAATAGGAATTATTGACATTAATATTATATATAGGTAATTCATAATTACCTGTCTACGTGAAAAAGAAAAACTTTTTGCACAGTTCAAGGATCACATCCGAGGCTTGAACACAATTACACGCAACTCCTACTATGGAATAGGAGTCCTCACAACAAAGGGAAAGGACATAACTTCATTTTCATTCTCGCTCTTTATTCCATTGAAAATTATTGGTGGTGCTTGACTTTAGTGGTTATATCATAAAGCGTACGTGTGGGGACCAAAAACCATTAAGTCTATCAACATTTTTGGTACTATTATGGTCTAAGCTCTACACAATTTTACAACCACACACATTTTGGTAATTACCACAATTATAAACATTTTGTTATAAATTCCTTCATTCAACTTCTATTTGTTTTCCACATATATAAATGTTTTGGTATACATAAATTTTAGAAAGTTATGTATGTTCACTCTAAATTTTGATTTTAATTATAATCTCTCTCTTAATTTCAAAAAAATTGCAATTTATCCCTTAATCTCATCAGGTTATATCAGGTCAATATCCTTAATTCTTATATGAGGGCATTCTCAACTCTTACTCAGTATGCAATCATTCCAAACTCTCAAGCACATTTGGGTGTTTGGAATTGCTTTTGGGGAGGACAAAGTGCTTATTTTTTCAAAAACACTAAATTAAAGTGTTTGAAAAAGTTTTTAAAATGCTTTTGACTAGTAATAGAAGTAGTTATTTTAGCTTTAGAATAGAAGATAAAAATTAAAGCTTTTGTTTCTAACAAAAAATAGAAGCTAAAAATTAATATTTTAAGACAAAATTCTCTTCATTAAAATTTTATATTTACCCCTTTATTTACCTATATATCATTTTATGTGATTTTAATTTTTATATTTATTTAATTAATAAAAATAAATAACAATTATAAATATATATAACCATTTATCTATTTAAATAATATTAATAAATATTTAATTAATAAAAATAATTATTATAGATAATAATATTCTATTAATTAGAATTAATAATTTATTTTATTAACAATTTATTTCATTAATAAAAATAAATTATTTAATTAATAATATAATTTATTTAAATAATAAACTAATTAAAATGTTATATTTATTTAATTAAAAAATTAACAAAAATAAATATTTACAACTATTTATCTGTTTGAATAACAATAATAACAACATAAAATATAAATATACCCTTTTTTGATAATTTGACAATTAAAACCACTTTTTTATATTAATTTCTCAAACACAAATTACTTCTTTTTCACATAACTTTTTTTCAAACTACATTCAAAAAAATCATTTGAAAATAAACAAAATTTAAAAGCCATCTCAAACGACCCTATACATAGAAAGTGTATATGGAAAGTCTCATCCCCACATTCCATGCCCTTTTGTGCTTTATATGGGCAAATCTCCACCTGTTCCAAAGCAGAGCAGAGCACATCACTATTAATCACTGATAACTTGAACAATATGCCTTAATAATAAAGGTTGGTACCTTCATGTGCTGCCCTTATGAAATTATTGAAAACATTGGTGTCGTGTCTTTTGTTCTGTTTCGTCTTATTTTGGTGCTCCTATTGAGGGTCATGTCACCAATAGGGGGATCCACTTTTGAGTAGGAATACAAAGTTGGCATTGCACTGCATTGCATGCCTTTAAATTGCCCATCCCAACTTGCAATATATATATATATATTCATTATGAATTGCTGTTTTGATTTTTTAAAAAAAAATTAAGTGAAAATAAAAATGAAATTAAGGATCCGATTTCAGATTTGGTTGAAGCATATGTATGCATATCTTGGCATGTTGTTGGAGAAAAAAAGCAACAAGTGGAAAAATATTTGAGAGAGAACAAGTGAAGTCGCATCTTATTTAGGCTTTATGCGACAAGCATGTTGAGGAGTGAGTGAGTGAGATTATTCAACGTGGGATGTGAGAGTGATGTTGAATATATTCCCACTCTCACTTTAACTTAACTACTCATTTTATTTGCTTGTCCTTTTGATTTTATTTGCTTCCTTGTTGGTCTTAAAAAATACCTAATTTCTTTTTCCTAACTTTGGTTTTTTAAGGAATGCTTTGGTTTATATATTCTTATGACAAAATATTTTTAAATTTTGTAAACAAAAATTGCCTTTTATAGATCAATTGATTTTCTAAATAAAATTGGACTGAATTTCTTTGTATTTTTTATAATACATAATTAAAAATTTTTTTATAATTTTAATTTTATATATTAATTTATCAAAATACAAATATTATATTCATTGAATCCTGTAATTATATCAAAATTAAATATACAAAGTTATTAAACTATGCATTAAAATATTATTTTAAGATTATTATTATAATTATGATAACCATATTATAAATGAGTGGTTAAGGGTATGTCGACATTATTTTTTAATATATTATACTATATTTAATTTAAACATATTTATAATTTTTAACTAAAAAAAAATCTGTTCAAATTATTTAATTAGGTGATAATTCTATGGCCTAATATTTTCACTGATTTATGTTCACCTTAGCTAAAGCTATGATTTGTATAGTCAAATAATCTAATATCTGATAATAAAAAAAAAATCTAATTATTAACTTTTTTTAATTTACTTTTAATATGCTGAAAATTTTGACAATCCTTTTGAATAAAAGTGAAGACCAAACCAAAATAATTAGATTTAGTGTAGGAAATTTATTCTTTAGTCCAAAAATTTGGAATAACCAAGATCACTTCTCTCAACTCAGTTTATCGACTTTAACTATTATAGTAATTTGTTCTAAAATAAATAGATGAAAGAAAGCAGTGGAGAAGCTGGAAAGCTTGTTAAAAGGAAATCAATCAAAGTAAAGCAGAAAGAGAAGTTGGAAAAAGGGCATGAAAAAGGAATAACAATAATAGATATACTTAAAATACAGACAATTCTATCAAACTTTATAGGTTGTGTGCAAATATTTAACTCCTTAAAATTTATAATTCATACAATAAAACTAATTTGTTAATTTAGTTTTATTCAAAGCATAACAGAAAGTAACAAATCAGCAAAATCAAATTATACTAAAATATAAAAATAATTCTTTTATATTTTATACTTTAGTGTAAATTTTTTTTTGGAGCTTTAAGTTTTATATAAAAAAAATTTTAAACAAATTTATTTAATTGATTTGACGTATCTACTATTTGATAATATTTTAAATAAAAAATTAATAAAATTTATTTTTTGTATAAATTAAAAAATTTTAAAAATTTATGGCAATTTTTATAATTAAAAACCGACTTATAATTTAAGAATTATCTGCATTATTTTAGCCTTCTGTATATATAAAGAATACAATTCAAGCGCACTAAAGCCACTAAGATGATGGAAGTCAAATATTAGCAACTTTATATGAAAAGTGACTGCAAAGTGGTGGGGGAGAATTTTCATCTATTAGTAGAAGGCAATTTGTAGGTAATAGAAATAGCCTCCCAAAATATCTCATTCAAAAATTTTATATCAAATTTGGTCACTTTTTGTTTAATAAATTGAAATCTCTCATTTGGTACAAAAATATATGGAAAGTTTTTTTTAAACAAAATCATATCTACTCAAAATCATTAACTAACATAGTTATTACTAACATACTTTATTAAATATATGTCATTAAGCTCCAAAAAGCTTAATGAATAAGACTGTTTGCATACATAGTATTGAAGTGTAAAACTATAATTATATGTCATTTATGTCAATTAAGAACATGCGGCAACAAGAGGGTGAACTATATGGATGATCTAAGACTTCAGAGAGAGCATCACTGGATGAAGCAAGTGTAATAGGACAATCGCGTCCGTAATGTCATATGCGTTATTTTTAATTTTATTGTTTTGACATAAATATATATTATATAATATTAGTTTTATCACAAATTTTTTTAAAAATATTTATGTAATATTATATCGAATTTTATAAATATTAAATATAATTTTACTCAAATAAAAGTTAAATTGATGTAATTTAGTCGTCCTTAAGTTGATACCCTATTATTAGATACATGTCCTTATATATTTGTTCTATCTAGCTATCCCTCTAGGCATGCATGCATCCGTACCTGATTATTAGTTATGCATGATGCATGCACCGAACTGGAATAATGGCAAAATGTCTTCTTCAACAGTCAACACGGGAGGTTTTGTTAATTAGTTTACTTAATTGATATAAAACAATAGTTTATTGCTTAAATATTATCTTAAAAAGGATTTTTTTTAAAGCATAATTCTTAGTATGTTAGGGATTTGAATATTCTAAAATAAAAGAGAAGTAAAATCTGTAAAGTAATTACGAGAAATAGAAAAAGAAACAAAAATCAAATCTTAATTCATTCAAGATTTATATTTTATTTATCTTTTTTAAATTTTGTTCTCTTTTTATTTCTTTCGTATTTTAAAAACTTCAAATCATAAAATTAATATTTCACATGATTTTTTTTTATTTTTGTATGTTAGGATACAACAATATTTTATCAATCTGATTCTATGTAATTATATACTCGGGTTAATTAGTAAATTTGATGATAGAACTTAGTTTTGTCACGAACGTCTAAAATAAGATATCATAGTGAAGAATGATGAAGTCAACATGAAAGATAAAATGTGGTAAAATGCTATATGATTAAGGTTAAAATTATTTTTATAATTCTTATAATTTAAAAATATTTATTTAATCCTTGTAGTTGAATTTTTAGTAAAATCATTTAAATATTCTTTATATATTATCAATATATATTATCTTAATAGTTAAAATATATATGATTTATGTCAATAAATAAATTAATAATATAAAAATAATTTTTATATATAACATCAAATATAATTTATGTTAAGTAATTTGAATAATACATACTTAAAATTTTAAAATAATATATAGTTAGTATGCTAACAAAATTTACTATAATATTAAAAAAATTTTAATAGTAGGGATTAAAATTAAAAAAAATTATAATGACTTAATTATAAATTTTTAAATTATAAAAACTTAATTAAAAGTTAAGTAAAATTATAGAGACTAAAATAATATTTATACACTTCATTTAGAGAGAGATATATATATATATAATAGTAAAAATTTTATCAAATTTTGAAGATTGCGTGTATGTATATATGTGAAATTTTATTTTGTCTTCTCATTTCCAAAGCCTAAAGCATCCGAAGACATCAAAATTTGCGTGATTTGTTTGAAGAATAGAAGTAGCAGAACCCAAAATAGTAATCCGAAAAAAGCAAGATAGAATGGGAGCAGTATGAGTTAGTGATGAAAATAGTAAAGAAATGAAGGGAGTCAAAGCTTGGAATGAAGGGGAGAGTAAAAGAGGACAGTGGACTGCATTATTAGAAGAGAGTTTGTTGGTTTTTTTGAAGTAAGAAAGCAAAGCAACAATGAAGCCCAAAAGGTTTGGCAAAAGCAAACACGCAAGGAAGCGACAAATTTGGATGTCAAATCCAATACCTTTTCAATTTTACCTCTCTCTCCTCTGTGGGGCATAATCTTCGAGTGTAAAGCAATGCGAGTGATATTGATAATGATACCCAAAATTAATGCTTCTCCATTCATAAAATTGCTTTCACACACACTCAATATTCCATTTTAATTCTGTGGTCAATCCTAGAAAAGTTAGATTTAGTATTTTCAAAATTGCATTAGACTAGAACATCTCATTAGTTGAATAGATAATTAATTAGTTATACAATCTAATTTATTGACGGAAAGTGATAATCAAATGGTTGATTGGCCTAATCAAAATTGAAAGAAGGATTAAATGATTTTTTACTAAATTGGTCTAAATCTTTTTTTTTAGTTTTTATCTTCAGGTCTTAAATTTTGATTTAGATTAAATTATATGGATTGTGAATTTAAAAATTTAAAATTTTATATGAATAAAAAGCAATTAATAGGTGTATAATATAAAAATATTATTGATATTAAAAATATTTAATTATAATTATTTTTATATTTTTAATATTACCCAATTTGACAAATTAGTTAAATTTGTTAGTTCATGACTTAATAAATTTTTTGATTTGATAACTAAATTAATTTTTAAAACATTAGTTAAAATATATAACGAAAGAGTTAAATAGTTTATAGTTATTTAATTTATTATTTTAAAATTTAATAATAATTATTGTATATTATATTTTAAAAATAAAAAAATTATTATAGTATATATACAAAACCTTAGTACGTATGTGTTTGGCAGCGGTTGAGGCATGAGGCTCTTCTTTTTCTTACTTTCATTTTCACTAATAATCTCTTTAATTTAATTACGATTTTATTCCATACAATTTCATTGAAGGTATAATTCTCTTTTTGCTTCATCATTTTTAAGAATATAATTTTGATTTTTCTAATTACTCTTTCTTTAGAGTTTTCAGTTAATCTAAAAAAGCTACGCTTTAGAAAACTCTATTTAGCCTTTAGATGGGTTGAACCCATCCCAAATAATTCGCATCCATCGGAAAGCTACGTTAGTTGAGAATTTTGAGCTTTCCGCGTCATGGCCTTTTAAAAGTATAGTAGTCCATATATATTTATAGCGAATTACGCTTTTATCAAAATACATTTTTTATCATTTTACTTTATTCATTAAATTATTTCAATCACAATATTAATAAACTCAATAGTAAATAAATAATTTGTATTCTCAGAATTTAAAAAAATTAAAATATACTATCAACCAAATTTTACCTAAAAATTATTTTTTTTAACTTTATTTACTCTTCTAATATTTGATACACATTACCAAAAAAAATCATATTTAATTTATTTTTATAAATAAAATAAAATTTTGTATATTATGTATATTCCTTACGAAAGATTAAATTATATATAAAGTTAATTTTATTGGTAAAATAAAATAAAAATAATTTTTACAATATATATCAAATATTAAAATAGCAAATATAGTTTAGTTAAACTTTAAAATAATTCACTCCATAAACTATGAATCCCATTAACCACAAAGTGGTTAGTGGGAGTAAAAAGTGTGATGTTTGAAAGGTGGAATTATTGACCACTTGTTTATGGACACGTAGATACGAAGATTCTATGGCGCACTCATTGAGATATGACAGGACCCTTACTCAAATTGCATATTTAGGAATTGATGCCCCCCCTATTTTTTTTTTTTTTTTTTACCAATACTTAGCTATTACAAAGTAACCAAAAAAAAAAACCAACGGTTCCAATTTTATATAAATTAATTAAAATTTAATATATTTTTAAATATTAGTGGTTTGAATAAAAAATTACAATTTTGCTAATTATTGCCAATTATGATAAAGTTTTTATATATTAAAAATTATTTTTTAAAATTTTAATAATTTTAATAATTAAATACTCTATCAACTAATTTAAAAAATTTAATTACTACTATAAGAGTACTCATTAACAAAATCTAAAAAATAATATAATATTAATAGATAGTAAATTAGAGTAATAAATATTTTTAAAAAAACTAAATTTAATAAATTTTTACATATCATTGGTTTCAACTAAAACACAAATTATCCATCCTTATTCATCCTTGTCCCAATTCTCTTTAGGAAAATATTTACGTACACTACTTATCTATAAAAAATGACATAAAAAACACTCACCTTTTTAAGTAAAGATAGACATAAATAAAAGAACATTAAAATGATTTTAGTATAAAAATATAATTGACACAATAATATTTAAAATAACTTTTTGGAAAACAATAGTTTTTGTACGAGAGCATAAATGCCCCAACTTTATAATGGAAACACAAGTAATTATTGTTTTGACGATATTAAGAGTGGACTTGTGTGTTGCTAAAAGATTCTTGTGTTTTGGAAAAGAGAAATAAAATGAGAATGTAAAAAGATAAAATCATAGTATTACACGTAAGCAGACAGTGAGGGTGACTGTCGTTGTTGGTCCACTCATAGTAGTGGACGCAGCATCTCGCTTTCTCTCTCTACTTTTAAGAGATTTATGTATAATTTTTTATATAATTTTTTATTAAAATTTTTAATCAAAATAAAATATTTAAAATTAATTTTTTAAAAGAATCAATAATAAAATAAATTATTTATATAAATTTTTAATTTTTAATTAAAAAATTTAATAACAAAATATAAAAATTACATTTCATTTTTTTCTTGTTTGAACCAAATATAATCAAGCACGTTGATAATGGAGCAATCAACCCCACCAATACAACTCAACTCAAATTCACTTATTATTTAATAATATTTAATTAATTTTTTTATTTTACATTTAAAAATTTATTAATAAAAAAGAAATTTTTTAATTAAATATTATTAAATAATACATTAATAAAATGACATGATTTTTTTAACCTCCTAATTTATTAAAAGAAATTATTCTCTTCTCTCCTTATCCCTCCCTCCCTCACCACTGTCTCTCACCCACCGTTCACAAATTGGTTACCAACCACTCTCATTAAAACGTCCCTTTCAATTTTATATATATACCATTTCATTTGTATTTTTATTATAAAATTTGTCAATACATTTTAAAAAATATTCTGCACAAAATTTGAAAGTTTGAGAAGATATTTTTGTTACTTATCTAAAATTGAGAGAGTATGTCTGTTACACAAAATAAAAAAATTTTAAAACAACAAAAATTAAAGTTTAGGATTTAAGGTTTAGGAGTTATCTATATTTAATATTTAATATTTAAAAATATTTTAAACAATATTTTTTTTTAAAAATTTCTTGTTAAAAATAAAAAAATTATAAATTTAAAGAGATCTTTTATTAATTTTTAAAATTAAAAAAATAAGTTACAGAAACCCTCGAATTATGATTCTTTTTACAATTTAATACAAAAATTATGAATACTCATATAAATATAAAACATATTACTGCTATGAGATAGATTTTTTTAATGTAAGATAAAAATATATTAGCAATTAGTTAGTTATACGCCAAAAGTTATTACTCCTATACTTTTAAATATTATGTCCAAATTTTAATTTTATATATTTTAAAATATCATATTATATTTAAAAGTAAATTAATAATTTGTTTCTTGACAAATGTATATTTTTTAATTTAATCATTAAAAGGTAAAATATTTTAATTAATCCATAAAAGATAAATTTTCAAACAATTTAATCTTTAGACTAATGAGTGAATAAAAAAATTAACTAGGAGAGACCTTAATAAATGTTAATTTAACTTTTAGATGATAAATTAAATTTTAGTTAACAATAAAAAATAAAACACATCTTATTTATAAATTAAATATTATTAAAACATATAATTTACATTTTTATATATAATTTATAAATTTAATATATTTTATATACATTTTTGACAAAAAAGATTTAATTTATCATTTAACGTCTATTAATATTATTTTGACAAAAGAGTATTTTTAGTCTATTAACTTTAACTCAAATTTTAATTTTATCTTTTAAATTTAATTAGTTTCAAGTTAATCTTTTAACTTTAAAAAATTAATTAATTTTTTTTAATCTCTAACATTGTTAATTTATTTAATAAAAAATACTAAATTAAAACTAATTTTAATATATTTATATCAATTTATTATCAATACATTAATCTTAAATATAAAAAATAATAATTTAAATTTAAATATAACTTGATTTTTAAATTTTTTATTTTTTTATACATAATATTATTAAACTAATAATGTTAACAATAATATGACATAAAAATAATAAAATTAACTTTAACTTAATATTTTTTATTAAATAAATTAATAAGTATTAAAAATTTAATTTTTTTTATTAATTTTAAAGTTAAAAAATTAAAATAAAATTAATTAAATTTAAAGAATAAAATTAAAATTTAAAAAAAAGTTGAAGAATTAAGAATTATTTTGTTTATTATTTTTTAAAAGAATAATCATTAATATTCTTTATATTTAATATAAATATTCGACATGTGTCACTCGTAACCTTCATCACCCTCCTCCGTAATTCCGAATTCTCTAACCTCTGCTTCTGTTCTCTTCAACCACTGTGTAGTGTGTAGGTCCCACCATCACTCACAAACCCAACTTCTGAGTTCTAAGCCAAGCCCAACCCTCTTTCTCTCTGCTTCTTCCCTCCACCTCCACCATTATTATATTCATTTATAAATTTGGAGTCTTCACTTCCCAACACAAAACCCCTTTTTTCCTTTCTTTTAATTTTTCAAAATAATTAAACTATTGTTTTGACTCAAGAGAAGCAAATTTCAGTGTCATTTCTCAAGCTTTTCAGTTTAATTTTTTTTTCCGAGTTTTATTTGTTTACGATTTATGAACGTCGGCTATGCCTACGCCGGTCGGAGTAGCTAGGCAATGCTTGACGTCGGATGCAGCTCGTACTCTCGACGAGGCCGTCTCGGTCGCGCGCCGCCGTGGACACGCTCAGACTACCTCACTCCACGCCGTCTCTGCCCTGCTCTCACTGCCGTCGTCTATCCTACGCGATGCCTGCGCGCGTGCACGGAACTCCGCCTACTCGCCTCGGCTTCAATTCAAGGCACTAGAGCTGTGCCTTAGCGTGTCGCTCGACCGGGTCCCGTCGACCCAACTCGCAGACGACCCGCCCGTGTCGAACTCGCTCATGGCTGCCATTAAACGCTCCCAGGCGAACCAGAGAAGGCAGCCAGAGAATTTCAATCTCTACCATCAAATCTCGCAGCAGCCAACTTCGGTTTCGTGCGTGAAGGTGGAGCTTCAGCATTTGGTCTTATCGATTCTCGACGACCCGGTCGTCAGCCGGGTATTTGGAGAAGCGGGTTTTCGGAGCTCCGAAGTGAAGCTCGCGATTCTTCGTCCCCTACCACAGCTCCTCAGGTACTCGCGCTCCAGAGGCCCTCCTATATTCCTTTGCAACTTGACGGAGCATCCGGACCCGGGTCGTCGGAGCTTCACTTTCCCGTTTTCTGGTTCTTCCGAAACCTGCGACGGCGACGAGAACTACAGAAGAATCGGGGATGTCCTTTGCAGGAGCAGAGGGAGGAGTCCTCTGCTTTTGGGTGTATGCGCACATGATGCTTTGCAGAGTTTTACAGAAGCTGTGGATAAACGAAGAGACGCTGTTTTGCCTGTGGAGTTAACTGGATTGCATGTGATATGCATAGGAAAAGATGTTTCCAAGTTCGTCTTTGAGAATGGTGATAAAGAGACTATGAGTTCGAGGTTTAAGGAGATTGCTCGAATGGTAGAACAGTGTGTAGGACCTGGTTTAGTGGTGAATTTTGGAGACTTGAAGTCTTTTGTTGATGAGAATGCCTCGGGTGAAGCAGTGAGCTATATTGTTTCCCAATTGGCGAAGTTGTTGGAACTTAATTATGGCAAGTTTTGGTTGATGGGTGCTGCGGCGAGCTATGAGAGCTATCTGAAACTTGTGGGTAAGTTTCCATCTATTGAGAAGGATTGGGACTTGCAGCTTCTGCCCATCACGTCTATTCGAGCTCAGGGTGAATCATATCAGAGGCCTAAGTCAAGGTATGTGGCCTTATATCACAAGAGCTTGATATCTGTTTCTGTCTTGTTCTAAGTTTCACTTTTATAATTTGTTAAATTTCATCACAAAGCATGGTTGCTTGCATCCACGTCTGGTTGTTTTGTTTCGGGACAGTTGTGAAGTTCGATTTTATTTCTTTTTTAGCATATCTTTGGATGTTTGTGACATGATCTTCTGTGTCAGCAGTATCTTGAACTGTTTGTCTTAAAATTGTATAGTTGATCAATCGTGCGCATATATGTACAATTGTGTGTCCTATGCCATTTTAGTTGTGTCTTTCAGAGATTCTGAGTAAATATACCTTCTAAGTGGTGCTGATTCATTAAATCAGTAGATGTTAGATTCACGAAGAGCCTTTAGGTGATTATGAGAACTAAAAGTGTTTTTGGTTTTCTGTTAATTAACAAACTGAAAGCAAGGTTGCCAGCCCGTTATAATGAAAAGGATTAACTTGGGCTTTTATGTGCTGAAGTAACCTGTGTTGTAAACTCTTCTTTCTAGTAGTTATTAGTTTGGCACTCATCTTGTCTAAAAAGTTTTCCTGTTCACTTTATTACAGCTTAATGGATTCTTTTGTCCCATTTGGTGGCTTTTTTTCTTCACCTTCGGACATAAAAGGTCCACCAAATGGATCATATTACTGCATTCCCTACTGCCATCAATGTAGTGAAAGGTGTGAACAAGAAGTGCTTCCTCCTTCAAAGGAAAGATTTTCTGCTTCGGCTGCTGATCCTTACCTATCTAACTTACCTCCATGGTTGCAGCTTGCTGAGCTTGGCACAACAAATGGCTTGAACTCTAAGGTGTGTACTACTTATACATCACTTATAACCAGCCCAAATTCACTGCTGACACTATGAGACCTTTTTTATTGAGTGGAGTCATTCACCAACCCCTGAAAGGAGAAAGAAAAAGAAACCAAGAGTCTAACAACAAGCTTGATTGGGGCAATGAGTCAACTCCTATGTTATTCTTGAATAACTTTATTTGGACTTACAGATCATCATTTTCACTATTTTCTTGCACACATCACTCCAAGACTTGCTTGTGCTTTGCTTGATTGTAGTAAAACACTAAGCATTGTGCAACTCTTGAAAGGACTAACTTTTCACTGGAGTTAGGACTAAGAATAGATGTTCTGGTAATATGTGTTTAAAGTCTATATCTTAGGTTTTAAGGACATATATATTGCAAGTCCTTTTAGTTAATTGACTTGACAATACTAGCCCTACTATATTAAGGCCAGCTTGTTGAGCCTTGGCTTTTGTTCTGAAGATGCAATATAACAAATTGTATCATAAAGAATGATATTTTAAATTACTCCTTTGTCGTGATTATGTAATGTTTGAAAATGATTAATCCTGAAGAATGGTTTGACTGAAAGATCTGTATCTATGCTTTTTTTTTTAACTACCTTTTGTAGAACTGATAATTCTTGCATGGTAAAAGAGAATAAAGGAGTTGCAACTTATTACTAATGCAATATTCTGTCTTTATTGACTGTATTATCCTTAAAATCGAATATCTCATACCATCATATATGCACTAAACACCTATCAATTTCATGACATTGCTGTACAGTGATATATGTGGTCCTGTAGTTCTGTTCTGTAAACATCTATGCCTGTAGGAATGAATTAATGTGGATATAAGTCATCCTTGCAGATCATTTATTAATCTCTCGTGATTCTGTTGACTGTATAGATTATCATCAAATTTTTGTATTTTGCTTTTTCATAGGATTTTAAGAAAGTATTCTTCCTGTTGTTTGTGTAAAAACCACTTTACTTCTGTTAAGTGCAGACCAAAGATGACAGTGCTCTGCTGGATATTAGTGAATCTGGGCCACTTAAGAAATTGGTCCAGACATGCCAGAATCTGCATTGTACTCAGCAATTTCCAAATGATGTGAGTTCTCAACATTCTGATGACAAAAAGGAAGATGTTGACAACCACAGTAGCAAAATTGTGGATGCATCACCAAGAGAAAACATCAATCTCAATTCATGCATGCCCATTGGTGAGCAGATGATTCGTACGTCACAATCAAGCTGTCCGTTTCCTGTGGTTTCTAAGGAAAAGCAGGAGAAATATACTTCTAAAGGTTCAGAGATGTTCCAGAAAGTGGAAGATCTTGAGTCAGGTGACCTACGGTCGTGCAACATGTCCAATTCAAGCGTGTGTGATGGTAGTCAACTAACTCCCACATCTGTGACTTCTGTAACCACTGATCTAGGTATAGGAATTTGCTCCTCTCCTACCAGCAACAAATCTAAGAACCCCACAGGCCAACATACTATGGAGCGTCCAAAGGAAATTTATAGTTCCCTCTCTTCAAACTTTGATTTAGCTAACAAAGATATCTTTAGGCATCCAGTCCAGTCTTCATCCTGCTTAAGTTTTGACCATTCCGGACAATACGATCTAATAAATCCCAAAATTCTTTTTGAAGCTCTTGCTAAAAAGGTTAGCTGGCAAGATGAAGCCTTACACAGCATCATAAAAACAATAACTTACTGTGAAACTAAAAGGGGTAAACACCGAGGAGCAAATCAACGAGGGGGCATATGGATGAATTTTGTGGGATCTGATAAGCTTGGTAAGAAGAAAGTTGCTGTTTCTCTGGCTGAAATTTTGTATGGAAGCCCGGAAAGCTTTATTTTTGTGGACCTGAATTCTGAAGAAATAAAGGGATATGATGTGAAATTCAGAGGGAAGACTATTATTGATTTTTTAGTGGGGGAGTTGTGCAAAAATCCCTTGTCTGTGGTTTTCCTTGAAAATGTAGACAAGGCTGATATGTTGGCTCAAAATAGTTTATCTCAAGCTATTGAGACTGGAAAAATTACAGACTCACATGGAAGAGAAGTTGGTGTAAATAATGCAATATTTGTGACATCTTTCACAGTTCAACACAATGACTGCATGCCAATGAGGGAATTGTCCAGCTATTCTGAGGAAAGAATATTAAGGACAAAAGGGGTACCTATCAAGATAAAAGTTGAACATGTGACTGGAGACATCAGATATCAAAACCTCACCTCAGTTAAAAGTTCAACAGAGGGCCTTCCCATTCCAGTCTTTGTAAGTAAAAGAAAGCTGAGCAGTAACAGTGGCTTTCATGGTCAGCACAAAATCTCAGAAACGGCTAAAAGGGCTCATAAAACTTCAAATTGGCTTTTAGATTTGAATCTTCCAGCTCAAGACAACGAACTGCAACACATGGATAATGGAAACTCTGAAGATGTCTCAACCAACACGCAGAACCTTTGGTTGCAAGATTTGGACAAACAGGTTGATGAAACTGTCATTTTCAAACCATATAATTTTGATGCACTTGCGGATAGAGTGTTAAAAATGATCAGAGAGAGCTTCCACAAAATTCTTGGATCTGAGTGTTCACTCCAAATAGAGTCAGAAGTTATGGAACAGTTACTTGCAGCTGCATATGTCTCAGAAGGGGACATGGAAGTGGAGGATTGGGTGGTGCAAGTTCTCAGTGGAGGATTTACAGAGATACAGAGAAGGTACAGCCTCCCTGCTCGATCTAATGTGAAACTTGCTACATGTCAGGAGCAAGCTCCAAGTGTGTACCTTCTTCCCCCAACGATAATTGTAGATTGAGATCCTTCCAGAAACTATTCTCTGATATTTGGATGTATAATTTAGCATATAGTATATAGTGAACCTATCTGAGGCTTCTAATCCCATTGTTTTATTTGGTTTTTCTTGTCTAGGTTAAAGCCGTGTATATTATGTAATCTGCAGCAAGTGCTTGTGTGATTATCCTTGCATATTACACGCAAATATCTTCTTTGTTTTGCTAGCTGTGGTTGCTTGATGTATTTTATTAATAAATAGATTGATTTTTGATCAACAGAGAATTTTTAGTTTTGCATTTTGTTATATAATCATGAAATTTCACCAGACGTGTACAAAAATGGTAATTCAATACTGAAGTTGGCTTGCTTGTTTATACTAAAATATAAAAGCAGAAAAAAGAAGAGAGAGGAAGAAAATTCGTATACCAAAGTAACAGCATTCAGCATAGGCACCAGTAGCACTGAGATTGTGAGCCGCTTTTGAGTTTGCAGTATAATGTCTGTCCTCAGGGCGACCTACTCCAACAGCAACCAGGTCTAAACTCCATTACCTACGGTAATCCTCTCCTTTTCTCTCTAAACCCTAACTTTCATTGCCATTGTACTTATCTATTTGAATTTTGATGCATGGTTGTCTTTCTTGTTCACGTATGTTAATGAACCCTATACAGTCTTTGATTCTGGTAAGTTCATCATTTGTGTTCTGAAATGGATAATGCTAAAGGAAAAGTTGTCTGTCTATGTGGTGAAAGTTTGAGGTGAAAATGAGGACAATAATGAAGTGCTTAGAAAATCAGTGATCTTGGTTCCTTATCCTTAATTTAACGAGAGATGGGATGAATTGTAGAGAGTGGCTTTCAGTGTTTGCTGATCATGGTGATTACTGGTAGCCCTCTGATTATGTGGAATGAGAGCTTTGAAATTATGATGTTCTTGCTATTGTTGTTTTATTAACAGAATGTAATCATCTGGAAGGAAGCAATTTGCACGCTTCTCAAGGATTTGATATTGGTTATTTCTATGTATCTTAGTTCTGAGAAAGCATGCTCGTGGCTTTGGGCAATATATGCTTCTGAATTTTGATCTATTTGCTTGTAGTTCAGATTCAGATAGTAGAGGTTGAGTAGACTTGGAAGTTATATATATAGCCTGTACTTTGTATAAGTGGAAATGTTTGTGAAAGATTACGAGAACGGATCCTCTTGTATAATTTTGTAAAGTGTTGAAGTGTAAAAATAACGCACTAGCACTTTACGGAAAACGTATTTTAGAAGATGTCTTTCTGAAAGATTACTCTTCACCAGGAACCCAAGTTGATTGAGAAAAGTTGAGATTTGGACTATTGGCTTGGGTGTTCCTCTGAATTGGTTCTTGGGCTTTGGGTCCTCTTTTATTTCCATCGTTTTGCCCTTCTGATCCATTAGAGCTTTCATTTTGCCCCATCTTACTGGGCTTGCTTCTTTCATGAGCATTCTTTCAAGGTTGAGCTTCCTCAAATGGCTAATGTTAATGTCTAGAAGGCTACAAGGGACACTCCAGGATCCACTCTTGATCTTTTGATTTTTCCCATAAACTCTTTGACTTTTTGTTTTTATTTCCCATCAACTACGGAGAATATAAATTCTACCTCACCAATACTTACCAGGCGTCAATTAATTTTAAACAAGGTCAACGGTTGAACATAATTCTAATGTAATAACAATAATATATAAATTATGAGGTGGGTGTCGACATGGTCACATTGAGCACTGAAGAATGAATATATATGGAAAAAACAATAAATAAATGTGATGATTTGATTTCATATTCGTGGCACGTGTCGTTTTGCAAACTCCTTTGGTGCTTATTAGACATAAAAAAAATCATAAATTTGTGGAAACAATATTAATGCATCCAAATTCATTGCACCCTCTTCCGTCGCATGTGGGAATGACAATTACAGCTTATCTCCCAATAATGCCACTCTTCAATCAGAAACTCACAACTCACTCACTTCCACATTTATTTTCATTTTTCATTATTATTAAATCCTTTCTCATCCAACTTCCTTAATTAAAACTTGCCTACTATTTTAATAAAAAAAGTATAAACATACATACAAAAGTTCTTATGTATATTTTAAATTATATTAAAAAATAAGCAACTAATTTAAGTCAAATAAAATATGCAATCTCCACTCTTCTAGCAACTGGGAAGATCTCTTCTTTGTTGTGATGCTTGGCCGGAGGGAATTTATGGGTAGCACCGAGAAAAGGAAATCGAACCAAAGCCATTGTCACTCTTTGGTGCTCCAAGATATTTCAGCAGCTGTCTTCCCTCGTGCTGTAGCTTTGTAGTTTGTTCTGCTTTCACTGTGATGTACCCAAAAAACAAAAAGATGAATTTGAGTTAGGTCAAATATAGTGGGCTCATTAATGACCAAATAATTATTTATCACCCATATTTATTTTTTAAATGATTTATATATAAATCGACTCATTAATCAAAATTTTTATACAAGTTATTTGATTAATTTTATTGATTAAATCATGTCACATGATAAAATTATGTCAAACTTTAACATGAACTAACTATAATACATATTTTAGCAAAACAGCTTAAATAAATTTCAAATATATTACAGTTCTCTTTGAATTGTGAAATTTTAAATTTCATGAAATTAAAAATATGAGAAATTTGAATTGTGACCATTTAAATTGCTTGCATTCAATTTTTTTTTTTTCTGTATGTATATTTGTAAGTGTGTAAACAAATATATGTATATACTAGCTAATATATATATATATATATATGTATGTATGTATGTAAGCGTGTGTGCATAAAATTAATGTATATCTATGTACACGCCGCGTGTTTGTATATGTATGTACTAGTATATATATAAAAATAATTTTTAAGTCTTTTGATCATGAATATTATATAATATAAAATAAAATATATAATATAAAAAATATGAAAATAATAAAAATAATAAAAGTTTTAAAAAGAGTAAAAAAATTAAATAATTTTTATTTATTTAATTTAAAATTTTAAAATATAATATTAAATTATTTTTACATAAATTTTAAAAATTAAAAAAATTGACATATAGTTTTATGCATGCAAAACTCTGTGGTAACAAATTATTCCTTAATTATTTTTTGTCGGAAAAGTAGATTTATTTCTTCCTTTCTTCCAAAAAAAGAAAAAAGGGTCGCGTCTCTCTTTCAAGCGATTGATAATATAGGACGCCTCCTAAATTTATGTGAAGTACATGATTCACAGGGCTGTTTTCAAAGGCATATCAAACAAATAATTACCTCTATTTTAATGAACAAAATTTTAGAAATCAAAAATTTTGTCACACATTTAATAATTTATTAAATTTATATGAACTTGTTATATGTTTGGATAAAATAAAAAATATATGATTTAAAAAATATTTTAATATGATATAATTTTGTTTATAACTGTTAATTTTAATTATACATTTATTTTTAAAATTTTTTATGCAAAAATCTTAACACATGATAAATTTTAATATAATTTATATAAATTTAAATTCATAAAATTAATACTCCTTAAAAATCTGCTTGTCTGACCACTAGAATAGATCACACTCTCCACACGCTTTCATCCATCACTT
The DNA here is from genome assembly GCA_031216115.1 of Senna siamea. Taxonomy (NCBI): domain Eukaryota; kingdom Viridiplantae; phylum Streptophyta; class Magnoliopsida; order Fabales; family Fabaceae; genus Senna; species Senna siamea. The sequence goes on along the minus strand of CM062367.1, from coordinate 9,971,408 downwards.
ACAGTATTTATATAAATCGCTTTCACATTTTTAATTTATTCTAAACAGCTCACACAAGTGGAACAAATCTAAAGGCAAACAAACAAGATTCACAGTGTGGTGACGAATTAGAGACTTTTTCCCATTTTAAATTAAGACAATGAAAGGATTTCCAATTATTTTAGGGTTATGATGATGATGTGATGTTCAACAACCACTCAGATATCACCAAATTGAAGAGTTTCAAACCAACTAAACTACCATATATGTTCTAATGATTCAGCAATGCACTACGAAAAAATCCAACTAAACAATTCTCGATTAAGATTAGGGTGACTCGGTGATTCCACTGTCAGACAAGTTTATTTGCCTTTTGAATTATTTATTTATTTATTTTGGAGCTACTAGGAAGACTCACCAAAAGCTGCCACTCCACAGTTACGACCACGTGTTGAAATTAAATCAATTACTGATTGAATGTATATATCAATTAATTAATTATACCAACAGTATTGTTTAATGAAAAAACTTACTAAATAGTTGACATTGTTGACTTTGATCCATCCATGATTGATGTTTAATACTGTTGTTCTGAGTGCTTGATAAAATATCTAATCACATGAATATAAATAGAGAGACAGAGAGACAAAAATCTATCTGGTCTGCTTCATGATTACATTACTCTGTTCATGAATACAATTTTTTGCATGCTTATCGCCTTGGGATCGGATAGCTTCGCAGTGTGTTTGTATATATATATATGCATTTTAATTTAACCATCTCAATTCTCTAACCATGCATAAGACAATATATGCAGTTATCAATGCTTGTTATACAAACCCAAAAAGAATGTTGAGTAGATAATCACTGATGAGCTTCAATAATTACTTTAGTAGTACATTGAACTTGAAAAGGGTCCTTAATCATGGAGTTGACTGTCATATTTAATTTATAGAAGATTAAATAAATATATATAACTATAAGTTAAAATTATGGTGGGTTGGGAAGTGGGGACAAATTAAAACCATGAGCAAAAGCTAGGCGTCTAATTAAATTACTATATATTCCATATACAAACCAAACGGAAAGAACAAAACTGCTTCTGTAATTTAAATCTAAATATAGTTTGTGCATCTGTTGTCGCTTTATGTGCATATGTTGAAACAAATCCCTATGTGTGATTACTAGATGTACGGTTAACTAAAACACCACTAGTTAAGAGGGGTTTTTCGTTTGACATGGCATTAATTATATATATTTACCTTGGTGATTTTAAAGACTCGACTTGAGATTTTCCTTGAGGTCCTTTCAATCTAATGAAGAGTCGGTATTCATCAAAGGTCATCGGCGGGTAGAGGGCCGGTCGGTCTGGTGTCACCAGCTCCGTCACCGGCTCTATGGGTATGTCACTCTTGGGGTTGTAGAAGAATGCAAGAGAAACTCTTTCTTCGTTGGAATTTACAATCACTCTGTGCTCCACACTCTTGTATATTGCATTGCTTAGAACCTTCATTTCATACACAAAACACAAATTTTAGTAAAACAGCTTTGTACACGCCTTTCATGCTGTTAAGCTACTTATTTTAGATTACTAATTAATTTTTGGAGTTTAGTATTTTATTACAAGGACGTAGCTCATTATATACATATTGCTAATAAACACACTTCATAAAAAACAAGTGTTATCAAGACAAAATAGTCCATACAAGATAGAATTTAATTTGTTTTGTATAATAATCCATCAGAAAAACAGTAATAAATAGTCCAAGTAACCGTGATCACAAAGTTATATCTCTTTCATATGTTACGTAAAACAATGTTTAAAATTAAAATACAAATGAATTGCATTGAAATTTACATTAAATTAAAACACAATATGATGAGGGTGTTAATTAGTCACTACGTGATAGGATATCGGCTAGGAAAGGATACTACATACCATAAGCAACAAAACTCCATTCAGATATATAAAAACAATTAAAATCTATTGGAAGAAAATGTCAAGCCTATACAACTTAATCCGTGACCTTAAGAAAAAAATAAAAACAAAATTGTACGGATATCCACTTTTTGGTTGCTGATTTGTCACGGGCCATGTAAAGCTTGGCTTCTAATTTTTCATTTAATTAATTAAATAATTAAAGATTGACATTTAATTTCTACTTAGACCCCTTCAATAACTAGATAAGAGTTGATTTACGTACCCATCTACATGAGTATAAACAAATCAAAATAAATTGTATTTATACCATGAAAGAATTAATTAAGATGATCTTAATTGCATGTGGGAATTGAACTATCATTTTGTCACACGTTGAATTGTAAAATTAAATTTGGATCATTTTGTAGAAAAAGTTCCCAAAGTAGTATCAAGTAAGAAAAAGATAAACACAAAAGTATTTTAGTCATAGTTCCATATATAGTAGGGATAGAAAGTATGATCCGCTGCGCGTCTCTTGCCTGTGTTGTTTCTATCCAACCATTGCCACTGATGATTGGTCGCTATTTTTGACTAATTTTTTACTTGCCACTTTTGGAATAATGTCTATTTTATTATCTCGTGTCAAAAATATTTATGTTTTTAATAATTACCTCATCCCTTAGTCTATATAAATACTCGACACTTCTTTTAAATTAAATAATTACAATACCACAATTTATATAGTTACTATGAGGAAATTGTCAGGGGCCTAATAACTAGTGAGAGTCCTCTTAAAAGAACCTCTATTGGACCTAATATATATATATACTTTTGTCTACTTTTTTAACCGTTAAGAATTATTGTAATTAGAAGGTAGTGTATAGTGCATACACAGGCTACGTTATATATTAAATCCAAAAAAGTCGACTGTGGACAAGTTGTAAACGTTGATATCTCAACACTAGCATGTGTCCCCCCCTCCATGTGAGGCAGGGATGTACTGAAGAATCCTAGCCCACATTCACGGAGATAGATAGTAATAAACTAATAATTGATTGATTGACTCAGAATTAGAACCTGTAGTTGGTCGCCGATATTCACAATAAACGCATGGCGTGCAGGCTTGACGGTTATCCATGTATCGAATCTGCGGACTTGGAGACCCGGAACCTCCGTGTCCGGTAACAGCATCGTCATCCCTCCCGGATCCGAGTGCGACGACAGCCCCAACGTCAGCTCCGGTCTCGGGCATTTCGGGTAGAAATTCACTCTCAAACACGCACCAACGTCTTCTCCCCCAAACCCATTCTGAAGCCTATCTTCCTCCAACCCCAAATTCACCGACAATACCTTCATCAGCTTCTCACACAGCTTCACCACCTCCCTCCCATAATCGTCCAACACTTTTCTGCAAATGCAATTCATTCAATGAACAACAAACAAGTTGAATGAAGAATCCAAGGGCAAATTGATTTAGTAATTCAAGCTACCTGCAATAAGGAGGCTGAGCAGGCCACTTGTTATAGTCTTTGAGTGAGAGTGGAAGATAGTGAAGGAAATAGTAGTCGCTCCAGTCGAGAATAGCGCCCTTTTGGACTCCCAGTCTGCTTCCGTATCCCTCGTAGGTCTTGGGCGAGTTTGCGTATTCCTGCTTGAGTTCCAAGGGGAGATGAAAGAAGTGGCGCCATGTCTCTCTAGCCTTGTCCATGAGGTTAGGGCTCACACCGTGATTCACGATTTGGAAGAAGCCCCAGTCACGGCAAGCCTCGGAGATTTGGGTTAGCACGGTGGCTCGAGCGTCGGGGTCGGAGGCGCAGAGAGGTTGAAGGTCGATGATGGGGATGTTAACGACGTCGTTGGATGAGAAGGAAGGCCGGTCTGTAGGGGACTTAATATACCTATCGGGGATGGAATCGACGCACGTCTCGGACAAGTGCTGAACGCGGATTATTGGCTCAGGCCAGTCTTGTGGGCTATTATTCATGTTTTGTAAATTTCTTGGTTCGTATTTTTTGTTTTTAATTTTTTGGTGGGAATGGGATTAGTGAGTAATAGCACTCTACTGCGACTAGCTAGGCTTTGGGTCAGAGATGGGTGGGTTTCATGTGTCTAATCTTGAGAGCGAGAGAGGGAGAGAAAGAGAAGAGGATGTGTTGTGGCTTGTGCGTGTGGGGAATGGAATGGAATGGATGCGATAGGAGAAGAGAAGGAAGGCAGTTATAAGAGTACACTGGAGGCGGTGGTCGGCTGAAATTAATATTGAAATGAATGTGCAATTAAAACGTGGAAGTAATGGTGTTTTAAATAAATAAGTGTACCTGAGTTGATTTTTTTTTAAGATATTTTGTTATTCTAGATAACGTTATTTAAAGTATTTTTGAGTATTAATGTGAATTTTTTTAATAATAATTTAAATTTAAATTTAAATTTATTATATTATAAAAAATTATTTTTTTAATTAAACTCAACCTTCAGCCTCCTTTAATTTGTTTTCATTACACAGAGAATAGACAAGTGACCTAAAGGTAGGGAGGCGTTTCTTTCATTGTTATGAAAGAAGTACAAGTTCGAGGGGAAGGGAAGATTAACAAGTTGAAATGAAAGTCATGGATGGATGGGTGGATGGACGGAGTTGGAAATTGGAATGAAAGAGATGGGTCCCCTCCCTTATCCGTATATGGTAAGTGGTATGTTTGTGGTACATAGTACGCAGATTCCGGCGCCGTGCACAGCTGATTTTACTTCCTAACCATTTCCGAGCTTCATAATCATACGGATTAGGGACCACCATCCATGCCATCCTCATAAAAAAATTAGATATAATTTTTTATTTTTATAATTATATTTTTTAATAAAAATTAATATATATATGTTTTATATAATTTTTTTATAATTAATTTTTTTAATTTTTATATATTTTATTTTAATTAAAAATTTTAATAATAAATATATAAATATAACTATCAATATGAATTGACGTTGCTTAAATCAAATCATTTTGATCCTAATTTTTAAGATTAGACTCGGTCAATCTATTTAAAAATAATAATAAAATATTTTAAAAAATATTATTTAAAAAGTAAAAAATATATTCTTTATCTCTCTCATTTATACTTGTGTAACATATCATTAACATAAAATTTAATTTGTAATAAATCACCTTTTTAAATTATTTAAAATATTAAAAACCTTTATTTTTAAAAGTTAAATTTAGCGATTGTGTTTATCATATAATTTTTTTCTTCTCTTTCCTAATTTAACTTCACATTATGTATGGAAGAAGATTAAAGGAAAAAAATAAAACTTCTCAGCTTATTAAATATAATTTTTGGTATTTTGAATAGATTATGAGGATAATTTGTTAAATCAAATTAAGTTTATGTGAGTGATATGTTATATAAATATAATTAAAGAGATCAAATATAATTTATCCTTAAAAAAATAAATAAATAAAATAGGTCAACCCTAGTTTAAACGAATCATAACTAACCTAATTTATTGTCCTATTTTTTAAAAGAGTCAGGTTAACCCATTTTTATACTATCTAAAAATTTGTTAACCCAACCCTAATTATTTTCTCGGGGCAAATAGATTAGTCTATAAGGTCTATCCTGTTTTGATGGCCTTAATTATAAGAAATTGTATATAAGTCTAATATTTTTAAAACTTAGATTAAATTATACTACCTCTATCATATATTCAAATGCATTTTACTAACTAGTACTTTTAGAATATTGATTAAAGTTTTATCTAAATAGTTGATAAAATATTTAATAATTTAAAATTAGTGAAAAGTCTGAATAAAAAATTTAAATGTAAAATTTTTTTATCAATTAATTAGACCAGTGTCTTTATGTTATTAGTTAGCAAAATTCATTAAAATTTTATTTCTTTCTCTCTTATTTTAAAAATTTATATTCTTACTTTATAAGAGATAAGAAAATTTATAATTTTATTTATTTTAATCAATAATATTAATTTCTTTATAAAATTATAATTTACTAAAAAATATATTTTTTAAAAATGATTAATTTATTATTATTTATTTTAAATTTAAAATCATAAGGTTAATTTATTTTAAATTTAAAAAATCATATTAATCAATATATATATTCATATAAATAATAAATTAAAAGTTAAATTATTCTTATTTTCTATGTAATTTGTTTAATTTTTAATTTATTTATTATAATTTAAATATTTATTATTGAGTTTCTGTAATTTAAATCATAAATATAATGATAATTTGGTGAAATAAGTGAAATTATAAGTTTTTTAATTGTAATTTACTCTAAAACAAAAACTAAATACTTTATTAATTAATAAAATGTTTTTTAATGTGGTTAGTAGGTTTTTGTACGGAAATATTTACTTTTTTCATTATTTTCAAATATATTATTTTTTAATATACGAAGATATATCAATTTTCTTGTAGTTGAGTGAATTCGTTAATAGTAATACCGAATTTTGTTTCAACTTTGCATTAATTAGCTATTAGCATTAACAAATTGTTGTTTAACCAAAGTTAGCCTATTGTCAAAGGTAGACATAACTGCACAAATTATATAAAAATATAACAAAACATGATAAATGTACAAAAAATATAAAAAGTTAAAAACTGAAATTAACAAATAACAAAAAATATTATAAACAAATTATATAACTAAAAAGACTATAAACAAAAAAATTATTAAACACTTATAAACCAAAAAACAAATAAACAAAATTTAAAAAAAATATTATATTAATTCAAAAAATAATAAACAAACACAATTTTAACAAACAATTTAAATTTGATATGTTTTGTAAATATTTGGTTTGTTAATTGGTAATGACAATATTTTTGTTCATTTTATTTAAAATTTGTCAATACTGAGTTAAATTTGTCTTTATTCATTTTGTTAAGATTTTGTTAACTTGAGTTAAAATTTCTTTATTCATTTTGTTTAAATTTTGTTAATAATGTATTTAATTAAATTGTGTTTTTTAATATAATATTTTATTAAAATTGTGTGTTGATTTGGTTTTTTTGTTTATGAGTTTTTAATAATTTTTAGTTTATAGTCTTTTTGGTTATATAATTTATTTATAATATTGTTTGTTATTTTTTAATTTGAGTTTTTAACTTTTATATATTTTTTTTTGGGTTTATTATGTTTTTGTTATATTTTTATATAATTTGTGCATTTATGTTTACCTTTGATAATAGGCTAATCAAAACTCTGGTCAATCAGTAAGTCATTATTAGTATTTAGCGAATTGCTGGTCAAAATTTTAGTCATCCAAAAATTCCCTATTAATATTAGCAAATTGCTATTTGACTTACAATTTATTAATATTAATAACGATTAATGCAAATTTGAAACAAGAATTAACTCGATTATAAAAAAATTAGTATATTTTTGTGTATTGAAAAAATATTTTTTAATCTAAACAAAATATTTAACCACTAAAAAGAATTTATCTGAATCAAAATTATTATTCCACCAAATAAATTTTTAATTAATGAATAAAATTCTACAAAACTATTAATTTATGAACTATACTTGTCTTAATTAGTGGCATTTCGCTTAAAAAAAAAGATATTACAAATTATTTGTTTATTTAATGTGTAAGGTCAAAGTTCAAATAATCAGAGATAATTAAAAATTTCAAATAGCTTTCAGGAGATAAAATAAAATAAAATAAAGAGCTAGCAGCCTAGCACTAAAAAACAAGCAAAAGTACATCTTTTAACCAAAATTTTGAAATCACTATCAATGTTATCCTTAATATTTATTTTGTGTTGATTTCGTCTTAGATTTTGACAAAAAATTCTTAATGTCATGATAAACCATAATTTTGCCAATTAGTTGACAGAAATCAATATCTGAAAATGTATAATCTCTTTTAACATGTTGTAATGACTTTTGATGATTTATGTATAATAACATGCCATCAATTTTTAATAATATAATTGAAGAATTTATAGTTTAATTAACATTGAATTTTTTGAAAAATATATTAAATGAAATTAACATTTATATCATGCACAAATGTGTAAGATTTTTTTTATTTTTTAAAATATAATACAAAATAAAAATTATTATAATTTTAAAATAATAAATTAAATAATATAAAGTTATTTAATTCACTTATTTCTTATAACTTTTTTTTTATTTCTATTTTTTCTCTCGTGTCTTTATATCATATATTTTATTTTATATAAAATATATCATTTTATAAGATCACTAATCAAAAAGGTCTAAGACCATTATAATATAGATATTTAAAACAAAATATTGAAAATAATTTTAAATTTTGAAAATAAAATACATTATATAATAAATAGTCAAACTAAAAATAAGTTACCCCAGAGGCCATAAAAATTTAGGCACGTGCATTCTTAGGTTTGTCCTATTACATTTTGATTTCCACGCTATATAATTTGCATTATATATATATCATAGTAGTTTTAGATTTTTTTTAATCATTATCTTATAAAATAATATATTTTTAATATAAAATATAAAATAAAATATATTATGTAAAAATATAAAAAATTACATGAATGAATAAAATAATTTTTTATTATTTAATTTATTATTTAAAAATTATAACAATTATTATTTTATATCATATTTTAAAATTTTCAATATAATAACATATTTATAGGTGCGAAACTTTTCATAATTAAAATTGGGTTCATTCATATCAGATTTACATGGAGATCAATTATTCACGACTTTCATATTTTACAAATTACTTTATTTTTTTGTGACTTATATTTTAACTATTTTATTTAGGTTAGATTGAAGTTTCATAAATAGTGAAAGGGAATAAAAAAGGAGGAACGGAATAAACTTATTTTCTTGTCTTGTTTGAAAGTTTAATACTTTATATATATATATATATTTTTTTTTTCTTTTAAATTTTTCTTTGATCTTTTTTTTCTAATGAGTAATATATATATATATATATATATATATATATATATATATATGAGAAAAGCTTTATTTCATTGTAAGAGTTAATATTAAAATATTATTTAAAAAATATTATGTGATAATCATGTGAGATTTAAAATGTATCATATAAAAATTATTTAAAATTTAAAATAATATTTTAATCACATATAAGAGGCAAGAATTTCATATGAAAACTTAAATCTACAGATGATATATTTTTGTTTTGGAGTCTTTAGTGTCTTTGATTCTAAAATCATAGGATAACAATAAATTGAGAGAATGAAAATTTTAAATAATGTTTACTATTTCTTTTTATTATTTTATTTTCCATGGACTTATTTTATTTTTTAAACTTCAAAACGAGAATAAAAATCCAATTTTCATTGTTTTCCGTGCGTCTCATTCTATGATCAAATTTGATACATTCAAATACAGTGTTAAGCTACTATAGTACTATACAGTTTGTCTAATACTAATATTAAAAATGTAAATGTTGATTATGATTCAAGAGGAAAAAAAATTAAAATAGATGTGGGAGATAGTGGAAATTCATTTTAACTTATCATTACTTTTTTTTAATATAACAATATTACAATTTAGTTTTTATTTTAAAGTTTTAAAATAATTAGAACAATATTATCCATATCAAGCAACCAACTTATATATATATATATATATATATATATATAGTTTTAAGATCTTCTAGTTATTAATCATAAAATAATATATTTTATTATAGATTATACAAGAAAAATAAGTTGATTAAATTCTTTGTGAGAAAGTGGAAATTTAAAATAAACTTTCACTATTTTTAATTATTTTATAATATAAAAATTATTAAAAAAACTAGGCCACCCTTCACCTACATGCATTGCTTTTCTCAACAAAGCCTCATATCTCACCATTTCAAGGATACTTTAAAAGATTTAAAATTCTCGTAAAAGACGAGAGAGAAGAATAATTTTTGTGTATATAATAAATAATAATAAAAGGTTGAAATTCAACCTTTACACTAGATCGTATCGTAATAATATACACACAAAAAATCACGTGGGGAGGTAGAGAGGCAGAGGGTTGTGGTCCCACGGTGATACTGAGGTTTCATGACATCGCAACGAAAGGTACGAAACAATTTGTGGCTTACATATGCATATGCGGCACATCAATCTCCGACATTTTCATTGTTTTCTCTCTTTTTAAATTCCTTTAATTTCAGCACATTTTTTTGGCTTCAATTATTTATTATAGAATTAATTACCATATTTACTATATTTGTTGGATTTTTCTTTACCTGACGCTCTTCAAGATTCACTATTGTATGAATATTACGGTTTTACTTTTATACCAGAACGTATTCTTTTTACAATCATATATTTACTTACGTTTTAGTCTTACTCTATTTTTATGCACTATCATTTATCAACTCTTGACGAAGGTGTTAATGTTATACGCTAAATATTAAGATATATTGTTGAGTGTTAATTGAATACCTTGTCAACTTCAAAAATATAAAAATTAATTAGTTACTAAAAAAATTATAATATATATTAATTAATTTTTAAAAAATTAAGATATTTAGTATGTATTATCAAGTATGATATTTTATAGTGTGATCTTAATATTTATAATATTAATATTTGATATATCAATTAGAGATATCTTATATGATATTAATATAAAATATAAATATTTAGTTATTTATAGTAATTAATGTAATTTATTTTTATAATTTTTAAATTTATCTTTATAAATTTAAATAAATATCATATTATATTTATATTATTATTTTTAAAAAATTTATAATTAATTTTAAATTAAAAAGCTAACTATTAATTTATACTATTAGAAAAAGCACGAAAGTAAATAAGTAAATTTACTAATATAAATTAAAATATAAGTAAAATATAACATAAATAAAATTAGTACAACAAAAAAAAATCTCTTCCAAAAGTGTCGTATCAAATGACATAAAAATTTTAATGTTTTAAAATAACATTAATTTTAATGTTATATAATAAAATAATATTATTTTACATATTTTTATATTATTATATAACACTATAATAAATATTTTCTAATTATATTATTAAAAATAATATATTATCTAAAATAACAGTATTAAAATAACATTATATCAAACGACCTCTAAAAAATATATTTATTAACTTTTGAAGCGCTACATTTTGCCACCTTTACGGTTATTTTTTACTCAAAATACAACACAAGGTAAATTTAGCCCCTAAGTCTTGAGTGTCGAAACCCCTAGATTGCCAAGGATAATATCTCCATTATATGTTGCTATCGATGTCGAACAATCAGAATCATTGTTAAAACAGGTTGACATGTCATGTGTTCGAATTTCGAAGTCTAAGCTCGTCCATCTTAACCCACGAATTTTTTTCTTATTATTTTTATATTTTTAAATTATATTTTAACAAAAATAAAAAGGTCATATTACTAAATTGTTTCTTTTTTACAACTTATTAAATAAATAAAGTCAATTAATTAAATTTATTCAGATGAAAATAATATGTTTAACTTAACGTATTTATTTCAAAAATTGCTATAATTTTTACTATAAATTAATTTTTTAGATAAAAATTTTTTATTTATTATTTTTTATATGGTATGTATAAAATATTATCATAATATATAAACTTATTATTAATCTGTACATTTATGTTTTTTTTTTTAAATTTACGGATCGGTTTGCCTTCGACCTGGTTAGCCCGTGTTCAAACGAATCATTTAGCCTGTAATCTGTGAGTTTTGACCAATTTTAATAGTACTGTACATGTAAATGTGGCTATAATATATTTGATCACATTACAAACTTTTTTCCCATCACTTGACAATTGCCGTTAAAGTTTATTATGATATTTTTTTTCTCCAATCATCAATACAATTTTCAAAATGCTAATGAATTATGGATGATTTAATAGCTTTTAATTTATATAATTTATTGGCCAAAATACCAAAAAAGCCTCTCAATTTAGAGGATTAAGCAACTTATCTTTCTTGAACTTTTAAAAGTCGATAAAAGATCTTCTAGACTTTCAATTTGTGTGATACATCCCTTTTGTTAACATTTTTGTCAACAAGTGTTGTTATGCAATTTATCTCTCTCAATTTTAAAATTTGATATAAAAAAAACCTTTTAAAAAGTTCGGCTTTACATAATATATCCCCTCAAATTTTTTTTATAATGTGAATAAATTTTTGGATAAAAATATTAATAGAGAGGGCATCTTATAAAAAATTAAAAGTTTAAGATTTTTTTATTAAAATTTATAATTAAAAGTAATAAATTACACAACCTTGAGTTGAGAGAGTTCTAGGAATTTCAGTTTAATTTATTTATAAGGTTGATTGTAACTTACTCTCTTTTCTTAATCAATAAGGTTTAAAAAAAAAATTTGACGAATGACAAACAATTTAATGGAAGTTGTATTTCTTCAACTTCTATTTTAAATATAATATTATTTGCAAGGTTGGTGTTAACTTATATTTAATTATGAAGCTCTTGTATTTATTGTGACTATTTGAAATTTGAATGTTTTCTAATAAATAAGAATCAAAGTCTTTGGAACTCAAAATTCTATCTTCTGGCATAATTTTCCAAAATTGCTCTACTGGATTGGAAATTAATTCAACTTAAAATGTATTGAAAAAATTCTCATAATATATCTAAGTATCAAAAGTAAAATTAAATACAACCAAATTCTATATTAAATAAAATAATGGAAAATCTCTCAAGTTTATTATTGTTATTATTTCAATTTCAAGTATTGTATTCATGTGATGGATGCTAATATTATAACAATATAAGGATATTATATGTTTAGCATTACCAGAAGTGTATGTTATTTTTATTTAATTTTTAAAATATATTATAAAATAATAATATTATTTTTAATAATAGAGAGTTATTTAATTCTTTACTATTTTTTTAATCTCTTATTATTTTTATTTTTTTTATTTACATCACATATTTTATTTTAAATTTTATATTATATAATATATATTTTGTGAGATCAATAATTAAAAAAATCTATAAAGGTATCATAGTATAGATGTATGATTTCAGTAGAGTTAGCTTTCCTCTCATGTGTTACCTCTTGGTATTTGAGTTTTTCTTTGTCTTGCAAAAAAAGAAGGAAAAAAAAAAAAGATATGTGCTGATTAAGGTCAGATGCAAATATTTATTTAAATAAATATTTTTAATATAATGATTCATACAAAAAATAAATTATGAAAATTTATTTTGCAGACATATATGAATTATAAAACATTAAATCAAATTTTAATTTAGATAAAAATTATATATCTGTTTGTGTCATATTAAGATCTCAAATCTTTTAATTGTCGTGACTAGGTCTTCTTCTCTATTCTCTTATTTGTGTAGCGGCTATAATGGAAACACTCACTTAACGCTAAAGTTAGAAAGGGGACATAGTTTGTATAAATAAAATTGTATTATTGGACACTTTCATTACGAGTTTAAGTAAAATTAAAATGTTTACATTTAATCATTTATCATACTTAATTTAATATGTGTCATGACTCAATAAATTTTAATTGGACCTCATTTAATGGACTACCTATCAGCCTATAAAGTTTAAAGCATAATGAAATCAATATAAGCCCATCTTTTCTAACATTTTTTTGCTAATTATTCTTGTTGCATCTTTTCATGAAAAATATATAATTTGGTATTTTAATTTTTATTTATTGATAATTCCTATGTCAAAAAGGTTGCAAATAAGATGACTGCTTCAATCCTTGTCCTATTTCGTTTTCTGAGTTTTTTTTTTTAAAATTAAATCCTTATCCATCCTTGAACCCAATGAGATTTTATATGAATTTGGTGGTCAAATTATACCGTGTTGTGAAAACTTGCTAAAAAAATAAAGAAGGTGAAAGGTTACAAAAAAATCGAAAGACTCCGTTATAAAATATAATGTTTAAGTTAGTACAAAATATGTAGAGAGAGTAAAAGTGTCTTAAAAACGCATACTTAGAGTCTTTTTATATTGAAAATTTTCTTTAATTTGGAGTGTATTAAATGCAATATCAAAATTAACAGTTTTGACTTGAGACAATTATATTCATATTTATCAAATTTTTGTTTTTTCACCCCTAAAACTTGATTAGTTGCTAGGGCTCACAGTGAATATATATATATAATAAAAGGGACAAATTTAAGTTTGGTTATTATTTTTTTTAACGATTCTTATTTTAGTGCCTTCTAAAATATACAACTCCTTTTAAAAAGCTCCCTAAAGTGTGGTTTTAAAACCAAGCTTATAGATTCAAGATGTATACAAGTTTAAGACCCTAGCTCATTTTTAGGTAATTGTCATATAGAAATATCCGTGTGAACCTGGATCTCATAATATTCAAGGGAATGTTATACTTTAAATTTAATGGTATTTTCATTTTAAAAAATTACATCTTAGCCAGAGGAAAAATCATTGATCATTTCATAACATGTGTTCATAACATTAATCATTTCGTAAGCAATAATAAAATAAAGTAACGGAGACTGTGTAGCATAAATATATATATGTTGTTCAATGTGATTTCAATAGCAACGAACGTAAAGGAGCTATCATAGAGTTTAGTGTTTAGGATACTTAATTTAGTCTCATTTAACAGAATGAAAAAGGAGACTGTAATATGCACACAGACAAGGGTATGCAATAAATATAATCTATGAATTACTTGAAGTTTTAATTAAACGAATATATAGTAACTATTTCACATCTTAAATGTTAAAAATAGAAATAATTAATACGAGATCAATCTTGACAATATTTTAAATTAAATTTACATATGAATTAAAGTCCAATCAATGTTTTAAGAGTAAGAGAACACGAATCAGATGACCAATATGGAAAAAGGAAAAATTTCGCAAGTGTGGCAATGAAGCAAAGTTTCGCCAAAAAAAATAATTATTTAATAAAACAGAAAAGACTAATTAATTAATTAACTAAAAGATATAAAAAAATATATAGTAGAAAAATATAATAACAACTCAACATTTACTTGCACATTCCTCCATAATGCGACATTTTACCCATAGCTTCCTTTGAATCTGAATGTGCTTTCTAAACATGAAAAAAAACTCTGCTCTAACACCATATATAATCTCAAGCTTCATATATACTCTCTCCTTCGCATTATGAATGAGATTAATTATAGTTAAGTGAAAATACTCTTAAATTTTAAAAAATTTATATATTTTTTAATAATAATCTATTATGGTCCAAATAAATCAAAATGATTAAATAGAATTTTTTAGTAATTTAATTAAAATAATTCAACTGATTAAAGTAACCACAAGTAATTAATCCAAACTAAATAAAGAGAACCCTATGGTATTACTAATTAGTGCGTTTGACATGCATCAAATCAAAATACATATCACTTTTTTTAAAACAATAACAAGTTAAATAAATTTTCACACTCCCCTACTCATAGCTCTCTATGAAAGAATTAAAAATGTCTAATATAAATTTAGTGGAATATAAATTTAAATCTACATCAGAAATATCAATTAGTCATAAGAAAAAGAATTATAATACATACATGTTGAAGTCATAAGATTAAGAGTAGTGATAAAGTTTGCAACCATAATATCCCAATGTACTAAGAGAATTTTGAGAGAGAAAGCTTCTGACGGCAGAGAATGTGTGAGTTTTTTTTTTTTTAGATTAGAGCTTCAGATGTGATAACCTTAAATTTTAAATAACCTCTCTAATAGAATATTCTTCAAATATTCTATCTTAAATTCAAAATTCAAATTGTAATTATAATAATATAATATTAATATTTAATTAACATTATTCAAAAAAAAATTAATTAATTAATAATTGATTAATTAATCTAACAATCTCCCACTTGGATAATATTAATCAAATATTAATATAATTGTAGAAAAAATACTCTCTCTCATTTATTCTCAGTCAGTAGTTTGATAGGATGATTACTAACCAACATAGGGCTTGTGGTTGGGTCCTCTACCCAAATGGACTAGCAAGTGATCAAACCTATCACTAATCACTTACAATTAACACATAGAACCAATCCATTCATAATACAAAATTTAGATAGTTGAAACAACACAAGATCATTGAATCCGATAGGGAAACTAGTGATAGAAAAAGTCTCAATATCTAAACGAATGGAATCCATAATGTATAGTTAAAAAATAAATTCATTCATAATACAAAGTTCAGAAATGAAACAACACAAGATCACTGAATCCGATAGGAAAACAAGTGAATATAATAAAGTTTCATTATCTAAACGAATGGAATACATAATTTATACGTCGAAACAAAATTCATTCATAATACAAAGTTCAGAAATGAAATAACACAAGATCATTGGATCCGATAGGGAAACAAGTGAATAGAATAAAGTTTCATTATCTAAACGAATGGAATACATAATGTATACGTCGAAACAAAATTCATTCATAATACAAAGTTCAGAAATGAAATAACACAAGATCACTGAATCTAATAGGGAAGCAAGTGAATAAAATAGAGTTTCAATACCTGAACGAATGGAATACAAAATGTATACATCGAAATAAAATCTATTTATAATACAAAGTTCAGAAATGAAACAACACAAGATCACTGGATCCGATAGGGAAACAAGTGAATAGAATAAAGTTTCATTATCTAAACGAATGGAATACATAATGTATACGTCGAAACAAAATCCATTCATAATACAAAGTTCAGAAATGAAACAACACGAGATCACTGAATCCGATAGGGAAACAAGTGAATAAAATAAAGTCTCAATGCCTGAACGAATGGAATACAAAATGTATACATCAAAACAAATCAGTCCAGACTCCCACTAAACCAAGGCTACATCAAAAGATTTAATCAAACCTATATGAGTTACATAATTTTTAAATACTCCTACGGGTAAGCCTTTGGTCAATGGATCCGCCAACATATGTTCACCAGAAATGTGAACCAAACGAGTCTGAGATTCAGTAATCTTTTCTCTAACAAATAGAAACTTAACATCAAAATGTTTACTACGACTAGAGCTCCTATAATTTTGAGAAAAGTACATGGCAGAAGAATTGTCGCAATATATGGTTAGAGGATGCAATATAGAATCAACAAGATGCATGCCAGATATCAGGTTCCTAAACCATATGGCCTGGCGGGTGGCCTTATAATAAGCAACATATTATGCTTCCATAGTCGAGGTAGCTGTAATAGATTTCTTGGTACTTTTCCACGAAACAGCTCCTTCAGACATCATAAAGATGTATCCAAAAGTACACTTACTATCATCAACACAAAATGCATAGTCTAAATCTGAATAGCCAACGATCTCAAAAGGCTCAGACTTTCTGTAAGTCAACATATGATGCTTCGTACCTCATAACTTTCTTAGCAGCTTTCCAATGATCATGAACAGGATCGCTCAGGTATCTGCTAAGCACACTAATCGCAAAAGCAATGTCTGGACGTGTACATACCTGAGCATACATAAGGCTACCTACTGCAGAAGTATATGAAATTTTATCCATTATAATCCTCTCATCATCATTCTGAGGACACTGAGATTTACACAATTTCTCACCTTTCTGGACAGGTGCAGCACAAGCAGTACAAGAATGAATGTTAAATCTCTTCAATACTTTATCAATGTAACTTGCCTGAGACAAACCCAATATACCACGAGATCTATCACAATAGATCTGGATTCTCAAAACAAATGAGGCTTCACCTAGATCTTTCATTTCAAAGTGGCATGACAGCAAGTGTTTAGTCTCATTCAAGCAATTTATCGAGTTACTCGCTAATAGGATATCATCAATATAGAGAACCAAGATTATAAAATTGTTCCCATCGAATTTCTAATAGATGCACTGATCAGAAGCATTCTTAATGAAGCCAAATTAGATGATAACCTCATGAAATTTCAAGTATCACTGTTTGGAAGCTTGTTTCACCCCATAAATAGATCGATTTAACTTGCACACAAGATGTTTCTTCCCTGCCTTGATAAATCCATCTGGCTGAGCCATGCACACATTTTTAGACAAATTCTCATTCAGGAAGGCGGTCTTGACATCCATCTGGTGAAGTTCAAGGTCAAGTTGTGCAACAAAAGCCATGATAACTCTAAAGGCATCTTTTGTAGACACTGAGGAAAAGGTCTCTGTGTAATCAATGCATTCCTTCTGATTGTAGCCTTTAGCTATGAGTCTGGCTTTATACCCTTCAATTTCACCATCAGCTCCCCGCTTAGTCTTAAAAAAAAAACCACTTACAACCAATTGGCCTATATCCCTCTAGCAAATCAGCAAGTTCCCAAACATGGTTATAATATATAGAATTAATCTTCTCATTCATAGATTTCAATCATTCATGGGAGTTAAAACTTGCTACTGCCTCACCATAGAAAGTGGGATCTGTACCATCAGTAACATTAGATTCACATTCCTACAAATAAATAACAAAATCATTTGAAATAGTAGGTCTGCGAATTCTCCGTGATTATCTCAACTCCACATCATGCTCCTGAAAGTCTATGACAGGCAAAATTTCTGGGTTTTCAACAATATCATCATTCTTTTTGGCATCAATTTCAGTAGATAGAGTTGGTAAGGTCAGAAGGGGCAGATCAATAAATTTATCACATTTCACATAAAGTTAGTTCTTAGTGCATTTCTCCCACTATTGTCCTTCTCCCATTATCCAGGTCATCTTCAAAATAAACTGCTCTTTCAAATTAAATGACTCTGGAAGTGTGAGATGGACAATAAAATCTATAACCTCTAGAACCAACACAATACCCAATGAAACCATTAATAGTTCTTGAATCCAGTTTCTTGAGCTCTGGATTATATGGTATCACTTCTACCTTACAACCCCATACACGAAGATGTTTCAAGCTGAGACTTTTACCAGTGAATAACACATATGGAGTTTTTGGCACAGATTTACTAGGGACCTGATTCAAAATATATGCAGCTGTTCTCAAGGCATCACCCCATAAGAATTATGGCAAAGAAGAATGACTCATCATACTCCTCACCATATCTATTAACGTGCGATTTCGTCTTTCAGCAACTCTATTTTGCTTAGGGGTACCTGGCATAGTATATTGAGCTTCAATACCATATTCTTGTAAGAATAAAGCAAAAGGACCAAGATTTCTGCCAGTTACAGTATATCTGCCATAATACTCACCACCTCAATCTGATCTCACAGATTTAATAGCTTTACCAGTCTTCAATTCAATATTTGGTTTAAAGACTTTGAAAGCATTCAATGATTCAGACTTCTCATGCAACAAATCTATCCACCCAAATCTAGAGTGGTCATCAATGAAGGTGATGAAGTATCTAAATCCACCTATACTTGCAGGAGTAATGGATCCCCTAATATTCATGTGAATAAAATCCAATATGTTACTTAACCTATTTGCCCCTTTTTGTCCTATCTCTAGAGGGAATTTTTTCCTTAATACAGTCAATACAAACTTAAGGCAATGCACCTGTCACCCTATATGTTGAAATTTTTATGGTTTGTTCTTCATATCTGGATTAAAATGTAGTATCTCAATAGATAAGGATTATGGATAGGAAGCAGACTTCTTAATTGACTTTTCTTCTTGAGTCACAATAGATATTATTTGGTCAATAGACCATTCTACCTCTTGAGAATTTTATATAGTACAAAGTATCATATACTCAACAAAATTGGATTATAAAACTCGATAAACAAGGTAACTCTCTCCTAAATATACTTCATAGGATTTTAGCTTATTGTGATAACTAATAAGTTTTAAAATATGTTTACTGACTCCAAATATGCTATCATAAAGACAGTTGTCAAGGAGAGAGATATAGTAGGCCTTTTGACTCTTTTCAAACTTCTTGAATTTCTCTCCAATAGCCTTTAAATATTTTGAAGTCAATTCCTTATCAGAGATGCTCTGCCTAATGGTCTTATCAATAGTGTACTTTATAACATTCAAACAAATTCTATTTGAATCATGCCACTGATTATGATAAGACAGGTCGACAGCTCTAGAATTGTAATTCAATTCAATAGGCTTTTGTTCCTTAAGGGCCAAATATTCCCTAGTGATGATTAAGTACAAATTCAATGACTCTTTCCAATCATCATAGTTAGTCCTATTCAAAGTTTTCACTAAAGATAGCTTTTAGATCAAAGAAACTGAGGAAACAAAATTGGAAAACATTAATTATGTCCAATTAACATAATTATTAAAGCAAGATTTTCTTCACAAAACTCAATTTTATACAGCTATTTATATCAAGATTGTTTATTATAATCCCGCCTAAGGGTCCCAGACTATAATAAACCAAGAAAACTCATTTTAATTTGGCTCAATAGGAAACAATAAGCAGACAAATGCTTTTGATAATATTTGCATCATAGGATGCATAATATTATCTAAGCATCAAGGTGTTTAACCAATCAAAATTTTAGGTCTTAAGTTTTCAAAATTATATTAATTTTGTCATACCGATAGGGTATGTACATTATTAATATAATATAAAATTTTTATTTATTCCAATTAATTTAAGGAGAGTTAATTAATATGATTATATTAATTACTATAAAATTGTAATAACAAAACATCATGATAATTGGGTACACAATAGGTAAACTCACAATTACCAGATGTAGAATATTTAATTTTAGTTCTAAAATTAAATTTATGAAAAATGATCAATATTTTTTTTGAAAGAAATTTATTTTAATTATTGATCATTAAATTTAATTAATCAATAGTTAAAATACAATAATTGATCACGAAACAAAAATAATTTTGTATATCGGACGTGCCTTAGCGGTCGCGGATAACGCGGCAAAGCCAGAGTGTGAACATTCGAAAGCTGGACTGTGAGCACCTTTGGTGGATTTTTGGCTTAATAATTACTCAAAAATTATATTAAAATTCATTTTAGTGCCACTAAAATCTCAACGCGATGGACGTGTCCTAGCGATTACAAAATGCATAGGTCATTGGAATTGTCCTGCGTTTGAGACTTACGGAGGTCATTTTGGCAAATTTTTAGCCGAACAAAACGACGCCATTTTTCTCAAGAGGAAACGACGTCGTTTGAATTTTACTTAGAACGATGCCGTTTTGGAAATCAAAACGGTGCTCTTTGTCGAGGAGATTGTCTTCCTCCTCTAGTCGGGTCGCGTGACCCGACCCGAATCCACGTTGAACCCGCCGTAAAACCCGGATGCTTCTAGCGATTCCTAGCCTCTTTCGCCGCCATTTCAATGGCAGTTTTGCCGAATTCTCCAGGGGAAGAGCTTCCATGATTTTAAAATTGCAAAAAATGGGTCATAATCAATTGACCCCAATTGCCCGGAATATACAAAAAAACTTGTCGTTTACCAGCGGCTTCCGGCATCCTTCGCCTCCGTTTAAGCGGTGATTCAGCTGAACTCTTTGATGGAATTATTCCCATGATTTCAGAAATGTAAATTTGTTTCAAAATTTAATTAAACGAATTTTACCAAAATTTGTCACAGTTCTGAAGGAGGCGATGCATGGTAAAATGAATACTTATTGAAAAAAAGAAAAGAAAAATTCCAATAGAATAGTATAAATATCAAGATTAATAGATATACATGATACACAATGCGAAAATAAAATTAAACTAAATTGACGTAAAATAAAATTCCCATGGTTCAGAAGCTGAGTGCAGCAGTAAAAAATTATCAACTAAGAAAATTCATTTTAAACAAAAAATAATAATAATACAAAATAATTTTAAATTTGTTTTATAGAAATATAATCTTAAAATTTGAATATGTATAAATTGATTTATTTCACAGATATGAACATATATATTTCAATGATGATCAAGATAAACAGGCATAATTTAATGGTCAAGATGAATTATATTTAATGACTAATTCTTATTAACTTCGCTATATATGTAATCAAGCTCTGATACCATTTGAAAGAATTAAAAATGTCTAATCTAAATTCAGTGGGATATGAATTTAGATCTACATCAGAAATATCAATTAGTCATAAGAAAGAGAATTATAATACATACCTGTTGAAGTCATATGATTAAGAGTAGTGATAGAGTTTGCAACCACAATATCCCAATGTACTAAGAGAATTTTGAGAGAGAGCTTCTGACAGCAGAGAATGTGTAAATTTTTTTCTTAGATTAGGGCTTCAGATGTGATAACCTTAAATTTTAAATAACTTCTCTAATAGAATATTCTTCAAATATTCTATCTTAAATTCAAAATTCAAAATATAATTATAATAATATAATATTAACATTTAGTTAATATTATCTAAAAATAAATAATTAATTAATTAATCTAACACTCTATTCTTTAACACACACACACATATAGTTTAAAATATAAAAAAATAAAATATTCAAAGTCATATAATATAACTAATAAATTTGACATACACTAATATATATATATTAATTTTTAAAATTTAATTTTAAATATAATAAAAAATATTTTTCATAATTTATTTTTTATATTTTTATATATCATACGATTTTTAAAAATATCAAAGACACAAAACTCAACACTATTATAATTTAGGTATCGAGAAGTGTGAATGCGAAGAGGGTAGGGTAATGTGACGTGGGTTGAGGGTTGTAATCCTATGTTTCGGTTCAAAGAACTTTTTAGATACACAAAATATATCATATCATTTATACGTTAATAATATTGATTTAATATTTTTATTTTAAATTCAAGAATTTATATAACAAATAAAATAATATTAAATAATTAAATTTTATTAGCGAAATATATATATAAATGAATTCGCACGATATACACCTCAAAATTTTTGTTAAGTTGAAGTTGAAGACATTGGAAGCGACAAAACAACTCGTGGCTTCTGAGTTCTGAAGCATGTGAACCTTCAGTTACGTCGGTAGATGTCGACAATTTTCGTTATTTTGTTTCAATTTTAAAATCCATGAATTTTACCACATTTTTTTTGCTTCATTTGTTAATTATAAAAATTACAATATTTAATGCTTTTGTTGGTTTTTTCTCGAGGTGACGTTTGTAGCACTAAGGTTCTTTTTGCTACCATACATTAATGCGTTGTAAGAAAGCTACAGTTTTTTTTTCCCCTAATTTTATAAAATAATTGATAGATACTTTATTTTACAGTATTAAAAAAATTGTATCCTTTGTTGACTGATTTAAAAAAATTATAAAATTAGATAGTTGAAGAATGATCAAAAATTGGTCTAACCGATAAAATTGATAAAAGTTGATTGTTTAATCAATTTAATTGAATTGTTAATTTTTTTTAATAATTTTTAAAAAATATTTTTTTATATTTTTAATTATGTGTATTTGACACATGATTTATTTAAATTTTAATTTATAAAAAATTACTCACATAAATTATTTAAAATATTGAAATTGTACTTAAAAAATTTATAATTTTTTTTCTTTCTCCAATTTTCCTTTACTTATAATGTGAAATTAAATTAAGAAAGAGAAACAAAATAAATTATATGATAAAAATATAGTTGTTAAATTTAACTTTAAAAATAACAAAATTTTAATTTTTTAAATAGTTTAGATAAATTATTTGTTGCAAATTAAAATTTAAGTAGATAATATATAATATAAGCATAGTTGAGTATTGCTATTTAATACCAATAGTTAATATTATTTATTATATTATATTAAGTAATAAATTTATATAATATTTATAATATTATTTATTATATTATATTAAAAATAAAAAATATATTATAAATATATTATATATAAAATTAAAATATATACATTTAATTGATTATGGTTCAACCATAATTAAATTAGTGAACTGAGAATTAATATCTCAATCGATTTAATAACTGATCTAATTTTTAAAATTTTATTATTTTGTATCCTTGTAAAAAGAATACTAATGTTTAGTTATCAAATACTTGTAAAAACTATTTTTAATTTTGAGATTATTTTATTAAAATTAATCTTTTTCGAGACTAACTATATCTTAAATGTGAATATTTTTTAATAACTTTTTAAATTTAAATTTATTATATTATAAACAGCTAATTCATTTCATTACACATAAATTTAAATTTTATTAATAGTACCTATGACAACTATGCTAATTCTTATTTGATGACTAAGCAATAGCATCCTCCTTATAATCTATTTGATCATTTAGTCAATAATCAATTGAAGTCTAAAAATTATGCTTTAAGGATGCTTATTCTCAAGCCTTATTTTTTGTTTATTTACGTACAAGTGAGGTTTACTTTCTTAAATAATTGAGCAGCAATTCTTCAATGGTTTTGAATTATCTGCATTTAAAAAATAATATATTTATATAGATTTAAAAAAATAAAAAAAATTTATATTGATAGAGATTTATTTTAAATAAATTTAAATAAATGCATTTTGTCAATATTTGGGCTGAAAATATGAGCCCATTTCTGGCCCAAGATCAGCCACCACGTTTTGTTCTTATGGTAGCCCAGACATCAAACCCAAAATTTAATAATGGCCTAGATTGACCCACCAAAATTGCTATTGGATTGAAAAATGGAACAGACGCGTCGTGGCCCTTGGAGGTCCAATGTCTTCTCACTATCTAAATCATATGCATCAACCATTATGGCCCAAAAAGAGAAAAAAAGATAGATGAGCGCATTTTTTCCAAAAAGAATAAAAAAGATATATGATAAAAACAACCAAAAAGATCAAAAATAAATCTTATGTCTTTTACAGTGTAAAAAGTTAAGCTTTTAAAGTGTGGAGGTGAGCTTGTAAAGATATACGCAAATTGATTAAAACACTATCTCACCACTATATTAAAAAAAAAACAAAGTTCAAGCTTCTTTTTTAATTAGTATTATAATCATGAATATATTTATACTTTTTATGATAAATTTCTCATTAGAGACAAATATTATGTTTTTTTTTCATTAACCAAGCTAACCATTTTGTCTTTTGCTTTTTTATTTTTTTATAAACAATTATAACAATGGTTTATTTTTTACAAATTATTTTAAGGTTAAGGAATATAAAACATATGAGGTGGAAGCATGGAAGACTTTATTCCATTATATAAAAGCAAAACCATTTATATATAATAACGCGGAGCTGTGGTTTTGGCTTATAAAAGTATGAATTGTGAGGACCAGGTTTTGAAGTTATAGTGGAAGCATGAGTCAGCAATATTCTTTCATTGGAACATCAAATAAATAGTTCATATAAAATATTTGATATTGAAGAATACATCAATTTACATTTGATTTGGATTTTTTTTATGTCATTGACCCATTCGTTTCTCACTCTTCTCTGCCTTGCATTTGAAGAAACTTGCTTCTGTCCACCCAAAAAAAAAAACTTGCTTTAATCCTTTTTTAGTAATACCGATTGGTCATAAGGATGGTTAAGTTGAAAAGAAAAATTTTAGGTATAATTTTTATATTTTTGATATTAAATTTTTAATTAAAGATTAACGTACATATAATTTATATAATTTATTTTATTCATGTTAATTAAATTATATATTTTATTTTAATTAAATAAATAAATAATATAAGTCCAAATCGGATTCCCCAAACCTTTGTTAACGAGTATTCTTCTTTCTTCTTCTTCTTCTTCTTCTTTTTCTTTAATACTATTTCTAAGCTGACACCGTCCAAATATTCTTTACGCAATATTTTGGCTATATATGTATGAGCTCAAATAAGAATCATTAGTCGAATTAGGATAAAATAGGTCAACAGCAATTTTTAAATAAAAAATTGAAATTAATAATGTTTTTTTCTTAGTACCATAAAAGATTCTAGAAATACAATACTTAAATATTAGAGTGTTTTATAAAAATAATTTTAATTTTTAAAAATATTTTTAAATATATTTATTATGTAAATTTAAAATTTTTCTCATATTTATTTTTAAGTTAAATAATTTAAATAATTATATTATTCTATTAATTTTTGACTTTACTATTTTTAAATGAAAATATTTATATAGTTAAAAGATTTTTGTAAACAAATTATAAAAATAACATTGGTTATATATGATTACGTTTTTTCAGATTTTTTTAATTTTTAACTTATTTTTTTAAAATTTTTTTATTAAATTATACCAAACATATTTTTAGTCATATTTTTTCTTTTTATTGAAAAAAAAAAAGCTAAATGCACCCTTAATAACTACAAAATTAAATTCTTCATACATGAGGGTAGAAAAATGCAACTTTCACATCTAGAAAAGTTCAAGATAATTTTAAATTTACATGTAAGAGAGCTACAATACAATGGTCAATGATATTGTATTTAGAAATAAATCAATGAGATCATTTCTTGAAAAAAAAAGAAAAGAAGAATGTGACAATTAAAAAATATAATAGAGTAGTATCCCGTTTAAATTAAATTATGGCTACGCTTTCATATTAAAAATATTTATAAAAAAATAGTAACGAGTAATACAATGGAATAATTGAATAATCAAATATGTGTTTTATAATATAAAATTTATACTACACTGTGCACGTGAATGTTAAAGATAGGATTTTTATTCCTCTTTAATTTACAATCTTTATTGAGTATTATCAATACGTTGTTTCCGCCTATTTAAATGGTATTGTATCTAAATTTTAGTTATATAAAAAATTTATTTTAATTTCTTAAAGATATATTTTGTTTTAACTTAATTTTTGAAAGATTAGTGTGTTTTCTTTTATATATTTCTGTTTTCATTTTTACTAAAAATAAAAAATATGACTGAAAATATATTTAGTAAAATTTGATAAAAATATTTTTATAAATAAACTGAAAACAAGAAATGTTTAAAAGACATTGTCATAATTTTCAGATAATAACTAGTGTTATTTTTATATTTTTTAAGATAAATCTTTCAATAAAATAAATATGATTATTTAATAATAATCAAACTTAAAAATTAATAAAATATTATAATAATTTAAGTCATTCAACTTAAAAAATAAATATAAACAAAATTTTACTTTACATAATAAATATGTTTTTAAAAATTTTAAAGTTTTGTAAATAAAAATTAAATGTAAGAAATAGAAATAAAAAATAAAAACTTAAAATATTTTTTATTTCATCGTTAAAAGAATATTTCTATTATAATTTAATTACTACTTGAGTTATATATATGTCAAAAAACATTATAATAAGACATAACAAACATTTTGTATAGAAATTAAATTATTTAAAAACATTTTTAAAAAATAAAATAAACTATTTTAATTTTTTTAAAAACTAAATTAAAACAAGTATATTCTTTTAAAAATTAAAATATTAGTTTATTAAAAAAATCCTCAAAAAAGAGAGAAAAGGAGATGTTGAATGCTTATGCTTACGCAGAGCAGGCTAGCAAACTAAGCAGTTGCGCGTAAAATTGAAGGCGAGGGTAGAGATAGTGGAGTAGTGGGGTCCACATGAATTTGAGTTTCATTTGAATTTCATTTATGTTTCATTTGAGCGGAGATAGACACGACTTGGATTCACGAACGACTATAATTAAAACAAAACAAAGGCTCTGACAGGATTGTGGGCCCCACCGCGTTTTGAATAATTGACTTTGACCTTCATAGAAACAGCGTCGAAGCAAAACTCTCGTTTCCTCTCTTCTTCATTGCTCTCTCTCTTGTGCCTTTTGGGCTTTCGTGCAACACACACCATAAAAGGGCCATCGCCTCCTATCTTTCTTCTTCATTCTCTCAATTCGATCGAGGTCTTCTCGATTTTCCTCAACCAACGCAACAACAGTACGGGCACACTCTAGTAGTACTTACATAACTCAAAGGTATGTTAAAGTTTGTTTTTTTTTGGTTAGGTTAAGGTCTGATCTTTGGTGTTCTGGTCTGATGTTGGTGAGCGTCGAGCAGGGTTGTTTTTTGTTGGGTCTGAGGATGGGGATTTTGTTTTGTGGGTATGATTCTTTGTACCTGTTTGAAACTCTTGCTTGAAATTTGGTTGTGGGGTTGCTTCTTTGGCCATTTTTCTTTCTAGGTTGTTTTAATTTTCTTCCTAATTAGAATTCTTGTAGACAGCAGGGATTACAAGTCTAAGTTGTTGGCTGGGATGGTTACTATCTGTGAATATTTTTCCTTGACCTATCGGAATTTTCGGTGTGGGTTTGGTGAGAAAAGTTGTTTACAAGAAATATTAACCTATAATATTGGTATGACATGGTTTGGGCATGTTACCTTGCAGTGCAAACCTAGAGATTTGTAAACCTTTTGCTTTTTGATGTTAGGACATGATGTGTTGAATAGCGTGGCTTATTGAGTTTATGCGTGTTCCATTATGCAGGAGTTTGACATGTGCAGTGGTTCAAAAAGTAAACTCTCTCCCTCTAACGACGTCATGGAAAGTGAGTTTCAGAAGATGAATGATCTGTGTGACATGTCAATTTTGCTTGAGTTGTGTGCAACGGATGATCTTGAGTCTTTCAGAAGTGCAGTAGAAGAGAAGGGTTTTGATGTTAAGGAGGCAAGCTTTTGGTATGGAAGAAGAATTGGTTCAAGGAAGATGGGATTGGAAAAGAGGACACCCCTCATGATTGCTTCCTTGTTCGGAAGCACCAAGGTGGTGAAGTATATTATTGAATCAGGCAGAGTTGATGTGAACATGGCTTGTGGTTCTGATCATGCTACTGCTCTCCACTGTGCTGTTGCTGGTGGCTCAGAATCTTCACTTGTGCTTGTTAAGCTCTTGCTTGATGCACAGGCAGATGCTGATTGTGTTGATGCTAGTGGTAATAAGCCTGTCAATCTGATTACTACTGCCTTTAATTCTTGTTCTAATTCACGAAGGAAGGCGATGGAGATGTTGCTGAGAGGTGATGAATTAAATGGGGAAACACATGAAAACATAAACCAGGAGGTGGAGCAAAAGAAAATTGCAGCACCTGCTTTATCATCAAAAGAAGGAGAGAAGAAAGAATATCCTGTTGATATATCATTGCCTGACATAAACAATGGTATATATGGGACTGATGAGTTTAGGATGTATAGTTTCAAGGTGAAGCCATGTTCAAGGGCATACTCCCATGATTGGACTGAGTGTCCATTTGTTCATCCAGGGGAGAATGCTCGGAGGAGAGACCCACGGAAGTACCCTTACAGCTGTGTCCCCTGTCCAGAGTTTCGTAAAGGAGCCTGCCAGAAGGGGGATGGCTGTGAGTATGCACATGGTGTTTTCGAGTCATGGCTCCATCCTGCTCAATACCGAACAAGGCTTTGCAAGGACGAGACTGGCTGCTCAAGGAAAGTGTGCTTCTTTGCTCACAAACCTGAAGAATTACGCCCGGTATATGCTTCCACTGGGTCAGCTATGCCTTCACCAAAATCCTTTTCAGCTAGTGCACTTGACACAACAGCTATGAGTCCATTGGCTCTTAGCTCCTCATCTGTGCCAATGTCAACTGTTTCAACACCTCCTTTGTCTCCTTTGGCAGCTTCATCTCCCAAGAGTGGAAGCTTGTGGCACAACAAAATAAACCTCACCCCACCATCCTTGCAGCTCCCAGGCAGTCGGTTGAAGGCTGCTTTGAGTGCTAGGGATCTTGATCGTGAATTGGAATTGCTTGGACTGGAAAGTCCTGCTAGCCAGCAGCAGCAGCAGCAGCAATTAATGGAAGAGATGACTCGAATCTCTTCGCCATCTTTCCGCAACAAAGAATATAGTAGGATTGGTGATTTCAAGCCAACTAACCTTGATGACCTTTTGGGATCTGTTGATCCTTCTGTTCTATCTCAACTTCATGGACCTACTCAACTGCAATCTCCAAATGGGCTTCAGATTCGCCAAAACATGAACCATCTTCGTGCATGCTATCCAACCAATCTCCCTTCATCTCCGGTGAGAACCCCCTCATCAGCTGCTGTGGCAGCAGCAATGATGAATTCCAGATCTGCAGCCTTCACAAAGCGAAGCCAAAGTTTTATTGATCGCGGGGCAATGACCCACCATCTTGGGCTGTCTTCAGCTTCCAATCCCACTTGTAGGGTCTCCTCTGCTCTTTCAGATTGGAGATCCCCTGATGGGAAATTGGATTGGGGTATGAATGGAGATGAGCTCAACAAACTGAAGAAATCTGCTTCTTTTGGTATCAGAAATAATGCAAAAACTGATGTCAATGTGGCACACTCAGAAAATTTCGAGCCAGATGTGTCTTGGGTTCATTCATTGGTTAAAGATGTTCCCTCTGAGACGCAGCAGCAGTGTGATCTCAATAGAGAGATGCTTTCACCATGGATAGAGCAACTGTATAGAGAACAAGAGCAGATGGTGGCATAAGCAGCAATGCCTGCCATGGCAACACTCCTTCATTGTTCTGACCAAGTTTATTTTATTTATTTATTTATTATTTTGAATTTTCACTACCATTCCAAGTTTCGTATAGTCAGGGATAGGACAAGGAGTGTTTGCAGAGACCAAAATCCAAGGTTACTGTTTTCTTAGTTCAAGGAATAGATGGAGAAACATATTATTTCTTAGTTCAAGCAAGGATGCTGATTTTTTTCTTTCTCTGATGTATTATCTGATTATTTCCCCTTTCTTAGGGGATGTTGTAGTTTCTTTAGCAAGAAGAAAGTTTTATAGTTGCTAAAGGAGCATATTTTTTTAATTATTATTTTTAAACATTTATATATCTACAAAACTCGTGAAATCTTATCCATTTTTATGAAGTATGAATTGTCATTTATTTCCTAGGGATGAGCATTCAATTTGAGTTAGGCTCCGATTGTCTTAAAAGTGGAATGGTTGTCGAAGTGAGCTTCTTGTTATTACGTAGTTTTCACTATAATTTCTTCAGAAGATGAAGCTACAAGCACTAGAGAACATCATTATCAGATTAGCAATACTCGTACTGATGTATACATAATAGAGATAAGTGAATTGAAAGGAAAAAAATTTCTATTGCTCGGCTCAAGTATATATGATTTTTTTTGAAAAAAAATTATATACAATTTCTTATTTTGTTACTATTAAAATTTTTTAATCATGAAATAATAAATAGATTTTTTATAACTTAACACTTCATAATTACTTCTTTTTAATTTGATTAATATAAAAAAATCATTTTGTGAATATGTTGTTTGTTTTTAACAATGATTTGCTATCAAATAATTTTACACTTTGCTAGATCTTAAAATTGATTATTTAATATTAGTTAAATATATATATATATATTATAATGACTTTAAATTTTTTTGAATGATCTCACAAAATATATATTTTATAATATAAAATATAAAATAAAATATATAATATATAGACATAAAAGAAAAAAATAAATATAATAAAAAATTATAAGAGATTAATAAATTAAATAATTTTTTTATTATTTAATTTATTATTTTATAATTATAACAATAATTATTTTATATTATATTTAAAACTAAAAAAATGCACATTCTTGCATGTAAAGTTTGTATATTTAATACTTTTGTTATGTATATTAATATATAAAATAAATTAATGATTTAGTTCTTTAAATATATTGATTATTTTAATTTAATCTTTGAAACATAAAATTAATAAATTTAATCTTTAAAAATATGTTTTCAATCAATTTAATTTTTCATTAGTTTATCCAATTAAAGTTAAATGAAATTGTTGACATAAATCCAATAAATAAACATTTTAATTATTTTATAATACCATGTCATATCCTAATCAACCCAAAAAAAAAATCAACTTTACAACAGATTTCTTCGCACCCATAAATCATACCTTAAGCAAACTTAAAACCCTAGAAACGTCAACACCAGAGTTTCAACATACACCTCCACATCACAGAGATCGCTCTCTATGCAGAAAAAAGGAGATGGAGGTGAAGAGAGGGTCTTGGAGGGTGAGGATGAAGGGGGAATTATGATAATACACATCAAATGATACAAATCCAGAGATAGTTCTCGGCTTCCAAATCTCTTTATTCAAAAGTTACACTTTGTATTAAACATTTGGAATTAATAAAACTTATTTCGAATTTATTTTGTCATTACAATTAATATTTTACATGATTTGTTCATTCTAATACTTATCTATCTATATTATGTTAAGAATCCCACGTTGAAGTTTAGCATAAATTTCACCATAATTACTGTTATTTTAAAAATATAAATATAAAATCAAAATCTTTTTTTGGACAAAAATTTATTTTTATTAATAGAAAATAAGTTATAAGAAATATATGTATAATTTTTTGGAAGGCGAGAACGAGATCGTTGGGCCTTTATCATCACCAAAACATCTCTGCATTTTCGCCCGCCAATGAAGCAGAACGCACGCAGTGTTTTGTAAAAATTGAATTTTTTTTGGTTGATTAAGATCTGTACCAAAGAAACTTAAAATACTTATTGGAATGTACGATTATATTTTCATTAATTTTAATCAGATAAATTAATTGAGAACGTATGTTTTAAGAATTGATTTATTTTTAAAAATTAAGTTAAGATAATTAATATATTTTAAAAATTAAATTATTAATTTATTCTAATATATGCAATCTTGTAATTTTTTTAATTATTTTTATTACTTTAAAGGATAAAAAAATACTTAAAATTTAATTTTGTATTAAAAATTTATTATCATAATATTTAAAAAATTGACATGAACTCTAATAAATCACATGCCACCAACATAATTAATAGACATAAAGGTAATATGGTTAAAAAGGAAGAAAGATATATAGAATATGATCGTAACTTTTTTTGTTGTATAGGGAGTAATTATAGTGTGTATTTTAAGTAAAAAACAATTTTTCTAAAAAAGGATGAAAGATATATAGAATTTGAAGGGGAAAAAAAAATAATTTATAACTAAGATATTTTATTAGATTTTGGGGATAGACCTCACAGGAAAAGGACGAATGATGAGAGATGAAGAACACTAAAAAGGTTAAGCCCCACGCCTCCAGATTAAATGCATATGAATGTGACATGACCTATATGAACCCATTTGAAAAACGTGGAATTATTGACTTAGAAGTGAGTCTCCTTCTGTTTTTCCTTCTGTCTCTCTCACGTACACTCTCTTACAGTGCATGACTGTAGGTGATTGAATTGGATAAAGCTTGACAATACATGAAAAGTAGGTGATGGGTGGATGAAGAGCAGCCAAAGGAAGATAAAAAGGAAGAGTACAAGTTTGAAACGGAGGCCATTGTATTGTAACATGGAAAAGGGTGTCATCCACATTATTATTGTTGATATTGTTATTGTTATTATTATTATTATTATTAATATTAATATATTGAATAAATTAATAATTTAATTTTTTAAAAATAAAATATTAAGTTAATTTTTAATTAATTTAACTATTCAATTAATAAAATAAATAAAAAATTAATTGATAATAATATTAATAAATATTAATTTAACTATTAAATGATAAATTAATTTTTATTCAATAATAAAAAAATAAAAAAATAAAAAATATTACATTTAAAAATTAAAATTATCAAAATATATAATTTATATTTTTTATATATAATTTATAAATTTAATCAATTATACATTATCAAGACATTATTTATATTTTTTATTAAATAATATTCAATTTATTATTTAATAATTAGATAACATCTAATTAATATTAATATTAATTAATTTTTTATCTATTTTATTAATTAAAAGTTAATTTTTAAACAAATATATTTTAAAGATTAAATATATTTGATTATTTCTAGGGACGTGAGGCGTGGGACCCAATCTTTGGACAGTTGTCTTGGTTGGTCCAATAAGGGAATGAAATGGAGTCGTCACAAGCATGAGTTGGTTTTGTTGAGTCCAGCAACGGCAACCCCACTAGACAGCCATTACATTCAATTTCACTCAAACAAACAATCTCACTTTCTTGTTTTCTTCTGTACACAAAACAAACTTGTTGCTTTCTTCTTATCGTTTGGACTTTGTATCACCGCTCTTCCTTCCTGGAATCACAGCCCGGCACTGCTATTTTATGCTGGAAACAGCAATATAACTCCTTTTTATTTTTTTTGAAAAAAGATAATTTAATATATGAATGAGGCAACAAATTATTAAAACTCTGTTCTGGTCCTAGACTACTTCTCGAGTTGATTCCTACTGTTTTTGTTGCTCTGTTAGTGGATCATTAAGGCAAGAAACTTGCTGGTTGGCAATTCATTTATTTCTAAAGATGCGCGTGGGATGGTAAAAATGGAAGAGAAACGGGAAGAGAATAAAATAATCTCTCTTTTATTTAAATTTTAATATTTAAAAAAAATTAAAAAAATTTGTATTAACCTCTTTAGTCTTCATCATATCTAACTAATTTTAATTATCTAACTCTAAATAAACAAAAAAAAATTATTACTTAACCTTTGATTTTTTCTCTCTTTAATTTCTTTCCTTTTCTTTTTCTCTTCATGCTCAATCAGACATTAAATATCCAAAATAGTGTTTTATGACCAAAAAAAAAACACCGACATAGACTCACACTGATATGACTAAAACTTAGAATAAATTTTTTTACAAAAAAGATCAAACTCTTCCTTCTCCCCTTAGAACTGTAGCTTTTTTACGAAAAATTTGTGTATAATACATGTATGTACATGCAGCAGTTCAAATTTAACTTAAATAAGCTAGCCCACATGACATCTTGTACAAATAAAAAATGGGCCATTAGATGCATGTACATGCAATGTACACAAAAATCTCTCTTCTTCTCTATAGAATAGATGGCTGACCAACTTGCAAGAGTGGAAGAACTATGCCCTAACATAAGATTTTACTAACTATATCCCAAAGAGCTAGCTGTGAAGAACACCTAGTGAGATTAGTTCATATTCAGAAGAGCCTATTAAGACATGATGATTTAAATGAAAGATTACATCTGCCACCATTTACGGTTTTCCATTCTTTTGGCAAGTTCTTTTGCCATGGACGAGAAGTCTTCTGCCCCACTCTGCAACTCTTCAGTACGTTGGCTGAGCATCTAGTATAGTATAAATGGCAAGTACAGAAAGTCAGAAAGAAAATAGTAACAATGCATTCAGTCTGGAAAATTTCAGAAAATCGTCTGAAAATAGAATAATGTAGAAATTTTTTCTATTAAAATTTCCAGAAGAAAGTACACTAAACAGTTTAGGAAGAATTCCATGGAGGTTTCTTCTAGAACCATACTTAGTTTCTCAAACTACCTGAAGTTTTTCTTGGCGTTCTAGCAGCTTATCCTTTGCAAGTGCAGCTGCTGCAGAGGCATCCTGAAACAACTTACGTTGTCAAAAGATGTTTTCTATAATAAATAAGATTATAGATTTTTCACATGTTATATTTACCCCGGCCTTTCTGTACTTAGCCTTGATTTCTTCTGCTGTTCTCTGTCTTGGTTTTGTGTCAATGCTTGCACCCTCAAATAATTTCTCTTTGTCTGTTCCTTTTCCTTTATCTGTGAAGCATCCATTCACCATTCAAATCTAGAATCCTTTCAAGGGCAAATAATAATAGAGATATACCTCTCTTGTCAGTATCAGTTTTCTGAGGAGATTTAACTACTAGAGGTTCGTCAATGTGAATTTCGTCTGCACAAAGTACTGTGAACATTCAGAAATTTAAGTATAGGTGGCAGCAGAAGATGTTACGAACATACCTATGTCAATCTCAAGATCATCTTGCTTATCAACTGTGGCTGAGGAAGACTTCAGGAATGGAGGATTGGAGAATAGTCTTTCCAAATTTGTCAAATAAACCTCTTGATTTATATTCTCCTCTTCTTTACCCCCTTTGAAGTTCTTAATAACATTAACTAAGATAGCAGGTGCATGCGCTCCCTACAGCAAGAGAAGTTGCACATCCTTAAACATTTATGAAAACAACACAAGTAAAAAAAACCTGAACAAACAAGACCTGTTTTTCATTCTGGTTTGAAGATAAGCTTGCAGTGGCATCTACAGCGGCTGCAAGGACTTTATCATGAAGAGAGGGCAATGACTCTGGAATCCTACACTAATTCAGAAGTTTACATTAGACACCACAGTTCTGAATATGAATGTAGCTAAACATAAAAAATTCTAATACATTTCTTTTTGTAAAGATACTGATCACATTCCCCAACCATATGTAGATTTGATGGGAAGATGATTTGATACAGATTATAGAATGGTAACCAAATAACAGACAAAACAAAATTGCAAAGATTATATAGTCAAATAATCAAGTTGAGACAGGAGGGGTATCTTATAGTTCTCTGCACAACATAAAAATTGACAAAAATAAGAATTCCCAAATTAAAAGCATAGTTAACATTAAAAACTAACATAGAAGAGGAATGAGGAAAACAAAGTTCTTACCAATTAAATTTGATTATAAAGCTGAAATCTTTATGACAGATAATATGCCTTGTTTAGGCAATTGAAACAACCCTAATTCAACTTAGACAAGCAACCCTAACATAAGAAATTATAATGCAAAAAAGGAAATAGAATTCTAGTCTAACCAGGAATAAGAAATTCCAATTCGGATTTCATTCATTCAATGAAACAACAACAAATGAAACTCACTAAGTGGGGTTGGCTACATGGATTAAGCGACACAAATATGTTCTATCTCAACTTGTTTCTATAGTCATTCATTCAATACATCACAAATTAATATAACAATCATAAATATCATTTCCTAATTCTGCAGTAAGTCACAATTTTGATTTTATTCATCATATAATGCTGTATTATGTTGCCAAGAATTCGTACATGGAGAACAGTGCACCACAATTGAGGTATACAAAATGATGGCTTAACAAAACATGCATAAGCAGAAGAGGGAGGGAAGAGAAGATTACCTGAATTCATTTTCATGTTTCAAAAGTGATATAAAAGCAGTTTCATTCCCATTGACCTAGAAAACAAGAGAGTCATGTGTCTGATAATAAACCAAAAGGAACCTGAACTTCTACATTTGTAAGCATATTGTAATAATTCTTTGTGTGATATTATCTTGCAGTTCTCAGATCAAATGTTATTTCAAAGATTTACAACATATCAAACATATTACACCAATACACCGAACATTTGCTGCCTCAATTAAGACCTTCTAAATACTCTGGTTACTTTTTAATAATTTTTCTTCCTCCCTTTCCCATTCCAAGCAGTGATATCTGTTATAGATATGCATGTCACACTTACATATATGTATTTAATTCTAGAGTTGACCTCTTGATTGATTAGCATAATTATAGGATTGTATAGACTAATTAGTAGATAGTCTATTTCCATAGATAGGGCCTTTGTAAAGTGTATATGTATTAGGCTTATTCAGTGAATATATTATCATAAATTCATTTTCAATTCTGATCTTGGGAGATTATATGGTGTCAGAGCCTATTTTCTCCATTTACTTTGTTGGTTGCTCTCTTGGGTCATGTGTATAGTGACCAGGTACTCTCACCACCGGCCTAGGAAGAGTCATCTCCCTAAGATTGACGAAAGCCCAAGTTCCGACGAGAAATCGGGGCGCGTGTGTCTCACACGCTGCCACAAGGTTTCTATGCATCACCTCACGCGCTGGCATGTGGAGGCGCATGGAGAATCGTTCCGGCATCCGTTTGGCTTCTCCAACCATAGGCCAGCAGTTTCAACCATTTTTTGTTGGAGTTCTTCTCGTCTTTGGTTTGGGGTAAATCTCTTTGCTAGACTGTTTTGGTTGCCTTTCTTTTAAGGAGATTCATTACTGCCATAAGGTGCCTAGTGTTTATGATCGTCCCTTGTTTGGATAAATTCTTGGTATTTCTTTTTATATGGCTTGTTGAAATGAGTAATATCACACAAAGTGGTATTATTTGCTACTCCTATAAGGAATTAGGTCACACAAAGTAGTATTGTAAGAGGTTACAAAACTGTAATCAGAAGACTCAGATTGCTAATGTTGCTTTTGGCTCATCTTCTGAAAGAACTATCACAATTTCAGCTGATGAATATGCTAACTCTTAGTATCAGGATTCAATAAAACAATGCACCCTAGTCACTACCCTTGTTGAGTCAGGTAAAGCATGTCCTATCTCCTCCTCAAACAAGTGGGTCATTCATTCTGTTGCCACAGATCACATGACAGGTAATCCCAATCTCTTTTCTAGTTTTCAATCACACAAAGCACCCTTGCCTGTAACCATAGCCGATGGTTCTACCTATAACATTGTGGGATTTGGAATTGTTAAGCCAACTCCTTCTATTACCTTGTCATCTGTTCTCAGTCTACCCAATCTTGCTTTTAATTTGATGTCTGAGTAGACTTACTAAAGACTTCAATTGTTCTATCTCATTCTTTCCTGATTATTGTGTTCTTCAAGATCTTATGACAAAGAAGATTATTGGCAAAGGACATATATCTAATGATCTCTACATTATTGATGCATGGATGCCTCGGTCAATTGCTTGCTCTAGTGTTATTTCTCTTTTTGAAGCACATTGTCAGTTGGGACATTCTTCTTTGCCCTTGTTGAAGAAGTTATGCTCCCAGTTTCATACTATATCTTCATTGGAATGTGAGTCTTGTCGTTTTGTGAAACACCATTGTAGCTCGTCAAGTCCTAGAATTAACAAAGAGCTGAATCTATTTTTGAATTAGTTCATTTAGACGTTTGGGGCCCTTGTATTGTTTCAAAGACTGGGTTAAGATATTTTGTAACTTTTGTAGATGATTTTTCTTGAACGACTTGAATATATTTTATGAAGAATCGTCACAAAGTATTTACCCACTTCTCTACTTTTTGTGCTAAGATTAAAACCCATTTTAATGTTTATGTGCACATATTGAAAAGTGATAATGTTAAAGAATATACAACAGAATCCTTTCAGAATTACATGACTCAACATGGTATTCTCCATCAAACTTCATGCGTTGATACACCTTTCCTAAAATGGGGGTGCTGAGAGGAAGAACAAACACCTCCTTGAGACTGCTCATGCATTGTTGTTCTAAACAAAGGTGCCTATACAATTTTGGGCTGATGCAGTTTCTACTACTTGCTTCCTTATTAATTGAATGTCATCTACAGTATTGAATACATATACTCCTTACAATGTTCTCTTTCCAAACAAACCATTATTTTTGGTGGAACCATAAGTATTTGGAAGTACTTGCTATGTTCGTGATGTGCGACCTTCTCTTACAAAGTTAGATTCCAAGGCCTTGAAGTGTGCTTTTTTGGGATATTCTCGTCTTCAAAAAAGATATCGATGCTACTCACCGACTAAATAGTATTTGGTATCAATTGATGTGGTCTTTTCAAAGAAAACACCATTCTTCTCCCCACAACCCATCACTGTAAGTCTAAAAGAGGAAGATGAGTGGCTCATCTATAAGGTCACTTCTCCAAGTCTTATTACTGAGCAACCAGATAAACCTGATATTGGTATTCCTCTTATTAAGCAATCAGATCTCCCTCCAATTTCGACTAGATCGCCAGTTGTTCAAGTATATTCTCAAAGGCGAGAGACCAGCGATACATGTCCTGCACCACCCCCTTTGTCGTTTGATCCTTCATCACATGACATTGATTTACCCATTAGTCTACATAAAGGTAAACGCCATTGCACCCTTCCTAAATCTACTTATCCCATTGCTAATTTTGTTTTATATGATCACTTGTCTCCTACTTCTAGTTCTTTAATTACCTCTTTAGATTCTATTTCTGTACCCAAGACACTATAGGAGGCTTTGTCCCACCTTAGGTGGTTTGCTGCAATGCTTGACGAGATAAGTGCTCTAGATGAAAATCACACTTGGGATTTCGGTGACTTTACCTAAAGGAAAGAAAGCTGTGGGGTGTAAATGGGTCTTCACATAAACTCAGATGGTTCCGTGGCTTGACTCAAAGCTTGACTAGTAGCCAAAGGATATGCACAGACATACGGAGTGGATTATTCAGATACTTTCTCTCCTATTGCAAAATTAACTTCTATACATCTGTTCATATCACTAGCGGCTTCTCAAAATTGGCCTTTACATTAGTTGGATAGCAAGAATGTATTTCTTCATGGTGATCTCCAAGAAGAGGTGTATATGGAGCAACCACCTGGGTTTGTTGCTCAGGGGGAGTATGGGAAGGTTTGTCATCTAAAGAAATCCCTATATGGTTTGAAGTAAAGTCCTCGTGCTTGGTTTGGCAAGTTTAGTGAGGTAGCCAAGAGTTTGGGCTAAAGAAGAGCAAGTGTGATCATTCAATATTCTACAGATAGTCAATGGCTGGCATTATTCTACTTGTTGCATATGTTGATGATATTGTTATTACAAGAGATGATGGTGTAGGAATTTCTTCTCTCAAGTCATTCATGCATACCAAGTTTCATACAAAAGACTTGGATCAACTAAAATATTTCTTGGGAGTAAAAGTAATGAGGAGTCAAAAGGGAATTTATCTTCGTCAAAGAAAGTAGGTTGTTGACTTACTTAAAGAGACAGGGAAATTGGGTGCCAAGCCATGTAGTACTCTAATGGTTCCTCATGTCCATCTTGCAAAAGATGATGGTGATCCATTTGATGATCCAGAAAGATATAGGAGATTAGTTGAAAAACTAAACTATCTCACTGTGACTCGCCTAGATATTGCTTATGTAGTT
Source organism: Senna siamea (assembly GCA_031216115.1). NCBI lineage: Eukaryota > Viridiplantae > Streptophyta > Magnoliopsida > Fabales > Fabaceae > Senna > Senna siamea. The sequence continues at coordinate 9,930,933 of CM062367.1, read as the reverse complement.
AGTATTGTTAGCCAATTTATGTTGGCACCTACAGTAAAGCATTGGGCAGCTCTAGAATAGATTTTATGCTACTTAAAGAGGGCTCCTGGGTTGGGCATATTATATAGCAATCATGGGCATACTGGTATTGAGTGTTTTTCAGATGCCAATGGGGCTGGATCCAAAAGTGATAGAAGATCCACTACAGGGCATTGTGTTTTTGTTGGAGGAAACTTAGTATCATGGAGGAGTAAGAAGTAGAGTGCGGTATCTAGATCCAGTGCAAAATCTGATTACAGGGCTATGACACAATCTATATGTGAGATTTTGTGGATATATCACCTGTTAGGCCTTTGTCACTAGCAAAACTTTGGTGTGATAATCAGGCCGCTCTCTATATTGCCTCAAATCCAATATATCATGAACCAACTAGGCATATTGAAGTTGACTGTCACTTTATTCGAGAGAAGACTCAAGAGAATTTAATTTCCACTAGTTATGTGAAGACAGGAGAGCAGCTAGGGGATATGTTTACAAAAGCACTAAATGGGACACGGGTTGAATACCTTTGTAACAAGCTAGGCATGATTATCATCTATGCTCCAACTTGAGGGAGAGTGTTATAGATATGCATGTCAGAGTTACATATATGTATTTAATGCTAGAGTTGACCTCTTGATTAATTAGCATAATTATAGGGATTGTATAGGCTAATTAGTAGATAGTCTATTTCTATAGATAGAGGCCTTGTAAAGTGTATATATACCAAGCTTATTCAGTGAATATATAATCAGAAATTCATTTTCAATTCTGATCTTGGGAGATAAGAATATCAATGTTAAGTTTTGACTCTCTGATTTAGCTAAATCACGTTCAATTTCAAACATTGTTATTTTAAGAGATAAAATGTAGCAATTTTAATTAATCACTTAAAGAATTTTCAAAGAGAAAATCCACTCTTGGTAAGTTGTAAGTGCAATTCTTGCCCTCCCTAATTTTACAATAATATTAAATTTCACTCAGTACAGAGTTGTGGTAGCCCTAAGCTTTACATTGCTTTGAGCATAAAAGGTCTTTGTTGATTAGTATCTACAAAAGTAATCTGTCTTCTTTCTTTCTTTCTCTCTTCAAGCCAGAGGATATCAACAATTACGGTTCGGCAGATACTCTAAGGATAAAATTATATTTTGGGTTGCAGTTCTATGATGGTTCTGAGAGGCAAAAGGGAGTCCAAGTAATCACACTCATTGGAATTATGGCTAGGTGGTTCTTATTTGAAACACACACACCCCAAGGAGAAAAAAAAGTGTTTTGGCAATTTTGTTACCCATTGATTTTGGAGACGAATGATTTTGGTCGCCCACTTGAACACATTTAGTTTCTAAGATTACTAATCAAGTAATCATTAGCAATAATTCAAAAAGTAAAGATAATTAAGTCATCCTACTCGGATAATGAGTTGGCATGTTGACTTAGCATATGTTGGTTGGCCCCACCTTGCTTATTATTACATTAATTATTTTTACTAATATTATTTTTAAATTTTTATGCTCTATGAGTCAACTTGCCAACTCATCATCAAAGTTGGATAAGTCAAGAATCTTTGCCTTCTGAATTATTGCTAACAATTAGTAACACAGGGAATTGAATGTATTCAAATTGAAAGGAGACTTGTCAAATGGCTGAGAAAAGAGAGTATAAAGCAGCTTTCAGCTGTCATAATTTCCAAATTAAAGTTCAGTTAATTATATTCTTGCATGATCATATGTTCCAAAAGTTAAGTTGATGAATATGATTTGATTGATATAACTGAAACGCTCCTCAAAATGTCATATATCAAGCTTAAATTTAGGACAATGACAGACCAATCAGATAAAATCTGACAGAAAATACTAACGAAAAAGTTTCATTCAAAAACAGTAAATTTTCAAACCAGAATAAGTTGTCCATTAGAGGAAGAACATATTGTATTCTTCATGTTGGTGTTCAAGCTCCATCTTAGGATTGACATTAAAGAGCACTCTCCCACCACTTCCAGAGTTGGTAAGGACCTGCTCAAAGTGACATAATATTCATCGAATACATGTCATCAGAAAAATAAGCTGATTGAAGTAGATGTTCACATCCCTACAAAAAACTGGTATGACTACAACAATACGATGAAGTATGCAATGAAAAAGATGAGATATGGAAATACATCATATTTGTACAGACTGGGAATTTATTAATCAGGGTACTCATTAGCAGGCCAGGGGTTTGAGTTGTTTTTGTTCTTCCTCTCTTCTAGCTTCCCCCTGCCCTCCCCCTTTCCTCCAAACCTCTTCTCCCTTCCCTCTAACAATGAACAGCAATCACAGAACTAATTACTGGACAATCACTTAATTTTCATATATGGGAAGTCAAGAGTATTAAAAATTGATGATCCCCCCCCCCCCCCCCCCCCCCTAGTTATATAATTTTAGAAAGGTCAAGATCTCTAAGTTTATATACTATCTTTATTCTTTTGGAGGGTGGGTGTTTTCCACTTTCTTCCACATATGAATCTGCTAGTGACCAGAAGAGGGTTACAATAACAGATCAAAGTAAGAAAAAGTAGTTAAATAAGCAGTTCACCTTAATTCAATATCTCCAGTTTGATACAGTACAACCAGCCCACATTCCTTCTCATCTTTCTTTAATGTTGTAGTCAAACAACATCGTTTTACAAGGTTAACCTTCCGAATGTACTTACTGCAACCCTGTAATATGGTAGTTTCATTAACTCGTAGAAGGGAACATAAAATTTAGAAGGATAATAATAGACATAAAATGGGGCACCTCAATCACAGATTTCAGAGAGTGTAAGCTCAATTCACTCTCACAACAAAGTAAAATAAACGAGTTCAATAGTATCTGTCCAAAATAGGAATTTTCTACAGTCGTAGCAGCTTCAACTACAACAGGTGCACCTTCAGACTGAACGTTAGCTTGCATGAGTTCTGATCTGGAATAAGCAATCTGAGGTGAGGTGCATGAAATTTTTCCACTAGATGGTTCAGCAGTACCATCTGAAATAATATAGCACCATATAAATTACAAGTTATAGGTAGATTAGAAAATCTACTTTTCTTAACCAAAATACTTGCCTATAATGTGAATAGAAATTACATTTGACTCTTTCTTTGGGTTCATTGACACATTGCAAACAATATTTCCTGATTCAGTATCTATGGCAACAACATGAGCATCCCTTGTCATATTAAATATCAGCCCCTTTCTAGGGTTGTCAGAAATATTTGATTCGGATTTCTGTGGACTGTTTGGTAAGCCAACACTATCTGAAAATTTTACATTCAGAGAAAGTACTGGGGAACATGCATTAGATTCAGTCTTGGTAAGAAAGATAACTGACGATTCACTGGTATCAAGCACAGCTACCTGCAAATTGGATTAGAAAATAAAACTTAAGTTGTTTAACTCAAATTGTGAGTCAACACCTTTACCAACAATAAATGAACCATCTCAATTAGGGGAAAAAATAAAATTGTGGATGATCTCACCCTTCCACATTCGTATCCAACAGCAAGCTTCGCTCCAAGGTTTGCAAACTTTAGGTCGCATATACGAGAACTCTGAAGGGAAAACACTGCTGTGCAATGAAGTCCATTCCCTTTATGCATATTTTGAACTGCTGCATTTCATAAGCATTAATTAAAATCAGTGATGATGAAAGCCAAGCCACGTTTAGTGTAAACATACACACAAAGCATAACTTGATCATTGTGGAACTAATCTGAAATATTCCCCCATGTTGAGAAGATTACATTCTTTATTGATACACCATACAAGTAGTAGTAATAGTATCAAGACTATCTGAGAAAATAGCTTTGGAATAGAAAATTTCTGCGAACAAGTAATGTGTTCTTCACCCAGAAGTAAATTTTCAGACTGACAAATTCTTAACTTGATTTGAGCTATGAAAAAATATTCCTTGTGTAGAACTTTAACTTACTGAATATTTGTTTCTATTCTGTATTTCTGAATAGGTTACAAGGATATATATATATATATACAATTAAAGATCCCAAGAATCTATCCTAATCCCTAGAAATTAGGAATAAATACAAAAAATGTAATCAGATCATTATCCCTAAAAATCCTCTAATTTAAAAATAAGATAATTATCTCTAAAGATATTCCTAAATAACTGACAGGCCCAATAAGCCTAATAGAACTAGTCAACACCTTGTAAGCTGTGAAAGCTTGGAAAAACTTAGCTACAAATGAAATATGTTAGAAATATAAACTCTCCACCTAGCCATTTCGGGTTTTAGGTTGAATGGCTCCTTGACGTGGTATGAGATCCTTCATTACCAAAAGGTTAAGAGTTTAATCCTTGCCATCTCATTCTTACAATAAAATTTTTACACAAGATCAGAGTTTAATCCTTGCCATCTGTCTCTGTGTAATGAGAACCTAAGTTTCCAGAGATATAAAACTCTTTCAACCATTTGTTAAAATAAGTTCTGAATTCTAAAATGGCTCTCTAACAACATTTCTTGTTCTTGTAATTATAATACCTGTCTAACACTTGAAACAAATAAAGTTTGGTTTACAAATTAAAAAAGAAAAGAAAGAAGACGCAACCTTTGTTTTCATTTTCTGTCACAAAGTGTACAGTTGTTTCATCTGAACTCCCAGTTAGCCCATATAGACGAACCTACATACCGTCATAGGATAAAGTTACCAAGGATTGACAACTTTATTGCATCAGAAAGGGAGGAAAGTACTGTAAAAAATTTTTACCAGACCACATTCATTGCCTACAGCCAGTTGCAAAGTATCAGGACAAAAGTCCAATGCTGATACTGCTGCACTTGCACCATCAATTTTGACACCATTCACCTGTCAATTGCAGAATTCATTTTCTATGATCTATGACATGCTCAAGTCACCGACATAATTTTTTTTTTTTCTGAACATTTGAACAAAATCACTAGTTACAAAATTGTTTAATATGCTAACCTCAGATTTCATATTGTACACTAATGACAAAACAGGATATGTGGCATCCCATATCCGAACAGATCCATCTTTGTAACCTGCTATGTACAACCGAAGCACATGAAGGTCTTTGAAAATCTGACCTGGAACTCCGCCAGTCAAAGGCCACTTTGTACCTGTACTTGTCTGATCTTGTGCTTCATGCTGCTTTGCAGCTAAAACAATCTGTACAATCATCCTATGCTATTAGGCTATTAGCAGTAGCAATAGATTTTTTTTTTTTAAAAGAAAAGAGAAACTTACGTTATCAAATTATTCACTGCAAACAATAAATCTATTTAACAATTACCATAAGGGTAGGCTAGCAATACAAAATAAAAAGAATCTTTGGACCGAGTAATTATGCACTACCTCAGACAAGGCCCTAAATGGCTTTCCATCTCCATATACCATGCCACGCTTTGCTGTTGTCATGTATGGTTCAAGAGTGGGTATGACCATATGATATTGCACTGAAGGAACAGATGTATTTTTTTCTTGCTGAGACATTAAGGAACACAAGCAAGCATTATCGTAAAGATGCAGTTGACCAGGATTTGTCAACACATATAGCATATTACAAGCTCTGTCTGAGGGATAATCACTTGCTAACAAAACCATATCAGCAAAAGAACCGTTCAGTGTAACATCAATACGGGCAGTGCACTTAAGACTTTCTATCCCAGAAGACCAATCAACACTCAAAACCTGTATATAAGAAAGGGCCATATTATTGTGACATGTAAATCATCCAAATAATTTAATTATTGAAATATAAAGTGACTACCAATACTGCCTTTACAAAGCCCACTCATATCTAATGTACCACAGGTAAAAAACTGATTCTAATGTTAAGAAGTGCCAACCCAAAATATCTAATAGAGGATAACAGAGTTTGCTCCAGATGTTAGCATAGACTGTTTCCTTTTATTTATTTATTTTTCAATAGGTGTCACAATACAGCTCTGTGAGCATTACAAAATGCACATAGATTGTTTATAACACAGCACAACAGCCTGAGACTTGAAAAGAAGCATTAACCAAAATACTAATCTTATAGTCATCATCTATGACATTCTACTTTCTCTCCCTTTTTTTCCTGAGGGGGAAGGGGAGCTAAATTATAGTCCCTCTATGGTTTGGCCCCAAATCAATTTTCCCCCTATTATTTGTTTCATTACCACTTAACCATCCTATGGTATTTTTATTCTTAGTTTTAACCAAAATAATCATGTTTCTAAAATGATGAACAATCTCATTATTGAAAATATGTTTTACTTGTATCTTAAACAATACCCTAGTGTTTAAGGCTATTACTAGGATGAAGTTGATGAGGATGGAAATAATATAGGATATCAAGTAGTATATGCTACCCTCAGTCCCACATCAAGTAGTATGAGATGCTACATGGGACACTTAAGTGACTTGGTTTTTCTCTCTCAACGGCTAACTTTTGAGAGAGAGTTCTCCAAGTTACTTGCGTTCCATTAGAAGCTAACATTTCAAAATTGAAACTATTCACTTAATCTGAATAAAAGCCTCATAACATCATTAAGATATTCAAAAACAAGTGAAACAGACATTCAACAATTATGTTCCTCATTTTAACCTTGAGGTGATTATTTTTGTTAAAATTGCTGGAGTGTTGAATGACACACTTGAAACCACAAAGGGGCAAACTAATTTGGGCTAAATTGCAGGGGGGTAAACTATAATTTAATTGCCATATGTCACTATTTTTTTAATTACTACGAAACCTATTGAAAAGGGAAAAAACTTAGGTACAATTTTTTATCTTTGCTGTCAGATTATCTAACAAGAAAATAACACGTGTATAGTTTTCACAATGCATCACCCCATGATTGGATCTTTCTAAAAATTTTCTCCACGTTTTATTTTCATTGGAATTTAAGCTAGGTGGATGAAATGGAGAAATGCTTCAAGTGTTAATTGTGATAGAAAAGTACCACTCAAGCTTAAGAAAAATTTTATCGTACAGCTATAAGACCTATATTATTGTATGTTATTGAATGCAGCGCGATAAAATGTCAACATGAACAAAAATTCAACGTTGCAAAAATGAGAATATTGCATTGGATGAGTGGTCACATTAGGAAAGATAAGATTAGGAATGAGTGTATTAGAGAAAAAGTCGAGGTAGCACCTATCATAGATAAGTTAGTAGAAACACGCCTTAGATAGTTTGATCATGTACAGAGGAAACCATTAGAGGCTCCTGTGCGTAGAGTTGACTAGATGGAAGATAGCTCGATAATTAGAGGTAGGAGTAGACCAAAACAAACAATAGAGAAAACTATTAGGTTGGACTTAAGTATTAATAACTTAAGTATAGAAATAAGCAAAGATAGAGCACATTAGTGTCACTTAATCCATATAACCAACTCCACTTAGTAGGAAAAGGCTTGGTTTGTTGTTGTTTTATTTTCATTGGAGAACACAATAACAAATATTAAGGAACTCTACCTGAGTCTAGTCCTTAAAAAAACATCAAATAGCTATTGTCAGTATGGAGCTTACCGTAAGAACTTCTTCAGACCCAATTTCATCACCACCATAAACAAAAATTAGGCCCCCACTGTTATCATTTGATATATTTGCACACCAGTGAAGAACAATAGCAGGTAGTCTTCTATCTGCTGATGATAATTGAAGCTTGACAACATGATTTGACATTCTTTGAGCTTGCTGGCCTGTGGAAGAGTCAGCAGTTGACAAATCCCAAAACATTATATCACCATCTACATAACCAACAGCAATAACTGATCCATTATTAGATGCCCAACAGATAGAGCTTATCTCCTTCTCTTCTTCATGGTCTAATTTATTATCAGACAGCACATCCTTAGAGTTATTTGGATGACCATCTGCTTGTTTTTCCTTTAACTCAAGGTTCCTGTGGCCTCTGATGAGAACAACTTTATCTTCAGAAGCATCCCACAGTACAAGCACGCCATTCTCATATGCAATCAGCAATCTGAAAAATGATGATTTTTTTTAATTAAGTTAAACATAAGTGTATCAAACATATCATAGCAATTCTAGTTTATTAACAGAAATGACATAACAGCTGATATGTGCCACTCAAAATGAAAGTCATAGAGTAATTTTGCAATGCTTCATGTCACAGAATAGCTGATTCAATGTGTGAATTGAAATGACATTTCCATATTGCTATTGCAAACAATTAGTTAATCAACAAGCTGTTGGACAAAAATTGATGGCAGAGTTGACAGTAAGATAGAAATCATCTGGTGACAATTTAGAATAAGACATTCCAGTTTAATTCTTTGAAATTCCCTCATGATTTATTAGTACATAACCTTATTTAACATGAGCTTAAGTCATTATCATACAACAAAATTTGGAGAACATTAATAATGTACTGAAAATATGGATAAAAGATTGCATCTCCATTAAGACATCATACTAAAGGAAATTCATCTTTCCATATGGTTATAATTCTTTAATGGTGGTCAGGCCTATTTAGAAACTGATGCAACTCAAACTCAAGCCATTCTATAATCACCCTCTTTGTTCTGAAAGATCAAGCACAACAACACAATCTATTTAATCATCACTAGCTTAGCCATGTAGGTCCAAAATTACTTAAAAATCATGCTTCACATTTTACTCATACTACCCAATTAAATCCATCAGATAAACTCTAAAAAATTCTTGTCTTTCCTGTTTCCCTGAGAGCAAGGTTGATGAAGAACTCTGATAACTGAAACATGATCAAGTGACATCCCAGCTGCTTCTGCAAAAGTGGGCAATTTTATTTTTTTAAAAAATAAGTTAGATATTGGAAAATTTACGTGATTGTCCAGTGTGATAATAATCCAAATTAGATAAGATTATATGCTTATAGAATATCTGTGACAACGGTTTTTCCAATAAGAATCTGCCTTGATGAAGAAATGTCATTAATGATAATTAAGAGTAATGGCATTACAAAGCATCAATATGGTGAAATCCATGGAAATAAGTATAGAATATCACACATGGAGGAAGAGAAATAACAGAAGAATGAACCAATAACCTAAAAAAGCCAAGCAAGCAAACAAACAAACAAACTCCTGTCTGATCTTCTTCAAACCTAGAACTCAAGTATTCTTTTAAATAATGCACTGAAGAAAAAGAGCACCACTGGTCCACTACCTAACATTGACAAGTCACCCTACTTCTAATAAAGTAGAAAGCTTCTAACCTCTTAGGCCAGATAGAAGTCATTCTCCTTATATCTTGATTTTCAAAAAAAACTCACACAGATGAGAAGGAAAAATGGTTTCAATTCTATGTACCAGAATAGTTCAAAAGTAAGATCATCATGTTTCTAGAATTGACTGGTTACAACACCCTATAGCAAGACAAAGATCTTAGCAAAAGATCACAAAAGAGTATTCAAGCCTCTAGTTTAGCATATGCATGACGCATCCCTAACAATGGCATGTGGTATCATAACCCTAAAATCTCATAATCTCCCAACAGCAAATATTCTTACATCCCTAACCATATCAAGAATGTTAATTAAATTACACAAAAAAAATGCAGTAACTTTATAATGCAGGATGAGAATATATTGTTATTATTTATTTTATTATTTAATGATATAATTATTAACTTGGAGATAAAGGTTTGTAATTGGATAATTGGGGTAGTTTAGTATATAATGAGGGATTTGAATAAAGACATTTGAGCTTAGGGATATGTTATCCCATATCATTGTATCCCAGTAGGATTAGGATACTTGATATTAATAAGATTTCCAATTTAGGTTGCTTACTTGCTTATAATTTATAAATAGGCCTCTGCCTTTATTCATATACAAATAACACATTGATTATTATTAATATAAAATTCATTTTTTTTTTCTATTCCTGTCCTACACTTCAATTCTCACATGCACAAAACTAAATTTACTACAAGATGTGGCTTGTGGGTTAATTTGTAAATCCATAAAGAGTTTCCTTGACCAAGAATGCTGGAATGGATGGTATTCCTCCCCACACACCAAACTGAAGCAGAAAAAATGGTTCAAGCTGTTCTTGAACCATCCATTTTGGATGTATGAAAATACAAGTCTTGCTTTGAACTCAAATATGGCATAAATGAACTTTAAAAATGAAGTATTTACCAGCTATTACATTTGTTGGAACATAGTAAGGCAAGATTTTACTTTTTCTGTCTTCAGAATCGAACTTCAAAACATATACCATCCCATGCTCAGTTCCAATATACCTGATTGTTATCAACAGTTTAACAAATGATTCAGGTCCATGTGCCAAAATTTAATCTGAAAGAACAGAATGCAAAATGCAGATCTGAAATCATCTGTACAAGAATTTTACATGTAACTGGTGCCATCAATAACAGAGAAAGCAGTTATGGTAGATTCCCACTGTAAAGTAGAAGCTATTTGCCTGCTTTCCAAATCCCAAACCTGCCATTATGAGAAACATATTAAACCCATTGATTAATGCAACAAGGGGCTAGGGAAGATAAATAAGAGACAAAAGAAATAAAATGAGGTGAACAAGATAGTGAGAAAAATAAGAAAGCTCGGAGCCTCAGACAGGATAAAATATAAAATTGTAAGAATAAACAAACTTTTAATAGCCTTAGAAGGGTACCTGTATTTCATTATCATTTGAGACACTGACAAGAAAACCTTGATTTTGCAAGAACTGTGACAGATATGACAAAAGTTAACCAAAGATATCATAATATTCATAGCATACTTAAGCTATAAGGGAAAAGATAAAAGTAGTTTCATATAATAAACGCATCATTTTTCACATCTGGAGTTCAAGAAACATGAGCTTGTCTTCCAATGCTAGATCAATAGACATGTATACATCTGCATGCACAAGCATGCATCATGTGCAAATGGCTTCCACAGATGCAGACTCCCAGCAAACACGTCATTAGGGTAACAATAAATTTAAGATTGAAACAAATAACAAACCTCTAAATGCTTGAATGATGAATGCTTAGGGGAGAAAAGAATCCCTTCAATATTGTCACCACCAATCACCTTTATTCGACCATCTCTACGGAAAGTGAAGGAAATGTTAAAGTCAGTTCATGAAGCCTCTAACAGTCTAAGTTGAAATCCTTTCCTGCTCACAATTCTGTGATGTATTGATGTACTTATATATTGCTCCTCAAATAAATTTTTAAGTTTATATCCAATTTATCCCTCAATCACCATTAACAAAATACAACAACAACAACAAACAAAGTCTTTTCCCCCTAAGTAGGATCGGCTATATGGATCAAACTACGCTAACTGTTCTGTCTTTGCTCATTTCCATAGTTAGATTAGTAACAGTTAAATACATCCTAATAGTTTTCCTTATTATTTTCTTTATTCTTCCCCTACCTCTAGTTATTAGATTATTTTTCATCTAGTCAACTCTTTGTACAAGAACCTCTAATGGTTTCCTCTAACATGACCAAACCACCTAAAACACGTTTCTACTAATTTTTTTTATAATAAATGTTACCTTGACTTTCTCTCTAACACACTCACAATTCTGTGATGTATTGATGTACTTATATATTGCTCCTCAAATAAATTTTTAAGTTTATATCCAATTTATCCCTCAATCACCATTAACAAATACAACAACAACAACAAATAAAGCCTTTTCCTACTAAGTAAGATCGGTTATATGGATCAAACTACGCCAACTGTTCTGTCTTTACTCATTTCTATAGTTAGATTAGTACTAGTTAAATACATCATAATAGTTTTCCTTATTATTTTCTTTAGTCTTCCCCTACCTCTAGTTATTAGACTATTTTTCATCTGGTCAACTCTTTGTACAAGAACCTCTATGGTTTCCTCTAACATGACCAAACCATCTAAAACATGTTTCTACTAATTTTTTTATAATAAATGTTACCTTAACTTTCTCTCTAATACTCTCATTCCTTATCCTATTCTTTCTAGTGTGACTACTCATTCAACGCAACATTTTTATTTCTGCAACATTCCAATTCCCATTAACAAAATCATGATCAGATTTTGTGTGGTAAAGGATTTCACGCATGTCTGCTTAAGAACACTATGTTAAGGCACACCTCAATGCTCCTTTTAGTCTTCTATCTGTTTTTACTGATCAATCTTTGTTCATATATAATTAAGAGTTAAGACAAGAAAATATAAAATTAAACTTATTAGAATTTTGTCCAAAAGCATAAATTCAAAAATCAAAACTACATGGCAGATCTCATACATATGGCATAAAAAGCATGTAATGTTTTGTATACTTCACCCTGGTTCATGTGTAAACAGCTGTCTAAATGACGAATTTTTTCCTTTAGTTTGATTGAAAATGGAGAATTCCAGTATAGCTGAATATATATATATATATATATATGTATGTATGTATGTATATACAGAGTTTCAACATAAGGTCAATAACAGGAACTCACAGTGTTCCTACTGCCAACAGACGTTGGATGTGATCAAAAGCGAGGATAGATGCAGTAGATGGAACACCATAGTGGAGAACAACTTTGGGATCCAAATCTTCTGATGTAAAACTTCCCTGTACCTCATTATGCTGCTGAAGAGCACATGAAAAATTCAAATGAAACATCAAAGCTCATACACATACCAAACTAAGATCAAATATAAATTGGGACGTAATTGGATTTTTCACTTTTTTTCTTTTTGGTGCCGGACTATAGTTATTATATAGTAATTAAAGGTAAAGCTTTTCTACTCTATTGACTCCGCAGCATGGGGTGATTATAAGCGACCAACTTATTAGAACAAGAAATTCTTAAGAAAAAGCTTTCAACGATTGAGGTTTCCAGCAATCACTCTGAATAGTGAATACCCAATATAAGGGGGCGGGAGCAACCCAGAAATTTATGACAAAGGAACTAGGAATGAGTTCAATTTGAGACCAGTCTTGGGCTTTATCAAGGTTAAGTCTCAAATTTCTCAGTATTGAGAATTCAGAGTGCTACAACTTCCGTGTTCATAAAAGCAATTGGACTTAACAATGTAATCTTTCGTTCTGACGAACTGAATTGGAATCAAATACTTTCTTTTCTTTACGCGTTGTTCTCTAGCAGAGCTTATAAACATCCCAACCATTCTTCAACGACACTGATGATCGATAATTACTATAAAAAAATAAACAGAAGAAAGCAAAAATAGGATTTATAATAAATACAAAAGAAAATGAGGATGTACCTGAGGACGTTGTTCCTGCGGAGCTTTTTGAAATAATTTAGAAAACATTGGGATGATCCAAGAGCTTCGTCTCCTATCTCAGCTGCCCAATTTGTGTATGATGCATTTGTTTGTATTCAGATTTCTGTTTCTTTGATGCTTCAAGTATTGTATGAATGATCAGTATGATGCGTGGTGGATGGGACTCCCTTACGAATTCCTTACCAAGATGGTCGGTATTGCGAGTCTGAGGGAAGACTTATTTGACCGTTAGATTTTCAAGCTAGCTTGGTTTGGAAGATCATAGATTTGATGCCCCCAAACTAAATCCATAAAGAAAGTAGTAGGGCTCACCAAAAGGCACATATACATAGAGTATGTGCCTGTATGGCCTAGTGAGAAGATGATCAAAAGTTGTTTTTTCTAAAAAAAAAAATGTTTATTTCAAAATGTAAAAGGTTTTTTAACCATGCATGCAAAAAAATTAATATTTTCTTTAAAAATGAAAAATTATTATTTTTTGAAATAATTATATCATTTAAAATTATTAATTATCATAATTATTTTTAATACGTATTATTTATTAGTAATTTGATAATAAAAAATATTTGTCAAATACAATAATGTTAATAAAAATACTTATCAAACAATATTATTGAACTCAAATTATTTTTATTTTATAATATTTTTTATAAAAATTTAAATTTTATTTTAAAATATCAATAATAAATTATAGCAATAGCAAACAAGTTAATCATTCTACAAATTAAATGAGACTTTTGGGAACATAAATTATATTGGAAAATAGTGAGTATTAAAAACTATTTTATAGTATATGCTTTTGTTAAATGAGATGATGTGAAAGTTCCTTAGATTGATTTCTCATATTAATCTAAAAAGTTGAAGCTGTTTAAGAAATATTTGACTAGTGGCTTTTTTTTTCTCTCTTTTTCCGAAAAACTATTTGACTAGTAGTTGTTCTAAAATAGTACTTAAGGTTGTTTGTTCAATGTACTTCTTTAATTTCTTCGTAATAAACTAATACAGGAGTGACAAAAGTTACTGGATGTGGCATCTTCATGGGACTGCCAAATTGTACAATACTAATTTTATAATTTCTTCAAATCGCTCAGATTATTGAATATTTATAAATATAAAGATTAAATTTATACATGATTTTTTATAACTTTATTATTAAATTTTTTAATTAAAATAAAATATATAATTTTTTTAAAATTAATTATAAAAGATATAAATTATATAAATAATTTAAAAATTTGAAGAGAAAGGTATAAAGACTATACATAATTTTTTTAAAATATAAAAAAAATATTCTCATGAACTTGAGTATACCAAATTTTATAACATAAGTTCATAAAAATAATAACTTCAATATAGTTTAATATAATTTAATTTGTTTTATAATTTTCAAATTTAATTACAAAAATCTTTTTGTTTATTTTTCTATTAGATTAAACTGTTAACCCACGATAAATTCATGTATAACTTATATGAAGTCAAATTCATATAATCATCACTCTAAATATAAGGTTGAATTATAAATCTAAAGACTCTCTAAATCCAATATTTGAAAGGTTATAAAATAACAAAACATTCCTATATGTTTTGGGGATCTTATCAATCTTTACAAGTTGCATGAGCCTTTTGATGGAGATCTTCAACTGTACGGAACTTTCTATTATGCGTCTTACATTTCAGAAACTATATATGAAAGTAGGAAAAGTGAAGACAACATTCTAGTTCAACGTATGTCCTCTTATAATTAACTATTATCACATAATATAGAACAAGTAAAAAATGTAGTAAAGTAAAATAATATATATATATATATATACACACACACACACATATATTTATACCGCGCGCGTGCACACGCTTTGTATGTACACACGTATGTATTTTGTTTATAATTTTAAAATATGATATAAAATATTTATTATTATAATTTTAAAATAACAAATTAAATAATAAAATATTATTTAATTTTTTCATATTTTATAAATTTTTATTATTTTATTTTTTTATATCACATATTTTATTTTATATTTTATATTATAAAATATATTATTTTATAAAATTACTTATAAAAAGACTAAAGACATTATAATATAAATATAACAATTTCAATGTTATAATCACAATTTAAACACCAAATAAATTTTAGCCATGCATCAGATTAAACTAAATACTAAGGGGGCGTTTAACATATGGATATAATTTTTATTTTCATAAATCATAATCTTGAAAATGTGATTCTCAAGAATATAATTTTTAAAAATTTTAAAATTTTTTTTGATATATTTAAAATATTTTTGAGAATATTTTAAAAAAATATTTATATATTATAAGAATACAAGATTTATAAGGTGAGAATAAAAATTTACAAAATTATACAAATATTTTATTTTAAAAATATTTTTTTAATTTGTATATCCAACACAAAAATATAACATTCTAAGTCTTCTATTCTAAAAAAAAAAAAAAAACTGTGCAACATATGCTTCTTAAATTTGTCAAATCTTTCGTCCTACATTTGGTCAAATACCATATATTCATTTTATTAATATATTAGAAAAATCACAACAATACTATGTACATTAATTAATTTTTCTCTTCTCTGATCTCTTTTGCTTGATTTTGGAGACAAAGAAAACCGATCAATCTTCTCGCGAGCATGTAGAACTTGTGCCAACTTGATGTGGGCCTTGATAATTGCGTTTCGTGAAAGATAATTAATTAATAATGCACTATATGTGTGTGTGTGTGTATATATATCATTCAAATTATAATAATAATTATTAATTTATTTGATTGTGTACTTCACGTGGCATACAAGAATTCAAAAAGAACAATAAAATCCCCAAAGTTAGCGTATTCATTTTCAAAACCTTGACTGCTTCAGAGATTAAATTAATTTATTAAATTCGATACCTATATCTGATAATTATTATCCAAAACATTTGACCTCACTAAATTTACCTAAATTTTGCTCATGAAAGTAATCTTCCTACGTTAGTATATCAATTATCAGTTAGGTCATTCACACATTGGCCCACGGGAATAGAATAAATATGTGGCAAGCCTTCTTAACATTAATTAAAATGTCCTAACAAATATATACAAGGATATTTAATATTTTTTAGTTTATTTTAAAAAATTATACTTTCCTTTTTAAAAAATAAAAAAATTCATAATTTCACCTATTTCAATTAAAATATTCTTAACCGAACGTAATATTAATTTTAATGATAAATTAAATTTATTTTGAATTTAAAAATTAACATTTTATATTAATTAAATATATATTTAATTAAGTTTTTATCTTTTCAAAAAGAATAATAGTTTTTAAAGGACAAAGAGTGCAATTTAATTAAAAAAATAAAAACTGTATGTGATTTTTTTTTATTTTGTTGGTCTGTTTGTCTGCTGAGAAAAATAATAAAAAACAGTAAAGGAGGAAATAAAAGGATGGACCTAAGAAAAAAAAAAGAAAATAAATTAAAGTAAAAGAGAGAATGCATAGGAGTTTGTTCAAGACATAGCGCCAACTCTGACTTGCAAGACAGGCATGTCTGATGCAATGGTGACTCCTATAATATTATAAATATTTGCCTGAAACGAAAATAAATTACAATATGATGAGGATTTCGAAGAAAAGTATAAATAAATAAATAAACACACACACACACATATATATATAATACAAAAAAGTGAAATAAGTAAATAAATAAATGGATACATAGCATCTCTTTTCCTCACAACAGGGCAAACAGACTCCCACCGTGCATTTGCAACTTCAAAAGCAACTGTCAGCTTTTGATAACTTCAACCACCGACACAACCAGCAATGCCTTTTTTTTTTATTATTCTGTTTTCGCCATAAATAACAAATCCAAGATATGCATGCAAGCTAGGTTAAATTAAACACATCGTTTTAATTGATGATTTTCATTTTCTTTCTTATTATGGAGAATTCAGATATTTCATTTTCACCATTAGTTTATTTTCTTTTTTAATTTTGAACAACTTGTTTAATTTCTTTGGGATTTGGAGGTTTGGTCCTTCTTCGCGTTTCAATATATATATATTGGACACCCGTCCTTCATATTCCATATTTTGTTAAGTTTGTATTTATAACAGGAGGAATATCCATCTGTTTAGTTTATTATTTTATCACTTTTTTGAATTATTATGTATATATATTAATTATATTAAGTCAATAATGAATAAACACTAGCCAATTATGATTGTTCTTGATTCAACCCTTGTATATATATATATTTATATAGAATGAGAAACTTTTGTTTGTACATTAATTATCTACTGTATATATATGTGCGTTTAATTATGCTGTATATTTGTATAGACTAATTTAATAGCATATTTTCATTTATAGTTCTTGATAATTTGATTTATGTGTGTGTGTGTGTGTATTATAATATTTTTAGAATTTTGGTTAAGAAGCTAAAAAAATTATCCATTTTTTATAATTCTATTAATTTTAAGCATAATAATTCAGCATTGAAAAATATGAAATAGTGCTCCTTTAGGCTTTCAGGTCCCGTACCAATACCAGAATATTAAAAAGAAAAAAAAAATTTGAAGTAAAGGTCAATTAAGGACAGAATTCAGATTTAAAATTATAAGAATGTAAATAAAATTTTGAAAGGACTAACTTATTTTAAGAAGTAAATCTTTACATATCTTATTAGTGTATATATCGATATATACATTATTCTGTGTATTCAATTTTTTAAAGTAAAAGAAGAAAGATCATATGTACTATATTATCAATAAATAAATTATCAAATACTTTTCAAAAACAACCCAGCCCCTCCATGTGCCCCATAATGATGTTTAAAAAATTATCCTTTTGTTGTTTGTAGGCTGCCAAATTAGGCATAGTTAAAATTTAAATAAAACTAACATTACTACTTATATATTCAATTTTATCACAAAAATAGAAACAAAATTTTAATATTATAATTATTAAATCCTTGCAACGTATATTACCACCAACTTTTTACTAACTCTCATTCATTAACATACTCTATTTAAAATAGAGTGATATATAATCAAATTTTGATTGATTATCTCCATATTAAATAGAGTATTACTAGTATCTTTATTTAACTGATAAAAAATGTTAATTTTAAAGATTTTTTAAAAATTCAAAACTATTAAATGTTTTATGAATCTTATTACTCAAATACATACATGCTAAGAAAGTATCTAATCAATTGATAATTTTTTTTTTTATGGTCAAAGCACTGTGGAAGCTATGAGTTTTTTTTATTAGAAATAATAATGTTTAGAATATTATCAAACATTACATATAAATATTTATTTTAATAAAAAATTAAATATTAATTTATTATATTATAAAAAATTAATTTTTTTAACTAGATCTAACTCTAGTTGGTAATTGATAAAATTTTTAATTAGTAACATTTGTCACTATTTAAATTTAAATTTTCTTATGTTAAGATTTAATATGATAATATTATGTAAGATAAAATAAAAACAAAAAAAATTACCTAAACGATCGGCTACATTTACACAACAAATCCTATCTATTTCTCTCTTTAATTATCAGTTTTTCAATTAATTAGATACTTCTTTAATTAGTTCGCTAAAACATTAAGTATGAAAATTTAGTTTCTATAAATTAATTAAATATTTTATTTTTCTTTCACACGTGTGAAATGCCATATGCCCCCAATCTTCACACGCTTGCATCAAACTGGACAACTATTTGTACAAACTGCAAGTCTACTATCACCCTATTCCCTCCACGTCCTTCTCTCTCTCACACTCTCTTTCCCCTCAATCCTCATGGCCTCTTCAGCTAGCAAGCACCAACACCTCATCTCCACCCTCTACGGCGGCGCCACCTCTGCTCCGCCTCCCACCCCCTCCACCTCCACTAACTCCTCCTCCGATGACGCCGCCTCCCTCTCCCTCTCCCGCCTCCTCCTCCACCGCCTCCCTCCCCCCACTCTCTCCCTCCCCGCTCGCCGCTCCTCCGCCCCCGCCACCTCTCCCCCCGTCCTCTCCCTCTCGGCCGATCATACTCCAACCCCCGACCTCCTCTCCTCCGTTTCCAACCTTGGATTCTTCCAGCTCGCCCACCACTCTGTATCTCCCGAACTCGCTCACTCAGCCGAGTCCGAATCGCTCTCTCTCTTCGATCTCTCTAGAGACCAGAAGGAGTCCTTCTTCCCCAAGAACTGGCCTCTTGGTTACGAATGCGACGATGACGATAACGATGACGATGACGGACTCGGCGAGTCGTTCCGTCTGGACGCGTCGTGTTCGACTGAGTCGACCGAGTTGTCCTTGGCTTCTCTACGAGAGTTCACGCGCGCCCTCCAGAAGCTGGGCCTGGAGATCATTGATTTGCTATCCAAATCCATGGATTTTGAGAATCCGATTGGGGATGACCCGACCCGGTTCTATTCGCTGATGTGGATCTCGGAGTGTGTGGCCAGCACCACCAACACCAAGCCCGTGATTTCGGGCGGGTTTTACCCGTTTATAGTAGGGTTACAGTACCAGACCCGTTGTCAGAAATACTCGTTGCTGTCGGATTCGGGTTGGGTGTCTGTGTTGCCCCATGTGGACTCGGTCTTGGTCACAGTTGGCGACATTGCTCAGGTGACAGATTAATTCTTATTTTAAAATGGTTTAGTAAATTTGATGTTAAATTATTTATATAATTTCAATAATTTCACTTAATTTATAATTAAATTTTTATAATTTAAAAATTTGTAATTAAATTTTTACAATTTAATATATTTTTAAATTAATCTTTAAATTTAAATTTTTATCAAATTTTAATTATCTATAAATTATTCATCATCTCAAAATTATAAATTTACTTAACTCAATTCAATCTATTTATATTATCTAATATAAATTATATTTTATTATATATATTATTATTTATTTATTTATTATTTGTTAAGATAAACCATACGTAGCAATTACAAGAATAATTTTACCTAAATTCTAAATAGTAACCTTAATTACTAATTAGCTTAATTTGTGACTTGGAATTAGAATTAAGCCATTCACAATACTTTTCATATTGTTAGTGGTGCTGGAATGGAATCCCATATGTTGATGCGGAAAATGCATACTTGTGGACCAATTAAAACTTGTCCGTATGTGTGATTACTTTCATTATTAATATAATTACGTTACAGAGTGGTCACATTTCAGTTGATGGGTCCCACGTTTCGTGGGACATTTTTGTTTCTTCTGTATTGCAATTTTATACTCAAATCCTTGTTAAATATTTTTTTTTTATTTACAACTGCTATAAGTGATAAGACAGAAAATTATTTATGTTGGCCCCATATGACATAGAGGGCAATAAATTGTAGGCCATTACATTGGTTTTGCTTGAATTGTCGTCAAGTTCAATTATATTGATGAATGAATAGGTTTGGAGCAATGGGAAGTTGAAGAAAGTGAGAGGGAGGCCAGTGGGTGCAGTGGGAGATGGTGAAAATGGTAGACGCAGCATAACTATGACATTGTTGTTGACTCTTCCTACAGAGAGCAGGGTGGCTCCAATCCTTCCTAAGCTAGCTGAGGGCGAAGAACATGAAGATGAAGATGAAGAGCAAGAAGAAGAGAAGAGAGTGTTTCAGTCTTTTGATTTTGAGGACTATGCTTGGAGAGTGTACCATGAACGCCTACTCTTCAAGGATCCTCTTGATAGGTACCGTGTCACTTAGAACTTTGAGAAACAAACTAAATTAGAATTGAGAGAGGAATGCATGATCCATAATGACATGAGATGAGATGTAAATGCTCCATTTATTTTGGTGATCATGGAACTCCGAGAGAGTTATTATTGTTTATTTCTTGGATTTATTATTATTATTATTATTAATGTTATAGAATCTGAGTTTGGATCTGTTATTTGAAACTTCGTTTTACAAGTCCTTAGAAAGAAGATAATATAAATTCAAATTTTGGAAAACTTTTTTGAAAGGAAAATTTAATTTTAATATATTTTTTAGTCGAAATGGCTAATATTTACAAATTTATTAAATTTTAATTAATTTAATTTAACTTAATTAAAATAGAGTAAAATTTTTTTAATACAAATTTTTTTATACATAAAATTTTAACTCAAAAATTTATTTTTAAAAAATAAAATACTTGTCAATGCAATCAAATAATTACTGATTAAAAATTTGGCCAATAAAAGGTTAACAGCAGGAATTACTGGGCCCCCATACCAATAAACATGGATCCCGCAAGATATTATACTTATATAGGAAAGATCTTGAGAGATTCTTACATAAATTTCCTAGATTTCCTCATCTTAATTATAGTCGATGATGGTGATGGCATGAAAATCAAACAATTTTATTTAGTGAGATATTTTTACTTGCCAATCAAACTAAACTCAGATTCTACAACATTATAATGTTATATTATGCATGAGTATAAATTTGGTTTATATATATTAATTTATTTTTATGCTATTTATATCTTTTAGTTAATTAATTATATAATAAAAATAAAAATTTTTATAATATTATATATTATTAATTATATAATAATGCACGGATAAATACTAATTTCAGCAGTTTCAGATTCCTATATTAAACTGTTGATAACGTGGCAATAACAATAACACAGAACAAGTAGCTTCGTCTGATGTGATCAGCATCTAAAGTTCAAGCTATCTCTCCTCTACAATGAAGGTAAAGAAGAAATGGAAAAAGAATAAAAGTATCAAATTAAATTGTGATTAACAAGTTAAAATAAAACCTGAGTGCAATTTATCATTATTTTGTCCATTTGATTAATCTGCAATTATGTATTAATTCAAATAAAAAAGATATCAGATATTAGATATATTTTACTTTGATACTCATTTCAAAGTTGTTTATTGATTTATTAGAAAACTCAAATCATCCTACAGCTAAGCCTAATTAATGTGGTCTAAATATAATATTTATATCTTAATTCCTATACAATTTAATCAAATAAAAGACTCAAACTCTTTAAAATTACGTTTAGCAGGGAGATTTCTTCAATTTGTTTAAGCAACTAAACTTAGGAAATTAAAAATAGTCTGTTTGGTGTAAAGTTTTCTAATGTGCATCTTAAGAATCTTAATTTTCCATGGCATTCAATATTTTACTAAAGTTGAGCAATTTCATGGATGAATTAATGAGTGATGTATACACAGATTTAGTAATTGCTTTTTCTTTTCGATATATTAATTTGAATTGAGGAGTTCGTACGTGCTATTGTATAAGAGATTTTTCACTAATTATCTTCATATTCTTATCCCGATGAAGATTATTATTGGATTACAGATAATTATTGCATGCGTAAATTATTATTTTTGAGAAAATATACTTCAACATCTTAATTTCTATTATAAAAGACCAGGTTGTTTAGAATTTTTTTCGGTTACACCTTTAATAGTTGATTTTTTCAAATAATTTTATTTTATTAAATAACAAAGAGACATGTTGATTTTTATGTTTATACTTTATACACATTTACAAAAAAAAACATATTTATTGATTTTCTTATTAAATAAAGACATGTTAATTTATTTTGATACTTATTTATAAGAGAGATATTTAATGATTTTTGTATCAATTAATAAACATGTTAATTCACTTTTACGTTTACAAAAGATATGCACATTGACCTTTATAATAATATTTTTCACATTCACATTATAATTCCTTGCTTATTAAGATTTCGAGCCCTCTATTTTCTTCTCGTTCCAATTTAAATTTATATATCGATTCCTTAATTTGCCCAAAATCCCGATTCGATTTTGTTTTCGTTTTTGTTCCAATTATCAAACTTCATTCATTTTCCCTAATTAATCTCCGATTAATTAACTGATGGTGCTCAAGTATGCGTACGATTGATGCAGGGGTGGGAAACGAACATGCATTGTCGTCGGTGGTGAAGTATTAATGGCTATAATGGTGAGTGAAAAGTGATGAATGGGTGTTTTGAAGACCAGAATCTCATTTATAGACCTATAACTGTTTTTTATAAAAGGAAATATGTAAGAACACATGTATATAATTTATGAGGTATTTCTTTTGTTATTTGTGCTACATATTGTATAAAATACTGAAAATTTTTTAGGAAAAAATGGCCTACGAATATACAGTATTTGGAGAGAGAGGGGAAAAAATGACCGGTAAAATAATATAATCAATTTGAATAAAATTGTTTTTAGTAAAAACATACTTGTGGTAAACATATTAGCTATTTAGTTATACTAAGATTAATGAATTATCTAAACAAATTAACCATGTATCGTAATAAATATAAAATCACTGCACCAGACATATCCCTTAAAAAGATTATAAAAATTAGGAGAAATTATACATATCATCTTAATCTTTACTTTTTATTGCAATGTCCCCTTAATCTAAAAAAATTGCAAAAGCCAATCCCCTAATCTATTATAATTAGTTCCATTGTAATAAGTCGTTATCTAATTTTAAAACTTTTAACTACAAAAAATCCAGCCTTGTTATCCTATATTCTTCCCACATTAACCCGCGAAGATTTGACTACAAATGAGAAATCGAACCCGTAGCCAAGTCAGTGTTTGATAACAAAATACTGGTATAACTGTTCCACCCTATCACCATCGGACCCCATTCATTAGGGTTCTTCCTTAATTTTTTTCCCTTAATTCCTTGTTTATTTACCTAATTAGCTTTTTTGTTTTCTTGAGATTTTCTTTCTTTCAAAGTGGGCGTTAATCCTATTTGGAATTTATCTAAATTCTCTTAAGTGAAAAAGAACATAACACTACTATTGTATAATGAGAGACGCACAGAAAATAAGTATATACCATATATTCATTATCTTTATTATATGAATGTAACGCACCATTTAAATAATTTTATTTCTATTTTTCTTATCACATAATATATATAACTCGCAAGAGAGCTCTAAAAAAGTCAAATTAATTATAAGCCAGTCACATGAGATATATATATATATATATCATAAGTTGCCTTGATTATGCATATATGTCTGAAATATAATAAAAACAATATGGTGAAAGAGACTAAACAGAGAGAAAAAGAGGGTAAAGGAGGTTATTTCAATAGAAATATAGAACTAACATGAGAAGGACCTGGTATTGATGCATTTAGCAGTTTAGCTTTTTCCGTAGATTTCTTAACTTGGAAAAAAAGCGATGTCCCAACCATCAAACTAACGTCCAATAGAAATGAAGTGAGCAAGTATGTAACAAGATGCTGTTGTACTCAAACCTCATTAAAAACAAATAAATAACTAAAGATAGATTTCTTAGCTTTTACTTTTCTCCAACATAAAGTTACTAATAATTAGAGATTTACTTTAGAAAAGAAAAGCATTACCATTTAATTAGACTTAGCAGCTGTGGTTTAGGTGGTTTAATGGGAAACAGGGAAATGCCAAATAATTAATGCGAGCTTGTTGAATTATGAACATTGAAATTCAATATTATCCTTAAAAAAAAAAGGCGAGAAGCTGCAGCTTGCAATATGCAACTACTTGAGAGTTGAAATATCGAAGAACATGATAGGTGGGAAAAACCCTTTTCATAATCATGCACAAAAGGGTCCAGAAAGGGAAGCATAAATAAATAACATTATGAATATTGAGTTTTTTATTATTCCAATTAACCATTATATATATATATACTTTCTGACAATTAATTATGTATCTTTCTTGATATATATGTATTCTCATCAAGTTTAATATATATATATATGTGGTTTTAATTTAGAAACTCTTCTCTCTCTCTTTCAAAATGTCTCTTTGTTCTGCTAATAAGAATAATGTAGATAGCTCGTCAACCTTGTTTAAACTTGAATAGGCATGTCTAATAAAGATTTAATTAATTTGAGGCTTTGCCCTTTTAATTTGGAAATGTGAGTTATTCATATAATATATTGAGGGATGAGTGGTAACCATTTTCAGCACCATTTTCTGACCAATTCACTTGTCAAATTTCCCAAGTTACTTTCACTTCTTCCCATCACTCGTTAATCTCATATAAATAGAAGAATTTGTTATCTAGTTCTCAATCAAATCCTTTCATGATCACACAATCGTCTAACTCATACCCTGTAAGCCTAAATAATATAAAAATTTAAAGAATAGGCATTAATTAATTGAATCGTTCGAAGTGATCAAATCATCTAGTTTGAACTATAATATAGATGTAGGCCAGTAATTGAAAACAACAAATTTCATGAGATTTTTTAATTATAGCAAAAAAGAAAAAGAAATTAATTCGATAAATAACCAGCATCAATCTTGCTGTTAGATAACTTAATATTACTTTTGTATTCCTCCATCTGTTAATCTTGAGGTGAGGAGTTATTATCATCATACATATGATGATTATATGCCTATCATTTTAATATAAGAATTAACATAAAAACAAGACCTATATATTAAGATAATAAGAGAAAAGCAAAAGTCCACCAAAAAATAGAAGCTCTGTATTGTACTTAATTATATATATATATATATACAAAAAATATGTATATTTGACCATTTCTAATTAGTTGACCCTTTGACTTGTAAAATCTAGGCTCTCTCTCTCTATCAAAGTGTGCGTTGCAAATGCAATCTGAAACAGATAGACAAGAACGTGGTGTCCAACAAAGAGCCTCAACGCCCAGACACACCCTCTTTCAAGTGACGGAGACTAGGACCAACTTTGAAGGCTTTGAGATTACTCCTCTCTCTCTCACGCATTGTCTCAGCAAAGACAGCATCATACATATTCAAGTGGTTCGAGACTTAGACTCTGTCCTGGAATGGACAGTATTTATCCAGAAAAAAAACAATGTTTATCTATTTTTCATAAAATTTTTTAACAAAAAAATTTATATAATTTATTTTTTTTATATTTTTTTAAATTTGTATATATTTTATTTTAATTAAAAAATTAATAACAAAAAGATAATATTTTTATGTAAACTGCAAAATAAATAAATAAATAAAACAAAAACAGAATAGTGAATTAGCTGGTTCTTAATTGAGATAGACTATTCTCCATCTCCATCCACCTATACTTTCTTACTAGTTCCTTCCAAGACAAACCCATCTCACCAAACCCCAATTAAACAAACACATACTTCCCATTCAAATCTCTCTTACTCACATTATTTTCTTTCATTTCTTTCTCTATATTTCTATCTCGCCCCCCCTCACTGCTCACACATTTTAATTTCTCTTATTCCCTCCTTCTCCCTTCTCTCTCTCTCTCTCTCTCTCTCTGTGTCTCATGCACCCTTTCCGCCGCAAGAGTTCTCCTCTTCTCAGCTTCGAAACAGGGGTAATCATGAAGGGCCGTAAGAACAATAACCTCTCCATATTCGTCGTCGTCTTCTCGGTCTTCCTCTTTGTGGTCTTCATGTACAATGAGGACGTCAAGTCCATCGCTGAGTTCCCTTTTTCAAAATCTAAAGCTCAAGAAATCCAAGAAGGGGAAGCAGGTGCCGAACCAGTCGACCCTGTTCTAACAAATGCCAATATAGACCTGCGTGACTCTGTCACAGCCAGCGTCTCAAAGAATTCAAGGGCTCAGTTGGAGAAAATCCAGGAAGAAGAATCCGAGGAGACACAAGAACAAATCATTGATTTGAAGTCAGGGTTGGCCAAAGAGAAAGAGAAGATTGAATTGCCGGTTGTGAAGGAAGAGGAAGAAGAGGAGGAGGATGACGATGATGATGAAGAACAAGTGGTTGAGTTACCTCCAGAGGAGTGTGATTTGTTTACAGGGGAATGGGTGTTCGATAACGTCACCCATCCTTTGTACAAAGAAGACCAGTGTGAATTCCTCACTGCCCAAGTGACTTGCATGAGGAATGGAAGACAAGATTCTATGTATCAGAACTGGAGATGGCAGCCCAGAGATTGCTCTTTGCCCAAGTATATATATATATCCTCTTCCTCTTCAATATGCCGTTTTCTTTCTTTTCTTACTACAATGTTGTTTACGTTTTTCTCATTGATTGCATGCGTGTGCAAGGTTCAAACCAAGATTGTTGCTTGAAAAGCTGAGAGGAAAGAGACTTATGTTTGTTGGAGACTCACTGAACAGAAACCAGTGGGAATCAATGGTGTGTCTGGTCCAATCTGTGATTCCTTCAGGCAGGAAGAGCTTGAACAAGACTGGCTCTCTTGCTGTCTTCAGAATAGAGGTTCGTCTTCTCTGCAAGTTCTTGTTTTGGAAGATTGGTAGTTAAGTAAAAGTAAGGTGGAGCTTAATTCTTGCTTAGGATTCACTCTATTGTATATGTATATATGTGCAGGACTACAATGCTACAGTGGAGTTCTATTGGGCCCCATTTCTCGTGGAGTCAAATTCAGATGATCCCAATATGCACAGCATATTGAACCGTATAATCATGCCGGAATCGATTGAGAAGCATGGGGTTAATTGGAAGAACGTGGATTACCTCATCTTTAACACCTACATATGGTGGATGAACACTTTCGCTATGAAAGTTCTGTAAGCCTCTTTCCCATATATATATACACTCTCTCTCTCTCTCTCTCTCTCTCTCTCTCTCTCTTTCGCTCTTCTTTACTCAAAGTCTCTTACTTTATCTGATGTAACAGACGAGGTTCGTTTGATGAAGGAGCCACTGAGTACGATGAAGTCCCTCGGCCAATAGCTTATGGGAGAGTCCTGAATACGTGGTCCAAATGGGTGGATGAAAACATTGACCCAAATCGCACCAAAGTCTTCTTCATCAGCGTGTCCCCTCTTCATATCAAGTGCTTTTATGTTTTTATTAAAGAATGTTTTCGTTTGACGTTTTAGTTTAGAAAATAATTAACTATAAATTTCATAATTATTTATATTTTTGTTATCAAATTTTTAATTAAAATAAATTATACAAAAATTTAAAAAATTTAATAAAAAAATAAATTATATAAACTAGATAACCTAAAAATAAAAATATGAAAACTTGTCTAAATTTTTTCCTTAACCATACATATATATGATTTGGCAGGAGTGAGGATTGGAACAACCCGGATGGTATAAAATGTGCCAAGGAAACCATCCCGGTTCTAAACATGTCCACTCCACCAGAAGTGGGTACGGATCGCCGGCTTTTTGTGGTAGCAAACAATGTGACCCGATCGATGAAGGTGCCGGTGTACTTCCTCAACATCACCGCCTTGTCGGAGTTTCGGAAAGATGCACACACCTCCGTGTATACCATACGTCAAGGCAAGATGTTAACACCGGAGCAACAGGCTGACCCAGCTACTTATGCGGATTGTATCCATTGGTGTCTACCCGGGTTACCTGATACTTGGAATGAGTTTCTTTACTCACGTATCATTTCTCATTCCTGACGTACAATTACAATCGTGTAGATTTTCACTTTCATACTTACATAAATTCCTTTTTTTTTTTTTTCCTTTGATCCTCTTTGCATAATTGTTATTAATTCTCTTTGAAATTTTAAAAGAAAAGCCTCAGCTTTTGTTTTGTCTCTCTAAGTTTTTCTTTTAGTCTTTTTCTACTCACAGATTGAGTTCTAGGATTTGGAGTTTTTAATTCCTTTTTTTTAAGAATTTCTTATGTTTTTTTTGTGAAACCAATTTGACTGAGGTCGGAAAGCAATAGAAGCACCTGAATTGTACAATGTAACTTTGGAAGGAAAAATAAAGTAATTAATTACACTGTATGTGATAAAAAATCTTAGAAATTTGTTACTGATTTTTCGTTCTTAAAGTTCTGTAATTTTTTTTCCTAAATAAATCGTTTTAATGTCCTTTTCTTTTTCTGTTCACTCATCCATTGATTTTGTACAAGGAAAACGTAGGATGAACTGCCAATTCACCGAAAGGGCAAGAGCCTCTGTTCGATTCTTTATAAGACATAGCTGCAATGACATCGAGTGCATTACATCTTTGTTTGGTTATAATTTTTGGCTAAGATTAAGATCAAGTGTAGTTTGGTTATAGTTTTTTTTTACACAGTAAAATGGAAACAAAATATCAATATAGAGAATTACCAAAAATTTATATTTATACTTATATTTTAAATTAATTTATACTCTTTTTTTTTTTTGTCTAAATAGGTCAAATTATTTTTTCATATTTAAATATATCAAAACTATATATTAAACGAGGTTAACTCGGAGTTATGAACTAATTATAACACTAGTCACGTACGCTGCGACAAGTTTCTAGTGAAATAAAAAGAATAGGTCTAATGTCTAAAAGTGATGGTTAATTGAGTGTTCTAATTAGTTTAAAATTGACGGATGATATTTATATTATTTTTTCATTTTACGGTTAAAATTTTATTTTAGTCATAAAAATATGCTTAATATTTTATATTGATCTTAAAAAGAATTTTTAAAAATGAGTCCATATAAACTTAAAAAAACTTTCTAAATAAATCTAACAAGCTTAATACATTACCTCCAGCCATTAAAAATGATGTGACACTTCATTTTTATCAGGGTAATTTTGTTAATTTTTTAGATTTAATTAAAATGTTTTCAAAATTTTTTAATCTATTTCGTAAAAAAAAAAATACTTTTAAAATTATTATAGTACTCCAAAATATGGTTTTGAAAAAAAAGGTTTTTATGTGAGCCTTGGGGAGATTGGAAATGCGCTTAGTCTACCATGATAAGAAGGTCTCTTAGTTCCCTTGTGTGGGACATACTTAATTGTATTGTAGCCTTAAAGAGAATTTGTGTTGTCTTAACAGGGGCTGTCAAGTATATATAACAACAGTATAGATATTGTATCTTAATATTATTAGTGAAAAACTCCAGTATAACATGACTATAAAAAGAAATTGTACTGAAATAGTTATTAGCTATATATATTGTGACGGTAAAAACAATATAATGATCCCTTAATTAAAGTTGTCATATATATATTTTTCATTATCCAACTATAATAAAACTCACTTTCTTTATAATTATATTAAAGAAAAGATGTTCGATCATAATTTTTATTTGAATCTTGTAAATTTTATTATAATTTTTTTCATATCTTTACTCGTAATCTAAAGTTGTTTGACTAGGTGTTCTTAACATAGGCTTATGTAAGAAATTCTCTTGGATAATTAACATGAACCTAGTTTAGAATTGACCTTACAAACATTTTATAAAAACAATAAGAATCTTTAAAAGGAAAATAATTAATTAATACAACCCACTTTATTGGACATTTATTTTACTAAACATATATTTTTTATTTTATGGTTAAAATTATATTTTAGTCATAAAAATATATTTAATGTTTTATATTAATCTTAAAAGTATTTTCTAAAAGGGAAATACTCAATTTAAAAAACTTTCTAAATAAAATCTAATAAGCTTAAAACATTACCTCCTGCCATTAAAAACGATGCAAGAATGATCTTTAAAAGGGAAATACTCAATTCCACCCTCTTTATTGGACATTTATCTTGCTAACACATATATATTTTTAATTTTATGGTTAAAATTATTTTTTAGTCATACAAATATTTTTAATGTTTTATAGTAATCTTAAAAGTATTTTTTAAAATAAGTCCATAAATTTAAAAAATTTTCTAAATAAATCTAACAAGCTTAATACATTACTTCCTGCAATTAAAAATTAAAAATGATATGGCACCTCATTATTAACAAGGTAATTTTGTTAATTTTTTGGATTTATTTAAAATGTTTCCAAAATTTATGAATTTATTTTGTAAAAAAATACTTTAAATTAATATAGTACTCCAAAATATGGTTTTGACTAAAATTTACTACGCAAATGTATAATTGGTTGGGTCGGTTCGTTGCCCCGGATCCGAGTGTACAGCCGGTCTCTGCAATGACTGAAGATTCTTCTACAAAACATTTCTCCATACTAGTCATCTAGTCCTCACTTAGACGAGATATCCGCCTTCTCTTCTTCTTCTCTTCTCGTCTTTTCATATACTCCTTCCCTTATAACAGATCTATCTTGTTCTCGCAGAGGGTCCAAATCTTCTACTGTTGCTGATTCAATATCTCGCACTGATTTGGATCCTCTGCGCTCTCTCTCTCTCTCTCTCTCTCTCTCACTGCTTGGTCTTCGTTTTTGACTCTCGGTCGACGCAAACCATCGTCGCCACAGATCCGAGTCTCTGATTTTCAGTTCCTAGATCTGAGGCATCATGGCGGCCGCGAATGCTCCGATCGCCATGAGAGAGGCCCTAACCGTGAGTCCCCCTTCACATTATTATCTTGCACAGTTGCACAGTTCCTCCAGTTTTAGTATGCTCAATTTTGGTTTCCAAATTAAATGCTCTTTGATAGTTACTTGGTATCAAATTTGCACAGATCTGAATGTTTATTGTTTGCCTTTGAACTTTAGAGTGAGTTTTGTAATCGCTGGTTGTTGCCAATGCTTATTTCGGATAGTACTGTAATTTGACTTATAATTGCAGTTGCCAAGCGTTGGCATCAGTCCACAATTCATCACGTTTA
This sequence comes from Senna siamea, assembly GCA_031216115.1. Lineage (NCBI taxonomy): Eukaryota > Viridiplantae > Streptophyta > Magnoliopsida > Fabales > Fabaceae > Senna > Senna siamea. The sequence goes on along the minus strand of CM062367.1, from coordinate 9,899,196 downwards.
CGCATGTGACTATGGAGTCCGATAAGTACATATGCGTTCGGGAAACTGCTCCACAGAATAGTGTGGTTATAGTTGATATGAACATGCCAATGCAACCGTTGAGAAGGCCCATTACTGCGGATTCGGCTCTTATGAATCCGAATTCTAGAATCCTTGCTTTAAAAGGTAAGATATGTCTTTGTAATTTTGTCCTAAACTCATGAGTTGTATATTTGGTTGTAAATATTATTGATATGAAATCTTTTGGTTATTGTTGATATAAAAAATTATTGAAGTTGACGTTCTTTTTTGCTTTGCATTATCAATGCATCCGTTAGATGGATGGATTAATTACTTAGTTGAGTAAGATTATGAGCAATGTTATTTTGGTTTTCTAGTCCTTAGTTGCTTTTGAATTTTGGTATCTTATCTTACTAGATTGATTCTAGCACAGTTAAGGATAAGTGCATGTGACTTGATCACTTGGGCCACAGAATTGGCAAGCATTTATTAAGAGACGTAATTATAATTCAATATATTAATATCGAAAGAACATTGGCAAAAAAGGTACAAGGCTTTAAGAGACGTAATTATATTTACTGTAGAAAAGGTTGCTCCATCAGTCCATCTCTCATAAAACAATAAAGGGACTCTATTGGATGCGGAATTCAGTGTGGTAGAGAAAAGTCATGAGTTGGGGTTAAACTATGAGCTTATTGTCGTGAGGTTTCTTTACAATAAATTATTCACTCTGTGAACTTTAATAATCTTGTTGCAGTAGATCAGATAATAACTCTTCTTCGGCAGGTTGGGGTATGTGATCTTTATGGTTGTTTGCTTCAGAAGGCCAATTATATGTTATGATCAAATATATTATTCTTGTTGTAAGTGTTTGGCAATGTTGACAGTGTTTCTATTTTTTGAGGAAAATTATACCCCTACCAAAAATAATCAATCAGTGTTAAGATGATCAAATGTTACCAGCGGTTGAGAGATAATTACGTTTTCAGTTGATTATGTTGCGTCCTTGTGTTTTTGTTGTACTTCAAATATTCTGTATTTCTGGATTCTTTTGTCTTATATTCTACATTTTATTTTGAAGCCCAACTCCAAGGGACAACCCAAGATCACCTACAGATATTTAATATTGAGATGAAAGCGAAGATGAAATCTTATCAGATGCCTGAGCAGGTCATGATTATAGTAGCATACATATTCTGTAAAGTAATCGTTGATGAAGTTCACTTTGTTAATGTTTGTTGAGTCCCCTTATCTCTTGTATAGGTAGTCTTTTGGAAGTGGATTACCCCCAAAATGTTGGGCCTTGTGACACAGACCTCAGTATACCACTGGTCAATAGAAGGTAGGATAATGGCATTCTGCTTCACTCTGTAGATTAGCGCACCATATTTTTCAGTTCACACATTCTTATTTTGTGTGCTTGTAGCCTGTCTTCCAATTGCTAACTGGTAAATGGCCCATGATTATGTAATTTGTAGGCGAGTCTGAACCTGTAAAGGTGTTTGAGAGAACAGCAAATTTGGCAAACAACCAGATAATTAATTATCGATGTGACCCTTCAGAAAAATGGCTGGTCTTGATTGGTATTGCTCCTGGTTCCCCTGAGGTATATCTCTGATGTCTGTTCTGTTTTAAGTACATTTGGGTTTTTTGTTTAGCTCAGATGGCTTACATCTGTAACTGTATATTTTATGACTTTTACTGTCATTTTCTTAGCCCTGATCTGTTCTGGTTTATCTCTTTATATTGTTTTGCATTATAGAAGCCCCAGTTGGTCAAAGGGAACATGCAACTTTTCTCTGTGGATCAGCAGCGCAGTCAAGCTCTCGAAGCTCATGCTGCATCGTTTGCCCAATTTAAAGTGCGTCCCTTCTTGATTCTGTGTTCCTTTTCCTTTAATTCTTTATTTGATATTACTCGAATATGTAAAGTTAGTATCCATTTACAACAATGTCAAATGAAACTAAATCTTACACTGTTGAATAACTTATTGTAGGATTAATTCTTCAGTCTTCACGAAATCCATTGTTGAATTAAAAGTTTTTATCATTGAATATCATGGTCATAAAATTCACAATAATCCAGAATTGTTTTGTACTTCATCAATATACTTTAAGATCTATGAAGCACAGACACTAACATGGATACGTGACACGACATTGACAAGTACACATTGAAACATTAAACTATAAAAAATATAGAACATGACATGACACAACATGTATATATTTTAAGTTTTCTTTTAGTGATATACTTGTAAAAAAGAAACATAACCAAAATTATTTTTCTATATTTTAAGCAGTACGCTATTATTTTCTAAATCAAATTTATTAAATCTCGTATATAACAAAAGTAACTAAGAAAGAACTTTAATATTCTCATTAAAATGAGTTCTCTAGACTTTCATTCACTTATTTTATGGTATTTTCTTTTTTTCTTTGGGTCATCCTATGCCTGGCTCAAGTATGAGTTATGTTCGGTACGTGTCCAAGTTACATTTGGCTCATGTCTGAGCTTAAAAAATATATATTTTTTTATTCTAACACACTTGAGCGTGTGTCGAACTCTTGTCTACAATGTGTCATAACATGTCTGTGTTGTCTGAAGATAGGTGTGTCTGTGCTTTATAGTTTTCAGATTAATATCATGGTCACAAAATTCATTTTAATCCACATCCTGAAATGGTGCAATGCCTGTACCAGGTATGTATGGTGTATATGTACCTCTTGGGTAATGTGAAATACATACCCCTTATATATACTATGCAGAATGCATGTCGGACGAGGAAGTACTTCCACTTTAACTCTTTTCACTCTTCTGCTCTCTGCATTTTCAAATTTGGGTCTGCAATGGCTGAAAATATTATTTGAATCAGGCACCCTAACACATAGCACAATATTGTTTGTTCCAGCATTTGTTATTTTTAATTGAAAAAAAAAAGGCTTCTCTTAATTATTGCTATGAGTTGATTAGGTGTTTTAAAATGTTTGTTTTCTATTTTTATTATTGATAAAATTATTATATATTATATTTAATTATTACTTTATATAAATGTTTCTGTACCTGTTCCCTATATATATATATTTTTAAATTTTCCATACTCCGCTTCTGTACCCATGCAACATAGATCCATAATTGTTTTGTACTTTGTCATTACACTTTAAGATTAACCTTGTCCTGTTATGTAATTTTCTGATGTTAAAAAATTATCAACTATTTGATTACAATTTTTTTTTTTCAAGTTTTTTACATTTGGCATACAAGACTACATAATAATTATGTTACAGTCAACAGTTGGGTTGTAGTAAATGAATCACATTCTATGACAAGTTATTGGATTATATAGGCAGCTCAATTCTTACCCTGTTGTTGATATTTTTTGGGAAAAATTAAAATGGGTTTTGTGGCAGGTTCCTGGGAATGAAAATCCTTCTATTTTGATTTCATTTGCCACAAAGACACTCAATGCTGGTCAAGTTACATCCAAGCTGCATGTTATTGAGCTGGGTGCACAGCCAGGTCTGCATATTTTTACTTCATTCACATTTTCCTTTTATATGACTATTACATGGGCAATTGAGATGGTAAACAATTCTTTATGTGATAAATTGTTCTATGATATGTATCCAAATATAATCTTTCTTTTTGTATGTGATAATTTGTTGTATGATATGTATCCAAATATAATCTTTACTTTTGTATGTGATAATTTGTTCTATGATGGTAAACAATTCTTCATGACTGAATTTAATATCTCTCTCTCTTCCGTTTTTAATAATTAATTTCATTACTTTTGTATGGATATGATGTTTCCGTCAACTTTTTATTTAGATATAATAACAAATACACACGCGCGCTACATACATATATGTATAAAAACATGTACATATAGATGTATGGCCACAAATGTATATACACATGTAAACATATGCACAAACGCATATATATATATATATAAATGTATACGGAGGCTATCCATACAAAGGAGGGTCATTATTTTATTGAATAAAATTAAAATGAATCAAGTAAAAAATATGATGGTTACTGGTTGGGTTGGGTTTGACCCTTAATTAGTGGGTCATCGGTCACATATGACCTCCTTAAAATTTGATTATATGTCAAAAGTAGTTAATACGGTCATAGGTGACCTAACTATTTTTGACCCAAGCCAAACCCACCCATTTGCCAGGTCTTGTCCTTATGGCAGTATGGAGTTTAGTCATCATTACTAATAGTTTCAATTAGCGAGTTATTATTCTTCACCATTAAGTCTGCCCAGAGTATTGCTTTATTTGGTATCAGCCTGATAGGAAATTAACATTGTAGCTACCTTCTGTTGGGTTTTCAGTTTAACAGTAAACCTGTGACCCAGTGGAATTAAGAGCTGATTAATGTACTCAAAATTTGTTACTTTTAGTGGTATCTGGTAGCTAAATTTTCAATGTAGGAAGAATACATTGAAATCAGTCAAGGATTTTGAAAATGATCAAGAATATCTATTTGAATTTTGTGCATCTCATTCTTTAGTCCAATTGGTCATCCTTCTGGATTCTAATGTTATGATTATGTTGCAGGGAAACCATCGTTCACTAAGAAACAGGCAGATCTTTTCTTTCCCCCAGATTTTGCCGATGACTTTCCTGTTGCAATGCAGGTACTTAAGTTGCCTGTGCTTGTTGTTCATTTTATAAATAGTAGATACATTTGACCTCTAATATGAATTTTGGCAGATATCCCACAAATACAGTTTGATTTATGTGATCACCAAGCTTGGACTACTTTTTGTCTATGATTTGGAGACAGCTACTGCAGTATATAGGAACAGAATCAGTCCAGATCCAATATTTTTGACAGCAGAAGCTTCATCAGTAGGAGGCTTTTATGCCATCAACAGGAGAGGGCAAGTGTTATTGGCTACTGTTAATGAACAAACCATTGTGAATTTTGTCAGTGGCCAAGTATGTTTCTAACCTTGTTATAACTCTTATAAGTTATAATGTTAAAAGACAAAAATGATTTATATTTTAATGAATTTCATCTGGTTCTGACCACAGTTAAACAATTTGGAGTTAGCAGTTAATCTTGCCAAACGAGGAAATCTTCCTGGTGCCGAGCAGCTGGTACGTCAACTTTTGCATATAACTTGAATTATGGTAACAGGATCTCTTCATTGCAATGTTGTCAGGGAGGTTCAACCATGTGGTGTAACACAAGTTGATCTGTTGGGGTTTCATACAATTGTTATTTACTAACATGGGTGAAGTTTGGTAGTAGTTGCAAGGTGATTCTTTCTAAATTGAAAACTTTCAATAGAAAGTGCAATGCTTGCAGGGTCGATGTTTCTTTTAGCTATCTTAGGATTCACTGATTCAGGTTATTAGACAACTCTTCAACCATTTGGTCAGAGTTTCTTATCCTTCTAATTCCTCCCTGTTATTTATCTAGTCAGATTAGTACTACAATGATTGATGCGGTTATGTGTGACCTTGGTGCTGTATTCCGTATATCTGTTGCTCATTCAGTCATGTACTTTGTTATTTGTAATTGTATTTTATTTTACAGACTTAAATCTTTTGATGTTTGGTTTTGCATAATTTTGAACTTGACTATTTGATCAGAATGTCTGAAGTTGTCTCTTAATATGACATCTTCTTGTTGGTTTGTCTGGTTACTGTGTGCTTCTCTTTTATGCAAATACATTCCTTCTTGATTACATTACAGGTTGTGGAGCGCTTTCATGAACTGTTTGCCCAAACAAAATATAAAGAAGCAGCTGAGCTTGCTGCTGAATCTCCACAAGGAATCCTCCGTACACCTGATACAGTTGCCAAATTTCAGGTTTTTTGATATCCTATTCCAGCTATAGCTATATAATTTAATTATTTCCTTGATTTCTGATACTTATGGTTTGCTACTTTGCTGTTTGCTTTATCTTGTAGATATGTCTCATTATGTCAATTATTTCACATTTTAGTTCTGGGAAAACTAGATTTCTGCATATTTTAATTTTATTTCCAAATTGATTTTCCTAAAAAAAGTTGTGAGAAAGAAGTATATGTCTATGTATAGATTAGACTTTGCAATTATCTTGAATAACTAAATGATTTAATATTTATTATGGTTAATTTTAATTAAACTTTTAATTCTTTATTTAAGTAACTTATAGAAAAATGTAATAATTTAAACTATGGATAAGAAGTAATTATATAAAATTAAAAATATCATATATATGAGGAGGAATCAATTGATTTCAATGTAAGATTTAACACTTCTTACACCCTAGTTTTTTATTATAGGAATTGATTTTTATTAATCCAATTTCTGGATTAAAAGGAATAACTATGCTGATCTTCCATGCCAAATTTTATAAGAATTGGATAGGTATAAGTATGCAACCAGATAATTATGAATTTATTATTTTTGAAAAATTATATTGTGTGTTAATTTATGCTTGTATTTGATGGGGCATCAAATAACTTAGTATTAATGTCAAAATTTATGAGAATGAAACGATAAGAACTTCTAATCCAATGGTGGACTCTGTAAAAAATTCATCATATAAAAAGTTATTCAATGGTGTATGAATAACTTTGTTTGACACTGGTGTCAATTGTTTCCTGGAAGAGGGAGTAAAAATGAAAAACAGGTGCAAAGAAGAGGGAATAAAAATGAGTAGAGAAAAGGTTAGTTTAAAAAACTTAGGGGAATTATGGTAATTAATGATTTTGAGAGGGAAATTTTCTCTTCAGAAAAGTAATTTTTTGTTTCAGCTTCAAAGGAGAATTCCCAATTTCTTGCTTCTTTCTCATAGCAAAAAACTGCTTCTGCTATCAGTTTTAGTTTATACTTTTTAGAAGCTGGGTCAAACACCTCAAAAAACTAAAATAAGTACTTTTTTGCAAATTAAGAAGCTTCTGCTAAAGAAGCTTGGCCAAACAGGCATACCTAGACAGTCATCTTTCCTTGTCTAAATGGGAGAGGTGGCATCTTTTTGTTTTGTTTTGGTATATTAGGCTGTAGTGACAGAAGTTTTACAATTTGTTCTGTGGCAGAGTGTTCCTGTGCAAGCTGGGCAAACTCCTCCACTGTTGCAGTATTTTGGAACTCTTTTAACAAGAGGAAAGCTGAATGCCTTTGAATCATTGGAATTGTCACGGCTTGTTGTGAACCAGAACAAGAAAAATTTGTTGGAGAATTGGTTGGCAGAGGACAAGCTGGAATGCAGTGAGGAGTTAGGAGATCTTGTTAAGGTTGATTTTGCATATGAAATATTGACAGTTTTAAATTGATTACCTTCTCCGCTCTTCATCTCCTTGCTTTTTAATAAAAAAATATTTTTATTTTTTTCTAATTCCTCAGTTATGGCCTACTTTGTCAAATTTCCTGAATTGAAATGGTGGATCTTTTAATTTTGTTAAACATGCTCCTTTGTAGACTGTGGATAATGATCTTGCTTTAAAAATATATATCAAAGCCAGAGCTACTCCTAAAGTTGTTGCTGCTTTTGCTGAGAGAGGGGAGTTTGATAAAATCCTGATATACTGCAAGCAGGTAGAGACTCTTATTTTTCATCAATACTATTGACATTTGGGTCATACTGCATATGTAAATTCTTTAATGCTGTTGAAGCCAATAGATAAATTTACTTTGCTATTTATTTGATGTGTATATGCACACACGTGTTCATTTTTGAAGAATTTGGATCTGAATTACTTTTTGTTGCTGTAGGTTGGGTACACGCCTGACTACCTCTTCCTCTTGCAAACAATTCTACGGACAGATCCTCAGGTATATGAGAAGTCTCTGCATTTTATATCTTGTAATTATTTCTTATTTTTCCCATTAACTGCTGCCCTTTTTAATGTTTTTTCATTTCTTGTCTTTTAAACAAAACGTGCTTTAAGTTGAGTATAACAGGTGAAGAAAATTTCTTTACACAAGCTCTAGAAGTTAAAATTTTCCTTCTGATTTGCAGGGTGCTGTGAATTTTGCATTAATGATGTCTCAAATGGAGGGAGGGTGCCCAGTTGATTACAACACCATAACTGATCTGTTTCTTCAGGTTGGTAATAATAATATACTGTACTTAAGCTATCATGGTAAATGGTGATTATAATTTGATATTTTATGAGTATCTGTCATTATCTCCATTAGTCATAGAAGCACTGATAGGATCCAAGTGGCTTGGGGAACCCTCCCTCAAAAGCTAGCTATTGAAGGGGAAGAACCAAGCTACTTAAATACCCCATCGAGCATCCCATTCTACTCGATGTGGGACTTGGGCATCCCATACTACCTTCATCCCTATCAAGCACCTTCTATGTTGTTTCCCGCTCATGATTTGGGCAGTATAATGATGGGCAATCCATTTATTATTTCTTGGTTGTTTTTTCCCTCCTCAGAGGAATCTGATTCGTGAAGCAACAGCTTTTCTCTTAGATGTGTTGAAGCCAAATCTACCAGAACATGGGTACCTTCAAACTAAGGTTCTGGTCTTCTTCTCCCTTTTGTTATGTGCTTTTGATAGTTCTTTCTACACAGTGATGTAATCTGTATGTGATTTCCGTTGTTTAGGTGTTGGAGATAAATCTGGTAACTTTCCCAAATGTTGCTGATGCAATTTTAGCAAATGGCATGTTCAGCCATTATGATCGCCCTCGTATTGCTCAACTTTGTGAAAAAGCTGGTCTTTACATCCGAGCTTTGCAAGTAATGCCTTCTAATTTCTATGGATTTCTTACTCATCTTTTCCTAATTAGGGCTGACACTAATCCCCTTTTTTGAATGCATTATTCTTGGTGCAGCATTACACAGAGTTGCCGGATATAAAACGTGTGATTGTGAATACACATGCAATTGAGCCACAGGTATATACACTCCATTGCTTTTATCTTGATCTACATGATGCTAGTTCTTAAGATTTTTACTCATTATGTGGTTGTTGCAGGCACTTGTAGAGTTTTTTGGTACTCTTTCACGAGAATGGGCCTTAGAGTGCATGAAAGATCTATTGATGGTCAATCTTAGAGGCAACCTGCAGATAATTGTGCAGGTATGGGAGTATCATTGGATTCTGGAACAGGAAAAATATTGATTGATAACTAAAGCATATTATCGTTGGTCCAGGTTGCAAAAGAATATTGTGAACAAATGGGTGTTGACTCCTGCATAAAGCTTTTTGAGCAGTTCAGGTCATATGAAGGACTCTACTTTTTCCTAGGATCATATTTGAGCTCCAGGTAATGGTTTGATTTGGAAAGAAATTCTGTTTTCCGGGTTAACAAGTAATCTAGTCCATATTGGAGATAGTTTACATTGTATATCTTCTAACATATACTTATATGAACAATATGGACAGTGAGGATCCTGACATTCACTTTAAGTATATAGAGGCTGCTGCAAAGACTGGACAAATTAAAGAAGTGGAGCGTGTGACCAGAGAATCAAATTTCTATGATCCTGAGAAAACAAAGAACTTTCTAATGGAAGCCAAGCTTCCAGATGCACGACCTTTAATAAATGTTTGTGATCGTTTTGGATTTGTTCCAGATTTAACACATTATCTATACACAAACAACATGCTCCGGTATATTGAAGGATATGTTCAGAAGGTATCATAGTATGGCTTTCCTTTGGTAGCCTTGCTTATGCTCATGAGTTCTATCTCTCTCTCTTCTCCCCCTTAACTTTTGGCCTTGTTTAATAGGTGAACCCAGGAAATGCTCCTTTAGTTGTTGGGCAGCTGCTTGATGACGAGTGTCCTGAAGATTTTATCAAAGGCTTGATTCTCTCTGTTCGTTCTTTACTGCCAGTGGAGCCGCTTGTGGAGGAATGTGAGAAGAGGTGGCGTCTGTCATGTAATCGTGCATGTAACAATATTTTATTCATATATCTGATTTTCTCATGTGGTATATTTTTTTGGTATACAGGAATCGGCTTCGATTGCTTACCCAGTTCTTGGAGCATCTTGTGAGTGAAGGAAGCCAGGATGTACATGTCCACAACGCCCTGGGTAAAATTATCATTGATAGCAACAACAATCCGGAACATTTTCTAACCACCAATCCATACTATGATTCTCGAGTTGTGGGTAAATATTGTGAGAAACGTGATCCCACCTTAGCAGTTGTAGCTTACCGGCGGGGACAATGTGATGATGAACTTATCAATGTCACAAATAAAAATTCATTGTTCAAACTGCAAGCAAGGTTTGTTATTTGTATGTAATCTCTCGCGTCAAATCATTTTTCTCTGCTTCAATACTTACAAGGTTATATTGTTATGACAGATATGTGGTTGAGAGGATGGATGCTGATCTTTGGGAGAAAGTTCTTGTCCCTGATAATGCCTTTAGAAGACAACTTATTGATCAGGTTGTATCCACTGCTTTGCCTGAAAGCAAGAGTCCTGAACAAGTTTCTGCAGCTGTTAAGGCTTTCATGACGGCAGATTTGCCTCATGAATTGATTGAACTTCTTGAGAAGATAGTGCTTCAGAATTCTGCATTCAGTGGAAACTTCAACTTGCAAAATCTTCTTATTTTGACAGCCATAAAGGCTGACCCGTCCAGAGTCATGGATTATATAAATAGACTGGATAATTTCGATGGGCCCGCAGTTGGAGAAATGGCTGTAGAAGCTCAATTATATGAGGAAGCATTTGCGATATTTAAGAAGTTCAACCTGAATGTTCAAGCAGTCAATGTCTTGTTAGATAATATTCGTAGTATTGATAGAGCTGTGGAGTTTGCTTTCCGAGTTGAAGAAGATGCTGTTTGGAGCCAGGTGGCCAAGGCTCAACTCTGGGAAGGGCTAGTAAGTGATGCAATTGAGTCATTTATTCGAGCAGATGATGCCTCACAGTTTTTGGATGTTATCCGTGCTGCTGAAGATGCCAATGTTTACCATGATTTGGTGAGGTACTTGCTTATGGTAAGGCAAAAGGCTAAAGAACCCAAGGTGGACAGTGAGCTCATTTATGCATATGCAAAGATTGATAGGCTCAGTGACATTGAGGAGTTCATTCTTATGCCAAATGTGGCTAATCTTCAAAACGTTGGTGACCGATTGTATGATGAAGCCTTATATGAGGCCGCAAAAATCATATTTGCTTTTATATCTAACTGGGCCAAATTGGCTATCACACTTGTGAAGTTGAAACAATTCCAAGGTGCTGTTGATGCAGCGAGGAAAGCAAACAGTTCAAAAACATGGAAAGAAGTTTGCTTTGCTTGTGTTGATGCTGAGGAGTTCCGTCTTGCCCAAATATGTGGCCTCAACATTATTATTCAGGTTAAATGTTGATTTGTGTTTACTTTTTTATTTTCCTGAACTAGGGAGGTTTGTCTTGAGTTCAGTTTTCATCTTGTTTTTATTAGGAAAGTTCAAACAATTTGAGCCTTCAGAATGTAACAGTGGAATATATTTCTTAATCTATGCTGTGAGCCAGTTATGATTAGAGGGCTTCTGTGCTTATAATATGATCTTTATGTAGGACTGCATCAACGCAGTTAGTGTTCTTATACTCCTTCCAACGCTTAATTTAATTACTTCTGTGAATTTTGTAGGTGGATGACTTGGAAGAGGTCAGTGAATATTACCAAAATAGAGGTTGCTTCAATGAGCTAATTTCTCTCATGGAGAGTGGTTTGGGATTAGAACGGGCACATATGGGTATTTTCACTGAGCTGGGAGTTCTATACGCTAGATATCGTCCTGAGAAGCTTATGGAACATATCAAATTATTCTCAACCCGTCTCAATATTCCAAAACTCATTAGAGCTTGTGATGAGCAACAGCACTGGAAGGAATTGACCTATTTGTATATCCAATATGATGAGTTCGATAATGCTGCTACTACCATCATGAACCATTCTCCTGAAGCATGGGATCACATGCAGTTCAAAGATGTTATTGTCAAAGTTGCTAATGTCGAATTATATTACAAGGCTGTTCATTTCTATTTGCAAGAGCATCCCGATCTTATTAATGATGTTCTGAATGTCCTTGCACTTCGTGTGGACCACGCACGGGTTGTGGACATAATGCGAAAGGTAGCATTAATACTGGAAGATGTTCCATTTTATCTTAGTGTATAACAAGATTTCCACATTGTTGTAACTAACAATTATTATGCTGTGATGTATTTTAGGCTGGTCACCTCCGTCTTGTGAAGCCATACATGGTTGCAGTTCAGAGCAACAATGTGTCTGCTGTTAATGAGGCCTTGAACGAGATATATGTTGAAGAGGAAGACTATGATAGATTGCGTGAATCAATTGATTTGCATGATAACTTTGATCAAATTGGCCTTGCACAGAAGGTGAGCTGCATTTCTTGTTCATAGAAACCAATTCCCAATTTCAAATTGCTGTAACCTGATAGATCATTTTTATCTGTTGCCAGATTGAGAAGCATGAACTTCTTGAGATGAGACGTGTTGCTGCTTATATTTACAAGAAGGCAGGCCGGTGGAAACAGTCCATTGCCTTGTCAAAGAAGGATAACCTTTACAAAGATGCCATGGAGACAGCCTCACAATCTGGTGACCGTGAGCTTGCTGAGGAGTTGCTTGTTTATTTCATTGAACAGGTACCAAAACTAGTTTCAGATTGCATCTTTTACCTTCTCTTTCAATCTGAACCTACAAGAGAGGCACCAAAAAAAAAAAAACTAAACACAGTTGTTTTAGAGTAGACTATATTGCTCCTTTATAGATTCTGTATTTCTGTCAGTGGAATGCAATTTACTTAATGGCTAAAAGAAGCTACGCTATCATATTTGCAATTCTAGATGAGATAGAGAAATTATTAGCAATTATTGTTATTTCTGTCTTCTTTGTGAAGCATGGTGACAAGTTTTCTCATGTTAAGAGCCTTATTCTCAGTTCTTAATATTAAGGGATAGTGATTTTGATTTTCTCACCGCGTGACCCAATTTATTCATTTATTTTCAAGTTGATGTTCATGCAAGTTGCATGGTGCCGATATATTCTTATTCTCCTTTCAATTACTCATGCAGGGAAAGAAGGAATGCTTTGCCTCGTGCCTCTTTGTTTGTTATGATTTAATCCGTGCAGACATCGCCCTTGAACTTGCCTGGATGAACAATATGATTGATTTTGCCTTCCCGTATCTATTACAGGTTTGTATTTCCTCTTACAGTGTTTACTTATATTAGAATTTAGACCACCTCTATGCTCTTTTATGTTTGAATTGTAATATTAGGCTTCAACTAAATCACAGATAAAATACAGGATGTTGACCCCCGGCCTCTTCCCCTTTCTGGTGCCCCATATCTTAAGGAGTGAACTTTGAAACAAATCTGATCTCTGAGTTATCAGTTTTAAACAGTAGTTTTGAACTACTTTTTGATTACGGTTTGGGCTTTCTATTGTCTCATGCATGTTATTGAAGTGGAAAATGAAACAATAGATGGTGGTTATGCAAGGGAGTGAATTAATGTGCTTCCCTTTGGCTCTTGCATTGTGTTTCGACGGACATCTGGGCTAACTAAATTAATGGATGTGTTTTCTTCAGCCTCTCCTGCGCTGAAATGTGTTTCTATTTATCAATATCTTATCTAGTACTTCCTCTCACTGTCTTCTCTTTCCTGTTGTAGTTTATCCGTGAGTACACTGGTAAAGTTGATGAACTGGTGAAGGACAAAATTGAAGCACAAATCGAAGTGAAGGCTAAGGAGAAGGAAGAAAAGGAAGTGATCGCACAACAGGTAATTACTTTGGCCATTACTTGTTACCGTACTACAAATCAACTTCTGCCATGTACTTTATGACATATATGCCAGCTGCTTGCATCCTCAGATATGGTGCTGTTGATAATTTCCTTTTCTTGTTGTCTGTCATTTCTTATCAGATTAGACGTTAGTCATTAGATTAGTACTTATTGCATGTGATATGTTTTCTGTTGCAGAACATGTACGCTCAGCTGTTACCTCTAGCTTTGCCTGCACCACCAATGCCAGGAATGGGAGGAGGACCAGGTGTGGGAGGAGGTTTTGCTCCTCCACCTCCTATGGGTGGACTAGGGATGCCTCCAATGCCACCTTTCGGCATGCCACCCATGGGCAGCAGCTACTGACCTACCAGTGATTGGGAATTTAGCAATGAACTCTCTCCCATACAGGCCAACTAAGCAGCTTTGAGTTTTGCAAAGAATTCTTGTAAGGCTTTGATGCAGCATTCTTTCCTTGTTTCTGATGGAGGTGGACGTTCAAGTTACAATAGTTTCATGTTTTTCTTGGGGGGTTTTATGCAAAGGGATGTATGTCTTGTAATATTTTTGTAGTCGAGGCATTTATTTTTGGCTGCTTTTACGAGCTAGCCAAGAATTTCTTTATTGTACCATTTTTCTTGTATTCAATGATATGGTCCCAAGTATAATACGATAATACATGACTTCAATAGCTAGCTTGATAGTTGATAGGCATTTCAAGGTCTGGAGATTATTCCCTCTTAACTTATTATGGATGTTACTACATAAATAAACTTGTTGACATAATATTAAACGTGTGCATCCTGTCTCAATTGTGTTATTCCGTGATTCATCTCGTTGGAACTGATGCTCGCTGTTCTGTTAGAAAGCATCTCTTACATTGATCTTTGTTGGTCCCAACCACGCTGGCCAATGGGGACTGAAATTGATCACTACTCTGCTTCACTCTATTAATAGTAACGCTTTGGAGCCTTCAATTAGAGATGTCAAGTTACAACTGTCAAGAACTGTGTTAGATAAATATATATTTGGGAAACCAGATTGTACCAATTGCAAACGTCTATCTTTTATCTATTAAATTATTAACATGACTGATCTATATATATACTTCATATGTACTCAAGTTTTTGGGGACTGATCTAATTATTACTTTTAAACATGTCAAGTTTCCGCTACATTTTTTCTTTTGGTTTTTGCTTATGCCCCTTTTTGTTTTTTTTTTAATTACTAATACTATGATATAAGCCCAATTTTATCATATGTAGGACAGTTATTATGACATGAACTTGAATATATCTTCAATCCTAATAATACCATAGGGCTTAAAATTTATCTAAACTTCATATCAGAATTTCGCATTGTGATATGGAACTTAACTATAACATGTTATTTATAACCTCGATATTCTATTCATAAAAAAGTGGTAATTATATTTTATGTTCTTGAGTTCTTAATCGAATTCCTTAAAAGTTAATTATTTATATGTTTTTGAAACTCTAAAAAATGTGCTTACTTAAATGAACTTTCTTTAATGTTTAGTTAAATTGTACAATTTTTAATTTAAGAAATTATACCTAACTTCTGTACATTCGAATTCGATACATGCTGTAAAATAATTCTTCTAATTTATTTTTTTAATAATTTTTACATCTATATTATAAAAAATTTTAGGCCTTCTTGTCATTAATTTTTAAAATTATACATTATATTATATAAAATAAAATATATGACATAAAAAAAAGAAAAATAAAAATAATGAAAAGCTAAATAAATAATATAAGAGTAAAATGTTAAATTTTATATTGAAACATCATTATAGTCCTTTATAAATAATGATTTTTTCAATTTAGTCTCTTTGTCTATATGTCATTTAAATAAGTAATAATTATGATGATTTAGACGTTTGGTATTGATAGGACAACGTTAAAGATCAACTATGATATAATTTTTTTATTTTTTCTAATTAAAAAATGTTTAGTACTAATTAGATAGTATTTGATATTAGTGATTAGATACAATGTTTTGACTAATTTAAAAAAATAAAAAAAATTAGATCATAGTTAGTCTTTAATGTTGTCCAATCAATATTAAACGTTTAAATTATTAAAATTGTTGCTTATTTAAATAATATATAGATAAAAAAATTAAATTGATAACTAATCAAATTACGATGGACCAAATTAAGAAAACTAGCATTTATAAAAGACCAAAATGATGTTTTAATATTTAATTTTATTATTTTAAAATATAATAATTTTGTTTTTATATTTAAAAAAATAAAAAAAACTAGTATATACTCTAGTGCACATATAACTTAATATTTCATTATATTAATTTCTTTATTGTTATATTAATAATAAAATTGAAATATTATATTTTACCCAAAAAAAGTTGATTTTATTAATGAAAAGTAATTAGAGCCTTTTAAAATATATATCAAATCAAATGTCCAAAATAATAAATATAATTTTTTAAGCAGTAAAAATATTAGTTATAATTGAATCAACTCCCAATAAATTAGTCTAATTATATACGACAAACAGTCGGAGACTTCATAATTTGCCTAACTAGTGGCAGCAGAACTTCGGGGAAAAAAAAGAGTGAGAGCACGCGCTATATGGTGCGTGGCAGCAGCAATTTCAGGCCATGGATAAACAATATATCGATTGCAGTAAGAGAAGGTGAGGAAGACCACTCTTTCTCGCTATCCATTGTTAGGCCTTTGAAAGACCAGAAGATGGCAATTTCTTTAAATTCAGTCATGAGCTTCAACTCAACGGTATGCTTTTCTTCTTCTCTTTCTTCACTATTCGTTTTAATTATGAAATTTTCTTTTTCGTTCTTTGTGGTAATTTGCTGAAACTGGAAGTCATTCTCTCTCCCATTCTCCCTCTTTTTACAGCTTACTGAAAATTGTATGTCACTGTATGTCTATATCCTTTTATGGCCATTCTCGACTGTAATTTTCTTCAAGAAATAGAAGGGATTAGAGTTAGAGATATTCATGAACTTTTAGACATTTTTAAAATATAAGCAATTCTCGGTGCTGATGAGAAACATAAATATTTGTATTGGAAGTTTGGCATGTATAGTAGGCATAAGCGTCATATATTAATAAAAATCTGCTTTCAAAAGAGACGGCTAATCGGTTATTATGAAAACTTATTGAAGGTTCTGATTAGAGTTGATTTTACACCTCATTTAGATTGATCCTCTAATACGAATTTTTAGTTTTTACAGATTCTTTCCAAACCTTTTCGTGTATGTTTGATGAGATTATTGCAAATTCTGATTTTAGGTTTAAATATATTGAATTTATTTATTTCCTCCTTGAAGCTTCCTAACTAGAGCAAATGATGTTGTTGCAACAATATTCCATATGTCATATTTAGGTGAAGGAGGAATTGCAGTTCAATTGGGTCTGCAAATGGTGCTCTAAAATATTTTAAATTTGAACAAAATGCTGTTTTTGGAACCTTTTTGATTGATTTGGAAATGCGAATGCTTCAGAAATGATACAGAACTTGTGAAATTATTTGTAAAGATGAAGTAAAGTTGTACCAAAATGATATTATTATTTCATACTTTTCCATTTAAAATATAATGTTTATGTTTTCCTAAGTAAACTAATTGATTAGTTATTATCACATTTTCTCGGTCACTTATCTCTCCTTAATTGTTTCATGATCTTCCACCAATTACTTTACTTTACTTGGACAAGTTTTATGTTTTAATCAAATTTTACTTCGTTATGACCAAGTCATTTTCTTGTTTTTTCATGAAAGGGTAAATTTTAATAAATCCTTGCTTGGCTTAGGCTAGGAGTAAAGTATTAGGTCAACTGTTTAATTAATCTGCTTGGAGAAGATTCACCAACCAGTTTCTTGGGGCTATGGCAACAATATGGGGTTCCAAAGATTTTGGTATCAGGCTATGTCAGATTACCAGTTAGAGGTTAGGGAAAAAGCTGAAAAATAAGGCTTGGTTTGTAAGTATTTCAAGGCACTGCAGGTACACAGAATTTTAATTAGATTGTAAGGATTTTCTTTCAGAGGTAAGTGTAAGAAAATATTTTACAGGTTTCATCAATAGTACAGACTACAGAATATGGGCATGAGAATACTCTTATAAAACCAACAGGTAGTTTGTTGGAGTGGTAAGAACTCTATTCCCCTTAAGCAAGGTCTTGGGTTTAAATCTTGTGTATGAAAAAATACCTGTTGGAAGTGCTTTACCCTCGTTATGGGCCTTAACTAGCTCGAGCTAGATTAGTTTGAGTCTAAAGACTTCTGGATACTGGTGGTTTTTTTTTTAAAAAAATACTCTTATAAAAACTTTGATCCACTGTATTGTTTCGTATTGCTATGAAAAGAAAAGTATAGGCTGCCAAATCTCCTTACAAATGGAGTTATAATTATTGATTTTAGCTTTCTAATTATGGTGCGGTATATAATGAATTTTAATGGTTTAGGAAAATGTTTGATGAAACAAACAACGGTTGTGCTGTTGATTGGAATCCTTTACATGTTCCTAATGAGGAGGTTATACTCAGAGAATAAAAGCACTGACTGATATGTGATGGGTTATCCATGGCCATTATATATTTTTATGTCATCAATCACTTCATTGCAGTTTAGTTATGCTTTTGTTGACTGATTTTTCTGATTACTACACTCAATTCTTTCATTTTCCCCCAGAAATTGCAAGCCAAGTACCAGGATGCCTCAAGATATTCTGTTGGAGCTTCTCTATCAAAGGCCACTAAGTTCACACCCTTCTTGGTAACATCAGTACCAAGAATGATCACTAAGGAAAAAAGACTTGGTCCTTGTCTTTCAGTCGCAGATAGTGATCAGCTTGCAGCAGATACTGGTGGCAAGGATTCTTCTGGCGACGAGAGATCAGATGCTGATGATCAGTCACCATCCATAAACCTTCCAGTACGAAATGCCCAGTTCCAAGCTAATAATGCCAATCCTGAATCAAAATCTCAGACATCCGGGATTTCCAATGAGTCAGCAGCATCTCCCAAATCACAATCTACTATGAAAAAATCACCCTTGACAGCAAGAGAGAGGCTAAGGGCGGCTCGAGTCCTAAGCAGGTACACAGAATCAAAAGAATCTAATAAATCAGACATGGGAAGCAGGGTGTTGGATGCTTTGAAAGAAAGTGATCGTGGGAAGAAAAGATCAAGGCTTCCAGAAGCCCCTACAAACTTGTTTGATGACAGCAAAAGGGGCTTGCCCAAGCCGGGATTGACCTTCCAATTTCCTGGGGGTTTTGATTTGTTCATCATTGTCTTTTCATTTGTTTTTATCAGCACGTTGATGTTTGCAACAACTTACTTTGTCTGGAAAGTTGGTGCTATCCATTTTAATGAGTATTGAGATGATGAGGAGGGAAGGTGCCAATACTTAGAAGAGGATAGATGTGTGTGATTTACTTAAAAGAACAAGGTTTCAACTTCTTCAGGGCCTGATCAAGTGAGTGAATAACTGAAGAAATGTTGTTCTGATTACAGGTATTTAATTTTATTTTTTTTTAAATTATAACAATGTAAGAGTAAGATTTACACTTTCACTCAAGGAATGTACAAGTGAGTGGGCAAATATTAGCTTGGTCTTGAAGTGGCGTATGTATGTATGTTTAAACATTTGCAGTTAGAATCTTCCTAGGCTCTACTTTCATTTCTTTCTCGTCTTTATAATTTATTTGTTAGGAGAATATAAATAGAATAATATCGGAAATAAATATTTTCTTGTTATTTGTGGAAATGATCTTTGAACCTGACTTTTCTTTTTTTGAAATAAAAACTTTATTCAAACCTTTTTCATCTAAATTATTTTTTTTGCTAAAATACAAAAAAAAAAAGTCTCTTAGACTTTACGTTACATACAATTAATCTCTTTCAATTATAAAAATTAATTTAAACTCTTCAAATTTCATACAAGCAACACTCTCAACTTTTTTCATATAAAATTTTAACAGATCAATGATACAGTAAAAAAAATGAACAATACCAAAATATTAAAAACTATCAAAGCAATATCACAAACTAAATATAAACACTTTTTTCTATTAACTTGAATAATAATTAACCACGTATAAGATTAATTGATGGTACTTTCTAGGCACGCAAACAGGGGACATTAATTTATTGTTGACACGAGCTTGAAGAGTACGATAATTGATAAACCACAAATATTGAAATGGTGTAATCACCTAACCAAATCCCGCAAATGATGTCACTGTAACATAACATTTCAATGCACCCAAAAAATGTGACTTCAGTTTGACTCATTGTTGGTGCTAGTGCAGGAACCCAGCAACCAACATACTCTTTGCTATAATTTTTTGGGTAACAAAAACGATAACCACAATATATATATATATATATATATATATATATATATATATATATATATTAGGTTTTTGATCTTGAGCCTCTCACCTTGATTTCTAATATTTCAATTTTTAATTAAAAAATTAATAGTAAAATTAAAAAGACTACACCTAAATTTTTTCCTTTGACATACACTAATACATGTCAATATTTTAAAAATAGTAAGACTTTTCAATTTATTTTATATTCTATATTATCTATATTAATATATGATTTAGTGCTCAAAAAAATCAAAATTTTCAAAATTATATATTATAATATAATGCTTTAAATGTAATTAATAAGAGTGTCAAACTTTTTAATTTTTGATGTAAAATAAATTATATTTATGTTTATTGTATCTTAAAAATAATAATAAAAAAAGTAAAATATTACTTAATTTTCGACATTCTAAGTACAGTTCATGTCCTATATAATTTATATGTTAATATAATAATATTTTGAGACTGACGATATCAAAAGGCCAAAATTCAAATGATAAAGTTTTTTATTTTAAAATTACGTACATCGTTATATTAAAAAAATAACAAATTATAAATAATCAAAATAAGTAAAAACATAAATATACTATTAAATAAAAACAAAAAAACAAAAAATAAAAAATAAAGTTATATCCATAAATGAGTTTTATTTTCTCTATATCTACGAGTCAAAAAAATTAAAAGAAAAATCTAAACAAATTAATTAAGTTAGGGCCAAGTTTATTGTAATTTCAATTAAATAGGTTAAACGGGGCCATTCTAACCTCTGATGCAGGTCCCAAAATATCATGTTTCTATCTGTACTGCCAGGCCCAACCAAACACTAGAGTCAAATTTTTTTTGGAAGTGTATTACTTGATAATCAAAGAGATTTTAACA
The DNA here is from genome assembly GCA_031216115.1 of Senna siamea. NCBI lineage: Eukaryota > Viridiplantae > Streptophyta > Magnoliopsida > Fabales > Fabaceae > Senna > Senna siamea. The sequence continues at coordinate 9,878,198 of CM062367.1, read as the reverse complement.
CTATTGGCTATGAAATTGTCATTAAAATTTTTTTAACTAATTTTTATAATATAATAAATTAATATTGGTTTAAATGTATAAAATTATCTTAAATTATAAGTTATGTATAAATATTCTCAATTATTAAAATTGATATAAAATTTTTTTAAATTCTGTAATTTGTGTAAAAAAAATTTTTATTAACTTTTGATTTAAAGCTCTGATAAAATAGTGATATATAAATAAAATTAAATTATACTAAAGTATAAAAAAAAAATTTAAACTTTATGCGTTATATAAAATTTTTTTAAAATTTTAATATTTGTACAAAATATTTTTATAAATTTTAAATTTTATGTACAAAGTTTTCATAAATCATTTGACTTGTCTGCGTCAAGTGTTTGGAAGAAAAAGTTCATAAAAGGTTAATTTTTAAAATAGAAGGAATTATTGTACATAATTCATAATTCAAGAAAATTAAGTGTATTTTAACCATTAATATTTAATTTTTTTATTAAAAATAAAGATTTATATTTAACATGTAATAATATTTTAAGTAATATTGGTTCTAATAAAAAATATTCGTAAAAAAAATCAAAACTTTTGATTTCTTGTTTTTGCAAACGTTCCCTAATCTGAAGTAGTTATGGTAAATTACTTGCTTGACAAGAGTAAAATAAGAAAATTATGTGAAATAATATATATATTATTGTGACATATTTCAATTAACTTTTCTTTTTACCCCACTTTGAGCGTGACGAGGGATATCTTATGACCAATAATTGGTCCCATTCTCACCCTTTCCCATCCAAATCATAGCTACTTCCACACTTTTTTCTGCCTACCAATCTTATGTAATACATTTATTACTGTTCCATGATTCACGGATTGAATCATACACTCTTAGATTCATCAACATCTCCTAAATAAATTTAAAGTGAATAAAGAATGAGTTCAATCTATTATTAATTAAGGGCTTGAATGATAAAGTATTTTAGAAGTCGTGTGAGTTGGAATTATTTAAATAAAGATAACATAAAATTTTTTTCAAAGTATAAGTTAATGTTTCAAAGATAAAATTAAGAATTTTATTCTTTAAATCTACTCCATCTCACTAATGTAACCCTAACATCCGATCACTAGAAAGTAAAATGCCATCCACTTTGTTTGGTAGGTCTTGATAACTAGTATCCCTGGATACTATTTAAATTTTTTTGTTAAAATTATTAATATTTAAAAGTTTATTGAGTTTTGTTTAATTTAATTTGAATTAGTTAAAATTTTATAATAAAATAAAACTTTTTCAATAAAATTTTTTTTATATACAATCTTGAATCTAAAATCTTATTTTAAAAGAATAGAATATCTACCTTTCAAATTAATTACTTATTGATTAAAAAAATTATCTTAAATATTTGATAGAGTATCTAATAACTTTAAGTTTGATCAATAAAAATATGTTATTTTTATTGACTAAATTTGTTATCAATTATTTTATTAAAATTTTAATTAATAAAATATTTTACCCATTTTACTCGGTCAACAACCACTCACCCCTTTGAAAACTCTGAAAGAAAATATTCAAATTTGTAGGCATACCAACTTTGGCAACTGAAATGGTTAACAAGAGAGGTGAGTTGTGTGGATGAAGCTGAGTTTGGTCCGTTGATTTGTTGTCACATTTTTATTATGAGGCATCACTCGCCAACTGTGCAAATATATTTGCCAAGATATGTTGTGAGATTATGGGACCCAAAAGGACTGGGATTTCAAGAGAAGTAGGAAGAAAAATATAAATAAAATACGGAATTCACATCACACCACACAAACTGTATGAGATAAAGAGGAATTTGAATTTCTTAAAATACGAGAGAGAGGTAAACTTAGTAAAGATGAGAGATATAAAAAAAAAAAAATTTGAGTCATAATTTAAAGTAAATTATTTATTTTTTATTTTAAAAATTTTATCATATAAAATATTTTAGACAATCATTTTTTCAAAAAGAAGCTCACCTCACAAACAAAGTGAGTGATTGATCCCAAGTCGTCTCACTCTTAAATTATTTTTTTGGGTCGAAATCATTGATTTTCAGATATTTGAGTTATGACTACTGTAATTTAAATTAGTAAAAATTTATCAAAAAAATTTTATATGCAAGATTCAAGACTATTGACTCCAATAAATGATCCGTTACTATATAACTCTTAATTATTATGAGATGCAATGCAATGCTAGAGGCAAGAATTGGTAGGGCCCTACCTAGTGAGTTGTGAATTGAATTGTGACTGTATTTGTAATTGAAGCTTCTTTGTTTGCTTCTGATTCTGAAAGCACTCACCTTTTTCATCTTTCACTGTGAGCCCCATATCTCCCTTTACTCCTTTTTCTTTCTTCACCTTTCAATCATATTAATGATGCAAACCAAACCATGCAAGCTTGCTTCTTTATTTGGACTAGTTCAATCTCCTCCTGATAATACTATATAATTTCCAAAATTAAAAATAAAAACTTTAAGATAAGTACTACATTTGTTGTGATTGGGATCTGAGCTATTCTCCACCATGAGAGCCAGCTCGGAATATATAGATACGATGCTTTTGGGGTCATTCAAGATATCATAATGATCCATCATCCACTGAAATCTTTTACTGTTACTATGTCAAGCCATTTTAAAGTTTCAACTTTCATTCCAATTCACTAAATATGATGATAATTCAGTATGTGACAGATAAGCATCATCTTAACTTGAGGTCTCATTCTTTTGTTTTCAATTTTTTTCAATACAATTCCACTTCTAGTCCAAGTTCATAGCCAGCAAGGAGACCAATTAATAAGTAAGTAATTTTTTATTTTTTATTTATTTTTTGGCCACTTGTTTATATATACTTTGATCTTCACAAGTCCACATCTGTTAGATGTATCGCCCAGGAAATACTAAAAGGAAAAAAAAGAAATTTCTGGTTGAAGTGACAGGCAGATACAGACAAAAACGATTTTCATTTTGACCAATAAAAGGTTACTGCATATCACACCAATCGCCATCAGGATAAGAAGAAAATGAAGCATTATTAGTGCTGGGAACAGTAGTTAGCTACATGTAGATGAGAGAGAGAGAAAGAGGATGGTGGTGATGAAGAAGATAAATTGAGTGAGAAAAGCATTGTTGAGAGAGTTTAGAATGAATGGGTTTGTAATTGTATTGTGATTTTTGATTTGAGAGTGAGTATGGAGAATTATTTGCATTATTGCAGTTCAGTTTCAAAGTGGGGTGTGGGAGGCACAAGCTCTTCCTCTGATCCTCCATTTTCAGTACAAACCCCATTGCTTCTTCCTCATCATCACGTCTCAGATTCATGCTCTGTTCAATTCTGTCACTTTCCCAACTCTAATTCATGGCCTTTGCCCAATGAAGACAGAGCTGCCTCTGCCTCCAAGAGCCATAGCCAAGCCGAGAAACGCCGTAGAGACAGAATCAATGCTCAGCTTGCTACTCTCAGAAAACTCATTCCCAAATCTGATAAGGTATTATTCTCTCTCTCTCTCTCTCTCTATATATATATATATATATATAAATATGTTTACTCTGTTTCTTGTGTTTTGGCTTTGGATTTATGTTATACACAACACTCAGGTGGTTTCAGATTTCAGATTTGATCTGTTTCAGTTTATACTGTGAACAAATAGAATATGGAACTTACAAGTGAAAGGATATGTTTAGCTTCTTCATGTTAAAGATATGATTTTAGATGATTTTACAAAGCAATAATAGTAGTGCACAGACACGTTTCAAATATTTACATATAATTTGAAGTATTACATCACATCCCATTTAATATAATGTGGGGTACGTGTCCTATTTACTCAACTACTTAAATGCTAATCTCATCATGTTTGTCCAAGTATACCAATGTGGTCCTCAAAGTAAATGATGTTAAATGCAGATGGACAAGGCAGCATTACTAGGAAGTGTGATAGAGCATGTGAAGGATCTGAAACAAAAAGCCATGGATATAGGAACAAGCTTCACAGTTCCAACAGAGATAGATGAAGTACTAATAGACCATGACCCTCTTCATCCTCAAGAAGGTGAAGCTTGCAGCTTCAAGGAGAATAATAACAAAGTGAATTACAAAGTGAAGGGAAGTAGTAATAATAAGATTGTGATCAAAGCTTCAGTTTGCTGTGAGGATAGACCAGAACTGTTTTCAGAACTGATTCAAGTGCTGAAAGGTCTGAGACTCACGGCAGTGAAAGCAGAGATAGGAAGTGTTGGTGGAAGAATCAAAAGCATTTTAGTGCTTTGTTGCAAGGACAGTGAAGACAATGTTTGCCTCACAACTCTCAAACACTCACTCAAATCAGCTGTCACTAAAATTACTGCTTCATCCTCTGTTGCATCAAATTCTCCTGCTAGAAGTAAGAGGCAGAGGTTCTTCTTGCCTTCTCGTTACCTACATTAATCATTACTTATTTATATCTCTATACATATATTTTTATAGCATCCTCTTCAATACAGACGATTCAGTGAGTGCTATTATTTCTTTCTTTTTCTTTGGGGGGATTTATATATATATATATATATATATATATATATATTATGGTTTATTCATGTACTATATGGCTCAAAATTAAGTTATCTTTATATGGTTTGAAATATAGTTGTTTTACTTATATATCTTAATTGGTTTTATTGTCTTTTAAGGTTGTAATAATGATTAAGCCCACATTTCAAAATTGAACTTGTTTAGTATTTAAATCCCAATGATAAAAGGGGTAACCTATTGCATGACTTTATTTATGTAAAGATAAATATTATTTTTAAATTTTAAATTTATGATTTCGAGATCACATAATAATAATTTTATGTGTTGCTCTAAAACTTATTTTCATTTAAATTTTAAAGATATTAGAATCAAAATCATGTTGTGAAAATATTTAAGAGATTATTATGGTTAAAATTTGGATATAGAATACATACCATAAAATATTCTGAATCACATACTTTAAGTTAGAGAGAAAAAAAAAAGGTGTGCTGCACCAATCAAGGCAAATTAAAAAAGGTAGAAAAAGCAAAGCATTTAAAGAAAGTTAAGTAAAGAAGTTCAGTGTATGAGGGCAGTTGCTTCCAAAGCAAAACTTGAACTTTCAAAGATTACTCAAAAAAAAGTAAAAAGAAAGAAGATTGAGAGATGTAGCAACTTCATTAACATCTCAGCCAATCAGTGGATAAAGCAGCATAGTGATGAAGTAAACAAACCCCCACATATCTTTTCTCAGATAGTACTTCAGCATTTTAGCCCATTAAATTGCGTAACGAAAAGAATGAATTGTGGATAGGTATAATAAGTATCAGCTATATTAATCATTTCATTTTCAAAAAAAGTATATTATTTTAATTGTTAAGTATCTAAATTTATAGTTATATATAAATTAAATTTTTTAAGTAATCAAATAGTTAACATATTTAGATTATAAAAATATTAATGTTCAATTAATTTAAAACTAATAGAAATTAATTCTTATAAAATTATAAAATTAAAGACCATAAATTAGTTATAAATATTTTAATTTTAAACTTCAAACAAATCATACTATAATATAAGGGGTAAATTATATTCACTCCACTTAATGTTGGACTAAATTATACTTACTATCACTCTAATTTAAAAAATTATATTTACATTCCTTTTAATTATTTTTTGAACCAAATAAATTATGATTTATTTTTGATGTAAAAATCAACGTGAGTTAAGAGTGGCTGTGGAAAAAGTAGGTGTCGCTGCTTGTGAGAGTTTTTGATTTGATGCCACTTGATACATCATTTGACTTTTGAAACCGTCAATGTATAATGGATTCAGCAAATATTGTGATGCCCACTCATCTAGTTTTGGTGGTATGATGCAGTGTAATTTGTTCTTGTATGGCCATCAATTTTCACACTCTTTTATTATTATTATTATTATTATTTAGAGTTGTTATTTAATACTCTTAGATGTTAACGAAGACTTCATTTCATTCGTTAATAAAATTTTTAAATATTAAAAATTAAAATTTTACTGATTTTTTTATAAAATTTAAATTATTAAATGTTTCATTAACCAGTAAAAAATTATATTATTATTGTTATTATTATTATATTAGGACCACAAACCTAACTTGAATGTAGAGAGAGAGAGAGAGAGAGAATCTATGGTGAGAGATGTTTTTGAAGAAAGGTAAGAAAGGAAGAAGATCTTCTGAATTTCTTAATCTGTGAAGTTGCATCATCTTGACCGTCCATTTTCTCAACGCAGATCCGCATGCCACGTTGCCCTCAGCAAAATTCTACAGGTTTTTCCTTCCTCGCGCGTCATTTTTTAGCGTTTGAAGGCGTTTTTCATTGCGTGCTTGCTTAACGTTTTAGCAGCAATTTTTTTTGTTGTTAAAATTTTTTACAATAAAAATTATTATCAATATAACTTTTTTTAAAGTAATTATTTAAATAAAAGTTATAATAATAATAATATTAAAAAGATACTTTAATAATAGATAAAATTATCGCTAAAAAATTAAATAGGTGCCCACCAGAAAACACCCAGCAGAGGATCCAAAATTCTTTTTTTGCTCTGCCTCTTGCTTTTTGTGCGTTTATGTGAATGCGCTTCATCCCATTTATGAGTGATTCAATGTAGTTTGCTACCCTTAACCTCTCTTCTTGAAGAATATCTATATTCTGCATGAACTCATAAGTCAAACTTTTTTAATACAATGTTCTGCATTAACAAAGTCCAGAGGTAGGTTTTATTTCCATGAAGAATATCTGCATTAACAAAGTTTCTGTAGCATGCAGGTGCAGGGAAAATGAAACTTGTTCATAATAGCTTGTTTCTGTCCATAATAAATTGTAACTTCTTGTTCATTGGTGCTGGAAAACAAAAGGAAAAATGAAAACCTTGTCTGCTACTCAAAGAAAAGTAATCTAATGAGTTAATGAAATCTTGTTTTCTAAATATCAGAAAGAAAGTTCGATTACAAAGGAGTATTAAAAAGACAAAACGTTTAAGGAAAAAATATTTGCAGGAACAAAAACATAATGCTTGTGCTGTGCATCAAGGAGAGGCCATTGATCCCTGTCCCAGAAAACATCATATTCAGTTGCTTTACATACGTAACAAATTTGGTCATATAATGGTTAAAGCATATGATTTTGAGATTTGAAAAAACAAATCTTTGGCCTTGATTAATCAGTTTTTTTTTTCTATCAGCGACTTGTATCTGTTTGAAGCAAGAGCCAGAGCAAAAAAACGCACAGAAGAAAGGGAAAAGCTGCAGAATTTTTACTGAGGGTGACGTGGCATGAAGATCTGCGTTAAGGGAAATGGACGGTTAGGATTATGCGAAATTAAAAAACTTCACAGCTTAAGAAATTCAGAGGATCTGTTTCCAAAAGAAAAAGTAAGAACTATTCGATTGCAGTTTGTAAAACTGCTTTTGATTTTTAAAGACCAAAAAAGAATAAAAAATTGTTTGAATGATTATTTTTGAAAACAAAATTTAAAAAATTAAAATATGTATTTTGAAAAAAATATAAAATAATTAAAAGATATTTTGAATTTTAATTTTTTAAAATAAAAAAAATAAAAAATAAGTCTTTTTATTAACAACATAAATATAAATACATAAAAATATTATTAATATAAATTTTTATAATTAATTTTATAAAATAATTTAAATAAATAAAAAAACAAAATACCGTTACAATGTCCTGGGATTCTAGTTTTATGATTGGAGGCAGGTAATGAAAGATTGATATTTTACTTAATTATACAATGAATCTTTTATGAGTAACATTCTAATTCCACCTACTCTTTCACTTTGCTTTAGGTTTACTTAAGAAAGGGGGCCTTGTTGAGGGACGAGGATTCTATGGTACTTTTACAAATATTATATATTTTAAAATAGAATACTAAACAACACTACTAATCTTTCATTGATGCTTCTGATATATTCATTTTAAATTAATGTCTTAAAATAGGCATATAATTTAACAGAAATTTCACTTATTTAGCCTGTTTCAATTGCAATATTTTCTTAATTAAAAGTAATAATAATAATAATAATAATTGACTATATAATAAATTTAGAGTGAATAAATGAATTTTTCCTTAATTAAGAAAAAAAAACTCAGTCTTTAGGGATATGTACAAGAATTGAGAGCAAAAAAAGAAGGAAAAGAAACTGAAAGAAAAGAGGGAGAGAAAAAATAGTTAAATAATATTTTTTTCTCTTGTTTAGAGAATATAAAAAATATATATATATATATATATATAAATATTTCAAAGTCTTTAAATTAAGAGGATTTGGAATAGCTGGTTGGCTTATATGGAGATGAAAGAATGACGACATTATTGGAGACTGAAGGTAAGGAGCGGCTATATATTATGCTGGATTGAAGATAAGGTAGGAAATCAAAAATTTAAATTTCATATTTTTTTAATTTAAATCTACATCTAATATTTTTATTTTTTAAAATATATTTAAATTTAAATAAAAAATATTAAATTTTTTTTTTATTTTCCTTCTTTTTCATTTACTTCAATCGAAACATATCTATAATAATTAAAACCTTTGGGTTGGTCCTTAGGGATGACAATAGAAATTTAAGATGGCATTTTGAAGAAATATTGGTGGGTGAGAGATTATTGATATTGATATTGATTCCCTCACTGAAGAAAACTTGGTTCAAGAGAATTAAGAGAATTCTGAGTTTCATGCTCAAACTGGCTAACATTGCTTTTAATTTAGCTTTGATTTAATTAGGATTGCATGTTTTTCATAAACCTCCTCATGTTCTATTTCAAGTGCTGAATGAGCATTCTATGGTATATATCATAATGAAGAAGAAACTAGTAGTACTTGCTTTTGTTATGTCCATATTGCATGAGTTATTTGATTTGGATCAAAATTAATTTACAATTAAATAAGAACAAATCCAATCCCAAACAATTACTTTTAGATAAGTGGTCTTCTAATTAAGTGATTACAGAACTACTTCACGAACAATTGATCATCGTAAATGGGGCTTGTTTGAAGGAGCAAAGTTCCACCCTAGAAGAATTTTTAAGAAGCAACTAAACCTAACCCAGTTTTCAACTTTCAATCTCTTAATATGACAGAAAATTGAATTTACATAACTCAACAATAATTCTTAAGAAATAATATCGTCAAAATCTCACTGATCTTAAAAGAAATCATGGAATGGTAAAATAGAATTTTATTAAGATGGTTATTGGATGGCTGAACAATATGGATGATTCTAAAAACTTACAAAATAAAAAATAGTTAAAAGGTTACGAAAAAATTGAGAGTTCTGTTATAAATTTTGATGCTCAAATCAATATAAGATAAGATAATGTGTATAAAGAGAGTATTTTTTAAATTCTTTTCTAATGAAAATTACTATAATTTTCAAGTCCTTTTAAAAGCAGTTTAAAATTTCATATTCATATTTATTATGAGTAATTTATGCATAGATCAATACATTTTCAATTAAAACTTTTAAATTGATGCTTTCAATGAATAGAGTAGTTTATGATGCTTTAGAAATTTAAAATAATTTACTATTAAAATTAACACAATTATTTCTCAATTAGTAGAGATTGATATTTGATGCAGGTGACTTTAATTGAACCTAAAATTTAGCAAGGCCTTACATATATTGTATGGCAATGGTCACGGACTTGGCATTTCCCTTTTCCTCTTAAAATACATCTCTTTTATTATTATTATTTTTTTTAAGATTCTTTAACCTACCAAATTAGCGTTGATTAATTAAAAAGTAGTCGAGAGAAGAGTACAATATAAGAATATAATAAAAGATTTTAAGTTTAATTTTATATTTTTTCGGATAATTTAAAAAAAGAATGTATTGGATTCCCATTATTACAATAGATCCGTTTTTAAAAAAAGTACATTATAAGGTAAATTGTAAGAAATTCCATTCCCTTTAAGTCTTTAACTATAAATATTGACAAAAAAAAAATTCCCTCAAATTTTTAATTTTGTGCGACATAACTCCTTTCTTAATATTTTTGTCAAAAATATATTAAGATTGTACAATTTACTCTCCTCAACTTTAAATTTTGTACAAAACATTCCCTCAAACTAAAATTAAGCGCAAAACACCCTCAATTTTGCTGATATGGACAAGTGCTCAAATAAAACTATAAATAAAGGAAATATATTGCACAAAGTTAAAAGTTCAAGAGAGGTAAATTGCTTGGGGGTTGAGGGAAGTTTCTTGCAATTTAATCCCTTTTTTTTAATCAAATTTAACTCCCTAAAGTCTGAACGAATGACCAGTAACTCCCCAAAAATCTAATTTTCTTAAAACAAAGGCTAAATTACACAAACATATGATAATCACACGTATACATACATACATATATACACACACGTGTGACATAACAAACCAACACAAAAGGAAAAATTAATAATTATACTATAGTGTTATTAATCTCAGTGCTATTTGCATGTCTAACTGCAATAACAAATTACAGTTACAATTCCTAAGTTTCTCCTCCTCATTCACTCACCCATTCATCACCTACTTATTTCAACTCACTTTAACTCAATCCTCCGTTATACAGCTTTATCTCATTCTCACCTACGTCTTCTCTTTGACTTCAACTAATTACTTAACTATACATCCATTATGAATCCCTCATAATTAATAAAATTAATATTAATTCAAGAATATAACGAAATAATATTAATGACTACTAAAATTATATATATTTATCCCACTTCCTAGACATTTTAGGAAAAGCCGTTATTTGAATCAGTTGCTGAAGGAGATCTTATAACTTCTTCCCTCATTGTTCCATTTCTCTCTCTCACGCACATGTTCACCTGCTGCAAAAGCCCTCAAATCCAAACCAAACATGAGTGAATAAATAAATAAATAAATGAGAAGGAAGATATAAAATAAGAGTTTAAGAGAGAAGAAGACGAAGAAGTTAAGGAACAGAAACAAACGCGTTGGAACCAGCAGATTAGTCGTCCAAGGTGGTTATGTAGAAATGCGAGTTTACGGTTCATGCCAACTATAACTCTCATCCCATCATCTTCATTACCGTTACTATTTGCATCCATAATTGTAATATAACTGAGAAACACCCACAATAATGCATAAGTCCTAACTTCGGTTTTTCTGTGGCATTTTCACAAACAGGTTTGGGGTCATATGATGGGTGTCCCCTCCAACAATGCTGCTAATTCCGATAGGGTCAAAGGCTCTTGGAGCCCCCAAGAGGACGCCACTCTCGTCAAGCTAGTGGAGAAGCACGGCCCGCGCAATTGGTCTCTCATCAGCGTCGGCATACCTGGCCGCTCCGGCAAGTCATGCAGGCTTCGCTGGTGCAATCAGCTCAGCCCCACCGTCCAGCACCGCCCTTTTACTCCCGCCGAGGATGCGATCATCGTCCAGGCTCATGCTCTCCACGGCAACAAGTGGGCCACCATTGCGCGCCTCTTGCCGGGCCGTACGGACAACTCCATCAAGAACCACTGGAACTCCACACTGCGCCGCCGCCGGGCGGCGGAGATGTCGTCTGCCTCCGGGTCGTCGGAGTCGGACTCGTTTTTGGTGATGAAGAAGCGGCCGGAGCCGTGTGGTCCTCCTGAAGCGTCGGAACTGTCGGAGTCGGGGCAGCAATTGAAGCGGCAGTGCCTCCGTTGGATTTCACCGGAGAATAACGGTTGCGGGGATCCAACGGAGGAGAAGGGGTTGGCAGGCCCTGTGACGACGTCGTTGAGTTTGTTGCCGCCGGGGGAGAGAGTGACTCCGGCGAGAAACGAAGTGACAGAAGAGAAAAAGAATGAGAATGAGGATGGTGATGGAGGAGAAGGTGAAGAAGAAAAGAAAGGGACGGAAGAGGAGTCGTGCCTATTGACGATGATGCAGCGCATGATAGCAACGGAGGTTAGGAATTACATCGATAATTTGCGGGCCGACAATAGGCTTGTCCTAAGAACTGGGATGGGCCTTGGGCCTGATCCATCCATGCATAAGTAAAACTCTTAAGTAATTTTTTTTCATTCTGTTATGTTCTCCTCACAAAGACCAACATTTTCTGACATTTTATTTTAAAAAAATAGCACAAAACCTTTTTTTGTCCCTTATGTTTACGTTTAGATTCAATTTTGCCCTTTTTTTTTTTACTCAATTTCATTCTTTATATTTTTAAAATTTTCAATATTGAAATATTGATCTGTCTGTATATTTAGCAAACTTTCATTGTCAAATCTTTAAATAGACGAAGAAATGTAATTTACTTAAACATTCGACAATAAGAGCTTCCATGGTGATAATGAAACATTATTAAAACAAGAAGATTAAATTGAGCCAAAATAAAAATAAAAATAAAATTAAATCTAAATCCAAAAATACTTTTACCTTTACAAAAGATCCTATTTCTAGATTTAATAATTTCTGCCAAATAAGAGTGGCAACGTTAACTTCGTTGGTTTTCACAAATACAATTTATTAATGACTGGTAACGGCAGTAACTTTATAAAGTCGTGTTGGAGATATGAGGAAAAAAAAAAAAAGATTCAAAATTTTTTATCTCTCTTACTTCAAAATTTACCTCTTCTTCTAAAATCCACTTTCATTGTTGCTATCATTGATGGAAATAATGTATACAAGAATTTACAAAAAAAAAAAACAGAAAAATGAGTATCAGACGTGCCGGGGTGGGATAGACTGGAATACATTCACATTGATCTAAATATTGACTGCATTGTTGGTGAAGCATTACATTCTTATTCAGGAACAAAGCCCTTAAAATCTTGCGATTCAAACTAGAGCAGACTGTCAGTAATGCACATTCCTGTCCTTGCTAGGGATGTTCCACAGAAATGGAATGTGCATGTAATGGCTCAAAATCTTATGTTTACAGAAGCAGACTATCTTCTTGCCTGCCGTATGAACTGTTTTGTAGTTTACAATTCGAAGCATCTAGAATTGGAGGAACCGCTCAAACGCTGTTCCTCTTCAGTTTTGTGGATTAAGAGTAAAAACAGATCCCTTGTGTCAACTCATTGACTGTCAACACAACGAAAATATTTCTATCGTTTATTGAAGCTTCTCCAGATTGTACTCGGTGTTATGTTTAAACCTAACATTATCCTTGCTTTCAAATTAACAAAGCAAAATTTTCAATCACCTAGTAGTGCTTATAAATAGTTTTTAACTTCTAGTACTGCAAATAACTTCCAAATTACCAAATGTAAAGTGCCGAGGGTTTTAAGACTGATGACCAATAGTGCAATACCAAGGATTTTAAACCTCAATTTAAGAACAAATGTCCCAAATAGATGAATACAAATCTAAAAGACAAATGAATACAGCTTCATCGCAGAAAAGAATCAGAATAAGACTAGATAGATTATGCTCAAGATGGAACAATGAATTGTGGGGTTTTGTTAAATGCGGGTTAATGGATTTTCGTCCTCCAAATTACAAAGTATTATTATTTCGTCAAACATGTGTGGGGCATGCAATTTATAATCAAAGTTAACCATATGCCATAACGAAAATAACAAATCCCAGATTCTAATTATCCAATGAGATAAGTAGATCAATTCTAGCATTCAAAGCTTCTTAATTCGAAGCAAAAACAATAAAAATTTAGCTGAAATAAGGTTCAAATCAATTAAGTAAAACCAACGCCAAAATGTATCGAAATATCCAAGACAGAAAGAGACAAGAACTACACTAGAGGTTCTGAAAACAGAAGGAAAACAAAAATCAGGGAGCAACTGTTTGAGAAAACTACTTGGATCTCTGCCTCATCTTTCGGCGCTTCCTCTTCAGCCTCCTCATACGCTTCTTCTTCCACTGCAAAAAGGAAAACAACAAAACAACAAAAACAACAAATCACAATCCGAATGAGACCTCACGTCAGTAACAAGAGCGAGAACATAAGCGCAAAGGAAATAGGCTGAGCTCACCTTAGCTCTCATGGTGTTCACAGACACAAACTCGTTCTCTTCCTCGCCTCAAAACCCTACCTATCAGTCCCCAACAACACAAGACTAAGAAAGGCGAGTGAGAGAATTTGCTCAAATTTATAGTCAATAGAGAGGAAACCCTAACCAACACTGGGCTTTCAGATCGGGTTAAATCTGAACTGTATCTTTACCCGATTCAGGATCCGAAAAGGTTTACTCGTTTAAAATAGATCCGTATTTTTTTGGGCCAAGTAATGGGCCTTCATTGTCTAATTGTTTTAGGCCCAATTAGGCCAGAGGAATAATGCTTTATATATATATGTTAATTTTTAAAATATAATATAAAATAATTATTATTATAATTTTAAAATAATAAATTAAATAATATGAATTTATTTAATCTAATTTTTTATTATATTTATTTTTTTCTCTCATATTCTCATATCCTAATATCATATATTTTATTTTATATTTTATATTAAAAATATATCATTTTACGATATCATTAATTAAAATCTAGAGTTATTAGAATATAAATATATATGTAAAAATATTTTATGAATTTAATTTTAATAATATGATATATATATTACTAAAAAAATAAATTGAATTATATGTCCAAAAATTACTAAATATATTAGACTAGTGAAATATTAAAAATGGACTCACCGCTTAAGGGTGAAGGATATAATTCCCATTTTATAAATTATTATATATAAAACCAATTTTATCAATTTAGAATTTTGATAAATTACTTTTTAATTTTTTTATAATTTAATAAATAAAAATGATGAAAAAAAATATATTATTAAAATCAATATATCTATATAAAAATAAAAAATAAAGTAAAATTTTAAAATTTAAAAGAACTAAGTATGATTGAATATGTTTTAGATGGAGTTGAGATTTGAAAAGGTATTTTATACGAATATTTGTACATGACTGTAAGAAGTCACGTATGTTTATTGAACATTCATTATTTTTTTAGTTTGTAAATTGTAGTTCTTTTTTTATTATGTTGTTAATTATATCTCATTTAAAAGCATTATGAAGTCTATAATATTTAAAATTTAAAGAAGAAAAGGTTATTTTGGTCATTAAAAGATATGATAACTTTTAATTTAATTTTTTATAAATTATTTTTGTTAATTTAATCTCTCAAAGATAAAAATACTTTTAATGTTATTCTTTTATCTGAACTACATTCATATCTTAACGTCTCATTTAATAAAATATTAACTAAATTTTTTTTTACTAATGCAAAAAATATAGGTAATAAATAATTTACATCATATTAAAAAAATTTTATTTATGTAATTATTCAAATCAATCATAATTCTCAAAGTTTTATCAACTATGCAATTAGTAAACAAAATTCATGTATATATGTAATTAGAGATTTTTGATTTTTATATGGACATTTTATCTTTATATAAATTAATGTGTAATATGTAAGATAATTATATTATTAACTAAATTATAATTTAGCATTAAATTAAAAAAAATTATAGATAAAGTTTAAATAAAAGAATAACATTAAAAATATTTTTATTTTTAAAAAACTTAATTAATAAAAATAATATGCGTTCGAGGTTTGCGACAAAATAAAGAAGAGATTAACCAAGAAGTCCATAAGAAGAAGCAAATGTTCTTCCACTTCTGATCTAGACAAAATTCAAGAATTTTATGAATAGGTATTAAATACAAGAGACAATACAATTGGTGAGCTAATGAAAGGGAATCAAATGTTGAGATTTCAAACTTCTTGCTCATAACAACATAAGAGAATCCTTTAGTAGTTACGGTGGAAAGCACTTATCCTTTTGTTAGACTGATATTAATATGATATTCAAAGAATCTTTTTAAAACATATGAATCATAAGAATGAAAAAATTTTATTTTATTTTTTTGTATTTTCTTTATGAAGTTTAATGAATATATATATATATATATATAGTATAATTAAACTTATAAATATTAGCAAACATTAATGAAGTTTGGATGTTTTGTTTCTGGAGAATTAACTTTTTCACTTTAAAAGAGGTAAGCATGCAATATGTGCTTTATCTTATGATATATAATTTTACTCTTGCCAAAAAAAAACTGTAAAAGAAAATTTGATTTAATTGTTTTATTATCATTTAATTAATTTCTTATGAAAAATTTTATATTTTAAATTTAAAAATTTTACAATAATATTATACATAATTAACTATATAGTAATTTTATGCATTGCATGGAATAAATACTAGTTTTAAGTCTTAAATGGGACAAATCTTGCAAGGCTTCTGAGGGCGTAAAAGAGGACACCCATAAAGTTATAGGTAATGTCACTCCTAAAAGTTTACTCTATCTTGTGTACTTTAAAAGAAAGAGCAATCAAACTCAAATTTATATTTTTTATCTTCAAAAGACCCCAAAAAATGGCAGGATCTAAGTATCTTTATTGTCAAATCCTTCCAACGAGGGGAGAAAAAAGGAAGAAGTAAAACCAGAAGCCTCGTCTGAAAAGAACAATTAATTTTAAATTTTTTAAATTTTTAAAAAAATCCAAACTTTCCCTTTGCTATGATCCACTTTTGGTACATTTGATGTATCAGGATTGTGGCCTAGTCAAAGTCTTTTCTTTAAGTAATATAATAAATTAATAATGCGATCCACGCCAACCAGAATATGTATTTTTCATGGACACGTTATAGCAAAGTGGAAAGGCAAGGTTGAGTTGCCTCACGGAACTACCACATGCATAAAGCTCACTACATACATAACTTGTTCGATAAACAGCCCTGCATATCATATACATCATTAATCAATTATCCAATCCAATGACCCACCATTTTCCACCTGCATTTCAGCATCCATTGGTGTCTACTTTCTATTGTTGATCAAACAAATTAAAGAGCATTCCCATGTAATATATATATACACACTCCCAGCATCAGCACCAGCTGCAAAATTATTCATTCATACTAAGTACAAACACCACACTTAAGCACAGCAAAATTATAGTCAAATTCAGGTGCTCAGCTTTGTGATCTCAAAAGGGAAAGAGGCATAAAGGGGGTGGTACCAGCAATGCTACAATATCTATGCGTCACAGACACAGCAAATTAAAGAAAGCATCAACCAAACTTACCAATACATGGAGAAGCATCATTTTCCTTCATCTTTTTGTGTTTGGGGACCCATTTCAAATATCTTTCCGTTTGCGTACCAAGAAGCTGGACCATCATGTGTTCAAAGCAGACCCACACACAGTCATAGCTGACTAAGAAGAGCAACTTCTCACAACTTTTTTCAAACAAGTGGTGTTCGAGAGCAATAATCACCTTTTGGTTACCCCCCATTATACCATCATCCAACGTCAGAACGAACTCAATTAAAATTCTCACAAACAAACAATTCCTCCACGCTGTCTTCTTCCTACGTGTATTTTTTATGGATAATAATTGTGCCCAATTTCACATAAAGAAACCAAAAGAAATAAAATAGTCTGATGAGAAATTGTATACTGTATACTAATACTAACCACAAAAAACTTTTTCAATTCCCAATTTCTTTTAATTTTCTTATGAACGTTAACCAATCTTCTACATGACTCAAAATAGCATCTAGCAGAAGGAATTATGCTCTTATAAACAAAAGGAAAAAAAAAAGATATAATTAGAATTGAACGTCGATTCTAATTGGAGGTTCTTCAATCAAAATATGTGGAAACGAAGAATCCACTTTGAGAGAAGATCTGCAGAGTGGGCAACTGGAGCGATTAATAAGCCAGTTATCCACACACTCACAATGGAAACAATGATTGCAAGCGGGAAGGACCTTCAATTTCTCGCCATCTTCGAACGCGCTAAGGCAAATACAGCACTCTGTTTCCTCCAATGCGCAATCGGAATCCGACGGCGCCTGGTGCAAGATTATCGGCAATTTCTTGATCGACGCGAGGTCCAGACCCTGCGGCGGAGGAGACGGCGCGTGAAGCACCTGGACTGAGTGGAAGGTAGTGGGAAGGTGGTCACGGTACCGGCAGAACCAACGGGCGCAGAGAAAGAGAAGCGTAACTAGAAGCATGATACAAAAAAGGATGATGATGAAGAAGACTTTTCGGCCGCGAACTTCGAAGTTCCGGTCATCCAGCTCTGAGTAGCGCCAATTGAATACCTGAGCGTCTTGCTGGCTCGACATGGTGATTCTGGACCAATGGAGGAGAGCTACGACGGCGGCGTTAGAGGTGGCGACGGAGGCAGTTTATGGTGGCGGAAGATAGCTACGGCGACGGTGGAGCTTTTGTGTTATAAAGTGTGAACACTGAACAGTAGTGTTACTTACTGTTACTGAAACAGTAGTTCTATTTTTAGAGTATTTATGATTAGTGAGTGGGTACCAGAAACCACGAGTGAGCGTGATTTATATAGTTACGTTTAGAGAGTGGATATACTCGCAGGCACCGCGCGTGGGGTATTCTGTTTGTTAAAGTTACTGAATCAATTGGTTATAACACATCACTTAAATTTTTTAATATTTCTCCCCCTTTTTTTTCTTTTGGTAACATACTTTTTATACTTTTTTAAAAAAGATTTTATGTATTAATTTTTAAAATCTTAATGAGTACGGAAAATATTTTGCATTCTTCCACAAAATTAAATATGAGATCAAAATTTTTAATTAAAAATGTTTTACAAAATAAATTTTATTTATTTATTTAATTTATACTAATTTCAATATGCTTAAATTTTTTTAGATTCATTTTTAGGTGAAAATGAATGTTTTGTGATTTGTCTCTTTTTTTTATTTTTTATTTTTTTAGTTTTAATTTTTTTCATATATATTTATTAATTAATGCAATTCTTTTATAATCAAATGTTGTCTATACATATTATTAACAAATTGTTCTGGACAAAAAAGTTTTCTTTGTATAAAAAAAATTAATAAATAAAGTAATAAATATATTGTAAAACTATATGAGCAGTTTGAAAAAAAAATTTAAATTAAATCATTTACACCTATTAATTTAAATTTATAGTGTTAAATCAAATTAAATCATCAATGATCAATTTTGAACAATTTTAATTTATTTTAGCTTGCTCTTTAGACATTTAATTTTTATTTTCTCTTTCTTGTCTACTCTTGTCATATATTTAATTTTATATTTTATATTATATAATATATTTTTTTAGAGTCATTATAATAAATATAAATATATACACACATTAGAGGCTTTTTTATGCATGCTATTTTTTTATTAATTTTTAAAATATAAAATAAAAAAATTATTTAACTTATTATTCTTTTGTTATCTATTGTAATGTTTTACTATCTTTTTTTTTTTCTCTTTTACTTATATTATATATTTTATTTTATATAATAATATATAAATTTAGAGATTAATGATCAAAACATCTTTAAAATATTATAATATAAAAATAAGTGCACGGGGTTTGGTTAAATTTTTTAGTACAAAAAATCAAAAATCAAACCAAACTGTCCGTAAACTTTTATATTAAACCGATCAAAACTCTAAAACTGCTTAAATTGATTGACTTTGTAAGATTTTTTCTTGATTCGATTTGAATCGACATATCAATTTTGGTTGATTTTAAGCACCCTTAAATTGTGGCTATTTTATCACTTCTTACATTACTTGTAATTAGAAGTTTATAATTTATGTAGAGATTTTTTTTTTACTTTTTAAAATTGTCATTATATCTTTTTAAAGCTTTTTTCCAAACAGAATACCTTTTTAAATTGGAGCAAAATTAATAATCTGTGAACATTTTTTTTTTCATCACTTAGATAGATGAGAAGATTTTAGATATTATTACATAGTACTATTTTTTTTCTTTTTAATTGGATAACAGTTTCTACCTGTCATAGTATATTCATGACATAAAAAACAAAGCCAAAATATCAATATGCCAAAAATCTCCATAATTTCATGTAATCGGATAAGTCACAAATTGAGAAAAGGTTTCTTCGTCAAAAATTCAGAATATGTCACTTTGTTTTATTGTGCTGTGTTATCCGATGGCTTGTGTGAACAAATCACGAGTAGATAAAGTAACTTGTTGGAATAGCTATTTGTGATTTATAAATAATAATGAAAGTACAAGTTGCTCTCAATTTGGAGCCTGTACGACAATTCTGCCAAGTGAAACACGCATATTACTACTCTTCACTCATTAACAACCAAACGAACAATGGTCACTGATCCAACAATAATTTAGTTTGACATGCTCGTACATTAAATAACGTTTAAATTTGTCTGAATGAGAGTTCATATTTCTTTTTCTTTTTTAACGTTTTCCCTAAAAGTTTATCCTAGTTTGTGTTTATCTAAGTTTTAGAGACTTTTAAGTCTTTTTTTTTTCAAGGGTCTGCACTCTTTTAAATCTCAGTGACCATAAGACTTCAATACTTATCTGAACGTTTTTTACCAAGTCTTCTATATTTGAGGTTTAGATTTTTAAGTTGTAGATCTTCAACATTATTTGTCGATTTTACTTGTAATAGCTAGCCCAATCTTGGAGGTATAAGCTCCAATAGAAATCTATCATCTTCATGAGCTTCTTTCATCTTAAATCTTAGATCTTCATAAACTATGAGGTCATTAGGTTTTAATATCATATTAGAATTTTGATGGACTCATCTAAGTTTATATGGTGGAATGGTAAGTGGTCCATTATAATTAATGTTGGTCCTTGATTATAGGCTAAGTATAGACGAGGCCTATCGTTTAAAATACTGAAAAGACAATTTGTTTTAACATCTTTATTTATATTATAAGAGATTTGAGATTTTTTTGATAATTAATTTTTAAAATTATATTTAACTTTTCACTTTTTTAACTTTTCACTATATATATATATATTTTTTCTTTTTTCTCTTCTGACATCACTTATACTTTAAAAATTTAAAAAAAAATTGTCATGCATAAAAGTCAAACTTCTAATATATTATATAGTCGTTCATTTTTTTCTCAATCAATCTCAGTATTAGGTTCAAATTGCCTTTGGCATTTTAAACATAAGGCCTTCTCCACACTTGGCATATTCAATGACTAACACTAATAATTTTTTAATTATTAAGTAAATGTACTCTAAATTTTTTGTTAGACTTAAATACAAATCAAATGCATAGTTTCAATTGATTTTAAGTAACAATGATTAATTGCAAACCAATAAGTAAACTATCTTGAGGTTTCAGTTTTGTGTGAAGTTTTTAGTTTTGTTATTTACCTTTATTCGGCTTTAATTTTTTATATTTTTTAATTTATACAATTTTTTGTTAAATATTATCTATATATATTACTAATAACGCAATCGTATATAGAATCTACGTGATTTCCACCAAAGTATAGTTATGCTAGGAAAAGAGCTTGAATTAGACCAAAACAGTGGGTTAAATTAATCACATGCAACTTTAAATTTTTGTTGACATTCTCAATTTTAGATTTCAAATGCCCAAATTAACTAAGAATGCCAGAAAAGAAATTCACAGCTTCAGTAGGATTAAGTTATTGCATTGTTTTGGCCTTATTTGAGCTTCCTGCTTGTTAGTTTTGCCATACTAGATATAAGTAATTTCACTTAAACTCTAAATATAATTGCCAAATGGATCATAACCTATAGATTGGTCTATTTAACCAGACAAATGGACAGACTTGAAAAAAAAAATTTTAACGCATTGATCTGTCAAAAATTCAAAAAATTAAAAATTATTTTATAATAAAAGTAAATTTACAAATTTATGGTGACTTTATATAAAGACAATATTTTCTTCTTATCATGTAAAAAAATAATTGATAAAAAATTTTAATAAAGAGTTAGTTTAAAGTAAAGATAGTGCTAGTTTTAAAACTAAATACACTAATTTAGACATAATATTTGTATGATAACAAATATAATTGTCTTTTTTTTGATAAATTGTAAAAAGAAAAATTTTAGATATAAATTGTACTAAATATAAAATTACCTAAATTCCAATAGAATCACATGTAAAGTTGATAGGGTTGTAAAGATAATTTCTTTTAAAAATTTTAGTTAGGATTTTTTTTAAAAAAAAAAACATGTTTCCTTATTGATGAACACTTACGTGGCTGCCTAGAGTTCAAAGGAAAAGGGGAAAGCAAGCTTTCGGTTGTATCTATAATGGTCAAGTCTCTAAATGGTTTTGAGAGTCTTTAAAGTATGGATTCCACAAAGAATGCATACTTGGTTTATGGTTGTGATCTTTTATTTATAGGTATTAGTGATGTAGAGTATTAATAAGAGGTAGGTTTATAGAGTTCAATTAGGGAATGTCAAGAAGTGGTATTTTAAGACATCACATCTTATAAGTTATTGTGTGTGGGTCACATGTGGTGGTAATGGTGGTATGGTATAACTTGGGCTGTTTAAATTTGTCTATTGAAATATAAAAAACATCAATTTTGTCATTCAAATTAAAAATATTCTCCAAACAATTTGGTTACATTAATTACATAAATGTCTTCTTGATAAAAAAATCTAATATGATGTTAATGATGTAGTAATTAAAAAAAAATGATGTCTAATCAATTAAAAAAAATAATTTAATAAACTTTAATAAAAACAGTCATTTTATCTTATGACTAAATGCCTCGTTTTGTCTTCACACATCATTTTCTTCTCATGAATCATCTCCTTCTTACATTTTGAGGTTGCAATGACATTGTTAGGATATAATCAAAGGAATTGACACAATGTAATTATAAATAATTCAAATATCATTAGTGTCATGTAAATAATTCTATTAACATCAAATTATTGACATGAATATAAAAATTAAATTAATTATGACTACTTTTTAAAAGATTAAATTTATAATTTTCATTTTTTTAAAACTTAATTAAGACAAAATACATCAAAATGATCTCTTATAAGTCATTACATCTATATCTGTCAACATAAGTTACAAATAAAATAAATTGTGTTCAGATGAAGTTTCATGTAATTGTATCATACGTGTCTAATTTCTAAAAGCTTAAGATTGAAACTTAAACCAAACCAATTTTAAAAAGGAGTCATGAAAAACAAGTTTTATATATATATATATATATATATATATATATATATATATATATATATAACAACTAACAAAATTAACAATCACCCAACGTGTCATTTTAGCGAAGTTTTAGATGCATTAAAATAGTGACTACTAGCTAGGATCACAGACCAATTGGTTTAAGGCACTTAAAATTTACAAAATGAAATGAGAGATAGAAAATTATTCTGACTAATTTGAAATCAATTTAGAAATTGAAACAAAAACTAAAATATTAAATTTACTTTTTTTTTGTGACTTTTGGTTTGAAATCCACTAAATATTTGCATCCGAACGAGATTCGACAGTGCCCCATCGTAGTACCCATAGAAAAAAGGAATCCATGCAGAAGCCCAAACGACACGCATGTGAATCTAAATCCTACTAAACGACATATTAGTGTTTTGTAGCTTTCAAGTCTTTCAACAGAAAGTATCCAATCCCCATTGTGTCTGAAATCTTAATCCTGCTAGCTTGGGTCCCGCTCTTCCCAAATATTTTATTTTAACGAAAACTATATTATTGTCGAGACGTTTAAACTATATTATATTTTTTAACAATTTTTTTTTTGAAAAATTAAAAAATATGTAACTTTATCTATTTTAATTAAAATATATTTAATAATATTATTAGTTTTTTAAAATTATAATTTATTAAAATATATTTTGAAGATTATTATTTATTTTGTGTTAAAAATAATAGTTATTTTATTTTAAATTTTGAAAAATAATTTTTTATATTAGTTAAATATATGTTTAATTATATAAATAATAAATATAAAAATATTTTAGTCAAAATGAATGAATTTAATTTTTTTATTTTTCAAAAAAAAAGATAGTGTAATTTTTTTAAAGAAAAATAATAAGATTGTAATTTTAATACTTAAACAAAAAAAGAGTGTGATTTACTATTTATGTTATCTTTTAATTTAGATAAATCGCACATTTTATTGCCCTAATACTGAATTTCATAGAAATTTTTGAACTAATACTTTTTATCGTATCCGTGGACAACTACAAATTTGTAAACAGTAATACTTTTTTAAAGAATAAAGATGATCCCACCTATGTATCATAATCAAAACTTTATTTAAAAAAAAAAAAAAAAACTTTTTGTGTCAAAAATATGGTCAAAGCAAAAGAATTGAAATGATCAAATGATGTGGACTATACGGGCGAGAGGCACAATTAGGGCAATACTAGCTGTAAGCCCAACTTTCCAACAAGGATTTGGGCCCATCTACAATATAGAAGCCCAGTTTCACTGAAAATTTGGCAAACTTCGCTATCCGCTAAAATGAGATAGTGATACTACAGATATCTAAAGGAGATTATGGGAGTCACATTGGTGGCAATGCCATGACTCATTTTGCGTATAAGATTATTTATTTATTTATTTCTTTTTTGCTTTAAGAAAAGGAGGATTAAATCTAAACATTGATGTAAACTTATTATACTTTTAATGCCTCTATTAATTTACCATAACTTTTTCGAATTGAATCTCAATACAAATAGTTGTTCAACTTCAAACATGACTGGCCTACAACAAACGACGGACGGCAACAGAAAAAGTAATGTGACATGATTTGTTGAACCATTTAGATATATATAAATAATCAAGTTGGAAATATTGCAAATTACAGTAACAATTAAGTTGAAACCAAAAGACAACGCATATATACATGTTTAAATTGAAAATCTGCATATCATAAGATCGGGTTTTTCTAACCAAACCCAAACGTGCCTTCGGGGGAGTTTGACATCTCCAGAGTTTAAACTCTTATCTCTTTATCTTTTTATTGCTTCTTCTATTTGTTTACAATAAAAAAAAAAAAAAGATAGACTTGAGAGCTATAGAAGAGTCATGTTTAAATATCACCAATATTCGTAAATATCACGTCATTATATATATATATATATATAAAACTCATTGCAATTACTCTAAACTCGACTTTTTTGCTCAGTGATTTTTTACAGACTTTATCATTCAAAGTACATTTGGTGAGCCTTTTCTCTCTCTTCACATTTTTTGTGGAATATCTACTCTCCATTTTAATATTTTATATAATATGTTTATATATATTGTAATAATTTAAAATGTCATAGTCAATAATTTTTAAAATTATATATTATATTTTATAAAATAAAATATATAAAGTAAGAAGAAAAAATAAATAAAATAAAAAATTATAATAGATAATAAAAGAGTAAAGAGTTAAATAATTTATATCATTTAATTTTAATATTTTAAAATATAATAATTATTTTATATTTTATATTTTAAAATTTTAAAAAAATTAACATGCACTTTAGTATATTCAAAATTTTATTTCTCATAAAAAATTGTCTTTATTAATAAAAAATATATAATTTTTTAAATTAAAATGATAATAAGTGTGATTTAACTAAGACTATAAGAAAGTTTTCTATTATAAAATCCAAAATTCTGAACAATATCCAGTCCACAAACCTAAATTTAAGCGGATAAAGCCAAGAATTAATCCCGAGGGCCAATAGAAATTATAGTTCCATCCATAGAACCAGTCGGTCTTATTATTTATTCTCAACAATTTCTGTTTTTAAATTAAAAAAATATTTTATTTTTATAATTAGATATATACTCAAGAAAATAGTAAAATTAATTATAATTTTCAAACTTAAGGATGGCAAAAAAATTTTGTTTGCACGAATCCTTAGAGATTGCCTCCTGCGAGAGCCCAGCAGAGAATTATTTCTTGCAAGGCTAAGGAGAAAGAAAAAATTTTCTTGTGACTAATTTGAGAATGAGGATGAAAAAATACCACCTACTTTTATATGAAAAAATTTCATTAATTTACCATTATAAACATGCACATTATTAATTGTTTCCCTACTATCCCCCCTGGCTCCCACCCATCCCATCGTCAACATTATTTGTTACAAAATTTGAAACATCATTGATTTAAATCTCAAATACATAATAAAATGTTCCAACTCGATTTGTAAAATTATATAGCTTTGATTGTATAATCTGGAGTAGTTATATAACTGAGCAGCATGTGGGATTGTCAGTGGACCAAACACTATTGCACCCGCTCACATTGGGGAATCAATCATGTTCTAGAGTTTGGTGCCCCTTTGTGTTCCACTTTCAGATATGGGCTCAACACATCCTACTGTTTATGTCTCTATTCATCTCCTTTTTTGGTAATAATGTCTCCATTCATTTCATATCTTACTTTTTGTTTTTCATCTCGATAATACGTTAACTACTGCTTTTGCTCATCATTTTCAACTCAAATATGTATATCTCCTACGTACTTGGAAACCTTTGGTCAACTTAATATATTCCTTCAAATTTTCTTTCTTATGTATTTTAATGTTAAAAATCATAAATTTCAACGAGGTTATTATATTTTTATAGTAATTAAATGTATATTTAATACATTACGTTATATTAGTGTTTAGGGAACATGAGTTCAAATTTACAAGGTACAAAACAATCACAGAAATGATCATCAAGAAATTTTTATAGTAGTAAGGAAATGAAATACTTTAGGCAAACTATAAGTAAAACAAGAAAATTAAAATTTTAGTAAATAAAAGAGTCTATACTTTTTTTTTTTTTTTGCTTTCTCTATTTTTGTCTACTTTTCAATTTTTTCTCGTCACTCTATTTTTGCTTGATGGAAGTTTATTTATAGTTAATGGTATGAGTAGTCAATTATTGATTAATGAGTTATATCTTAAAAATGTGAGTAACTAAATGTGCGTTTTATAACATAGTAGTGGGATTATATAATAAGTTGTAATTAAGGAAGTGAGAGATCATGAGAGATATGTAAATGAGTGTTAGTTATGAATGATCTGTCTAGTATGATAGGATGTAGAGTAATCAATTCTTTGATGACTAACTCCTTAAAAGGCTAAAAAATAATTAATGGTGCTAACTCAATTAAAGAAGAAATTTGAGTTTAATAGAATGATATTTACATATTAAATATTAAACTCTTACTTAACTTATTTAAAATGGTCATGTTTGGGAATAAAAAATATTCACTTCAATTATACCAAGTTACTCTCTATGATTATTCTCAAAAGAAAGAAAGATAAGAATCATTTATTTATAAAATCTCCAACCTTATTTAGATTGAGTGTAATAGGTGGCACTTGACATATCCCAAACTCATTTCAAGAGTATTGTTTCCTCACAAAATTAGAATAATATTGTCATGATTCTTCTCAAGGCTAATGTTATGTTGACTTTAAAGAAGAGGATTACCCTGTCACACCCTCCTATATACCTCATACTTCTCAAGAGGTAAAAAGCAAGGTATATTAATTTATTGTTTAAGAGACAAATTTACTGAGCATCTTAAAGTACTTTGTTCATCAAAGAATTTATTATTGAGAGTTGGACCATACTCAATGCCAAAGACCATGTGATATTGAAAATACTAAGGTAAGATGTTTTGTAGAATCTTATACCAAGTCATAGTACCACATAACTAAATATCTAATGTCTTACTTGTATTTATTCTCCAAAGAATAAAACGAGTGAAAGAGATGGAAGGACTTTATTTTTTAAGGACTTGGTTAGAATGATGATTTGATAGTGATGTGGGATGGAGTGAGATAATTTAGAGCTTTTAACTTTGGTTAAATGTTTAATAAGTAAATAGTGTAAGGTGGGTTAGAATGGTTTGTGAACCATCCTAAACCACTCAATAACCTAATTTTTAAACTTCTCTAAATTTGAGGATTTATAATGATTTGTAAATTTAACACTTCAAATTATTCTACATTATTAATTATATCATAACATTCAATTAATAGAAAGTGATTTATCTTTTATTATTTTTTAAAAAACTTTCAATCAATAAATTAATTTGTATAGCTCTTTATGCTCTATCCCACTTCATTAATAATTATCCCACTTTATTTTTTTCAAAACTCCTAATGTAAAAACTAACATGTTGAAATAAACAATGAAAGGCCTACGCTCTATTCAAGTTGAGATGAACGTAAAGTCCAACACTTTTTCAGGTAACAATGAAAGCCCAATAGATGTTGATATAGGATATAAGGAATATAGGAACTAGGATATATATATATATATATATATGGATGTGGTCTTGCTCACACTAACCATTGAAATGGTTTTTCTCCAGAGATTGGTCCTCGCCTCTCGTCTTGTCTATTTCCTAGGAAAAGAAGGAAGGAAAATTTTAATTTTGATTATTTTCTAATTTAATTTAATTCACACAAATATAAATTTTTATCTCTTTTTAATTCAAAATACATTTACAAAAGTAAGATTTATATTTGTGTTCCAAGAAAAAAATATTAAATTTAAATATAAAATAAAATTCTAAATTAGAATTAATTTTACTTTCTTTTTATTTTTCTTAATCTAAATATATTCTTAAGTGACATTTGGTATCTGGATATCTAAATAATTCCTACATAATTAAATTTCAGTTAACTTTTTCTTTTAGCTTAACATATTTATATTATAATAATTTTGGAGTCTTTTTTCTTAAATTATATATTATATAATATAAAATATAAAATAAAATATGTAATGTGAAAAGATAAAAAAAAAAAAAAGAAAACAAAGATAATAGAAAGTTACAAAAAAATTAAATAATTTCTTATTGTTTAATTATATTACTTTTAAATATAATAATTATTATTTATTCAGAAAATATATAACAAATAAATATAAAAACGTTCGTATTTGTTATATCTCTGAATTTTATAGATGGACTTTCAAATGCTTCAAAAATGAAAATTTTCTCATTGCAAAATATTTCGATATATAGAAGATATATAATTAATGAATAAAAAGAGAAGCAGAAGAATGCTTGGTTACAACTCTGCTTCCCGTAATGAAGAGTTATTATCAATGAAAATTAAATCTAATAAAAAAAATTTCTCACATGACAGATCAAAGTTTAGATATTTATTAAAAAATATATTTATATTTAATATCTAACAATATTTTAAATTAAATTATATGTAATAAAAATATACTTATAAAAAAATAATATAAGGAGGTGAGCATATGAATATTTTCAACAAATATTTTAAAATTTTTTAAGTTCTCCTTTAAATTTTTAATTTCTTCCTATATGAAGAATATTTTTTATTGAGAAGATCTTCGAAACAAGATACATAATGATACATAATTAAATCAACCATCATTTTCGCTTCTTTTTGTCCCATTTGAATTCAAATTAAATTAATGTTTTCCCTTCTTCTTTCAACTCCCAAACCTAGCTAGCTACCCTTAAACTGGACAGTAAGACATATATAATTAGGTTAGGTATATGCTAATCAATATAATTAATTATATAGAAAAGTGAAGAGTCTATAGGAACAATATCGAAGAAGCAAAAAAGCCTACCTAGTAGTTTATAAAGTATATCAATATGAGACATATTATTGATTTGATCATGTGACACAATCTATCCCAAATCTTTTTCCTTGGATCAGTTTTGTCCTTCTGATTTAAAGAGTGAAAAAGGGAATTCTAATCTGAAAAAGAAAAAAGAGCTACAACAGTGATCCAAGGAATGTAACCCAAAACAAAAAATCGTAAAAGAAGTAACGGAAAAAACTGTATTTTTTCCTTTTAGAATAAATTATATTCTCTCTTTTTTTTTTTAAATTTTAAAATTACACTCATGTATTTGGTATTTTGAAAATCTGCATTTTTCTCTTTTTATAAATTAAAAAAAATTATAATTTCACTTATTTTAATCAAAATATCCTCAATAGTAATATTAATTTTTTTTAAAAAAACTATACTTTATTATAAAAATACATTTTATAAATTATCATTTCATTCTTATTTATTTAGAGTTAAAAATAATAAAATTTATTTATTTTAAATTTAATAAATAATTTTTATTGATAAAATATATAGTTAATTATATAGATAATAAAAATAAAGGTATTTTGGTTAAAATAACTAAAATTGTAAGTTTGTTTAATTATAAATTAATTTTCAAAACAGACAGTTGGTTAGCATCATTTACTCTTTCTTTTAAAAGGACAAAAATTAAAATTGTATACTTTAAAGTGTGTAAGTAATATTACTCCTTTTTGAAACTTTATTCATCTATATTTGATTAAAATAACTGTATTTTCACTGTAAATGCAAAGAAATCAATGGCTTCCTAAATTATATACTTATAGTAGCCTATTCTTTTTCCCTTGCTTCTTCTAATGAGTTTGTGTTGCTTAATTTGTTCAACCAGATCAGACAATCCTTAAAATAATGAACTGTGTCATAATTAATAAATTGGTTAATTAATTAATCTTTTGTAGTCGTTGTCTATATGGCTCTTCTATATATATATTTGTCCATATTACTACACTTAAATTACACGTATATAGCATTAATCGATCCCTATATATATGTCTATACATAGGTTCCTTCCTATTATAAAGAAAAGAAAAAAGACTATTAAATGCATTAAAGATGTTGTCATTTGAAATAGGTTATGCTTTTAAGATCTTTTGTGAAAGAGATGTGTGATGTTAAGAAAGAGTACTAAAGCAGCACGAAAGAATAATTAAGAAAGTAGAATGCATGTAGAGATCATACCCATAATCCATGCATGCATATATATGATCCATCAATTACCAAACCCCAAATAAGATTTTGTTCTCTTTTTGTTTGTGCTAATTCCCTTATCCATATCAGTTTAGATTTAGGAGAAGAAAAGCCCTATACTTTGACCTACAATTAATTTTTATTTTTTATAAGGAATTTTGTTACCAGCACCCTTATAGTATTTAATCATTCAAAATGTGTAAGAAGTCAATAAATATAATAATTTGTAATGTTTAAAATTTTATCAATTAATCAAATAAAATCTTAATTAATATCGACCTAACGGATACTAGTAAGAAAATCCCGTAAAAGATTAAGCATCTTCTTTTGTAAGTCTATTACAAAGTTGTAGATTTATATTCTTTAACTCTGAGGGGAAGAATATATATATTCTATATATTTTTTTATTATCTGGGTTCAAAATTAATTTGGTTCCTTAATTTTGTACTTACAAAAATTTAGTTTTTTTTTTCAAAAGCATAGGACTATAAAAATATAAAATGTGAGAGAAGTATACCTTTAAAATATATTTAACGATGGACTTTAGTTTGTTGACACATAAGTTCGTTCAAATCTCAAAGAAACATATTGTAATTTGTTCAATTTTTTTAAAACTAGTCATACTAATTAAGCTATGTGTCTAATTGATTAATAAAGTATTTAATCAATAAAAATTATTATTGTTATTGCCTTTTTTAAATATAAAACTGTTAAATATTTTATTTTTTTATGTATATAAAATATCGACACTCTAAAAAAAATAATTATGCTCATGCTTTTATAGGGAGAATATGGAGGAGAATTAATTGGGCGGTGGTAAGTTGAAAAAACGACAAGGGCATCTTCATCATAAGGAGACAAGGCCATGCATGAACTTCTACCACATTTCTTAATTACTTTCACAGTTTCTAACACACGCATGGCAATATAATATTAGAAAGAGGAAAAGATACGTTCACTATTAAAGATTTTTAAGGTTTTTTTATTAGTTAATAAAATATTTGATTATCTAAAATTAATAAAAACAATAATTTTAAATATTCATAAATTTCATCAATGAATGAAATAAATTTTAATTAATACTTTAGATCGAGTAAAAGTTAGCAAAATCCTTAAAAATTAATTAAAGAGAGCTACAAAATTGATTTTCTTGTATAGTTGGTTGGTTGGTAGTACAGCCTGCTAGGAAAGAAAAAGATAAAAAAGATAAAACAAAGATGTTATTTGAGAAGTGAAATAAAAAAATTTATTATCAGTATTGAATTACAAATTAATTATTATCTGTCAATGAAATATTTTATCAATTTAAAACCACTAAAGTGAGAGGAGTGATTATTTCTTTCTTTGATTTCTTATATAAAATTACTTTCCTTTCATTTGATATGTTATATATACATACATACATACATATATATATATATATATATATATCACGAATAATATATTTTCATTGGAGCTAGCTGGTTCAAAAACTGCACAAAAAAAAAAAAAACTGCAAAGAATGCAAGGGAATATTGAGACTCTTGAATCAATGCCTATGAGAAACCATATATTGAAAGCAAGAAAAACAAGTGTTTATATATATATATATATAGAGTTAGAAATTAAACACTATATCATTGTCGAAATTAAGTTCCATATATACGGCAACTTAGAAAGTAATTGTGATTGTATTGAAATGAAGAGGTAGGACTGAAATATACAGACAAAAGAGTTTATAGAAATACACGTAAACAAACAAGATCTCACTTGTCAAAAGATCGAGAATATACGTGTTGAAAATTAAGGACCTATGTTTCTTAACTTCTTATGATCTTTAATTTCAAATTTCTAGGTTGATGATAAAAAATGAAACAGAGATATTCAAACACATGGGTAGACACACGCATCACACAAACAAACAAAACTGATAGGGAGCAAGAGAGATCGAGAGAGATATATACAGTATTATTAAGACAACTGGTATGTGATTTTCATGAACCCTAAGATTCTCTGTTATTTCATACAAAAATCTTTAATTTATTGACAGACATTGAGTATAGAAGATATTTGTTTATTAAAACTTAATGAATTAAAAATTAAAATTTTTATTAAAAAATATTTAATCATATTTAGTGTCTAATAATATTTTAAAAATATTACTTTTAAAGTGAATGCTTGAAAAACAAAATAAAAATTTAAATTTTTGTTTGGCCAAAAAGGAAGAATTTAATTTTTTATTTTGTTGCATTGGTGAGGAGTATATGCTTCTTTTCAGATAAATTGTAATTAACCATTAAAATATACAGTCTTCGCATTCAATTAGCACACGCCAAAAGGCAGATTCAGTTTACTTTATTTGCTAACCCCGAATGACATTTCTTAAAGCTGATTAAAGCACTAAGGTTTCCTTAAAGTATAAGATGCCGTTTAAAGGATATAAAGTTAGGAAAAAAAAAAGTAGGTGTAATTTTTATTATCAAGATATCTCTAATAAAAAAATAATAAATGTATAATTTATAAAATTTATTTCTCTCATTATTTATTTATTTATTTGTTTGTTTAATTTTAAATATTTTATTTTAATTAAAGAATTTGATAATAAAAATATAAAAAATTAAATATAAATATAATCCATAGAGTTATTATTGGCAGAATAATCAGCATAAAAAATATTGTTCATTTTAGACGAATGCTTGAGAAAATTATTTCTCAAATTCAAAAGTAATTAATTTTCTTTAGTTAGTAATTAGTAAAGAGATTCACTTCCCTTCCTTTGAATTCTTCTTAATTTGTTCTCACCCAAACAAACTCTAAATTAAAGTAAACAAATTGTAAACACACGTACAAATATATAAATATATATATATATATATATAGATGTACGATAGAGTTGATATACATAAACAAACAGGATCACAAAAGTCAAAAGAAAATATAAGTGTTGAAATTATTAATATTAAAAAATTTAAAAATTTTTTAACTAATATATTTTGAGTTAGCTAAATTCTTATAATATGATTATATTTCTTTTAACAGAATATTTAACATTCAAACTAATCTTCTATTAATAATATATTTTGTAAAAATTATCAACACTTAGAAGTTACTATACTCTGATAACTAATTTTGTTCAAATTGATTGAGATCCTAACACTGGGATAAAACTTTTTTATTTGAATGTTTCCATATACAATTTAAACACCAAGAATTGACCGCGTGTGGAAGAGGAGTGTATTTAATTAATGAGTTTTGTTAAAATATTGATTAAGGTTTCGTTGAATTGACTTATGAAATTTTTAAATATTAAAATTTTTTATTTTTATTTATTTTTTTACAAATTTTAAGTCATTAAAAAAATTCAGGAGGTGGTTAATAAAATTCTTAATTAATTAATTAAGTAATTAGGCTTATAATACTAAATATACGATTCTTTGAAATAAATTGACTAAATTTATCCATTAATAGTCTTCGCATTAAATTCGATTAACGCAAGCAAGAGGCAGATTCATTTTACTTTATTTGCCTTATTTATTGCCGTAAACCTGAAATGACATCTCTTATTGCCTTATTTATTGGTGACTAAAGCATGGTTTCCTTAAAGTATAGGATGCCGTTTAAAGGATATATATATAGTATTGACAGAATAATCAGCACATTAATTATTATAATTATCTTATATTAAGCACAAATCTCCATTAATTTGTTTGAAATGTATATGAAATTATCAACAAAGTTAGGTGTAATTAAAGAGAATAATTTCTTGTAACATAATAAATTATGACTTGAATATCTGTTAAAGAAAAAAATAATATTGAGTATCAATATTATTTTAAATAAAATTCATTCAAAATACTGTATATCAATTTTTTTCAAAAACAAATTAACAATAAATAATAATAATAATAATTAAGTGAGATACGTGAGATTGTTAGCTTTAGGAGGCACATCGTATCCATTCTGCAATGCAACCGACGCCAAAAATTCGAAGTCTAGCTAGCCAGTTACCATGTTCATTATTGGTGTACAAAATAATAATCACTCTTTAATTATTCTTCCAAAAATGATTAATTAATTTGAATGTAATATTACTGATAAATTTTGTTGAGTGCTTAATTCATATTTAAGAAAAAAAATAGGACTTCACTCCAAATAGAAATCTGCCCACAACACGCTTTTGTGAACCTTAAGCAAGAATTTTGACATGGCCGGTATATAATATTCGACTTTATTAGTATTTTAGTTTCTAACAATTATTTTTATTTACGTTTTAGTCATTAAAAAATATGAATTATATAATTTAATCTTAAAAACTTTAAAATATTATATATATTAATTTTTTTATAATATGTTATTAAAAAATATTTTACAGATGTATTAACATAAAATATTAATTATCTAAATGAAATGTTTAATAATTATATAAATTAATTTAATAAAATTTAAAATATTATACAAAATTAATTTATTTATTAAATATTTTTAAAAATATTTAATAAAAAAATTAATGTGTATATATTATTTAAAGATTAATTTATATAATTAACATATTTTAAAAATTAAATTATTAATAAGTATATATTTTAAAGACTAAATTAATAATGTAATATATAATATTTCATTTGTTTATATATTTCTATTAATATATGACGTTAGAATAGTGTCTATCTTCTAGTTAATTATTTAATTTGTTCAAAATTGTATATATTAAATAAATATAAATTATATGATAAAAAAATTAAAAGTACGGAAGTAGGTATATAATTAAATAATTTTTTTTCTTATTTTAAAATACAAAAAATTATTACTATTATTATTTAATTATATATTCAAAACACTTTACCTTTAGATAAATTTAAACAAACTAACATACACTTTAATACATGTCAAATCTATATATTGATTAATTAATATGATTCTACAATTCTTTGTTGGTTATACTCTCCCTCTTGAGTTTGACTTGTGAGATTTGCTCACGTAGTGTATTAATACTGGCAACACTATATATATATATATATATATATATATATATATATATATAAACATCATTATATCAGAATAAATTAATTAAGATATTAGAATATTAAAATTTTTTATTTTTTTTGTTGATTAAGTTTGTGCCAAAAGAATTGGATTCTCTTAAATAAAGACTGCATAAAGTGATATATATATATATATATATATATATAAAGAAAAAAGTAATTGAACATGTATATTTATAAAATCTTATTTGTACACATATCTCTCGAAAAAAAAATAAACACTCTCAATTTTTTAAAAGTTCATATATATAATTATTTTTATTTAACTCTACATATAGTTTTGATTTTTTTATTTTATTCTTTATTTTTAATGTAATTTTTTTTTTACCCAAGTGTTGTCTGTAGATATTAAAATATAATTGAGCTAGAACGTAAAAGAGTTTAAATTAAATGAGATTAAAATGATGTGAAAAAAAAAATTCTTATAGAGCTTAAAAAATGTTTGAAAGTTTTAATTTGATGTCTCAAATGTATAATTATCTGAATTTCTTTGTGAGTTCAATCATATTTTAATTAGAATAATTTAATTTTAATGATATGATTGATAATATTAAAAAATCATTAATTAATAAAAATAAGTGATAAAATTAAAAAATAAAATAAAATTAACTTTTCATATAAAATTGAATTTAACGCAAATAAAACTGTGTATATGATGGAACGTAATATGCGGAAAGGACAAATAGTGATAAATAATAATCAACTCAAGTAACAATAGATTATATCTATCTAACAGTGTGTCACAAAAGGTGATCAATCACTTAAGTTCTGTACATATACATTTAAACTGTGTGGTATATATCCAATATGGATCCTGAGAATATCTTGGAAAAATAAAAATAGGTAGAAAAATGTATTAGGATAAAGAGTGCCAAATAAAAGGTACCCTACAAATGGTTCCTACTCATGTGAATCCATAGGTCCATACAACTGTATATGAGCATGTGGTATCGTAACACTAGTGTCCTCTCCTCTTTATACTTTCCACCTCTTGTATTTTAATGTGTACACTCTCAAATTCGATTTGCCAGGACATGCACCCGACAAATCTAAAGCAACTAGCTCTACTCAAAATCACCACAAACACACATTATTATATTCAAATTTATATATGTGTGTGTGTGTCATCAGTGCCCTGTTTTTATTTTATTTTGTTTATTGAATTTTCTGGGAGAATCCTGGCACAAATCTTTCACAGTTTAAATAAAGTCACAGAAAAGATACACGTAGGGTCCCCTCTCTTTCCCCCCGCGCTTTCGATCCATGCTTCGCGTTTGCATTTCTTCTTTGGCTTCTTATTAAATCAGTCACCGCCATCATCTTCAACCTTCAACCCATTTCACTTCCTCTTTATCACATCATATGGGAAGCTGTGTCACAGTCAAAGAAGCTCTCCTCATAACTCCTTCCCAACCTACTCCCTCTTCTATTCTCACCCTCTCACCCATTGATTCTCAGCTCTTCCTTCGTTTCTCCATAGAGTACCTCTTGGTCTACAGGGCCTCCCCAGGCGACCTCCACTCTCTTCCCACTTCCGCTTCTCTCAAACTCGCATTGGCCAGAGCTTTGGTTCCTTATTTCCCACTGGCCGGCAGGGTCAGGGTCGCACCCCATGGCTCGTGTCTTGAGGTGGTGTGTCGAGCCCAGGGTGCGCTTTTCATTGAGGCCTTCTCTGACTCTTACCCTGTTAGCGACTTTCAGAAGCCACCCAAATCAGTGACCCACTGGAGTAAACTCCTTTCCCTTCACGTTCCTGACGTTCTCAACGGATCTCCCCTACTAGTGCTTCAGCTCACCTGGCTCAACCACGGTTCCGCCGCCCTCGCCATTGGGATCAACCATTGTATCTGCGACGGAATTGGAAGCGCCCAGTTTCTCAACCATTTCGCCGAGTTAGCCAGGTCGTCTGTCCTCGTCGACGATCCTATCAAACCCGTTTGGGATCGTCACCTTCTCAATCCCCCACACGCGAAGGCCGAGCCCAGCACAAACCCGACAATCGACCTCCTCCACCCTGAATTCAATCGGGTCCCCGATCTCTGCGGGTTCATGAATCGGGTTTCGAGTGACCTCCAACCAACTTCCATTACCTTCGACGCCACACATCTGAAGGAGCTGAAAAGCATCGCAGTGGCTACGAGTGGTGGGTTCAGCGAGACGTCGTACTCGTACACGTCGTTTGAAGTACTGGCGGGTCACGTGTGGAGGAGCTGGGCTAGAGCATTGGGCTTCCCTTCCAACCAAACACTGAAGCTGCTGTTCAGCATCAACATTCGGAGTCGGGTCAAACCGGGTCTGCCCGACGGGTACTACGGGAACGCGTTCGTTCTGGGATGCGCGGAGAGCAGCGCGAAGGAGCTGGTGGAGAAGGGAATCGGGTACGGGTCGGGTCTGGTGAAGAGGGCGAAGGAGAGGGTGGACAATGAGCACGTGAGGAGGGTGAGTGAATTGGTGTCCGAGTGGCGAGCGAGTCCAGACTCGGTGGGGGTGCTTATAGTGTCGCAGTGGTCAAGGCTGGGGTTAGAAAAGGTTGACTTTGGGATGGGGAAGCCGGTGCATGTGGGGCCCATATGCTGTGATAGGTACTGTTTGTTTTTGCCGGTGGAGAATCAGAGAGACGCCGTGAAGGTTATGGTGGCTCTTCCTACATCCGCCGTTGACGATTATAACTATTTCCTCAGCGAATCGCATTTATGATATCCTTTTGAGTTTTGTGTTTTCCATTTTAAAACAGAATAATAGAACGAACCACATATATAGTTTGTTTCAATAAGTGCTTCTGGACATTTCACATTTGTACTGCCCTTTACGTTATACTAAAAGTCTAAAACATTTCTAATGCAGGATGAAATTAATATATTAAACAAAATAAAAGGAGCTAATAATTTTGGCAGTTACGTAAATTTACTTTAAAAGTAATTTACACATACACTCATTATTTTTATAAATGTTAAAATTATTTTTTTATTTTAAAAAATTACACTCATTCTTTGAAAATTAAAAAATTTACTTATTTTGATTAAAATAGGTTTAATGCTAATATCAATTTCCTCTTCATTTAATTGTAGCTAGATATATCAATGTTGAATGGTTAGTTCTGAACAAATTTGAGAATCGTCTACTGGATTGTTGTTGTGATTTTTTAAATGGGATTATTGTTCAAATAAAATGATGGTCGTTGTTATATTTTTTTCAAGATATGGAAGTATTATATCAGATTGTGAAGCATATTCCTAATTTTTCTTTTAATTCTATTCTGCACCATTGAGAAACGTGGTGTGCAGAAAAAGAATACAGGTTGCATTCTTCAAAAATTTGACATTTAATAAGAAAATAAACAACCACAAATTTATATATTCTTCTAAGAATATACTCTATTTTAATTCCACGTGATATTACACTAAATGATTCACTAAGTTATTTAAAATAAGATTTGCAAAGATTCTTTAAACAAAATACTAAGATAAGAACTCGCAAGTATAAAATAGTAAAATACTTTCTAATTTTCTTCTACGAAATCTGGTCGTGGCAATTGATTATTATTTTTCTTTTTGGGTAACTGAAAAAAGGTCATGCAAAATGAATTATAGACCTAAAACATCTGTTGAAATGTCCAAAAAACTGAAAGACATTTTAGCAAATTGTTTCGGCCCTTGTCTATCTCTTCTAGGCCCGTAGCGCTTAAGCTTTGAATTTTTAAGTCTGGATGTGTCACGAAATAATAGGTACAGTACTTACGGAAAACTACATCCAAAGCCCAACCTCATTCTCAATCCATGCTTAAAGATTGGATGTTCAAAGGTATAATTTAGTTTTATTTTTTTAAAATGGAATTGAATTAATATATTTAATTTCTAAAATCAGTTAATATCTTGTCAATTTTATCTCTAATTGATTTATTTCGATTTTAATATTTTTTTGGTTCAATATTTGAGTTTTTTTGATTCATGCTAAGTTAATATTTTAATTTTTAAATATATTAAATAAAATTTTAATTTGTTTACATGCTTCAAGATATAAGTGTTTAAATGTTTAGTTTTATTCAATTTTATCTTAAAATTGAAATTGAGCTACTATAATCAATTTTTAAAATTAGTGAATATTGTTAATTTTATTTTTAGTCAAATTGATTCAATTTTGATGTCAGTTTGATTTGATTTTAGAGTCAATTTAATTCATAATAACTTGATAATTTAATTAATACTAACTTGATGTATTAATTTAAAATATAGTAAGTATAATTTTAACTTGTTTATATGTTTTATAAAATATAAAGTATAAAAAAAATTTTAAAAGGTTTAAAATTATAATATAATATTAAACCAATCTTAAAATTTTAAATCAAGATTCTAATATTATTAATAATTAATAAAAAGTTTACAAATAATTAATTATATTAATTTATAAAATCATATTAAATTTTCTCATTTCTTAAAGTATCAATATTTCTCCATAATTACATACAAAATAAATAATAAATAATAACTACATAATATAATTACAAAAGATGCTCTAATTTTTATTATTAAGAGGTAAATTTATTAAAAAATATTTAGACAAATGATTTAGTTTGGTTCAATTAAAACTTCACAAAAAAAATTAAAAATTAACAATCGAACTAAACCATTTGATTTTGTCATCTTAAAAGTAGAACCAAGCTAATTCTTTTTAATCTTGTTCGATTTTAGATTGATTTCATTTATTCAATGTAAATCAGTTTTGAACACCCCTACTTCAAGGCTATTTTTAAACTCATCCATGAAAAAAACTTGTCCATAAAAAAAAATAAATTTGATTTATCATCAATTTTTATGGTATTTTGAACTTTTAAATTAATATCAAATAAAAAAATCTAGTGTTGTTTTTTACGCCGACTAAACCTAAATATGTGTCAATTTACTTGGAATTCTTGTTAACATAGCAATCAGACAATTTGCTTGCCATGGCGGGTAGGATCACTCTAGCCAAGTCGGTCATCTCTTCCATACCTTACTATGAAATGCAGCTCGTATACCAAGAGGAGTTTGTCATAACATTGAGAGGCCCCAACGATGCTTCATTTGGGGACATGTTGAGAACACTCGTAAGACCCATCTTGTTAGCTGGGATACTCTTTGCATGCCTAAGAACTTCAGGGGCTTGGGTTTGCAATCTCTTACTTGCATGAGCGATGCCTACTTAATGAAAATGGTGTGGAAGATCAAGACAGATAAGGACAATATTTGCACTAAAGTCGTAAGAGGCAAATATGGTAGAGATTGTGACTGGAGGAGAAATGCTCTAATTAAATCGTACGACTCCATCCTCTGGAAAGAACTTGGCAGGCTCAGGGAAGTTACCTCCAACAACGCCAAAAGGAGTTTTGGAAATGGTAATGATACTTTGTTCTTTTTTGATTAATGGACTAGCAGCCTAAAACCTCTACCTCTAGCCACTTACGTTAATGTTGGAGAGTTTGGTGAAGTGGATAATAACAGGGTCAGTGACTTTGTCCAAGATAATGGGAGCTAGGATATGGAGAAGATAAATGGTATCGTCCCTACCTCCCTAAGTAACTACCTTCTTGCTGAGCTTCCCCCTTGTAAAAACCTTAAAAGAGACAGACTTAAGTGGATGGGAAGCTCCTCTTCGAGTTCCACGATTAAAAGTGCTTATATATCGTCTGGAAGACTATATGGAGGACCAAGGATCCTGAGAGAATTCAAATGTTTAGTTGGCTGGTGGCTCATAATTGTGTCAACACGAGAATCAGGTGCAGCAGGTGGAGTAACCATAGCCCCTACTGCAACTTTTATCCCAATATTATTGAAGATCAATTCCATGTTCTTAGAGATTGCCATCAGGCAGTTTGGCTCTAGAATAAGTTTCTTAATTCTAGGCACCTTGTTGACTTTTATCTGTGCAGCTTGGAGGAATGGATCGTGAAAACTCTGACGATCAATTTGGCAGGTCACCTGGATGGTTGGCATACGGTTTCTCTGGAATTGGCGTAATCGAAGTATTTTTTTATGATACCTTCAGGAGACATCCAAGACCAGATGTTCAGGTTATGGATTATGTTAAAGACATCTCAGCTGGAAGAAATCGAAGGAAGGCTGGGTGAAACTCAATATTGATGGTATATAGTTGTGACTGTGGCAGAGTTTTTGCTGGCGGCTTATAAGAAATGACAGTGGGGACTGGATCAAAGAGCTTTGAAGTGACTCTCAAGCGCTAGTTCATGGTGCTGCTAACGGGGGATTGGTTAGTGTTGATATTAACAGCTTGTCTAATGCGATTCGCAGGCCCATCCACTAGGAATGGCAAGTCAAGATCCCGCACATGTGAAGGGAGGCCAACAGCGAGAAGCTACCACCATTTACCAGGCCTGGTCATCTATGACAACCATCCTATTGGGTTCAAAGAGCTTTTATTTTTGATCATATTATGGGGGCTTCTATGCCCTGTTCTATTTGCTCGTAGTTTGCTTTTGTTTTTGGACCCAACAAAGAAAAGTACTTTTATTCATTCTTATTTATTTTATTTCAAAGTTTAATTTCTCACTTATAAATAAATATTTAAATTTTTATTAGAAGATATATTCATATTTAATATAAAATATTAATTATTTTATATCATAAAATTAATATATTTTTTAAATCTCTTATTTTAAAATTTATAAATTTTATTTTACAAAATGCACACTTTTAAAATAAACTATTTATATTTTTTTTACTGAATAAAATTTAATTTATTATCTTACAATTAAGTTAACATGTCTCATATTAATTAAATAAATAAGTTGATTAGCAATTAGTTTTTTAAGAATTAAATAAAGACATGAAATTTAAAAAAAATCTTTTAAAAGCTAAATCATTACTCAAAATATTAACTATTTTTTAAGTTCAATTAAAAAAATTAGTGTAATTTCCATTAGTAGAGCTTGTAGGACGTGTTTTGGGCGGCAGTTGATCCCATTCCCATTTGACGGTTAATGGCTTGGTTATACTGACGCACACATACAGTTTTGGTTTTACTTTTACGGGTAATGGTCGCCATCCACCTGTAGTTTCATTTTCATACCATAAACGACACACTCTTACGCTGCTGCAACTGTTACAAACGTGTGTACCAAAACGCCTTCCCCTCCAATCCCCAGACTTACGGCGCGTGACGTCACCGCCGGTCTCATTGTGCCGCCACCCAACCCAACCCCCCGATGGGTCTGAATCCCATGCTTCTTTTTTACCCTTCCCTCCTTACTCTCACTCTCAACCTCGACATTCTTCTCCAACCCGGTTCTCTCCATGACCCGCCCCAACCCGACCCGCCGAGATGACTGTTGGAGCGACGGTGCCACCGAGGTATTGATCCACGCCTGGGGTGATCGTTACGTCCAGCTCAATCGCGGAAACCTCCGTCAGAAGGACTGGAAGGAGGTGAACAGGATCGACACCCTCAAGAAGAAGTACAAGGTTGAGAAGTCCAAGCCCTTTCCCTCAAAGTGGCTCTTCTATCATCCTCTCCATTCTCTCATTGGCGATGACCACAAAACCACCACCGTCACTTTAACCGTCAAAT
Organism: Senna siamea; assembly: GCA_031216115.1. Taxonomy (NCBI): domain Eukaryota; kingdom Viridiplantae; phylum Streptophyta; class Magnoliopsida; order Fabales; family Fabaceae; genus Senna; species Senna siamea. The sequence goes on along the minus strand of CM062367.1, from coordinate 9,834,974 downwards.
CCTCTAAGCCCACGCCCGGCCCGATTCGTGGCTCCGCTCCGGAGATCTATTCCGGTGGATCTTCCAGGCCGGATTCCGATGACGACGATGATTTAGGGTTTGATGGCAGATTAGTGAGGAAGCAAAGGTTAGAGACGGTTGATTTTTCAGATGGAGTTGCTATCAGAGAATTGGCAAGGGCGATTCTCAAGTTTGGGGAGATTTATGAGAGAATCGAGAGCTCGAAGCAGCAGCAGATGATGGAGTTAGAGAAGCAGAGAATGGAGTTTACTAAGGATCTCGAATTGCAAAGAATGAATATGTTCATGGATACTCAATTGGAGGTCGAAAGAATGAAGCCACCTAAGTATGCCACCACTTCAGGTTTGCTCTAACACCATAATTTTCCTTCTTAACTCTCCAAATTTGTATAATTGTCTTGATTTCAATTATTTGTTAGTCCCTTTGTTCTCACAGTTTTCGGGATTTTTTGGGAGACGTCCATTAATCAGTTATGAATAAGAATGCTTATTGTAATCTAGCAGTGTTGATTACTTGCTCATTTTGTGTTTGTAGTTTCAGTGTGCGGAATAATAGCTATGCCTCGTCATGAGAGGCTCTTGGGAAATGGGAAAAGTTTTGCCTGATTCGTTCTTATTTCACTCACTCACACCTCGAGTCCTTGGCTTTTGAATATTGGGGTTTCTAGCTACTACATATACACACGCACACTACACTATGATTGTCAATTTCCTTCACGCTATGACTATAGAAGTCAGAACTAGAAGATCGTAGAATTCAAGAGTGCTGCTAGATATAAAAAACACTAAGGTTTAGGGTAGGGAAGGGCTTATGTTATCAGGAGTGTAAATAGTTTTAAACTTGGAACTATGTAGCCGTTGTAAACTTCTTTATTCTCCTCTTCCTTTCATATGTAGATGTTTTTCTTTTTAATTTTTTTTTTGGTATAGAGCTGCTTGTGTTTCTAATGCTTGTAACACTCTTCCGAAGGGAAAATTAAATGGGCTTTGAGCCTGATATTCTGTAATGGGCGTTGTTTTCTATAAATTTTTGACAAATTCTACTTTGGACCTAGTTATGTATTCCTCATAATGGATATAAATAATGTTCACTCATATAGCTTTTTCCTAAAATCTTCTTGGACTTCAAGAACTATCTAATGTGCCAAACTTCAATCTCAGCCATTAGTTTTTTTTAAAAAAGCTTCCAAGTAAGCTAAAACAAAGTATAGTTATTTGTTGGTAGATATCCACCAATAACCAATTGCATTGCATTCTGTGTTAGAGCTGGAATAATATACGTCTTAAATTTTTTCTCTACCTAATATATATGTACATATATATATAGGTAAAATATTGTAATTATTTTATTTACTAAACTTGAGCTAACTTCATGAATCTTAAAGACTTAAACCAAGATCTCATCATAACACCGAGAAGTTCTAGCACCTCCATATTGGCTCTCCTACCTAATCAATATGAGATGCTTCTTGTAGACGTAGAAACTAGAAAATGTATAAAATGGTGACTATATAGTTCAATTTTCCTACATTAGCAGTGCAGGTCCAGCATCATCTTTTGCTAAAATTACTGTTCTCTGCAATTTCTTTCCCATCAGAATTGTGCTTACTGCTTATCTTCAAACAGGGAACAAGATGTAGTCTATAGTTCAATGAACTTGCCCACGTGAGAGGCACGGTGTAATTTGGAAATCCTCACTTCATGAAGCCAAGCTCGGATCTGACAATGTCCTCTCTGATAGTTTAGTAGTAGTTTCAAATTCAAAGATTTTGAAGCTGATGTAGTTGTAAAATATATCCAATATTGTATCTTTTTTTTTTCCCTTTTATACTACCATTTATTTTTCTGATGATCAGTGGGCATTAACATATTTTGTTGTAAACTGACTGTACAAGGACGCATTGTGTTACTACCCGTTGTATCCTTTAGGTGATTGTTTATTCACTTGTGTTACTTGATGATTGTATATGAAATCTTAAATATTGTTCTTGTGACATATATAAGAGGCAGATTTTATTTTCATTATGAGGCACTATTCTAATAAAAAAGTTTGTATAGGAACTTGGAATTCATTCAAATGTAGAAGATGATTCATTCAGCTTGAGCTTTGGCATTTTATTATGTGCCATATACAGCAAGGAAAGTGTATGTATATATATAGGGAATTAGGGATTTGGTTTACTCTTAGGATTCCCATAAGACGTTAAAGTTTAACGGCCAGTAGTGGGGTTTGTGGTTAGTCCTTTGGGTGTGAAATCATAATGGGTTTCTCCATGTTTTATTGAAACAGTACTGTCAGACCCACTAAGTAGCAGCCATCGTTCAAAGATAAGCAAAGACTCAACTTTGGTTGTGTTGCTTTCTTTGTACTGATTGATTGGTGTCTCTCACTTGTTGCTACTCGCAATCGATGCCCTTCTCCTATACCTCCATTTCTATTTTCCTTTCTATCCAACCAAACATATCTACATCACAATTCCTATAGTAATACTAATACAACAATTCTGTAACAAAGCAAACAGTTTAACTTAGCGTAATTCATTCATGGAGTTTTTATTTATACTAGCATGTATTCCAGAGTCCCCCGTTTTCTCTTCCACACAGAACAAATTACAATCACAATTGGCAACATCAAAATAAATATGGGATTTGTAAAAAATCCTCCGCCGTTTCATGTCGGCTCAACAATTGAACCTGAGACGAAGAGCTGAAGCAGAATCCGTCATCAAAATCACAGCACGAGGAAGAGGAATAGTCAGGGAAAGGAGGCAAACCCACATGGGCGTTATTGAGAATATCATCAATGGAAGAAGAAGGGAGGGCAATTGTGGTAGCAGCAGTAGCAGCAGCAGCAGCAGCAGCATCAGCAGAATAACGAGCAAGACGAGCCTTAGCGAGAGCCAAGTCATGCTGAAGCTCTACCATCTTCCTCTGCAAGAGGGCAATGGCTCCAATGCATCCATAAACAGGGTCCTTGAGCCTAGCCTCTGCCTCATAGGCCAAAGAATTCACAGTGTCCTCCCTCTGCTCCTCAGGGACTTCAAACAAGATCTTGCTCACATTGCTGGCTCCAAACACCTTGTGGACTTTGGCGAACTTCTTGCACTCGTCAGAACGGAAGTAAGGCGCGAATATACAGTTGGGTGTGCATCTTCTCTTGAGGAGCTTGCAGGCTGCACAAGAAGAGCTAGAACGGGGCTCAGACCCCTTCATGCTTAATGCTTTCATTCACATCCACTTCTCTCTCTCTCGCTCTCTCTCTCTCACTTTCACTCCCTTATAATGCTCTCTATCCCTACTATCTTCTTAAATACATACATGCTTCTATGGCTTATCTACTTCAAAGGTCATTAGGAAATTACTGATATATTGGCCTATTACCTCAGTCTCGAGACCTGCATGGGCCACTTTTAATTTTTATTCAAGGGCAGCTACAATACAAGTATACTACTTCATTCATGATTCAATTTTCTCCTCTTTCTGTAATTATTCATCTTTATAAATTTACAAGCCATTTTTGTCCACTAGATTTAATTATTTATTTTAATGAAATTATAAGATTTTTTTTCCTTTTGCTATAAATTAATACCTATTTATTAAACCCTATTTCTGTCCTCCTAAATTTTATTCATGGATAACTATAACTTGATTCATAATTCAGTTTTGTCCTTTCGCTGTAATTATTTATTTTTATAAGTTTACAATTCTTTTTTGTCTATTAGCTATAAATTCTAGTTTATGGGTAAATATAAGTTCATATGATCATTCAATCTGGGAGTCCATGAGGGGTCTAAATAATTGAAACATATGGACAAAGTGGGTGCATGTGTTGGTAGTTTTCAAGTCAGATATGATAGTTCGTGAATAAAGATCTGTGATATATATTTTATACTCAATGAAGAAAATAAATTTTCTAAGCAATTAAATCTTATATATATATCATGTTGGTCACAAGAAGGAAACAATAGAAGTACTTTTAGTTCTAGCTAGTTCGGAATCTTCAGTACTGCATTGTGGAGCCAAATATATAAAGCTTTTGACGTTGTGGTTGCATATATGCTTTCTATCATTAATATATTATATATATTCCGAGGCTTCTCTATTTTTAATATCTAGTTGCTTTCTAAGAACTGAAATTAGAAATTTAAGGTCAAGAATGTGGAAACAATATCTGTGCATGCCAAATTTCAACCACACAAAAACATATACAAGACATGAATAGTATCATAAAAATAGTTTTCTTCTTTTATATATAAAAGAAGAAAAATATATATGTTGGAAGGAGAGCATTTGCATAAGGTTTTGTTCAACTTAATTATCATTGAGGCTTTTTTTTTATTATTCATTTGTTGAAACTGCTATTCAAGGTTACTGGCTAAAAACTGAGTTTTGGCATAAATTTCTAATAATTGATAGATAATGATAAATCACAATATTCTAGAAAAAAAGAAAAAAAAATACAAAGCTCTATGAGACATAAATCTTTAAGACCAACCATAGCTGTGTTAATGCACTTTCATTATGTTAAAAGATAAAAGGCAATCTAACTTGGTTAAAAAGAAAAAAGAAAAGAAAAGGTAATCCTGAAACATCACTTTTGACTTAGACTATTGTGTCGGTTGATTTCTTGATGTGGTATCTTAACTAAATTTAGCTTGGATTTCACAGATTAATCAATTATTATTCTTAATGAGCCAATGGAACTGCTTTAGTGTATATGTTTTGTTAGATGGTAAATGTAGTTTTTAAAAAAATATAAAAAATTGTTTGAATTATTGTTTTCAACTAAAAATAAAAAAAATAAAATGTGTTTGAATTATTGTTTTCAACTAAAAATAAAAAAATAAAATGTGTTTTGAGAACAATCAAATTCTGAGGAAGGCAAAATGATAGTGTTTGGTGCCTGTAAAAATATTAACAATCTCATTTTTATCTGCTCAAAGGAAGAAACCAATCTGTCTTGTACCATGACCAGGGAATCTCATTTTATACAGTGGCAAAAACCAAAGGTTGATACCTTAAAGATCAACATTGATGGTAGTGCCTTTCGTAATCTTGGTTGTTCTGGTTTTGGCGAAGTAATCAAGGATGATAATTGTAGCTGGATCTAACGATTTTCTGGATTTATTGACTTAACTTCTGATATGTAAGTAGAGTTGTATGCCATTAGGATCGGTTTACCTATTACTAGCGATATGAAAATGGCCTGTGCCCAAAAGAATCAGCTCCTTTCTTTGGTTGGTTGCGCATGGTAAATTTCTTACCAACAATCACAGATATCATAGACATCTCTCGAATAATAATGTTTGCCCTTGGTGTGGACAAACAATGGAGTTTGTTCTTCACGCTCTCTGAGATTGTGGTGTTGTGACCGATATGTGGTTATGTTTTAATTTGCCTAATAAATGGAAGAGTTTTTTCTCCAAGAGTCTCATGGACTGGTTGGATTGGAATTTCAAGATAATGGTGACAAAAGATTTTATCAAAAATTGGAGAGCTGCCTTTGGCACTATTTGCTAGAAAATCTGGAACACAATGCCATTGTTTTTAATGAACAGGAAAATGACATGAATGACCATGTTTTCTATTAAAGAAAATAATCATGGTGCCCTTAACTTGTAGGTCTAATATGGCACTTCTCAAAGAGTGAATCAATAAATTAACTAGAATCACGTGAAATCCAATGACCCAAATGTAATGTTGATGGTTTTGTCCAATTACATCATAAAATTATTGACTTTTGATAGTGACTAAAGTTGTTACCAAAATTTATATAATTGCCATAAAAAAAATTTTTTATTAAAAATTTTTGATAATAATTATTGAATCGTTACTGAAAGTCACTCTTAATGATAACTTAACGATTAAATCATTACTTAAAATTTAATGTATCGTTACAAAAATTATCATTTAAAGATAAATTATTATTAAAAAACACTTTTGACTATAGATAAGTAATTATAAAAAAAAAATTTTAATAAAAATTTAAAGATTACCAAGAAATTTTTTTTAATAATTAAGTAGTCATTAATTAAAAAATCCAATATTCCTACGAAAGTTTAGAATATATTATCCTTGCCAACAACAACCATTTTAAAGTGTTTCATATCTTTTAATTAATGTGTTGATGTAATAGTAAAGATTGATTCTCACAACTCCCTATTTTTCTTTATTTGGAATGATTCTCCTCTTTAAGTCACTATTTCTTTCCTTGTTAATATTTTTTTTATAACTTTTCCTAGAGCTTAATATTTGTGTCATGTCTTCTAATTACAAAAAAAATACATAATAATTAAAAGATATTTTAAGCTTATTTTTTAAAAATAAAAAATACAAAAAATAATTATTTTTTATTAATTGAAGTACAAAAATACATAAAAATGATATTATCATGAATTTTTAAAATTAATTTTATAAAACAGTTTTAAAGAATAAAAAATAATATGAAATTTAAACAAACCTTTTAATTTCAAATTTTAAGTTTTTTATCTTTAACCAAATATAAAAAATATGTCCGATTAAATTGGTAGAGAATAATATATATATATAATTATTGTAATGTCCTTCTATTGTATTAAATTATAAGAAATAAAAATATTAAAAGAGTGTTCCAATTGTTTTCTTAGAGCGATATCAAAACCTAGCACCCTATTTTTAACCCCCAAAAAAAAGTTTTGAAGTTTATATTGATAGGTGAACTTTTATAACTTTTTTTAATCTCTAAGACAATAATTGGTTTAAGTTAAATGGCATAAGAGTAATACTAATGTCATCGTTCAAAATGCTGTCTCGCACCAAAAATTATGATCAAGAGTGAAGAATAGAGACTTTGAGAAATAGAATTTGATCATTTGAGGAAGGCTTTCGCACTATTTTAAGAATGAACAAATTAATAAGCTTAGTCAGAGGCTCGGAGCAAAGTGTCAATTACCAAAAGCTAATAAACCATGACTTTCTACTTTTAAAATATCGTGGTTAAAATGTTAAAAAGTTTGATTTTTTTTTTTAACTTTTAATTTTATTCTGTCAGAAGACTCATTCACGTCAACAATATTTGAGGCTTTTGCATTGAAATATGCATATTTTTTATTATTTTTAAAAATATTATTATTTTATTTAAATTTATGAAAATATATTAGTTTTTTTGTAAAATTACACAAATTCACTAATGGTATTAACGAATTACTGTTTAACAAAAATTCGTTAACACTATTAACAAATTTGTATGGTGTAAGAGAAGATGTAGGGCCCAATAAAATTTACTATTAGTATTGATGATTTGATGTTTGATCAACAATTCGTTAATGCTAATAGCGAATTACTATTTGACTATTTTGATCAAAATTTGGACGTATGGATGGTCAAAAAAATAAATAAATGTCTAAATTATATAAAAATAAAAAATACAAAAATAAATATAAAAAAGGTAAAAACTCTAATTAACAAATAAAAACAATATTGTATAACAAATAAGACTATAAATAAAACATTATTAAAAACTTAGAAACCAAAAAACAGATTAAACAAAATTTTAATAAAATATTACATTAACTAAAAAAAATGGATAAACGAATACAATTTTAAGAAACAAAATTTAATTCAATATATTATTAACTCAAGTTAACAAGATTTTAACAAAATTAATAAAGAAAATTTTAACTCAATATTAATCAAATTTAAATAAAATGAACAAAAATATCATCATTACCAATTAACTAATTGTTTTTAAATAGTATTAGCAAATTATTGTTTGACAAATAATTTGTTAATACTATTAACGAATTTGTGCAATCTTATAAAAAAATTAATTAATAACATTAGCGGATTGTTGTTAATAATAAAAAAATAATATATTTTTGTAGATTCAAATAAAAATATGAAATTTCTAAAAATATTTAAAAAAATATGTATGTTTTCATACAAAGTCCAATAATTAAGGAAGTCTATTTTTTAAAAATTGAAAATTTATGAAAATTTTTATCAAATTTTTAATCATGGTTTTAACAATACTTGTTAATTAAAAAAAAGACAAAAGTACATTTTCAATTTTCAAACTATAGCATCTCTGTCAATTTGGTCCTAAATATTTTTTACTATCAATTGCATTCTTAAACTTTTAAATTGCAACTAAGTTCACCCTTCACTCTAACTCCATCTAAATCATTAATGAAAGATACAAATATGATGTTCCATGTGAATTATATTATTGATTGAGTAAATTTATAGTTAACTAAAATAATCAATTTTATCTCCAAAATTTTTTTATTTACTATCAATTTCATTTCTATAGTTTATTAATTTTACTAAAATTGTTCTCAAACTTTTAGATTATGTTAAAAAAAGTCTTTGTTTTCAAATATGAACACATAGAAAATCCAAAAAAAAAAGATAATTTATTAAATTAAAATTGATAATGATAAATTTCAATGTCTATAGGAATAAAAAAAGAAAAAAAGCAAAATTTTAACTCTAAGTTATCATAAATTGATAATAATAATGTATTAAATTAAAATAGCAAAATTAGCCAAGAAATTTTAAAAAGGCGAAAGTATCTTTCTCTGGTATCTCAAAATTTTTATTATGAATGATAATATACTAAAAACAAAACAAAATTTAATGAAAAATAAATTTTAATTTTATGTAGATAGAAACACTACTAATTTTTATACTAAAATTAAAGTTGTATTATTTTTTTATCAAAAATATTTTGAATTACTTTGCTTTTGATCTCGTTCTTGACTCTATCACTGTTATTTTATGAAAGTAAACAAAATAAAATATTATTTGTAAATAATTATTTTATTTTGAAAATTCATAAGAAATTAGTATACTTAATACATCCCTTTTGTCAAATATAAATATATGAAAAATCTTGTTAATTTGGTTGTCAAAACAATTTTAATTTTGCAATTTGAGAGTTAAAATTGTGTTAAAATTATTTCTTTATTTTTTTGGACATTCTATGTGTTCATATTTGATAACAAGAATTTTTTTTAACATAATTCAAAAATTTAAGAACAACTTTAATAGAATTAATATAATATATAAATAAAGTTGACAATAAATATAAATATTGGAGGCCAAGCTTACAATGTTAGTTAATTATAAATGTATTGTCAGCAAAATAATTTATTTGAAATGTCACGTTTACCATTATCATCAACGATTTAAACAAAATTAAGATAAAAAAATAAAATTAGTTACAATTTATAAATTATAAATGCAACTAACAACAAATAAAATTTAAAGATCAAATTGAGAGAGATCTTGTAGTTTAAAAATAGAAAAAGATACTTTTACTTTAAAAAAATATATTGCATAAAATTAAAAATTAGTATTTAACTTTTAAAAAATTAAAAAAGTAAATAAATTATATAACCTCTTAAATGAAAGAAACTGTTCACATCAAATATAACGAACATGGTTGTCCACTTTATATTAGTGTTGGTTATGTAATCCAAAATTTTCAATTAAAAATAAATAAATTCTACCTTCTCAATGAAAACAAGGAAGTGACTAAAATGATTTATGAGACACGTAACATGCTTTTGTAAGAAAGAAAAAATAAAAATAATTGAAGGTAGCTTTAAAATTTTTATTTTATTTTATTTATTCTTTGATTTTGGTTTTGATCATTGATTTAGTGTGGGCAAATCATAAAAGGGAAAGGTAAATGTCACTTCAAGGCTCAAAGGCAGCTTGGAAAAAGATAGGAGATGATAATACAGCCTCCAACTCCCAGAGCCCCACTCTCTTAATGCGCGTCGTTTTCACTCAACACAACAATCAAAGGCAACGCAACGCACCTTCCAGATAAGATCAACAGTGTGAACCACACGAGCCCCGAGGGAGAATGGTTCTCTCAATGTTCAATTCAGCAAAATGGGCCGGCCCAGAAATGATTGCAGATAATGAGTCCCACCTTGCTCTCTCTGTTTTTTTAAAAATTTGAAAAAACAACATTTATTTTCTACTATTTTTTTAAAAAAGAAAAATTTTGTAATGTTATCATATTGTGTTTGGGAGTTCAGTTGTAAAGTTGTGTTGTGACTTGATAGTTTTCTGCACCCATCAGTATCCTTTTTCTTTATTTCTTTTTTTCCATTGAAATTCAAACTAATCAAATAATTCGATATTAATGTAATATTGAACACTCAGTCTCATTTAATCTAATTTGTTCTTAAATATAAGTCATGTACTATAATTAAATTATATCTTAAATTTTAAATAAAAATTATTTAAAATTATACAGTAAATATTTTTTCAAATTAAAATTATTTTTTAAAAATATTTTTTTAATCGTTAGATGTATTTTTAGAATATTTATAAGATAAATATTAAATAAAAATCTCAGTATATATATTTAATTGATAATATAAAACTAAAATTTAAAGAAAAATAAATATCAACAACTTTAAGATTTAATTGAAAAGATGATTTGATAGTGATGTGAGATAGGATGAGGTGATTTGATTGTTTAAAACATTAGTTGATTATTGATTTAAATTTAAGTTATAAATTTAAATTAAAGAAATTAGTTGATTATTAAAATGTTAATATAAGTTGACAGTTGGTGGGACCATCCAACACCCAAATTGTTAAACCTCTTCAAAATATTTTTGTGGTGCTTAAAATAGGTTACATATTTTTTAATTTTTAGTTTTTTTTTCAACTTTCTTTTATTTATCTATTTTCTTTTATTTATTTTTCATTTGCCTATATTTTATATCATAATCATTTCACAAGATTAATTCTCTTGCAACTTTTGCTCTTAGCTCATTCTTTCCATTTATAGTAAGATAATATAGAATAGAAAGCATGAATAATGCAATAAACAGAAAAAGTAACTTCTAATTATATTGTGATTAATTTTCAACTTGTAATAAAATTATTTTGAATTGTTTTTGGTTTTGTCCCTTATTTTATTTAAATTACCTTTTTTTTTGTATTTCTATATTAATTAGTTAGGTTAATAAAAATAAAAATAAAAATAAAACAAATTAATAATAAATCATGAGATATAAAATATAAAATAAACTTGGTCTTACAATTAAAAAATTAAAATAACTTGTATTAAAATTTTAAAGGAACTATTACAAGAATAATATTAAAACCTTTATCATTTAATCATTATAACCTATCAATAATATGATAATATACAAATAGTAATGAGTAGCCAAATAATTTATTCCCTTCTTTAAAAAAAAAACTCTCAATTAATAGAGTATTTGTTGATATTGGCTTAAACATTGCAACCCAATCTTGTTTGTGGAGTTTGTTGCTATTCCTTAGGGTTTGATTATTGCTAATGAATTGAAATCTCACTTAGGTCACTATTGAATTTGATTTTATGAAAGCTATTAGCTTGATCAATGATAAAGATATTGTTATTTACAAATTTGATATTTTGGTTTAAGATATTAGAATTATTTTTGTTGCTCGCCGTGACTATAAAACGATGCATATTTTTTATGAAGCTAACTCCTGTGTTAATAATATTCTCCCTAAGATTGGTGTTTACAACTTTATTAATCTTTGCTCACGGAAGGATCCCCCATCCGATCTTTCTCTTTATATTCAAGATGATGTTGTTTTTGTCTATTTTTTTTTAGACCTTATTAATTCCTTGCTCTTGTTTTTTTTTTTCGTATTTCTCGTTAGCCCTCTTATTAAAAAAAAAAAACAGTGGAACCATTAAGGTTAGCGTCTCTAACAAATTTGAGTCACAAAATTTAACGGATGGTTTTTAAGGAATTATTCAAATTGAAAAAAAAAAAACAAAAAACAAACCTTGATGAGCTTTTTCTGAAGAGAGTCACTGTTGTAGTAGTGTTGAGCATCTTGAGGTTTGAGTCCTCATGTTTACAACAAATTTGGATGACAAAATTTAACGCGTTGTTTATAAGGTGTTTGTTATTAAGATATAATTTCTGAAAATTTTCAAGAGAATTAATCATGTAGTGTTTGAGGTCTAATAAACATTTATTTTATTTTTTTAAAAAAAATTTGGTAGTGAATATTCTAAAACTACACCTAATTTTGTGTGCTGAGGTTGAATTTAACATAAACTGGCATTTAAGCAGAGCCAAAATCTGACGATATGAGAGGCCAAACCACCAAGTAGGAGAGAGAAGGTTGAAATGGGAGGTTTTATTCGATAGTATTATGTCATTTGTGTATTGATTAATGATATTTATTTATTTATATTTTAAATTAAAGATTCACATGATAAATAAAATAAAAATAAAAAATTAAATTTTATTAATTAATATATAAATAAAATAATATAATATGTACTCTTAAAACTTTTTAAGATGAAAATACTGTTCTTTCTGGATTCATCGTCAAATTAGCCTAGCAACTAGGAAGCAATTTTGTCCTTTACTAGAAATTTCAAATATAATAATCTGTTTTTTAATAAGAAGAATAATGCGGTTATATAGTATTTCATGGACATAGGCATATACGAAATTTCGTCATGTGAACATTGAAGGAAACTAAAAAAAATGTTACGTGAAGTGACCTTTGCTGCTTAGAATAGTATTTGCTAATCTTCTCAGCCACTAATAAATTTATTATATATAGAGGCGAGATGAGTGCAAGACCTAAATACAATTTGATGTTCAAGAATTGGAGAAAAAATAAAGAAAAAGAGAGGGGAAATGAAATTTTTTATTTGATAAATTATTTTTATTTTTATTTAAATTATTTTTTTCTTTTTCATCTGTCTTTTCAATAAGACAATGTAAAATTTTATACTAAATAAAAAAAATAAAAATTTTATTTTGCTTCCCTTCTCTCCTTTTCTTTTTTCAAACAAACCCTAAATGTTAGAAGATCTAGCCAGAGACATCGAACAAACGTTAGAAACTTAGAGAATGTCCACTGAATCTTTTCAATATCTTTGTGAGATAATGAGTTTCACCTACTTTGATATTAACGAGCGATACTTTAATTTGGTGATTGGATCAATTGACTGAGCAAAGTTCGTATTGTAGTCATTTAATACTGCATGGAATGATTAATTCATAATATATTGGATATTTTCAAGGATTAACTCATACAATTGAACAAAAAAAATTTTGGACTGAAGCTATACGACTCTACGAATTTGATGACTAATTTTTATGTTTACTTTTATATATTTATTCTTAATTGTCATAATCTTTTTTTTTTGTACAACAGAGAAAAAAGACAAAAATTAAAAGTTTATATGAAGGCAGTTTTTAAAAATTAAAATTTTTAAAAATAAAAAAATAAAAAAATTTGTTTGAATAACTGTTTTTAAAAAAATAAAAATAATAAAAAACATGTTTGGAGAAAAAAATATATAAAATAATTAAAAAATATTTTGAATTTTAATTTTTTAAAACAAAAAATATAAAAAATAGGTTTTTTATTAATAATATATATATATAATTAATATAAATTCTCAAAATTAATTTTATAAACTAATTTTAAAGAATAAAAAAATAACGTAAAAAATTACAGTACGCAGAAAGGAAATCCTTCTTGTTCTTCTTCTTTTTTATTATTGTAATTATCGACCATCAGTGTCGTTGAAGAATGTTTGGGATGTTTAATTGTCATAATCTACTGATTTTTATTATTAAGAAGCCGGAACCTACTTAAGATTTTCCTACTTAATGTTGTTTCGACGGCAGATTAATCACTTAGATTCTGTGCCTGGCTGTTTGCTACTAAGTCATAATACAGGAAGTGCACCACTATGTTAATACATCGTAAAGTTATTAAGACTACAAAATATAAACTTTTTTTTTTTTTTATTCTTTATAACTTTATCATGTAATGTTAACATACGTGAAGGGTGCTGCAGGTCTCATGCATTTGAAGGAATCTTATTTAAATTTTATTTTCTTTCTTCCTTTGCCTCTCAAATATTAATACTTTATCTTGAAAAGATTTTTTTAATTGTTTTATAAAATTAATTTTAAAAATTTTTTAGAATTATTTTCATATAATATTTATGTACATGTTTTTAATGAAAATACTTATTTGCTGTATTTTTATTTTAAAAAATAGAAATTCAAAAAATCTTTGTTTTTTTTTTCAAAATATATATTCTATTTTTTAGTTAAAAACAGTAGGTCAGACCACTTTTTTTTAAATAAGAAAGAGTTTTTCAAACAAGCCGCAAATTCCCATTCTCCCATTAATGGTTGTTGCTTTTGGCAACTGATATATGGTGCAAGCACGATTACACACTCAGTGAATTAGTGTATGAAACATTATGGATTTATAGATCAACAATTCAGTTTTCAAAAAATTAGCGAGTAAATAAATTCAATTTTAAAAAGGTAAATTTTTGCGGTCAATTTTTTTGTTAAGAAGACTATTTATTTTTAAAGACTAATTGGTACAGCCTAAGACCAAAATTGAATAAATTTAAAAATTGAAGAAACTATGCAATGAAACTTGTTTGTCAAGCAGTGGAGATTACCATGGAATGAATCTCAACGATGAATCAAGATCCTTGTAGAGGGTGGAGTGGGTTCTGGAAAACCTTTATCTCCTCTTATTTTTCTTCTCTCTCAGTAGAGGATCCTTTTCCCCAAAGATGTGCTTGGCAATGGAAACTGCAGAAACGACAGAAGACTTGAGATGGTAAAGTCTTTTGTTTAATGGTCGGTGATTCTGTTGCTAAAACGACAAATTAGGAAAATGAAATGGTATAGTCTATAGATACAGCTGGGGGTGCCGTTGTTGATTTTTACATAAATCAAATGTCAAGTTGCAATGAAATATTGACATAGTTATGGAGTATCTGCAATTGCAAGTAAAGAAGCAACTTCAAAAATAAAGTTTGACAAGGTTATTTAATTAATTAATGTATAATTTTGAGTTAAAAAATGACTAATCTTACAAGGCCGGATAATCCTCCAGATGGCAGCAACCCAGACATTCTTGTTTCATTCTGCAATAACTTCCTGATGTCTATAGCACCAACTTCCAAATAGAAGAAGTCAAAAACCTGCGTAATTTATTTATTAGCTCGTCTCTGTCAGTTAGTTTAATTTAGTATAATAAAAAAATGCCATACAGTTTTCTTATAAAATTTTTTAATACATGAGAAAATATTAACGAGTTATGGTTTTAGAAAAGAAATAAATAGCAAACGTATAAGATATTGCAGTAATCTAATTTCTTGCAGAAAGCTAATATTGTCAAACATAAGAAATAAGAATGAACGGAAATACTCTCATAATGTAAGAACCACAATGGACGAAGCTTTATCAGCAATGACGATCTCCTCAGGCTTTTTGCCTACTGGATCTTTGCTATATTCATTGATTCTCATGTCCAACGAAGTTGCCTCAATAAATAAGTTTTCCTATGTACAAGCTAGGAACGTTTCCTCCATGATAAGAAGGATCAAGCTTCTTTCTTCTTTGTTTGAGGAGATCCAAGAAACAGATAGTCCACTTCCTCCTTCTTCAATCCTGTGTTTCACAGAAATGTTCTCAGTCATCAGAAGAGCGAAGCTTTTGATCGAAGAGTGCAAGGAAACAAGCTCTCTCTGGGGTCTCCTGCAGTTAGAGTCTGTTTCTGATCAGTTTTGTGTGCTGGTAAAGGAGATGGGAAGAGCCCTTGATATTCTTCCTCTGAGCTTGCTCAATATAACAGCAGATACACGAGAGCAAGTGGAGCTTCTGCACGAACAGGCAAAGAGGGTTGAGTTGTTCATTGATCCTCGAGAGCTTCAACGAAGAGAACAACTTCTACAATTGATGGCCAACAATAATTTGCAGAATGAAAATAAAGGCTTCATTGATTTTGGGAAGGCGCAAGAAATATTAAGCAGCATTGGTCTGAAGAACTTATCAGATTATGATAGAGAAATATCAAAGTTAGAGGCTGAAGCTCAGAATCAAGCAGGTACTGGAGGACTAATCGTTGTGTCCAAAATAAACCATCTAATATCTCTGGTTTCGTATTCCCAATCCATGATATTCAGAGATGGAGAATGTAAGCCACTATCTGCATTTATATATAAAAACCAGGATACTTATTCATCTTCTCAATCGATCACAACTAATATTCCTGACGAGTTTCGTTGCCCAATCTCACTTGACTTAATGAGAGATCCGGTGATTGTATCATCTGGTCACACTTACGATCGAAATTCAATAGCACAGTGGATAAATTCTGGCCATTACACTTGCCCCAAAAGTGGGCAAAGGTTAATTCACACTGCTCTAACACCCAACTACGCATTGAAGAGTCTTGTCCAGAACTGGTGCTATGAAAATAATGTCTCAGTAAATGAGCCTACATCCTCGGTTTCCTCGACCTCGGAGGGAAACAATAGCAATAATAACTCAAACAAGGATGCCATTGATCATATTTCTGCGAACAAAGCAGCTGTAGATGCTGTCAAAATGACAGCAGAATTTCTAGTTGGAAAACTGGCCACTGGTTCAGATGAAATCCAAAGGCAGGCTGCATACGAACTTCGGTTACTCGCAAAAACTGGCATGGGCAATAGAAGAATCATTGCTGAGGCAGGAGCAATCCCATTTCTAGTGACATTACTAGTTTCCCATGATCCAAGAATCCAGGAACACGCAGTCACGGCCTTGTTTAACCTTTCCATCTTTGACAACAACAAGATTTTGATCATGGCAGCTGGAGCAGTTGACAACATAGTAGAAGTTCTTGAATCAGGGAAAACCATGGAGGCAAGAGAAAATGCAGCAGCAACGATCTTTAGCTTATCTATGGTAGACGATTGTAAAGTAACAATAGGAGCTCGTCCAAGGACCATACCTGCTTTAGTTGGACTCTTGAGAGAAGGCACTCCTATAGGGAAAAGAGATGCATCTATTGCCCTCTTCAATCTTGCAGTTTACAATCCCAACAAGGCAAGTATTGTTTATGCTGGAGCAGTCCCTTTGCTTATAAACTTGCTGATGGATGATAAGGCTGGGATAACTGATGATGCCTTGGCTGTGCTTGCTTTGCTTCTGGGTTGCTCTCAAGGCCTGGAAGAGATAAGGAATAGCCGAACACTGTTGCCTCTTCTTATTGATCTCTTGAGATTTGGATCTCCCAACGGGAAGGAAAATTCAATCACTCTTTTACTAGGATTGTGCAAGGAAGAAGGTGAGCTGTTGGCAAGACGGCTCTTGGCGAATCCGCGAAGTATTCCTTCTCTTCAGAGCTTGGCTGCCGATGGTTCTCTAAGAGCTCGAAGAAAAGCTGATGCGCTGCTTAGACTGCTAAATAGGTGCTGCTCTCAACCTCATCATTCTGTTTGATAGCAGAGAGTGGAATGATATTACAGATAAAAATATGTATATTCTGTGAAGTCATACATGAAAATTGTGTTCATTTGTCCTTGCTATTTGACGTCAAAAGGTTGGAGCATTGTCCAATAATCCAAGCAAAGTACATTATTACATTAGAAAATGCAAATTCGAATTTCTAACAAACCGTAGTTAAGAATCAATCACCATCTACTTCTGGCTGTCAAATTCCATTTAGTGATATCCCTGTTGCCTCTACTATTTTTAGATTTTGAGTTGTGTGCTGTGGTGGTGGTGTTTGTGACAAAGCAGTTTATACCTTCAGAATTGTCGGATTGCTATTTTTTTTTTGGCCATTTGCATTAGATTGCTACTCAATTAAACGAAAATCATCTCAGGGTTTTCTCCATAGAATGGAAGAGAGTGCTCATCCCTATTCTGCTTTTCTAGAAGTGTAGAACTCACTCAGCAATTTCTGAAATGCAGTCAAAGAAAAGCTCAATTTCTCCCGGAGTCTCCAATAACTTCTTGCGGTGCCCAATTTCTTTATCTTCTATACAAATCCCTCATTGCAATTACCATGGTAGACATTTAAGTTCCAATCGATCGTCTTACGAAATCACAAAACGGCAATCTTAATCTAGCCCATAGTTGATTCCATTTCAATCTCTTCCAAATCAAATTCCCAAACGAAGGACAAGCTCTTCACCTGACCAACTTAACATTTACAGTGATTATGAAAAAATTGCCTCACTGTAGAGTCATTATTAACCACTTCAAGCTTTTCCTACATAGTCTTACAGCTAGAGAGCTTCGAAGATAGAGCTCTAAGCCTCGCAAATTAGCGACGGCAGTCAAATACCGGAGCCAGCGGCGATTGTTCCACTGCTCTGGCGAGACGAAGGCGACGCGGCAGCATGACGACGACGACAACCAGAAAGGCGGTAAAGATCAAGATGGAAAGGTAGAAGTTGTTATAGTTTTACCAAATTTTAAAGAATGTTTGTGTATTTTATTCTCTTAAATTTTATTTTAGTGTTAAAAGTTAAAACCTTATATTAATTTAGTATAATTTTTAATATTTCAAATAAATTGCATTCTATTTTTTTTAAAAAAAATTAAAATTACACTTTCCTACCATTTATTGAAAAATAAAGATAAGTTACAATTTTATTTATTTTGATAAAAATATTTTTAAATATTTTATTTATATAATATAATAAATATTAAAGATGTATTTTTAACCAATATAAAAGAATTATTTATTTTGAATTTAAAATAAATTAGATTTAGGATTTTTAATAATATATATATATAATATTGAAATAAAATTTTAAAGAAATGTTTTATAAATCATATGTTTAATGAAAAAGTAACATTCATTTTATGTAATTTTTTTTTTCAAATGACTTGCTCAATTAGTAACTAAAACCAGAGTTTTACGGACAAAAGAATTTCAATTCCCACCGGTGATTTTTTGTATATACTTGAGTTGCATGTAAATGATGAAGAGCAAAATAGAACATGGATGACTTGACTACTTGTAGCGTTTGGCAATTGGCAGAGTCTGTAGCCTGTAGGATGCCGCAGCTTGCAGGATTGTAGCAACAGGCCTTCCCCCATTAGGATATATGCCTTCCTATGCTTATGACTGTGAAGTTTAAACAACGCAGATTCTGGTTTCTTAAGCAGAATTCTGGTTCCAGTCATTATTAATTTGGGTGGTTTGTAGGCATGGTTCTATAATGTTGTTGTGTTGTTGATTTTATGGACTTGTGAGGGGCTTGGAAAAATACTAACCTTATCCTTATGTTCACTATTAAATAATTAATGTTACTTAACTGCGAGTTGTATTGTATATAAGCTTGTTTTTGGAGAGTGATTTTCCAAGGATTGAAGCTAGAAAGTCCTACTTCGTATCTTTGGGATACCTTAATTCAGAGTCTTTGGTTCCACTACTTGGATTTCCAAGGATATTTCAAGCTATCCATCCAAACCGTCATCCCTGAAAGACACTTGTCATTTGATGCAATCTTCAAAAGCTAACTTAAATTCATTATTGAGTGAACGCATATATATATTTCTCTCTGAAGAGGGCTCCTCTGTACTATTACTGCTGCTACAAAAGTTTCTCTCCATCAACTATTTGCTTGCGAGAACACACTCTTTATCATAGAGCCTCTCTCGTCTTCCAATTTGGGAATAAATAATACGCAAAAATCTACACAGGATTGACCTCAACCAATTTAGAGGGAGTAGGGAGCCATTTGCAATTTAAGCTGACCGAAAAAAGTTCGTCAATTCTCGATGCCAATCAAGGCCTTATTCTACAGTGGTACATATGAGTGCGAATTTCGACTTTCACACTTTTGCTATGCATGAGCATCAGCTATTCTAGTGGAGTTTGAAGGCAAATGCAACACAAACCAGTGCCCTTAATTTTCAGTTTTAAAACTAGAAGAAAATGAAGATATAGTACTGTTTATGCTCGGACAGACAGGAAATAAAGAAAAAAATACTTCAGAAAAATTTCCAAAAAATGAATCTCAGTTGCCTCAATGTGCAGGGTGTCAAGCCCAGATTGCCAAATCAATATCAACTAAACTTTAAGCCTCTACGAAGGAGCTGAGAAGCTGAACCTAAAGCCAGTCCTTCCACGATCGTGCTCCTGCTGCCTAAGTATGTAGTAGAAGTTACCCTGAAACAGATGTGAAGCATCTCAGTGAAAAAATCCCTGAATGTCATGTTATATAAATACAACAAATAAAGTTTTTTTTCACTAAGTGACATCAACTATATAGATTAAGGAATGTCGACGTGTTTTACCTTTGTTCATTTCTATAATTAGATTATTAATAGTTAAATCTATTCTAATAGTTTTCCTTAATATTTTTTTCAGTCTTCCCTTACTTCAAGATATTTGGACAAAGTCATGTTACACAAATATTATCATAAAAAAGAAACAGCATGATAAAAGTCTAAGAGACCAATAGTTTAAGAAACAAAGCCAGCCTTACCAATACCATTCCAACAAGCTGTTTAACTGAATTCAAATTACTACTTACTTCAGACAGTACAACTATGGAATTACACAATCACGTCAAGGATAAGATTTTTCATGCGGATTGTATCACAAGCAAAAATATCAAGGTTCAGGTCAGAACCCTAAATCCCCAATTGCAATTACATAAAAAATGAAGAATAATTTTAATAATCTTTCATAGTGTGTCAACAAGATTTGTAGTGTAAGAAATTATATGTTTTACCTTATTTCCATACTTTCTAAAATCCAAACGAAACATATCAGATTATCCCAAAGTCCCCATATAATTTCATCGATCATTAAACATTTAAAATCCCTCCTTAATTCAAATAAATAAAATAAAGCAGAAGCTGACCTCAAGACGGAAAATTCTAGTAGGAATAACAATTCCACATCCCACAGATGTCCGAAATGATTCCACAAATTTTTTAGGGGAAAACTGCCTGTACTTGTTCTCAGTTAACTTAGCAATATTCCCAGCACCAGCAAAAATATGTCCATGAATTCCATGTTCTCTTAGCCAGCTAATTGGAAGATCAAAAGACAGGTCTGCAAAAGCAGTAACAGCAAGATCTCCTCCAATGAAGTCCCTTCTAGAGGAATCAGCATTGTCATCATCAGTTCCACCCCTAATTTTCCTTTGTGGTTCACTAGGGCCTAATGCCCTTGTCCTAAATCCCCATAATGTTGTTGGCCCTCCTAGGGTGCAAACTGGAGAGAAATCACCACCCAAAAAGAACCTTTCTGGTAGGGGAGAAGGCTTATTCAAGAACCCATGGCCCCATGGAAAAATGATGCCAGCAGAGATCCCAAGGTTCAGTGCTGTATGATAAAACCCAAAAGGGACAGCACAACGAACATCAAACTCCTGCAGTAGAAGACAGAAAAACTTTATTCAACAAAAATATATTTAAAAGGAAATTAAAAGAAGAAAAATTAATATGCACATGAGGGTTATTACAGCAACAGCTTGTTTTGCATATATTTTTACTGAAGAATGCGATACACACATAATTTCTGAGGAGGTTGTGATTAACTAACAATACAAACAAGTTGGTAAAATCTGAATCCTAAACTACCCAAGCAACCTCATGACACAGCTCACAAAATGAGAAGCAGGGCAGCAACAACAGATAAAGGGAAATTTTGCAATTAGTGGAATAGATGACCATTACATCATATTTATTTTCTTTCCCCACTGCATAATTGATAATCCCTAATCAATGATGTAAAATTGCAAATTACTGAGAGTTCATGGTGTTTGTAAAAAACCTTCAAAGAAATGTTTTGCTGATCTCCCAGTAAAAGCATTGCTTTCAAAAGCACCTGATTTGATCCTTTCAAACGATCATGTACATGAAATAAAGTAACAGCACTAACCAAAACTTCTTTATTAGAGCAATCACGGTGTAAACATCATGTGGCTCCACTTTAAAATAATGAATGATTCCCTTGCCCTATAAAAATTGAGTCAGACAATCACAGGCTCACAATGTTAAAGGAAGTGCCCTTTAATCATTCTCTTCCTTTTAACATTTTCTGATGAGTTTTCTCAATTCATATAACAGCTTAGTTTCCGGGAGAAGAAAGCTAGTAATAATAACACAATATATGCTTAATTAACCCTAAAAATATTGTTAAGAA
This sequence comes from Senna siamea, assembly GCA_031216115.1. Lineage (NCBI taxonomy): Eukaryota > Viridiplantae > Streptophyta > Magnoliopsida > Fabales > Fabaceae > Senna > Senna siamea. Next base: position 9,813,000 of record CM062367.1, on the reverse strand, counting down.
AACAGGTGGTAGGTAAGTAAGAGAGAAACAAGCATCTTCATGCTAATTATATTAATGACCCACAATAAATAAGACATACTATAATCAAATTTTTGCCAGAAGAGCAACAGGTTGACTTCAACTCCTTATGAAAGGCTCTACATATTTTAATTCTCTCTCATTTTACCCTAGCTCTCCACTCACCATGATGATAGCACAATGCAGCCATTATGATTAACTCAATAGGGGAGACAAATTTATGTCACATGAAAGCCGAAATCATTAGCATCACCCAGGAAGCGCCAGAAATAGCGAGACAGGTTTGACTAGAATGCAAAGACAAGATAGAGTGCATCGCCTGGGCAATTCATGGCATGGCTTCATTGAGAAAACAGATTATTAGACTTCCCTTCAAGGATAAGGAGACTGATATCTCAGTCAAGACCTAATAGTAACTTCTTGAAACAGGCCACTTGATGACAAAATTGTTTGATCAGTACTGGTTGCAATTGGTCAATTGTTCCTAAATCCTCATAGTTGGAAAAGCCTTCCATGGACAATTGCACCAATATGGATTCCTAAAATCTCACTAAGGGCCGGTTGAAGCCCCTAAAATGGAAGCATAAGGCCATAAGGATCCAATCGTTCCCCAGGACCAGGATTTCTCAGACGGCTCTAGTAATCAAATATGAAGATTCAACATAAAACATCTACCTTAAGCAGAGGAAGGATGTTCTTTCATTAAATGGAAAACTCCAGGCAATTAAAAAAAATCCTGTTCTATCTCAGGAAGTTAACAAAATAAAATTATTTGGGACCAAATTTCTGAATTTTTCATATTACTCCTCCACAGCTCAATAACACTTTGGTCTTAACCTTAATTTCCTACTGCTCAATTTCATCATTTCATTTTAAAATGTGTGGCCTGTATCAATTGGGACATTCAAGCCATATTTTCTCACTATGATAAAACTTAACTGAGAGGTTGTTATGTTTTGTCCATGAAATCGCATTGCAACAGATGAATGGAAGTATAGGAAAAGGAATCAATCACACCTGACGCAGAAACCGCAAGCTCCGGTGATCTGGTGCAAGGCCACCTAATTGTGTTGTAGAAAGAAAAGCAAATCCTTTTGTAGGCCTAACTGGTGAGTTCCTCCGGTCAATCTTAAATGTATACTTTAAAGATGACAATAAACTATGTCCAAGCTGCCTCCTTATAGAGCTAGATGACATTTGTGATGGATCTGTTATGGTACGCCATCCAAGATTGTATGCTAAGTCATGGCACTTTGTTGAGAATAAGCCAAGAGAAATGCCAGACATTTGCTCTTTGTAAGAAGAAAACTCGTGCCAATCTTGGGAATGCAAGAATACTCGTGCCACAACAGGAGTTAGTAATCCTTTGAGTCGAGGCACAAACACCCCAACACTCACCTCTGATGTTTGATTGGGACCGTATGCCAAAGAACCATCCCATAGATCACCATAACCTAACAAGTTTTTGAGCTTTAGAGCACCTTCAAGAGTCCAAGAACTAACCTAAAATACATCACAGAATTTACAAAGTAGAAAAGTAAAGACATTAGATTCAGTTGTCATGCATTAACACTGAGCAGATTCATATACAGCTTCCAATAACATAGCCTAAAAATAAACAGATAGCTAATGCCATACAGCAAGAATAGTCAAAGCACAGTCATGTAAACAGTATTAGGTCTTAGTATGTGATGAATACACTATATAGTGCTCTCTCTACCTATAATAGCAGCGCCAAGAATATAGAAAATATTAATTTTTGTAATATATTAATATGCTGTACTGTCACGACTGCCCAATAGCTTTAACTACAGAATGAGAGACTCAAACATGATTTCCCATTCAGCAAAGAAATAGAAAGAGAGACTTTATTAGAAAGCTACTACCGTCAACGGTAAAAACTTCTCAGTCCCAGACTCCCAGATCATATTGGACCAATCCCTATTATCTGAAACCTGCTACCCTGTGTAAATGCAATCCTTTCATAACTTCTTAAACTATGATGCTTGCCATCATAGCTTTCTCAGAAAATATCCAACAAAAAATTTGATTAGGGATTTGCAATACTTCAAAATCTACAATAAGGATCGATAGTGAAAAGCTAAGATTTCAGACCTAAGAGGAAATGTATGGGCATCCTGGAACTCAAACAACCGAACCAAAACTATTATTTTCATTATCAATCATGTTTATTGTCTAGCACGGGGCCGGGCTTAAGATATTTAACACTAAATAGGCTATGCTTTTACAAGATAATCTGAAATGTACTCTGAATCTAATAAACTAACTACAACGAATTTCAATTTTACACATGTCAGTTTATTTCTGCTTATGAAGTCCACAGGCTACAGATTTCTTTATAATGACTCAAATCATACAAATATCATGCACCCAAAAACGCGGACCAGTGATTAAGTGCAAATCTTCTATTCATTTTCTTCTCACTTCTCAGCAGCTAAAGACCTTAGTAAGCCACTCTCTAATAACCCATAAACAGGAAATTAAACCCGCAAACCGATTCTGTCTCGAAACTCATACGTAAAAAAGAGAGGAAATGATTGTACCGAGGGTTTTGAATAAACGCCCAATTCACCAGAAAGTTTGCTATCGGTCTCGGAGACCTCAATGATGACATTAGCAGTACCAGCCAACTCTGGCGGCCCTGGCTCGAGCCTAATATTAACCGAATCAAAAATCTGGAGGCCATGAAGCTTCGCATTGGCAATTTTCGCAGCTTCTACAAGCTCTTGAATAGTCGAGGCATTCTTTAACCCTTCCACCTCGGCCTCAATCACCCAATCCTTGGTTTTCTTATTCCCCTTGATGAGCACATCATGGACTCGGGCAGGAAGTTCATGTAGTTCGTCGTTATCTTCTTCATCATCCTCGACATCGTCGTAGTCGTCTTCTTCATCGTCGCCATTGGAAGACTCCTGCGTCTCCTGGCCATTGTTAGGGTTTGGAGGGAACGGAACTTGTTTTTCTTCTTCTAAGTTTGCCATGAGAAGTGATCAGAGGAAGTTTCTTGAGAGAGAGAAAGTCACAGTGGTGGAACTCCGCAAACACAAGACGGCGCAATCAAGGAGCAGATGGTAATTGACCATTTTGACAGTAAAAGTTTTTTCCTGGACAGTAATTTAATTTTACTCCTTTTTGGGACAAAATTTAATCTTATTTGGACAGCAAATTTTTTTCTTTTTCAAATTATTATTATATTCCTCATGTGAAAATTTGGAAAAGAATGATTATATAAAAATTATTAAAAAGAATCTACATTATTTTTTGATAGAAAATGTATATGATTTGGATTGGGACCTTGCCGCTCAGAAAGCTCATAACTCAAATTCAAATTAGGTAAAGTATTAGCGTCACCATCACAACCAACGACGACCCCCGCCACCGCCGATTCTCCTCCGCAATGGCCACCGACGACCTCTTATCTTCCTTGTTCTCAGACATTGACACCTACACCGGCAAAGACCCTCTTCTTCCTTGGCTCCGGTACGCCTTTGCTCTGCCTCTCTCCGTTTCATTTCAGTTTTCCTGCACTCAGTGTGGTTTGTAATGCGTGTTGTTGCAGAGGGATTCGAAAGATGAAGGATACTCTGTCTCCTGCTGCCCTCAACGAGAAGCTACCGGGGTTCCTGCAGAAGTGTGCCAAAACTTTTGAGTCTGATCGACGCTACAGAAACGACATGCGGTATCTTCGGGTTTGGCTGCACTTGGTAATTGAAGCACCATTTTCTTCACTTTTGATTTACAGCTATTTAATAGATTTTCAATTTAGCCTACGCTTAGTGAGAAATGGAATTGGATAAAATGATCAAAAGCTGTTATTTGAATTACTGCGTTGATTTTTCTGAGTTAAATAGAAAGGGGTGATGAAATGGTTGATGGTTGTTTCCCTGACTCTCAGATGGATTTTGTGGACCACCCAAGATCACTTTTAAAAATATTGGAGGCTAATCATATTGGGACAAAACGTTGTCAATTCTACCAAGCTTATGCTCTTTACTACGAGAAGAACAAGAGATATGAAGAAGCTGAGAAAATGTACCATCTGGGAGTGAAAAAGTAAGTTTTTCTGCAGTAATCACTAATCAGCATTTGGTTGGAATACACTGTATCTGAACAACGCAATTATGCTCTCTTTCTGCACAAAATAAATATTCCCATGGCTTTTGATGTCTGCCAAGTGCCAAGGCAACCATCCTATGTTCTATCTTTTGCCCCCAAATAACTCATTTTCCTGACATTCCATTCCGTTTGATTAAGGTGACTGAGGTTTGCTTTCAGTGAAACGTTGATCAATCATCAAATACTCACATGAACTGCCGTTTGATTATGTAGCAGAGTTGAATATCGGGGCATACATCCTTCTCCATGAATTATTATATTATTATTTTATCACTTGGCTTATTAGCACACTGCTTGCAACTATTTCATTACTCTAGCTGGTATGAGAAGCCTTTTCTGCCCGATGTTTCAATAATCACGTTCTTTTTCCCTCTTTTGTGGAGCAGCCTTGCAGAGCCCATGGAAGAGTTGCAGAAATCATATGAACAATTTCTTCATCGCATGGAAAGGAAGAATGGCAAAAAAATCCAGGTAGTGCCCGTGAATGCGTTGTTTTTGGGCCTGAATTTGTTCTTGTTAGTGACATTCAGTTAACTAATTTTAGAAGGATGTCCTTCAGCAGCAGGAAGTGAGAGCTGCCAGGAGGCCTCTATCTTCAAAGAATATCCCTCCTGACAACACGACAGAGGAAAAAAAAGAAGCATGTGGCGATGAGAATGTTCATAAAAGACAACAAATTGCTAGATCTGTAGCTAAAAGCCTAGCTAATGAAAGACATGTAGAGACTATTAAGGATGAACGCAAAAGGTTTGGTGATGATCATACCGTTGTGGGTAAGTTTGTTGGCACTGCCATGGTTGGGAAGTCTGAAGCCGAAAATGCCTGCCATAATGGACTGGTGGATCCTACAATAAATATGAAGGAAGCAATGAATGCCATTAATAGTATGTTCTGTGAACCACTAGAGGACGTTCCTGTAGCCAGGAAATCACACAGAAACCGATCAAAAGAAGATCATTTTGCACAGATTGGTTTGGATGTTTTTATTGATGAAAGCTTGAATAATGGAATCACACCATCTGCTTCTTCTTCTCTGCAGCAGAGTACTGAAGCTAGCCAATCCCACCAAGAACCACTTCAAATATACATTGATGATGAAGGACGTAGTGAAACTAGTGACATAAACGATGAGCAGAGTGATGTCCGGAATTTGTCAGAAGATTTTACTTCCTCTACTTCCAAAATGAATGCCTTTGTTTTTCCCCGTCCCCAGGATCTTCCTTCTGAAAACTCTGGTAATGTGAAGTTCAGAGAGGATACAGTCGTTTGCCGATTTGTTGGCTCCACCATTTTGGATGAGCCTGTGGTAGAAAATGTTTGTCACCATGGTTTAGTAGACCCCACAATCAACATGAAGGAAGCTATGGATGACATAAATAACATGTTTGGGAAGCCAATAGATTTTGTTAGGAGAAAAAGATCAAAGAAGCAGGAGAAAGCACCCGAGTGCTATAGCACAAAGGAGTCTGTTGGGTTTTCTATTCTTGTTGATGATGACATGGAACATCAACGCGGTCCACCACCAAAATTGGCAGGAAAGTCAACGAAATCTGATTTATTTGAGCCAACTTTCCTCACAAAGGAGGCCATGGACGACATAAACAAGATGTTCAATATGCCATTGAATTTTCAGGAACAAGTTGATTGATGATTGTAACTTGTAACCATTTTTTTAATGGAAGATGATTTGCGTGAGGTATTGATAAGTGATTCATCTTGTATCTAACAAAATGTTCTGTAGGGGTTTTTCACTTTTTTGTTCTATTCTTAATAGTTGTCCTGTCTTGTGCAACCCATTTTGCTTGTGCAACTCGAATGGGAGGATAGTCATCATGGAAAAAAATAATGATTTATGATATTGCAAGTGAGTTTATTACATAAATATGCCAAAGGCAACAATTTGCTGCCAAATCAACACAAACTAAAAGCAGCAACAATACAAATAAGATCAAAATGAATCTCAATACTGGTTTTCAAAGACAATCTTGTGTGACATCATTAGTCGTGAGTAGTGTGAGAGCAATCAGTGGGACGAAAAGCCAAGGGGCCAGCAGCATATATGACAGCCTCGTAGTTGCTTCCATGTAACCTCTTGTTCTCATACCTAAGTGGGGCCCCATTGAGGGCGTAATTGACATTCGAGAGAAGGCTGCAACTTTCAAGAGGAGACCAAACAAGCTTCACAAAGCAAGAATGAAGAGGGTGATCCAACAAATAATGCTGCACCTTGAATCCTTGAAGCTGTGCATAAAGATAGCCATTTTTGTCTGTCTCGAAGACCTTATAGTAGCTAACCTGACCCTTGTGGTTCTTGCAGGTAACACTTACTTTGGCAGAAGAAATGGGGTTGGCATCAGTCAAAGACCAGGTCCCAAAGTGGTCACAGCTCTGGCAATAGACCATGGCTTCCACCACAACCTCTGTTTTCTTCTCTGTGGGGGCATAGTCATCAGCTTCTGTGGAAGGGAAGGGCACTAGGAGAAGCAAGAGAGATAGGATAATGAGGTGCTTGCTTGCCATTTTTTGTAGACGTGAAGGGAGAATGAAAACTTGAGATCAGTTAAGAGACTATGTCTCATGGTTGAATAGATGACATATATATATATAGAGAGAGAGGTTATTGGCAATTAATATTGGTTTTGGTTGCAACGTGCCCTCCATTAGGCTGCCAACGATTCCGATTCTTCATAGCTGTCTACGTGGAAGCCAAATCCTGGCCTTTGCCATGAAGCTTACATATTTTCATATATGAAATAAATGGGAAAATTACATTATTTAAATGTTGATCCTTAAAATTAAAGGTTCATAACACTAAGCTCTAACTTTAGAAAATTTTTTCTTTTTTTAAAATTATATTTCTTTCTTTTAAATTAAAATTACACTATATTGACTTTCTTTCTAACAAAACATAAGTTACAATTTTATTTATTTAACTCAAATTTTTTATATTTATTATTCAAATAATGCAGCAAGTTTTAAAATGTATTTGTTCAAGATAAAATAAAAAATTTTTAAAATTTATAATAAGTTAAATTTATGATTTTTTTAACAAAAAATAACTAACGTTGAAATAAAAGTTTCAAAATGTTATTTTTTTAATAATTATATTTTTAATAAACAAAAAATATTAAATTAAATAATATTTTGGTCATCTTTTAATTTTAGGATAGTTTGTGTGTAATTTTAAAACAAAAAAAAAGAAGCAACTTGAACATCTTTCAAAAAAAAAAAAATAACTACCCAAATCAACTATGATTTTGGTCTTAATTACTTCATGTCTAGATTGATAAATAGAGGAGTATGGAAGTAAAATTTTGATTTTAATAATTTTTATTTAAATTTAAATTGAAATTATTAATTTATCTCATTCACTTTCTTTAATTTTAATGTATTTTAAAAAATTAAATTTGAATTTACTTAATGTATACCCACATAACTTTAGCCTCCCACTGGAAATGAAAAATATCCATAAATTATGATCCACAAAAAATAAAATTTATGTAAAAAAAAGTGAAAAACTATTTATCTTGCCACAACATTTTTTGTCATTTTTAAAATATAAAAATACTATTATTAATTTTTAATTTTAAAAGAATATTCAAGCATATAGTAAATAATATTATGCTTCAATTTTTTAAAAATTAAATATAAGATTTATGGCTGTATAATGATAAAAATTAAAAATATAAGATATCAGGTCAGCACTTCTGAGTACTTAATAGAACCAATAATCATCTTAATCAGTAGTTGTCACATAATAGAAGTAATTGCGGCTTCACAGAAATCTCCTTCACGTTGCTGTGACGTGTTTCTGTCCTCCATATATTATATTCCAGTTGGAACTTTTATATCATCTACTAAAAAATTGCAAATAGCATGTCATTATTTATTGGACCTGAAATTTTTTTGTATTTAAAATAAAAAAATACAAGTAAAATAGATATTATTTCAAGATTTATAATTCTCCATAATCTTAGTTATTTAAATTTAAGTAGTTATATTAATACACATAAAAAGGAATATAATTAGTGAACTATTTGTAGCACCAAAAAAGGTTAATATTTCAACTGAGTATTATTATTTTTTATATTTTAAGAAAATAATTTGTTAAAAGAAATTTAAAATCTAATATAATGATAATATCACAAGAATAATAAAACTATCCAATACTACATATTCACCCATTTGGAGGGAAAAGGGGGAGAAGGGTAGTTTTTAAAAAAGAAAAATTAATGGACAGATAAGGGTAGTAATTAGGATTAGAACTGAAAAGCCCTTTGTTGGGGTAATTTCCATAGCAAAAAAAAAAAAAAAACGCAAATGACCAGATATTTCTTTTATCTCCATATATACATGTAAATTGCCACTCTTCTAAAATAGATACATGCATCAACTGCAGGTGAGTACTTGTGCCTTCACCGATGGTAAAATGATCACAGAATATTAAGAACTCCATACTTACAATCTCAAACTCCCTATTTAGCTTGCATCTGCAGAACAAATCTCAAGCTCTGCCCACCAAAGTGGAGAAAGTCTAGGCACTGCTGCATCAGGTGTTATATTTGTTATCTCTCTCAGCCTCACACACACTTCTTTCATTGTTGGCCTTTGCTTTGGGTCAGCATGAACACAAGATTTGATCAATTCAGCAACTTGTTCTAGCTTATCTTCTTCAAAAGAGGCTAGAGTTGGATCCACCTTTTCTTTCAAGGGACTGTCCCCTTTTAAATAGTCTGATGTGGAGTCCTCAAGTGAGTATTTGTCAACTGAATAAGGGATTCTGCTTGTTACCATTTCAAATAATAGAACACCAAAGCTATAAACGTTGCTTTCTGGGCTTGCTAATGGAATATCAGTGTTTTTTGTGCCCCTGGTCTTCATCTCAGATGAAGTCATCTCATTCCAGAAACTCAAATCTGACATTTTTGCTGCATAGTCCTCAGTAAGAAAGACGGTGGAAGAGTCCATCTTGGTAAGGGCTATTGGAGGGTCCAATTGGTGCATGTGTTGCATGCAATAAGCCATGCCCATTGCAATTCTGAGTCTTGTTACCCAATTCAAGTGTTCTGCTTCTTTTACTGCAAATTTTAATAACATCAGATACATTAGCTATTTTCCAACTTAAACACCAACAGAACGACAGAAAAGCATATAGTTAAAAGTAACTATTGCATTTGGAAGAGAAAATGAAACATAAAGAGGCAGAGCATATAACCTTCCAATATAATGAGACCTCAATTTCTCCTGCAAATATGATTCGTATCCTAATTACAGAACTACTACTGTTCAGCAACTATCTTTAATTAACGGTAACACCCCACACCATTAATAATTTTCCCAATTAGCCCCTTTAAGATGACAGGTTATGACATGATGAGCTTTAGAAGAATAATTAGTCAACATTGACTAATTCATTGGCTCTGGGTGGCCAGACATCTATATTTCCTTGTTTTTTCATGTCTCTTTTAAAAGAAGAATAGTTGCTTAAACCTAGAATTCCACAATTGATTGAAATGACATGAAATTTTAATAGAGATTCCTAGAAGCCAATGGTTAACCCCTTTTTAATTCTAACAAGACATACACTTCTAGAAATGCGGAAGCTTATCATAATAGGCACAACCAAGTCATCATGTTTCATTTCAGATAAACTGGAGAGTGAAACCAACAACTGAAAGTAGTATATTAGAATTTGGGATTCTTAACATCATCATAGTATGATTTTCTGTGTAATAGCAACACCGAAATTATAGGTACTCACTGTGTAAATGCTCAAAGAGTGTCCCATTAGGAGCATATTCAAAAACCATCATTCTAGTGAAAGGCTCTTCTTCTTCACAGTATCCAAGTAGGCTGACAAAATTCTTGTGGTTCAATTTTGATAATGTATCAATCTGAAACCATAATTTCTTTAGAAGTTAGTCAGATTTAAAATGCTGAAAATATACAACTGATGTTGATTCTTATGGTATTATACCTTTTTCCTAAACTGCACTTCTAAAGTCTTTGACCAATCCTTGGATGATGTCACTGTAACAGATGCTACAGCAATTTCAACTCCATTAGATAAAGTCCCTTTGTACATCGTTCCAATAGGTGAATGACCAATTACATTACTAAAATCTTCACATGCTGCTTCAAGCTCCAACCTCTTTAGCTTTGGCACCCCTGAAATGTAAACATCTTTCATGTATGTATGAAGGCAGAATATGTACATATGAAACATAAGGAATATAATTCAACAATAAAAGATAGAAATTATGCAAGTGATAGTAATGGGATCATCAAGGACCCAATAAAATTGAAGAATTTACTCCTATCTTTCTCGTGTTGCAGGAACCTGAATCTGTGTGTGTATAGAAGTTTATTTCAACCATTTTTTTATTCTCATAAAATTATAAGAAAAGAAATACTCAGATTTACCAGTCACAAATGCCTTCTGAAGCTGTCCACTTAGTCCTGTTGCCCAAGGTTTCACAGTAGGTACTTTACTGGTTTTACAGAGGTATATGCCAAGGACTAAAATAAGAAGAAACACACCACTGCCTATACCTCCAGCCAAAATTGCAACATGATTATGCTTTGAGTGAGGCGAGGAAGAAAGAGAAGGAGGTGTGGAAGTATTGCGATCAGGGGAAACTGGATTTGGCATTACTGGTGGTGTTGCTGATGGAGATGGGGAAGCTGATGGAGATGGGGAAGCTGATGGAGTTGGGGAAGCTGATGGAGATGGGGAAGCTGATGGATGGGATTGATCGCCTCCACGATTACGAATATCTATAGATTGCAGCAGTCCCCGAAGACCTGCTCTATCATGGCCAACATTCCTTGATACAAATAAAATAGCACATATTAGATTGCAATAACAAAAGTTGCCAAAACATGGTATACAGAGAAAGAGTGACCCCAGATTTGTGAAAGATTTCTCATTGAATATAACCCTGAAGTCGACCCTCTTTCAACGGATTGGTGACTTACCGTGGGATGGATCTTCCCACACAAGATGGCACTCTAACTGCCCTAGTTAGCTGGTTTTCATCCACTTGACTTTCAGAAAGCATCTTCAGTTCATTAATTTCTGGAGAGAACCCACCAAGAAGCTCGTTGTTGTCCAGCAAACTGCAGTAAGTATAAAATCAGTACAGTGGTAGAAGTTTTCAAAAATGAAAAGTTAATTGTCCAATAAGTAGCTTCCTACAGGATTGCTAGTGATATATTACTGCCAAGATCTGCTGGTAGAGAACCACTGAAGTTGTTGAATCCCAAATCCAAAACCTCCAACTCTTTCAAGTTGGCAATTTCTTCTGGGATGATCCCACAGAAAGAATTGTTCCGCAAAATACTGTAGCATATTCCCCACGATATTATTAGACAGCAGAAAATGATAGAAATCATTGATGATATGCACTACAAAATGGATCTAGTTAACAAACACTTGCTTACATGGACTTTATATAAGGAAGGTTCGCAAGCTCAGGTGCCAGAGTTCCTTCCAGACAAAGATCTTTCAAATTTCTGAATAACAAAATAGTTTGTTATGATTAGAACAACCACAAGATTGAAGTGAAATGGCAGGTCATGGTGAAACTATCAAGTCAACCATATGAACAGTATCACATTTGCCAGTGTATTATAAGAATTATCATGATATGATAACACGAGGCAAATTTACCATAAAAAGAACAAGATCAATTGTCATATAACACATTATTTTTTGCTATTCAACAGTTTTGACCAAAAACACAGAGAACATAGAGTAGAAAAAAAAAACGTGGATCTCTTATTTGATATCCCCTGGACACAGACAGAGAGATCTACTGTTCTTCCTTTCTATTCTAAACTCCTCTCTCTTAGTTATGCCCTCAGCTCAGAAAGTAAACGAGCATAGAACCACATTTATTCGATTTCTGAAAGACAGGAAATGAAATCACCACTTACAAAACCACTACTCTTCCATCCAAGCACTCAACTCCAAACCAATTACACGGGTCTAGCTCCCCTTCATTATCAATCCAATTTGACAAAGCACCAAAAGGGTCACTCACTATTCTCTGCCTCAACTTCAAAAGAGCCTTACCTGCAAAGAAACACCATATCTTAGCTTCTCCAGGGTAGCAAAAACTAACTATAGAGAAATACAGCATCTCACAAACCTAAAATTCCACACCTTCGTCACTTAAAGACCAGCACAGACCCAAGCTCTGAAAGACCAGCCACACCAACACGAACTGCATAAGTCCCCAACGATCCCTGAACCGACAGAAATTCCAGCTCTTTTCCATTATTGTTGCTGATCAACGACAACACGGACGGAACCCAGATTGAGAGTTTTTGCGAGAAAGGAAGATGAACTGAATTGAATCGCAATGAATCAGTCTACTAGCGTATCAAGAAAGACCGAATTGAGAAGAAAACGGAGAAGAATGTGCAAAAGGGGCGATGTCAAAACCATGCTCTGGCAGTTTGCAAGCTAGTTTAGACCCAGAAAAGATTTAAAAACGCGTACACTCAATTACAAATTGTTTTGCTTTTTTTCTTTATTTGAATTTTGAAAGTTCAACTTTTTTTCCAGTTAAAATAAAAAAAGATACTATAAATTATAAAGCGCACCGCACAAGAAGTTTACACTGTCATTACTTGAGGGTTAAATTTCTGGGGTTTGTATTTTTCAATTTTTAAGAAAGACTAAAAAATACAAGTGATTCTTATACTCACATATATAAAAAATAATCTTAAAAGTAAAATCAATGTGTTTATTATTTTGAAATTAAATAAATTAATAAGAATTAATAAGTAATTAATTAAATATATATTTTTTGCCTTAGATATTTTATTTAAAGTTTAATTAGCTCAATTTAAATTAATTTAAGCTAAACAAATTTTCAAACAGTTTTCCTTCTTAAAAAAATAAACGAATGATAATCAACGAATGATGAATTAGAGTAATAAATAATTAATTTTTTAAGTAAAATTTTGAGTTGAAATTATGTATGAAAACATTTAAAATAATTCTATTCTACTATAAAACTTTAATAAATTAATTTAAATTAGTCAAAAACCTAAAAAAAAGAAATTTGAATATTGGTGGTTTTAAAAAATGATGACTGAAGGATAAGACATGAATGGGCGCGTCTGGGCTGTAGCACGAGTTGGAGCCTATCATCGGGCGGACTTGACTTAGTTTTTGTGAATTGACGATTATATCAAACATGTCCATGTCTCGCCTTATCTTTCTTTAGAATTGGTAAAACACACCACACCACTTGATGGATTTGGAACTTTCCTCGAAGTTGCACTATCATATATATAAATATATATATATATATAGACTATAATTAATTATGTGCATATAATAAAGTAATTATATATGATATGATTTTTTGTTTGGATTTTGTGGGATTTTTTTTTCCTAAATTGCCGACTACTGTTGACCATTTAATATTGCTTATTGCATGAGTATTTTTCCTTCTTTATTTTTTTCCAAGAGTTCTTGGCCATACCAGGTGTCATCTTGTGCATGGAAATGGAATGGAAAAGTTATACTTTTTAATTATTTTTTTAAGAAAAGTAATTTTGTGTTAATAATACCAAGACTTCTGTGACGTGAACTAAACTTATCATGACCTTAGCAATAAAATAATATGTAACATCCTCTAATGTATCTTATATATGAGAAGTTTAATTTAATATGAAAAGTGCAGTTCCTTATTTATTGAGTTTTTGAAGACTTGGTTTTGCTGAGATATCTCTCAATTCACATGGATGAATATGTATTTTTTTCCTTTGAAACTTTATTAATATATATTATACTCAGTTATTCATAAACATGGACGGAGATAAACTTAACCATGGGGCGGCATGCATAGAAAAATAAATCCGAAAAATGAATAAATTGCTGAAAGTGATAACGTCTAACCTAACATTAATTCTGATTGGAAAACTAATATAAGAAAAATTAAATAATTAAAAAGATGATATCTATATTATATTAATTATATTTGTAATATATAACTAATGATTTGGGTGTGCGTACTAAAGTGCATGTAAATATTGTTTAAAAAAATTGGAATATATATAAAATAAAAATTATTATATTAAAAATAATAAAATTAAGTAATATATAGTTTTTAATTTTTTACTCTTGTATTATTTATGTTACCTTCTTAGTATTTTTATTTTTTTTTCTTATTTTCTAACATCATATTTTTTAAAACATGATATTTTATTTTATATAACATAATATATAATTTTGGAAATGAATGATCTGAAAGTTTCAAAATTATTATAATATAAATAATATAAATATAGATATGTGAGATATTAATGAAGAGTTATAAAAAAATTATTTAAAAAAATGAGAATGTACATATCAATATATATATATATATATATAATATAAGTTCAAGCACCCGAAATTTCAAAAGTAATGTTGTGCATTTTAATCTATCAAATAATTAAGTAAACAAAAACTAAAAAAATCAACCCTACAATTTAATTTAGTACATTGGAAAGCGGCTTAATTTTAAGTTTAATTTTCAAATGAAATAATGAAACTAGTCGCCCTTAATCTTATATATAAACCATTGGAAAAAATTTTAAAAATACAATAAAATAAAATAAATCGCCCTTATAGACCAATATTCAATTATTCGAAAAGTTCAAGATTTAGTCCTCCATGTACATTATTAAAAAATGAATACCCAGCTTTGACGTGTATAGCCTCTTACCTCGTAGAATATATAGAATTTGGTATTCATTTTCACATTTTTTATGAGACATTATTATATAAGTATAATAAATCAAATTGGTATATTAACTAAACCAAAAAAAATGATCAAACACAACTATATATTGATAATCCGTAGAGTGATGAGTCACGTTACATTATTCTTTATCTTCATTCTTCAACTCTAAGAAAATGGTAATGAATTTCCTAATTCAAAAGAAACTATTGATTTGCTCTTGTGACATAATTTACGAGAATCAATCGGGTGCTTATGATGGGATAGTTGAATTTATTTTGGGAGAGAGAGTTATTATATTATTTCGTATAATCATTATTATTATTTTGATAAATGTTGACTAATTGTTATAGAAGCAAAATTACCTAGTTTTGACATATGAGCTGCCTTGGATGTATGTATGTAGTCATATATACATATTATAAAGTATAGTCGTAGGCGGCCCGTTGCTTTCATGTTTTGACACATCAGCTTTCCTTTTGCGTATAAACTCTTTCAATTGGATGCTCTTTCAAAATCCATGGGCAAAGAGTGGACTACTTATTATATTTTAAAATAAAATAATGCGTTTCAGGTTTGTCTGTACAAATAATTTTAAATAAAATCCATGAGATTTCATTAATTTGAATCACGTTAATCAAATTTTAATAAATTTTTAAATATTAGTAATTAAAAAATAGAATGGATTAATTAAGTTTATCATTTTATTTATTTATTTTAATAGTTTACCATTGAAGAAAATCATACCAATGAACAAAGTGAGAAGAAAAACATAATTTTAGAAGTTTAAATAATAATAATAATAATAATAATAATGAATCTTCATATGTACTAAGAATGAAACGCCTCATTCAATATAACTAAAGTAAGATTAACTATTTCTCCATTTTAGCTATATTTGAAAAGTTTCCTGTTTTGATAAATAAAAAGTTAACGGGTTGGGAGAGAAATATACTTCCTAAATTTTTGTTAGATATCATAATTAAATCAGATATTTAATAAGAAGTTACATTTAAATTTTATCTTTAATGTAATAACATATGGTAAGCAATGAATCCCAAAAAGTTTGTCATAACGCGAGGGTACGTACAAGTCAATCTGTGAGGTCAACTTAGATAAGTATGAACCATCAGATTGTCATTAATTTCCACGAGGATACCCGATTTCACCCGTCACAATCAAACCAATCTTTCTTAGCCACGCGTCCCAAACACGATAAAGCTGAAGTAAATCTTGAAATTAAATACTTCATTTTAAAATATAAAAATTTAAATTTAAATTTTATATATAAAAAGTTAAATTATTTAAGAGATTTTTTTTTATAATGTTCACAGTTGAGAGGGGGAAGGGTTTTCTACATAAAATTTTAAATTTTAAAAAAGATTTATATTTTAATATAATTTAATTTAATGAACGTATTACTATTTTGTTAAATTTTAAATAAAAAATTAATGAAAATATGTTTTTTTATAAATTATAAAATTTAAAAAGTTTTAAATTAAATTTTATAATAAAAAAATTTATTTATATATAATATAATATATAATTATGAGACATTTTAACCTATATACAAATATTCTTACCAAAAAAAATTTTATAAAACGTTAGTCAATTTGAATCAGATGACTGGAACCAATAAATTTTTTAAATAGTAACTTGAACGAAAAAATCTTGTGGGGAAGTGTGGTTTCGTACGTGGTTTTCAACTTTTGATTATGAAAATGACGCTGTAATTACTTTTTTAAAATCATTTATTTGCGAGGCCACCTACCCCTTTCTTTCCCTCCAAACACCATTAAATGTCATATGGATGTTACAACCGAATTTGTATGTCTCCATTAATGCCAAACTAAATTACACACACGGCATGAAACTGAAGAAACTGGTACCAACGTATGTGTTGGTCCAAGATAGAACAAGAACAGGTTTGGATATTTAATTTTAAAAAATGTTGTATATAAAGTAAACACTATGTAAAAAATCTCTTTTTAAGTGCTTGGTACGTTCTAGTAGATTAGTTGTTTACTTGCAAGGATACTTTCAATTCATTTTAAAGAAAAAGAAAAAAATAAATTAGTACATATAGAATGACCCACATTTTTTATTTTTATCTTTTTTTTATGAAATTAATATTTTCAATTTATAATAAAAATTAGGTAAAATTATTTCTATAATTTTTATCATTTCATTTAATTTTTAATTAAATTTTTATAGTTAAAAAATTATAATTGAGTTTATATAATTTAATAAATTTTTAAATTAATTAGTGTTGTTAATTTTTTATTGAAATTAGATCAAATTTTGTTAGTATTATTAATATATAATATCTTATCACTCTAAATATATATATATTATTCGTATTAATAAAAGAAGAAAAAAATATATAATGATATAAAATTTACGTACATATATAAAATAAAATAAATTTTATGTTAAGTAATATGAATAAATTGATTTAAATTAAGTAAATTTATAATATTTAATGATATATAATTAGTACATTATCAAAATATTGATAAAAATTTAAACTTAAAAATTAAGTAAAATTATAAATTAAGAAGATTCAAATCTGGTTGGGACATGCATGAAGTGAGACCAATATCGGACAAGCCAATACCAACCAAACAAGTTGAAAGGTATAAGTCAACAAGTAAACCAGAGGAAATGAAAAGAGTATAAATTATAAAAGAGACAAATGTTTATTTTCTCTATTATTTAAATGTCATAATAAGATATACGAAAAATAAAGAAGGAATCAATTTAATCATATGTGTCTAATTACAGTTATACGTTAAGATAGCTAATAATATAATTTAGATAATGATTTTTTATTTGGTTTTCCAAAGAGATTAAATTTTCAAATATTTTTTTTAAGAATTAAATTTAGATAATTAGATTTTAAAGGATTAATTGAGAAGTTAGTCATTTTTATTTACAAAGTTCCTCTAAGTAATTCTAAATGGGTTTTTAAAATGCACATTACAATTTGGAAAACTAAAGTATAAATAACTAATTACTAACAAAATTTAAAGGGGTTAATTTCCACATATATATAATTACTAAAATAATTTTGTTTA
This sequence comes from Senna siamea, assembly GCA_031216115.1. Lineage (NCBI taxonomy): Eukaryota > Viridiplantae > Streptophyta > Magnoliopsida > Fabales > Fabaceae > Senna > Senna siamea. The sequence goes on along the minus strand of CM062367.1, from coordinate 9,795,026 downwards.
TAAAAATTTAGACAACTAATTTTATTATCAACTATATCATCTATTATACATTCTTTTTTTTTTGGGTATAATTATACATTCTAGTTCATATATTAAATGTCTATTTAAATATTATTTTATTCTTTTATTTTTTAAAATTATTTTATAAAATTAGTTATAAGAATTTATGCTAATATTATTTTCAGATATTTATATATATGTTATTAATAAAAAAATTTATTTTTTATATCTTTTATTTTAAAAAATTAAAGTTCAGAATATATTTTAATTGTTATGTTTTTTTTTTTTCTAAAACACGTATTTTAATTTTTTATTTTCTGTAAAAAATATTTATTCAAATAATTTTTATATATTTATTTTTAAAAATAAAAAATAATTTTTAAAAATTATAGGCTATAAATACCAAGTTATAATATATATTTTTTTGGACAGGAAAGTATCAATGAAATTGATCTTTAACAAAAAGAAGAGTGGTCCAATTTGAGGAAAAGAAAAAAAGGAGCACTGGGGCACACGAGTGAGACGACACGACAAGCTCTTGTTCCCACCACGCCATTGTAGTAACGATCCATCGACCATTATTTGAAAGCAAAACTTTGCTTCTTCCTCCACACATTTAAAGTGTGTTTCCTACTTATGAGAACAATATTTTGGATGCAGTGAAGAATTTAAAGGGAACATTTTTAAAATAGGCTAAATTTTTAGAGAAAATTAAAAAAATATATTGCTTTTCCTTAAAGGCTTTCTTTATTTTTATTTTATTTTATTGTAATTTGGGTAAATGTGTTGTTAATATTTTATAACGTTATTAAACTTTGCTAAGAAATATGTTTTTTATTTTAATGTTTTAACTTTTGTATTTACTTCTAGGAAAGCAGGTTTATATTTTTTTTTTATAGGCAAAAATATTTTTTTATTTTTAAAATTTAAAATTTTTGTTAATTTGGTCCTTGATTTTTTTTTATCAATTAAATTATTAAATTGTAATTAATTTTATCATAATTTATAACCATGTCCAATTTACTAATGGCAAAAACTTTATTTTAGTCCTTGAAGTTTAATATTTTTCTTAATTTAGTCTCTCATATTTATTCGTTTTTAATTTGATCTCTTACATTTGAAATCATTATCAATTTGAACTCATTGTTTACATATTTGTTATATATTTTAACGGTTTTATGGATAGATGAATATAATTGATAACGATTTTAGGAAAAAAATGAAAATTTTTATTTTTTTTAAATTAAAAGACTAAATAATTAAGATAAGTAACTTTTACATATTAAAAAAAATATATTCTCTTTTATTTATTTAATTTTTTTAATGAATGCTCTTTTTATTTTCTTAATATTAGAACTTAGAATCGTTGCAATTATGATTGAAATTTTCTCTAGTTAAAATTCATAAATTTTAAATCATATATTTTTTTTAAATTTAAACAATAAGTTTTTTCTTTGAAATTTAATGTTCAAGTAATGTATACTTAGCATGAATTGGCAACATTTTGTATGAATACTTCCTCTACTCAGATGTACATTTATATCTCAAAAATCATATTTACAAACTGTAAAATGCATCCTATATAAAGAAAACTTATGTATTCAAAAATAGAGAAAATCATTGTTTTTTTCTCCCAAAAATATATTTTTTCTGAATTTAATTTTTCAAAAACTAAAATTTTTAATTTGGATCATTAATGAATATTTCTCAAACAATTTTTTATAACAATTTTTTTGGCCAATATAATTTTATTGGAGATTGAAATTCGAATCTTAGTTCACCACATTGTAATTAACTAATCCTTTTACTATATTCAATTCTTATTAATTTTTTTGTGACAACTTTTATATTTTTGACAAAAATCTCATTTTGGTCCCTCAAGTTTAATAATTGTCCCAATTTGATCATTCATATTTATTTATTTTTAATTTGATCATTCACATATGAAATTGTTATTAATTGGATATCTCCGTCTACATATAGGTTATATATTTTAACGGTTTATAGACAAAGAGACTAAATTGATAATAATTTTAAACATGAGGGACTAAATTGAAAACGAATAAACACGAGTGACCAAATTAAAAAAATTAATAAACTTGAAGAATCAAAATGAGATTTTTGTTATTTACTAATGGAACTTGTATACATCAAATACCACGTAATCTTTTGTGGAGGACAAGAGTTTAAGATGTATATTATCTCATCTCAATTATTGAAATTAAAACTATGGAACGTTTAGTATAGTGTCATCTTATATACCATGTTATCTTAAATAATATGATATCTGATAGTATAATCTTACATACTATGATATTTATGTTCGATAGATTAATTGATGACATTTTATATGACAATAATATAAGATGCAAATGTTTGGTTGTGTATATTAATCAATGTAATTTGTTTTCTGTAATTTTCAAATATACCCTTATAAATTTAAATAAATTATCTATTATATTTATATTATTATTTTAAAGAATTTGTAATTAATTTTAAATTAAAAACAAACCATTAGTAAAAAAAAAATAGAGAGTTATAAATATAAGGAATGCTTTTAGTAGGAAAAAAATATAAAATAAAATAGATGATATTATTAATTTATATTAGAATGTAAACAAAATATAATATGTATAAAATTGTTACACTAAAAACATATCTCACCCAATAGTGTGACATAATATTTTTAATATTATAAGATAACACATTTTTTGGTGCGATGTGATAATAACATATTGTTATTTCATATGTTATTGTCTTATCACAAAGCACTAACAAATTGTGTCATTAAACTCTGTTATTTAAGATAACACTGTGATGACACCATCCTAAATGATCCCTAATTACCATCAACTTGTTTACTATATATAAAATTAGAATAAATTATAAATGTCAAATGACACAAATCTATCCTTAATTTTGAAGAATTACTAAGTTTTTAAAACATATCTATTGTTTTAATTTGATTCTTAAATGATAAAATATTTTAATTTAGTCATTAAATTAATTAAAAATTATTTTTTAAAAATTAAATCAAGATAATATAAAATTTTTATGAGTTAAATTGTTAATTTACTCTATTTTTTCCCTAAAATCAAAAGATGAATTACATAATTAGTCTTTCTTTGGTGCAACGAAAGATAAAATACAATTTTATTTGATCATTTAACTAAAATGCTCTTACGTATTAATTATTTATATAACATAATAAGTATTAAATATCTATTTGAACAAACATTAATTTAGAATCAATTAAATTTTTAATTTTTCACATAAAATAAATAACATTACAATAAGTTTTAAGAATTTGTTCATTAATTTTAATAAAAATAAACATTATCTTATAGGGTATTTTGAACCATATATATATATTGAAAAAATGGAGGAGAACCAAAAATAATTTCCTGTGATAACCATAGAGCAAATGAAAGTGGAAGATATTCTAAATTGAAGAGAAAAACAAAATTGTATTATATAAAACAAAATTTGTGTGCTGTTTGTTCTGTGTGTTCATATATATATATATATATATATATATATAGATAGATAGATTATATGCATATATGGTTAGGTTGGAAGCATCAGGTCCTCAATGAGAGCAGCTATGATCAATGGCTGGCGTGAATGCTTGTTAAACACTCAAAACATTCACGTTATTATCACAATTCACAACTATTCCTTCTCTCTCTCTCTCTTAAGTGTTTATTAATTGATTAACTCAATTCATTGATTAGCGCAACTATTGACTCATGGCAAGATAAGATCCTTCATATATCTTTCGTCGAGGCGAAGTTTGAATTAATATTGAGCTAGCTGATATATATGTATATATATATAAGATCCTCCATATATGTATGTATGTATAATTAATAAAGGGTTTGCTTTCTTTCTCACAAGTTGAATGGAGGGTAGCTAGCTAGCCATGACATTCGCAGCTCCATTATCATAGTAAGCCGCACACCCTATAGCTATATACCTATACCTATAATATATACATACATTCATACATGTATATATATATATATATATCAAAATTTGTTGAAATATTTTTATTTAATAATATTATGTTTTTCATAATAAAAATAATTTTTAAATTTAATCAAGCATTAAAATTTAATTTTGATTGAATAATTTTAATTGTCAAAAAGAAAAAGGATTCTTGAAGTATTAAATTCTTAAAAGTAAAATAATTTTGTTGTAGTTCAGTCCAACTATTTTAAAAGAATATGACCCAAACATCATTAATGAGTCCAAAGCCTAATGTTTTTCTTCTCATTCTTTTTGATCAGACCCAACATACTTTATCGGTTCAAAAACATAAAATTACAACTCTTTTCATGAACAAAATGAAGTCTCCCTGCTTATGAAAGCTTTTAAATTAAACAGCATAATTTCAAAAAATTTTTTGACAAAAAGTAAGAAATGCCAAGTGTCCAGTACATGTGTAGAATATCCAGAAAGGAAACTGCCTTCTATTGTACATGTACATGGCTCAAGAAAAGAAGCCTAAATTGGAAGAGACTTGAACATAAATGCTGAAGATATATATTTCATTCATTTCAAGACAAAAAGAACATCAAAAAGTTATAAATTTTAAGAGATCAACAATAAAAGGATTACAGTTTATCATCTATCATAACATATATAGCTACCTGATCTTTTATATTGATAGTTATTTTATTGAAGCATTTTCAATTGTCTCAAGATTGTTAAGAGAAGCGTCTAACATTTATTATCTTGCTTAAAAAGTTTTTACTAACTATTTTTTTAGTATTAATTGCAAACTCCAACAGATAGAATTTAAATTCTTAAATGTTGGTAAATTGTTTTCAGAAGCTAAGAAGCTAAAAACTAAAAATTTGACTGTTCACTTATATTATCTGAAGTTAATTGATTGCTCTTAAGTGTTCGATTGCTCTTAAGTGTTCGTTTGCTCTAAGTGAATTTGTTGTTGCTGAATTGTAGTTTGAGTCATAAATTATCTTCATCTCTTTGTCATTCTGTCCAAGTGTCTGGTGAAAACCTAGTATAATTTGGTGAGAGATTTATTGGGGAGTTTTTAAATTAGTGGGTTGATGGTTTAAATTTGTTTGAGAGAAATTTTGAGGTTGTTCATTGAGAAAATTTAATTTAGGAGAGTAAGAGAGAAATATTAAAATATTTTTGTTATGTGCTTAGAAAGAGGATATAAAATCAAGTTTTGATCTAAATCTCTATAAATTATTGATATGATATTTTCTACTCTATCTCTTTCTTTTCAATTTTAAGAAAAAAGAAATTTTTTCTAAGATATTTGATGAGGAACAAGAACTTTTGAAAAAAAAAAAAACATTAACTTGTTTTTGACCGTACACTTAACTTTTAATATTTTGAAATGCACTAAAAAAATTGTAAGTTTAAAAAGAAACTAATGCAATCCCCTTTCTTGATTTACTGTCTGACTAACAAAACACATGCATTGTTAATTTGGAATTAATATATAATTAAATCCACCAATTAATGGCTAGGTAACTAGCTAAAACCTTGGAAATTAAACCATGTTCACTGAAAAATGGGTGATGCAATGGAACTATTTTTCTGTATCATCCCAAAACTAGAGATGAAAAGTTTATATAAATATTCATCCGATCATGCATTAACTTCCATTGGTGTGTGTGAGTCTTTGTATCGGAAAATAGGTAATCAGAAGAACTGTGCTTACTATACAAGAAAAATTATGAACATATATTATTATATGTCCTAAGTCCTAACCCTAATGGGTGCAGAAGCGTATAGCAATTAATGAATAATGTTGAAAAACAAAGAAAACAGACGGTATCCCCACCAATGTATCAATAATTTTGAAATTCAATTTCTCTTGGCAAAATATTATATATGTGTGTGTGTGTGTGTAGCAGTAAAGTTCATATATATTATATGTGATGTGACTTTCTATCATTTATATAAAAAAGCTTAATTTCATGCATATTGAAAACCTGAGTCCAATCCCACTGAAGGATAGAGTGAGGGCATGGAAGCTGAGGCTGAGAAACATGTCGTTTGGTTTCTTCGAAATCATCACCAACTTTGAAGATGATAAAAAAACAACAGGAGACAAAGTAAAGCTGTTGTTTTCCTAATCTTTTAATTGACGAAATATCAAGCCATTGTGGTTAGACAGACTTGAGAATGAAGGGAGTTGGGTCACGTGATATCACATGGTGCAAGCAGTACAAATTTGCATTATTGAACAATAATCTTGTCTCGTGAGGCTAGTCTTCAATGGAGAGGCTGGTAGAGGTATGCGAGCCGGAGATACGAATAGATTTTGCTCTGAACTGTAAATGCCGAGCCAGGGTGCGTCTCAGATCTCTATGCGCTACCACATCCGTAGCCTTCAAGATCCAAACCTCCTCACCTGACAAGTTCCTGGTTAACCCACCTTGTGGACTCATCTCCCCTTTGTCTTTCGCAACCTTCCAAGTCATCCTCAAGCCTCAGTCCCAACTTCCCCCAACCTATCCTCGCTCTCCTTCCGATCGCTTCCTCATCAAAACCGCCGAGTTCGTCCCCAACTCCTCCTCTTCCACTCGTCCTGACTCCATCAACTCCTGGTTCGCCTCCCTCCCTAATGCCTCTTCCACTCACAACCTCAAAATCAAGGTAGCCTTCGTCGGTCCCGTCCTTCTGCGCGATGCTGTCTCGCGCGGCGATTTAGATGCTGTCAGGAACTTCATCAAACGGCGGAGGTCAGTGCTCGCCGATTTGTCGCCCAATGAAGCTGAGTCACTCCTCCGAGTGGCCACCGAGTTGGCTAACCCGGACGGCATGGTGCACTTGCTATTGGAAGCGGGGTTGAGGGTACAAGAGCCGTTGTTGGGATCGGATAACTCGAACCACAATGTGGACCCAAGATGGGCTTCCAAGGGCTGGGATGAGTTACACGTGGCGGTGGCTTTTGATCGAACGGATGAGGTTCTCCTATTGTTGAAGACGAAGCCATTGGGGTCGCTAGATTCCAGAGATCACAGGGGTAGGACCCCTTTGCATTTGGCAGCGGAGAAGGGAAATGTCAGGTGCGCGCGCGTTTTGGTGGAAGGCGGTGCTGATAAGAATGTCAGGTGTAACGACGGTGGCACACCGTTGCACAGGGCTGCCGCGAATGGTGACCGTCGGATGGTGGAAATGTTGCTTGAGATGGGGGCTGATCCAACAATAATCGACGATCGTGGCCGTTCATCCCTTGACATTGCTCGTGATGAAGGACATGTGAGTGCGTCCTTTCATTTTTTGTCATCATATTAAGGAGTAAGGACGGGTATGAATTCTCGGCAGTTTAAAAGGTCGCTGTCCTCGACAGTTCTATACATTAAGTCTTTTTTAAAAATTTTTTTTTTTAATTTTAAGATGTAAAACGGTGCATTTTAAAAAAATTTTTTTTTTTAAACACAAGACTGCGAAGGACAGCTTCCTTTCAAACTGTCAAAGATCCATTGAAAGTAAGGACCGACCATTATATGCAAGTGAGCTCTAGTTTTTCTAATATAAAATTAGAAAAGACAAAAAAGAAATTGAAAACTTTGCTTTTGTCATGATTGAAAAAAAAAAAGGTTGAAATAATTCTTTTAGTGTATATGGTTTGAATTCATTTTATAATTTAAAATTTTGTAATTAGGGCTTTTGTAAGGTTTAAAGCAGAAGTGATAAATTGTGCAGAAAGAGGTAGTGGAGATAATGGAGCAAGGAGAACAAGTACTGGCAGCAGCGAGGCATGGAGATGTGAAGAAATTGGAATCCCTATTGAAGAGAGGAGGCAGTGTGCAGTACTGCGATCAATATGGTTTGACAGCACTTCATGCGGCAGCCATGAAATGCCACAAAGATGTGGTATTGATGCTTATTGAAGCAGGACTGGACTTGGAATGTGAGGATGAGGAAGGTCACGCGCCGCTGCACATGGCGGTGGAGGGTGGCGATGAAGAGACCATACATGTTTTGGTGAACAAGGGTGCGAATGTTAATGCTGAGAACAAGAAGGGTGCAACCCCTTTGTACTTGGCTAGAATTTTGGGATATAATGGCATTGCTGAATTTCTTGTAAGCAAGGGAGCACTGTCTTCTTTTCCTGTAATTTTACCCTAATCACTACACTCACATAATCCTAATCCTAATCCTAATGCTCAGATTTTGATATGCTAGTAATTTCCTTTTTCGGCTCTTGTTTGTTACTTCCAATGAAATGAGTAAGTGCTTTCCTACATATTCAGAGAGCTTACCCGAAAAACTTGTTGATTAATAAGTAAACAACAAATGTTGATACGACTACGACTATCCACTCTTTTAGTTAAGAAATTTCCTACCTACCAAGCTTAATTCAGTTATATAATTCATGACTTTAAAACAAAGCATCCGCATGATCCAAATTGAGCATATATATAGAGATATATGCATATGTTAGGACATTATCACCATTTACATCTTGCTGCAAAGTTTAATTCTTCGTGGATGATTATACAAGAATCCATTATACCTCTTATCTTTCTTGACTTTATCAACGTATCATTGTAGGCTGTTAAATTGAAAATGTAATAATATATTATAGCTCTGATGCCAAGAGTTCAGATACCAGAAATCCTAAAATATATCAACTTTTTTATTTTTAATAAAAAATTTACTTATATGATTAAATTTGTTATTTTTTTTTTTTAACACAAGAAGAATTGAATTGTTAACATTATATTTTACCTTGCTGCTCAGGCTCGAAATTCCGTCCGTACAGTTAATCCCCTTACTTAAACAGTTGATTGTATAGCCAACACAATGAAATCAGCATTCGACATGGACATGAACGCCTACCTCACTCTCACTGTCCTCTTCCTCTCCTTCTTCACAGACTCAGCCTCACCCTCACCCTTCTCCCACGAAGAGCGTTATACCAGATCCTTCCCCATCTCCCGCTCCCTCCGCCGCTACCACCGTTCCCAAGAATACTTAGAGGTCACCCATCCTACACCGTCCGATCAGCTCAACCCATCATGCTCCCACAACATCCTACGCCACTCCTTCGCCAACACCATCAACTCCCCTCCCTTCACCACCCCTTACTTTCCTCCTTCCCATTGTCCTTCCCCTTGGTCCCGCGTTTTCCTGGAATTCCGCGCCACCTGTAAAGGCGAGCAGTACGACCGCATCGCCGGCTTGTGGCTCGGTGGCGCCGAGCTCCTTCGCACCAGCACCGCCGAGCCGACCAAGTATGGAGTCTTCTGGAGTGTTCGGAAGGATGTCACCAGGTACTCCTCTCTCCTATTGAGGTCTGATTTGGATCTGACGATGATGCTGGAAAACGTCGTTAATCGTGAATACACCGGGGTTTACCACGTCAACGTGACTCTCTTGTTTTACAAAGAACACCGTGTTCGGGCTCCGATTAGGCTTTCTTGTGAGAGGAGATTGAGGATACTTAGGGATGAATCGGGTGGAGGAATCTCGGAAGTGACAACGAGAGGGGATGGCCAGGGCGAGGCTAATGTGTGGAGTGGTTCACGGGATTTGAATGAATCCCCGGCTGATTTGATTATTCCGATTTCTGATGATGGTGACAGAGGATTTTGGTTTAGAGTTGAGGGGGAAAGGGATGCTCATTCGAAGAGAATTCGAATTCCACCTAATACTCACCGTGCTGTTCTGGAATTGTGTGTGTCTTTTCATGGGAACGATGAGTTTTGGTATTCTAACCCGCCTGATTCGTATATCACAACGAACGGATTAACCACAGGCCGAGGCAATGGAGCTTACAGGGAAGTGTATGTGACAATTGATGGTGAAGTTGTTGGATCAGAGATTCCATTTCCGGTCATTTTCACGGGAGGAATCAACCCCTTGTTCTGGGAGCCCGTTGTTGCAATTGGGGCTTTCAATCTTCCTTCTTATGACATGGATTTGACACCGTTCCTGGGTAAGCTTTTGGATGGGGAAAAACATAGTTTTGGAATTGGTGTGACTCAGGGCATCTCATACTGGCTTGTCAATGCAAATTTGCACATTTGGTTGGATCATCATTCCTCAGTGACTCATGCAAGCCGACTCAGTCATAAGAGACCTGAACTGACGATAGAGCGGCAAGAAGAATTTATAGGACTTGATGGGACGTTTGAGATAGAAGCAGAGAGGGAAACACAAATAGCAGGTTGGATTAGTTCAAGTGCAGGCAACTTGACCACCATTATCTCGCAGGGATTCAAGTTTAAGAATTACATAAGGTTTCAACATAATGGAACTTACAAGGTAGTAAGACAAAAATTTAGAGCAAAGAAGAAGATGAAGGTAGTCAACGGTAAAGGTGAATTGGTTGCATCATTGAAGTTTAAGAGAAAGTATCCTCTGCGTGTTATAACTAAGACTCAGCCATGTCTGCGTAGAGACAGATATGTGCTTATTACCAATGTTTCTCATGCTTTGAAGGAGAAGTATTCAGGTGCGTGCCTTTCAAATTCGGTTAGTAACAGACAGGATTCTACGGGATGGATGGAAGTGAAGGGTCACTCTGTTCTGTCAGGTCAAGCAAGCACACGGCAAAATTATAGTTACAATGATAGGTTCAATTGCTACTCCCGGAATATTGCAGCAACTAGTGGCAGGATAATTGGAGATTACTCCAATTTTGATTGTGAGAGCTGAGAATTCTTTGTACTTTCTTTTCTAGGTGTAGATGTTCTATTGTGACAACATCAATCCCAACATATATGTCCTTCCCATTTGTGTTTGGCGTTTTCTGTACATTAACTTTTGAAACTACGTTTTTCATGTATATATACTGATGAGTGCCAGCTTCTACAACCAGACATAAAACAGTCTGTTATCCCTATAAATTTTAACATATTTGTACGGGCATTTTTACACAGGACTAATATCTTTTTCATTTTAGTGAACGCATCTCTTATCCAATTCGCCATTCGGTAATTTTATCGGGCTTTATTAGTTAATTTAAAAATTAAAATCATCTCATTTTTAATATTTGACATCTCTCTGTACTGTCAAAAAAATGAATATATGACCAACAAAATCTCAATAACAAATATAATTATCTATGCCAAGTAGAAGATCAGCGTTCCACAGCAGCTAATCATAAACTACAAGACAATAGAGGGAGAAATTTGAGTTATCTGCTAACAGCTTAAGAATGATTATCCTCTTCCAGCGACTCTTTAAATCACCTTCCAAGTAACAAAACATCTCTACATATAATAGTTTGAAGTTTGTATTATACAACCGCATTAAAAATCTAGTTTGAAAAAAAATTCAAACAAAATTTAGTAAAAGCTGTCATTCTCTATGCCTTTTTTTAACCCTCAAGGTTGTTTTTTTCGTCACTCTGTTATCCCAGAACCCTGGTTCTCCACATCAACCTCTCCCATTCCTGTATCTTCTTCCTCTTCACTATCTTCATCACCACTGACCTCCTCGTTATCTTGGCGTAGCTTAGCCATGTGTTCAGCGAGCAATTTATCATCACGTTCACTCACCTGAATCAAAACGATGGATGTCAATCTCAAACAAAAGAAAAAAATAATTCCACACTAAACACAACAAAATTTTTTTGCTTGGTTAAACGACCCAAACAAATGTCAAAAATTTAAGATTCAAACAAAAATTTAGAGGATATCAACACTTACTGCTCTAGGTGCCTCCTTCACAGCAAGTTTACCCTTGTGTTGCTCAATTGCTTCAGTGCAAGCCACAATAGCGTCGTTGAGAACCAATATTCCTTGCTCCTATCCAGACCATAACAAGATACACAAATTAGTTTCAGCGTTAAAGTTACCTCTTACTGATTAGACTTTCTAACATAAATTTACAACTGCCTCCAGGATAAGAGCAAAATCAACTACTAATCTAGTTGTAAATCCAAATCATTCCCAAACACAATTTATGAAGCAAAAATATGTTACATGTTAATACAACCAAAATTTGCTTCATATTGAAGTAAACAAAACTTCAAAGGAAACAGCAATTAGTTGTTTAGTTACTAAGCCAATTATCATATCAATTTTTTGTGAAACTGCACAAACCTTGTCAAGAGTCTGAGTGGTAAGAACATAAAGTGGGGGAGCAACAAGTTTGATCTTTACAGGGCAATCATTATTTCCAGCAGCTTCAGCTTTCCGCATTGCCTCCTGCATAATCAAGCAATTATTATGCATCTCTCTCACAATACTTTTGAAGATAAGCAATGATTACCTAACACACCACCAACTTCTAAAGTACCGGCCCAAAGGATAAGATGGAAAAGAATCAATTCAGACCTTAATGTGAAGAACTCCATCAAACTGAAAACATTTCATTTCAATATCTGCCCTAATTTTCAAGGGCTGGGGGGTCATTCGTCTTTTAATATTTTTTACTAGAGCTTCCTTCACTTCTTCTGACACAGCTGGAACCAACTTGGTCACCTATGGGAGACAATTAAAAAAGGCTTCAGACATAAATAAGTTTATGTGGCAAGTTGATCTAAAATAACAATATTTACCTCCTGCCCATCAGGGCCAACCTCCTTGACTTCACGGGTGAGGGAATTCAAAACTGAATCAGGATCAGTCACAATTATTTTAAATGCCTGCACAAAATGAAGTTTAGCTATTACATAATTCAGCAAACACACAAAGAAAAAATTTAATACACATGCTAACCTCAAAAGCATGAATATATTTGCGATATAAAGGCCATCCAATGTGAATATAAAGTTCCTGCATAAAGCCACTTAAATTAGTAGAGGAAATTAGGAGAAGTCAAACAGTATCACCATTAAAAACAAATAATTAGATTAACCTTTGTGATATGAGAAGAACTGCGAAACAGATTAGATGTAGATTCAAGAACTACAAGAAATTAACTGGCAATGATGATATTTAGAGAAGCAGCGATGTAAGATATAGACAATAGTGAGAAAAAAAAAATTCTAGATATAATGGAATAGAATGCTCAATGTCATAAGGTGATGTAGCTTCCTCCTAGTTTGGTTACTGATGGAGTCCCACACCACTCGATGTGGGACTTCTGTAACCCATATTATCCCAGTCCCCATTAGTTACACAAAAGCTAAGATAGAAAGCCTACAATGCCAAAAGAAACATAAAACACTTGAGAAATGAATAGGATCTTATATCATAACTGGTGGTTATGGCCAGCAATAAGTTTTTCTGGAATTTAACCCCCCCTCCCTCTCCATCTTATAGGATTGATGCTTTCTTAACAGCAAATCCAAATAACCAACAATGAACTGCGTGCAATAGAGGTAAGAATAAATTGAATTTATATTTTCCTACAATGGGCATAGGCACCCTGCCCCAACTTCCCCCTCAGGAAAAAAAAAAAAGCATAAGCATAAACAGAAAGAATAAAACTATGCAAAACAAAACAAGTTACATGTTTAGGGAACGTGTCATGAAGGAAAATTGACGTGCATGATTTGAGCAACCTGTGATCTATACATAGGTTTAAAAGCTCCATAATATATGGAACACATTATGCCCCATATCCTCTATGTTGAATAACAATAGAAAAGTAACATAAGAGCTTAAGTATCTAATATTAAGCAGAAAGCCTTTCTGAAACCAAAAAGTAACACAGATTGTAGTAGATCATTAAGCGGCCTTAATTTTCTTGCACCAGATTACTCAATTATGAAATAATCAAGAAAATATTTGAAGTTAGCATGATAAACTGATTCATTCGAAACCAAATTACACAAGGACATTGCAAAATTCTTCAAAATAAATCCTGGTTGGTGACAAAAATCTCATGGACGAAAATGTGCAATTAGTAAAAGGAAGATTACAGAAGGCCACAGTAACAACAGATACAGTTGAAAATACAAAAGCAAGAGGTATCACAACAGCATAGTTTCTACTAACTTCACCCATACTCTCTCCTGATAGTGATAGAAAGTACCACCATCAAATTGCACACTCGCACAGTGACTTGAGCACAAGCAAAATGTTACCTAGTATAATCTGAGCTTTTACATGTTGAACAGTAAAAGCATAAATCCATAATATTCAACCCAAATACAATTTTCATAACAATAACAGTTTCAGATAACCAGAACAAGTCCACATCAAAGGAAAGAGTGCTTTTGGAGTTATATAGTGCCAGAAGGAATTTTTTTGAAGCAAGACGAATAACTTTCTTAGAAGAAAATTTGGAAGGCTCGAATTACTCACACAATCCCTTTTTCATTTGAACAGGGAGAGATAGATCATTCTATTAGAGCATATTAATTTAGAAAGCATAGAACCATCGCTACAAATTCGTGTTGCTTACTTTAATAAGTATAAGATCACTTCATCACATGCTTTTGGACTCCAAAGTTGTTTAGATATTACGTAGTCAAATATTCTCTCTGTTATTTGTTCTACTAAATCTATGGCACTGCTCGTGAAATGCCAGCACTAACGCCTTCAAAAGGTGGCTAGGACGTATGACCTGAGCTATTCAATTCGTACTACACTTGAAGCATGATAAATGAGGCTTTGAAGACCAGAAATCTTCTCTAGGAGCAAATAAAAATACATACAATATTCATTCAACAGTGGCTATCATGTACTTCAGTTCAATTCTTTTTAAATCTCTTTTGGGAATCGTTTTGAATTCTTGACTAAAATAGAAAGAGAATGAGAAAAACATGCAGAAATGCCACATCACTTCAAGATAGACTGACATCAAAATCAACAACTTCCAAGCAAACAGGCAACAAGCAGATGTGAAATTAACAATAGCAAGCAATCAACCTCATCGATCAAGACACAAATTAAAGAAGCTACGGATGTAACCAAGTACCTCTAAATCGATATTTTCAGTCTCAGCAACGTGACGCATGATGGAGTGGACAAGCTTGCTCTTGTTGTACCTCTCCTCGCAAGCCTGGATATCCTCTTCAGAGACCCTTCTCTTGCTCAAATCGATGTAGCCCTTTTCCTTGTCGACCCTGAGGACCATGACGGGTTCGATACGGCCCACCTTGATGAGGCTGCTAACACTCCGAATCCGACGGCGAGAGAGTTCGGAGAACAAGATCATGCCCTCGATGTTATTGTACTCGAGCAGTGAGACGTAGGCGCCCATGTCGGCGATGTTCTTGACCTGTATCATAACGGCCATGTCCACCTCTGGGTACTTGGCCTCGTACATGCGACATTCGAGGTTGGGAGCCATGCTTTCCAAGTTTGGGGCTCTCTCGGAATACTGGAGTGAGCAAGAGTGGGTTTGGCGGTGGTGACCTCTCTCTGATTCAACCCAATCTAGGCAAGGGTTTTAACTTTCAAGAGGAAGTTGGCGACTGAAGCAGCAGATGGCAGAAGCAGATATGCATATACTGCTGCGACGTCGTTTGCTAGTGTCACAAATGGGAATTTCAGGGCTCACATGGGCCAAAATGAAAATATAAAATAATATTGCAGAGAAGAACGCCCACCGTGGGGCTCGAACCCACGACCACAAGGTTAAGAGCCTTGCGCTCTACCGACTGAGCTAGACGGGCTAGTTGACATCGGAAATAATTTAAAAATTTATTACTTATCCTTTAAGTTTTTTGAAAAAATGATTTTACTTTGTGAAAGTTGTAAAGTTAATGAAAAAATTTACTAAGTTGTAAAAGTTGTAAAATTTACTAAGTTGTAAAATTTAGTACTTACCCTTTAGATAACTTTATTTTTAATTAATGAAAAAATTTACTAAGTTGTAAAAGTTCACTTTCCTCTTTATTAATTCTCTCAAAAGAAATTTTATTAACTTAATTTTCTCAGTGCACATGGCTTTTTATATTAAAGCAAAGACAGGATGTTCAAATTGCCTAACATGACATAAAATAAATGCTTACATGATTATTAACTCATTAATTAAAAATAAAGTTATCTAAGAGTCGTCTAATTGAATAAAATAATAAAAATGAGGGAAAATGTAATTTGTAAGAAAATAACGCTTTCACAAAAGTTTATTTTATTGTAAGTTAAAAGCCTTGTGGATTTCGTTTATGGTTTTTTGCGACTTTGTGTAACACTAGTTAGCATTTTTATTGGAAAATTTTTTACTATAGAACAAAATTGAGAGCATTTATTTTTAGATAATTAAATTGAAAAAAGGAAAAAGCAATTTTCCATAAAATTAGTCATTAACTTATTCTTTCATCTAAGGATGACAATTCTTTTAAGACGAGAAAAAAGTTGATAATATTGAGCTAAAAATAAGCTTATCTAGGGTAGGGAGTCCTTATTTGCTTTAGTTATCATGCTAACTAATATCCCTTTGTCTTCAATCCTCATAAACGGAGGAAAATCTTTTTTATCTCTATTTCCTTCAAGGATGCAGGGATTCATGACTATCACTCAGAGATCCTCAACTGATAGTGAAAAAAAAGTTATAAAAAAGTAATAGGTAATTTTTTATATTTTGTGTGTGTGTGTGTGTGTGTGTATTTATATATATTGATAAAAAAAAAATCCAATTTTATAAAAGATAAAAAAAAAAAACCATGACTTCTCTCCGCCTGTGAGAGCTCTTAGGTCTTCTCTCCGAAAGTGAGAGTTTGATGACTTCTCTCTGATCGTGAGAGTTTGAATGCTTTGTGAAAATTGATTGGATTGATTCCAAGATTGATCTGAGCAATTCTGAATCATGTAAATTGTCTCATTTGGTTTGAATTCTGTAGATTCCTGAGATTTGAGTTCTAGTGATGTATCGAAAGAAACACAAGGCTGAAGAAATCGAGGAGTGGAGGTACGTAGAAGAAACAGAGGCTCAGGGATGAGGGAAATCCGAGAGGATGAGGAGTGTATGCTGCCTTTGGTGTGGAATGAACAAATGAACAATGAGGTAGGAAAGCATACTCTAGTTAGTAGGAATATTTTGACGGACAGATATTTAAATAGAAATACAGTGAGGATGATGATCTAGAAGGGATGGATTGGAGATCAATGAGATAAGTGAGAATTTGTTCATATTTTCACTTGATAGGTCATGGTCAATTATGGGATTCTTGTGATTATATAGCTATGGAAGCCATCAAATCCATTGTCTGATGTAAAGTTAAATTTCAACCCCTGTTGGATACAATTTCATGGTATACCATTGGAAGGATTCAGCAGAAAAAAAGAAAGAAGCTCATTGTTGGGGTTTTCTGGTAAAAAACTTTATTTTGCTGTAAGAAAACACGTTTTATGATTTTATTTAAGGAATAAAACTTTGACCCTAAAGAGTGAAAAAGATAGCAAATTTTCATTGCTATAATAGCCATACTAAACTATGAGAACAAAAGTTGCAACAGTTTCCTATTGGAAAAAAAAAAAATATATATATATATATATAATAGATTGAATATATTTTATTTAAAAAATCTATACATATTTTGTTAAATATTTCTTTAAAGCCTAGTAAAAATTATATTTTTATCCACATAGCTTTGTCTTTCTCCACTATAAAAGCAAAGGTTAAAATTCCATATACATTAATGAGTTGCTTGCATTTTCTCTCTCTTCATCTCTATGTATATAATTTGTGTGTTACACTTTATTCCTTTCCCTCTCCATCTCGGTATCGTGATATCTTTCATTAATAGTTGAAAAGATGTGACTTTTTTTGTGTCAAAAAGAGGTATGCCATTTTTTTTGTGAAAAAAATGTGCATTTTTTAATATATAATTAAAAGGTGTATTATTTAAATTAAGAGTGCTTGTAGGTTTTTAAATTTCTTAAATTGATGTTCAGGTTTTGTAATATATAATAACTTGATGCAACCTATTTTGCCAAAAGTGGGACTCACCAAATAGGTCGTCTGTTGCACTCCTAAAACTAAATTTCTCAATTATTTAGTTCTTAAAAGAATACCTTTCTCTTAATTCAATCATCAAAGATACATAAAGTCTCTAAATTTAACCCTTTAAATATCTTATCTCAATCAAAGTAGTCATTCTAACACACATTTGTAAACTTTATGATGCACTAAAATTTATCTTTGATATAAAATTTATCAAGCAAGTCTATGTAACATATATGGAATTCTATTTTTGCTTAATAAAAGAAAACAATTTGACTGTGGAATCTTATATATGTTTATAAAACCAACTTAAGAGAAGAGTATTTCTGAGAAATTAAATTATTAATATACTCTAATTATAAAAAAGTATAGTTATTTCAAACATAATCACTAAAAAAAGAAGTTTTTGTTAAGATTTTTACGACATTTAAAGAATTTAACAAAAATTAGCAAAACTACCATTAATTAATTACTTCATCAAAAATTTAACAACAATTTCAATTGATCACTAGAACAACGACCATTAAATAAAATTTAATGGAAGTTAAAAACCGCGCTAGATTAAAGATGGTTCCTTATTGCCATTAATTTAGTGATGGTTAATAATCACCACTAATTTAGTGACAATTAACCTAATCATCATTAATTTAGTGGAAATTGATCTAATTGTCACTAAATTAGTAGCAATTGACTTAATCATCACCCAATTAGTGGTGGTTATAACTGCCACTAAAATAACGATAATTATGAACCACTGTTATTTATAACTTATTAATATTTACATTTTACTTATAATATTACATATTAATTATAAACTAAAATTTAAATATATTTAAAATCATATAAAAGCACATAAAGTAAAATGTAAAATTAATTAGATAATCAATAATTGTTCATAAACAAATACTTCAAAAGTCATTAACTATAATTCAATTTAAACATATAATAAAATAAGTTAATAATCTAAAATTTTTTGTACTGAATAACGTAAAAGTTTAATCTACAATTACAAGCTACATTCACTACAAGCCACATGATGATTGTCCATTTATGTTTTCGGTAGTGAATGTCCAATTCCTCTATTATAAGTGCCTGAAATATATAATAAAATATTTTATTTATTAATTAGTAATATCATAATTAAAAAATAATTTTGTTCATTTGTTAACGAAATTCTACCTCAAGGATTTTGTGGTTTAACAAGTTTAGACTACAATTGTATTTGCAAATTTTGAATTAAAAAGGTAATGATTGCCTCTAATATAATTGACGAATTTGTTCTTTGGTTTCTTCTAATTATTTAAGAACTTTTCTTAAATATTCTTCTTCAAAAGCTTCATTAATGTTGCCCACAAGACACTTATTGAAACACATTAATTGGCAGTGAGATTACCAATGGGGAGGATGAAAGTTAAATAGAAAAACCCAAACGAGAAACAATAGGAGAAAAAAAAAAGTTTGTTAACCAATACTCAAAGACATTAGTTAAGATTTTATTTAATTGGTTGATAAAATTTTTAGATATTAAAAATTATTATTTTTATTAATTTTTTACAAATCTTCAATTATTAACTATTCTAGTAACTCATCAAAATAAATATTTTTAAGATATTGGTTAGTAAAACTCAAAAATATTAAAAAATAGACTAAAATTTTAAATCTTAAATAGATTAAATAGACATTAAGAAAACAATATGCATCTCGAAAATGAATCTTCATCACCACGATGCTCATTTAATGTCCTCCTTGGAGATCTCATGTTTTTCCTTCTAACATGGAGAGATGTCTGTTTCTTCACCCATATTTTATCATCTTCAAAGTTGATGATGATTTCGGAGAAACCATACGACATGTTTCTCAGCCTAAGCTTCCATGGTCTCACTCTCTCCTTCCGAGGGATTGGACTCAAGTTTTCAATATGCATGAAATTAAGGTTTTTGATATAAATGATCATATATAGAAAGTCATATATATATATATAATTTCTCTTGGCAAAATACTATATATATATATAGCAGTAAATTAAAGATTATTTAATTATGAGTTTTATGATCTCTTGAAGAAAAGTAATATGGTTTAGGGTCATGATTCTTTTGTCTCAGCTCTTTAATTTCTGTCTTTCAAATTAATCTATCATTGAAAAGAATCTTCGATTCAAAGTTTTTTCCAAAGCAATAAGAGTGATTTGGGGCAAAATTTGGTATAAAAATTTGAAAAGAAATTAAAGGTACATGAATATATATATATATATATATATATATATATATATATAGGTGACTGGTGAGATTGATAAGCATGACATGAGAGGGGTGTGTTTGTTTTGTTTTGAGAGACAAGAAAGGAAGCATTGAATCATGTGATGGCAATTAATGCGAAGGAAGGAGAGAAGGGTTTAGACTTTAGGGTTTGAGCGCCCACCCAATAACTCATACAGTACAAATTTCAATATTAATCAATCTCCATGGAAACCAGCTTCATTTATATTAATAATCCCTACAACTTAATTGCATGTCAGGAATCTCATTAATATATTGGTGGGGATACCCTCTGTTTTCTTTGTTTTTCAACATTACTCATTAATAATATTATTGCTATACGATTCTGCACCCATTAGGGTTAGGCGTAATTAGCACATGCATATAATAAATTAATTTAATAATGTGTTCATACTTTTTCTTGTGTATAGTGCGCACAGTTCTCATTAACTATTTTACGATACAAAGACTCACACACACAGCTGAGCTGGTGGTGTAAGGAATCTTGGCGGTGAAATGAAAACCTGGCTTGCAAAGAGAGATTATATATATATATATATATTTATATATATATAAATTAACTTAATGCATGAGAGATGAATATATATGTTCATCTCTAGTTTTGGGATGATGCCGAAGAATATCTAGTTCCATTGCATCACGCATTTTTCAGTGAACATGGTGTAATTTTCAAGGTTTTAGCTGCTAGCTAGCCATCAATTGGTGGATTTAATTTCCACATATATATTAATTCCAAATTAATAATGCATGAGTTTTGATATATATACGGTAGCTAGGTAGCTATAGGGTGGGCAGCTTACTGTGATAATGGAGCTGCGAATGCCATAGCTAGCTAGCCCTTAATACAACTGCAATTAATAATATCCAATTAATACAACAATACTGGAACTAATGATATATAGACGAAGCAAGCTCATTTGATTACCCTCCATTCAACTTGTGAGAAAGAAAGCAAACCCTTTATTAATTATACATACATACATATATGGAGGATCTTATATATATATACATATATATCAGCTAGCTTAATATTAATTCAAACTTCGCCTCGACGAAAGATATATGAAGGATCTTATCTTGCCATGAGTCAATAGTTGCGCTAATCAATGAATTGAGTTAATCAATTAATAAACACTTAAGAGAGAGAGAGAGAAGGAATAGTTGTGAATTGTGATAATAACGTGAATGTTTTGAGTGTTTAACAAGCATTCACGCCAGCCATTGATCATAGCTGCTCTCATTGAGGACCTGATGCTTCCAACCTAACCATATATGCATATAATCTATCTATCTATCTATATATATATATATATATATGAACACACAGAACAAACAGCACACAAATTTTGTTTTATATAATACAATTTTGTTTTTCTCTTCAATTTAGAATATCTTCCACTTTCATTTGCTCTATGGTTATCACAGGAAATTATTTTTGGTTCTCCTCCATTTTTTCAATATATATATATGGTTCAAAATACCCTATAAGATAATGTTTATTTTTATTAAAATTAATGAAAAAATTCTTAAAACTTATTGTAATGTTATTTATTTTATGTGAAAAATTAAAAATTTAATTGATTCTAAATTAATGTTTGTTCAAATACATATTTAATGCTTATTATATATGTCATATGAATAATTAATACGTAAGAGCATTTTAGTTAAATGATCAAATAAAATTTTATTTTATCTTTTGTTGCACCAAAGAAAGACTAATTATGTAATTCATCTTTTGATTTTGTGGAAATAAAATGAAGTAAATTAATGATTTAGCCTAAAAAATATTGTATGTTATCTTAAAAATCAATTCTTAATTGATTTAAAAAATAAATTAAGATATTTTATTTTTTAGGAATCAAATTAAAATAACATACATTTTTTAAAAACTAAATTAGTGATTTATTAAAAAAAAATATAATTCTTCAAAATGAAGGATAGAGAGTTGCGTAATTTTGACACTTATAATTTACTCTAATTATATATTATGTATAGTAAATGGGTTGATGACAATTAGAAAGCATTTAATATAATGTGATGGCATTACCTTAGATAACACAATTAAATGACATTGTTTGTTACATAATCACAAATTTTCTATCCTTCGTAACTAAGAAAAATAAAAAATAACTTATTCCTATACATACTTTATATATGTTTAAGCATTTTCATCATATATAATGTTTGTCCACAATACAAGCCTCACAAACACACACTCAGCCCTGTTTATAAAAGTAATCATATGTATCTAACCATTTCAGCGCATGTTACTTAATTTTGGTTGTTGAAATGGAAATTCAATATCATGTTTTCACGGAATTTTAAAAATATATTTTAATTGAAGCGTATATGAGAAAAAGCTTAAAAAATAATAATGTTTCTTAAATGAAAATTAAACTTTAGCCTTATTTTATTATTATTTTTCATGACAAGTATGTGAGACAGAATTTGCAAGGTGAAGTTTTAAGAAATGTAATGAGCAGTCACTGTTGAGGACGTGGCCTCAAGTACTAACTAGTTTAATCTTCAATGCATATCATCACAAGAGGGTGGACTCTGATTCAGAGCGATCAATCCCTTCCCTTGAGTAAAATGTGGACAAGATAAGGACAAGTACATTATTCCAATTCAACATATATTAGATTTTTTTTTTTTTCTCTGACTAGAAGATCAAACACAGCAACTAAACTTTAATAAAAGGAAATTAAGTTTTTTTTTTTTCGCTGTATTTTATTATTTAATCAAAATTTACATTTTAAAAAAATTTATTTTTACTGTTAGTACACTGATTAATTTTTTAAAAAATATAAGACTTTAAAATAAATATTTCTTTTTCTTATTATTTTTTTTAATTTTTTATCTCTAATTTTTAAATTATTTTTTATTTAATCAACTTTTTCATATCAAAACTTCTTCAAACACGGACTAATAAAAATCTATTTAGGACTGTGTGGTTGCCCAACTAGGCTCACACAATCTTGGGCCCATCATTATAAATACACTCACAGACGCACACGCTCCCTCGTCCATCCCAAGTCCCACTCTGTTATTTTCTATTCCCCTGTTTTCCAAATGGGTGGAAACTCTCCTTGCGCTTCATGCAAGTTGTTACGACGCCGTTGCGCCAAAGATTGCATCTTTGCCCCTTACTTCCCTTCCGATGACACCCAAAAGTTCGCTATCGTTCACAAGGTCTTTGGCGCTAGTAACGTAGGAAAGATGTTGCAGGTAACCATTTATATAGTTTTGAGTTAGTTTATGCGTTTTCAATGTGGGACTTTTTGGGATCACTCACACTAATTCTTTGTGGTCCGTAAATGGCTGTTATAAAAGAACAGGTTGATTTAATTTGCAATAATGGTTTTCAGGAACTTCCAGTTCACCAGAGAGCAGATGCAGTGAGCAGTTTAGTGTATGAAGCAAATGCAAGAGTTAGGGATCCAGTATATGGGTGTGTTGGAGCCATATCGTACCTGCAAAACCAAATCTCAGAGCTTCAAATGCAGCTAGCGATGGCTCAAGCAGAGATTGTGTGCATCAAAATGCAGCAAGAGGCAGAGCCTGCAGTGATGCCAAACCCAGAAATTGAGCCACATTACAAACCTTATTTTCTCCAAAACGACCTCCCTTACCCTCAGTACTTCAATTTTGCATCTTCTAGCACTGTAATTCATGACATGGTTTCTTGAATAAAATCATTCGCATCACATTCTTTGGGTTGCAAGACATGTTTCTTCTCAATATGCATCCACGGAGTATCTGGAAAGTTGTGCGAGTAAATTCATATCTTATACCTTTAAATTTTATATTAATTTTTAAATTTTTTTATAATTAATTTTATTCTTAAATTTTAAATTATAATTAATTCTATTTCATAACTTAATAACATTTAAATTATGTACTAATAAAAAAATTATATTATATTTAATAATAAATTTTAAAAGTATAAATAATTTATATATGAATTAAATAATTTTATATTTTATTTTAAGTATAATATTATATTATTATTTTTTAATAATATAAATAATATTAAATTGTGAGATAAAATTAATTATAATATAAAAAATTTTTAAAAAAATTAATTGTAAAAATATTTTAAGAATAAAGTTAAAAATATTTTTGTCAAGTTGTGTGCAATTCTTTATTTGTTGTACAAGCTAATAAGAAGAGAGGGGGGTTCAAGGGTCAACTTTCGTATGTGATTTTATTAGTACAAGTGAAGTAAATTGGAGTGCCGCGAATCAATGACCTCTTAAACTAATAATTAAAGCGCCTGTTGATTAACATTATAAAGGTAAAGGACGGTCTTGTTTTTTTTTTTAAAGAAAATGGCAAACATTCTGATAATTATAAAATGCGCTTGTCTGTTAGTGAATCTATAAAAAGACAATTCAAAAGGCTATATAGGACACACACACTAAGAAATTTGTTTTTTCGGTAGAATTTTCTAGGTGTCTCTTTAGCAGGTATAAGTGCAAGGTTCAATTTGTTTATTTTCAAATAATTTTTTTTTAAAAAATTATTTGTATTTAGATAATTTAATTAAAAATATTTTTATTAATATTTGAGAAGTAATTTATATAAAAAAATATTTTTAATTGTTAAATTATAAAAAAAATATTTATATTTAATTTATTATTAATATTATTTAAATAGATAAATAATTATTATTAATTTTTAAGTTATTATTATTAATTAATTAAAATATAATAAATAAAATTATAATAAATATTCTATACTCTAATTTATATAACACTTTATTTCTTGGAACCATTAAAAAAAAAGTAAAACAGTATGTGATGAAAGCTTCATAATAGATATGCGCATAAAACAAATAAATTAGCTCTAAGTTTGATGTAGCCAATTACACATCAACCTGTGTCAAAACTTATTAGATCATTAAACACATTTTTCGAAAAACTAATCAATATATTGATTGTCTTGCTAATAAAATTAGTTCAAAAAGCATAATATCTCCTACAAAAAAAAATATGTTGAGTCTTTTGACTAATTATTCCTTCATTATTTTTGCTAGAAAATAGTTTTAGACTTTATTTCTTTCTATCTTTACCAAAAAAACTATTTTTCATTTAATGGACAATTTTGTTCTCTATATCCATCTCAAATTCTTTTCAGTTCGATTACTTATGTTTATTTTTCAATAATGTTAATGAGTATTTCTTCGAGTGCTTTACTTTCTGCCATTGTCTATGTTTTTTGGCTTTTATTACTCCCATGTGTAATCTGTCAACTACCTTTCACACTACAATCTTATAATTAATCTTAATGAGTAATAATTAACATAAGCTGCAAATGTACTCGATGGATCAACATTCAGATGAGCTTCTAGCTGGTTCAAGTAGATGGCTGTGCAAGAAAGTGCTTATTAATTTATGGGATGTGCATAGTATTATTATTTATAAGATTAGATTTATATATAATTATTTATATTTTTATTACTAAGTTTTTTAATCAAAATAAAATATATAAAAAAATTAAAAAAAATTAACTATAAAAAAATAAGTTATATAACAATGTACGTGTAAGTAAAAAAAAAAGGACTTTGTTTGTAGTGAAAGCAGTTTCCAAGTCAAACTTGAAAAACTTTAACTTGGTTCCTCCTCCCTACCATATCCTCTTTGGTTTAGCCCATTCTTGTCTTCATCTAGCTGTATAATCATCTAATAATTCTACCATTACAACTAAGTTACTAGTCTTGCCATAATTAAAAAATGGAAAATGTATTTTGTCTGCATTTGTAGTTCAAAGTCTATCATTTTGTTCTTTTGGATTTATTCTATTCATGTTATCATTATTTTTCTGCTGCTTTTATAAATTATTTAACAGCTTAGGCACCAAAAAGTCTACATGAGCAATAAACTATAGTGTTAAGAAATTTGACCCCCAAAAAAATGGCATAGGTACCATTTGGTGATTATAATTCGAATAAATTAGTAATTTAGTCTTTTTTGTATTTGATTTAAATGAGTTATATGTCGAATGTTGAAATCTTTCCGGCTGTGTTGAGTGCTACAGAGATTGCTAGAACAGACAAAGGAACAAAGGCAGGTTGAAGTTTCGAAGTAGCTCACCCTATGTTGTCTAATCTAAAACATGAAACTTCGCGGTGGGATTCGGAAGACAACATATTGTGGGGAGTGACATGATAGATGACATGGTGAATTATACAGCATAAAAAGTTAAGAGCGATTATATGGACAGCTTAATCTCGTGACAACTTGAGCACTCTCTTCTTTATTTTTTAAAAATTATTTATTAAAAGAAAAAGAGAAAGATAAACTAATAAGTTTAAACTCCTAAAAGATAGAGCTTTCTAGAAAAGAGTCCAAAGGTAAAATTGTTTAAAAAAATCTCACAAATTGATCTAAACTCAATCAACTTTTGAATATTAATAATTTTAAAAATCAATTGTATAAAAGACCAAAATCAGATTTTTTGTTTGAATCTCAACACCAATTTCTGCCTCGTCATCCATTGAGACAAAAGAAAGTGACGGTGGGTACCTCTTTTTCTTGTTGCTTTTTTGGGAGGGCTCGAGATAATACTTCCAAATGAAGATTTGTTTTGGGATTCAGATGCCTTTAACCCTTCCATTTTAGGTAATTATCTTCGTATTGCTTCTTTCTTTATAGTAAAAGTAAGATTTTCCGGCACTTTCTTCAAATCAATTCTATGTTGAAGCTAGGCAAATTGACTTGTTTCCTTAATTTTCTGCGTTCCAATGTAGATTTCACCTTGGCCGTCTTGCCGTAATCTACACATTTGAAATTGCGTAGCTTGGAGCATTGAACCTCCTCACATTTACTATTTTCTAATCTCTTTTGGAAGAAACACACGTAGTGCTTGTGTATTATGTGACGGGAATCATTAGAGTTCGCAGTTTGATTTTAGATTTTAGTTTTCGAAAAATTACGTGGCTTGATTTATGTAATCAATTTTACTTAGTAAGATAAAGTGTGATTTGATTTATGTAATCAATTTCACTTAATAAGATAAATTTGTTGTTGTTGTAGTAGTTTTATATATATATGAAGTAAATGATTTCAGTGACACATATTACTTGCCCTGAAAAAAGTGAAATATAATCCGTAAACAAAATCAGCGTGATTTTCATGCCCAGAAAGGGTGAAGCTGTATGAACACTGAATCCATTCTTTATAGAAGGACACTGAATCCATTCTTTATAGAAGGTATGCTCAAAGGGGTTAATTACGAAAAGCTCGAGGCTTTTAAGTTCGAGCTCTCATCGGTTAAAGACAACTTTTTTTAAAATTTTTGAGCTTGAGCCCTCTCCGTCATTTCTCAAGCTCAAATGGTGCAGAGATTAACTATTGACCAGGGAATTCTTTTGAAAATGTTATTACACATAATAACATTAATAAGAGTTTATCCAATAATTTCATCACTCGTAAATTACTTTCTCTACGTGAATTTAAAACAGTTTAAAAAAACCATTTCATAATAAGTAAAACATTACATCAATCTCAAACAAGATTCAATCAGATCTAAACGTGATTAATTATTCATCTGCTTTCACCCTGTTGAAATTACAAAACTTAGCAAGCTCAAGCTTTCAAATTAGCGGTAATATTGATTCATGGGATTTCCAAAAATGGGAAAACAACTTATCGCACAAAAGAAAAGAGTAGGACTAGACTACAAGGCTTAATCACTTTAAACTTTAACACCCACAGGGCTTTAATGATGATGAAAGCAAAACTTTGTTCAAAGATGACGAAGGGACCCAGAACAAAGTCCTATCGTAAAGCTTCTTCTGCTAAATCTGACACCATTGGATTAAACAAAGTCAAGTACATCTTAACGTAAAAAAGTACAAATAGCAGATAAAATAACAGGCCATCATTTTTGGATAACCCTTGATAGGGATTAACGGCACTCTTTCTTTCATCCACGTTGTTCCTTAAAAATGTCTGCATTTTGTCATCTCGTTTTCCCTGTACAACAAGGTGCAGTTGTCTTTCTGTCCACTGGAAGTGTATAGGTTAATCGTCTACTAAGAGGAAGTAATTCTGTCCACTCTGTAAACATCATCATATGAAGCACCAATGGAAGCGACATTTATCCCAGATCCTTCAGAGAATGCCAAGAGAACCATATAGCATAGACCGATGCTTTAATTTTCCAGAAACATTTGTGGATTTTAGATCCATGGAATTATACGTATATCTGTCAGATTCCAGCACCATCTCTTGATCAGCATAAAAGGCATGCAAATTATGCCTTCAGAGTAATTCCTCAGTACCTGTTAACTTATCATATTCATCCTCATCTATTCTCCCTTTTTTTAATTTTTTCAACAACCGGTATTCTCGCATCAACTCATCTTCATCTTCAACGGTCTGCTGAGCACGTCTCTGTCGAGCTGTTTTCTTCCTTGTTACAGTAACTGTATTTGGGGTTTTATTGGGTTTTTGAGGTTTTGCCTCGTTCTCTTTGGCTTCTTTCTTTGCTTGCAAGTTTTTCTTCCTTTGTTTCTCACGAGATTTATCCCTAAACAGAACCATGGCAAGATGGTGAATACGATTCATACAAATCATGACCTAAGACACACCAGTACTCACAGATATATAACACAATACAATGCCGACACCATGAGATTGATAAGAGATAGTGTTTAAATACAATTTAAAGTGTCATATCTGATATGTAAAGGAAATAATACAATGCAGACACCATGACACAGACAAGAGATATAGTGTTTAAATACAATTTAAAGTGTCATATCTGATATGTAAAGGACACAATACGACTCAGTTTTTTATGTTGCAGTTTCTTCATAGAACAATTGAGAGACAAAACACAAATTTAAGCTATATATTCATTCCATCCCCTAGAGTAATATAAAAACAGTTGATGCTTTTAACTCAGAAGGTTTAATCTAAGATTATAAAAAAAATTTACCTGTATTTAATGTCCTCCAAATTAATGTCTTCAACAGGTACAAAACCTTCGGTGGAAAGTGACTGCTGTTTCACCTCTGACATTGAAGGAAGCTGCAATAAGCCATATCCCATGGCCAACTTACCAATTTCAAGTTCTTTCCACCTATAAGGGAGGGTAATAATAAATGGTGTATGATAACAATGACTTATGATGATCAAGTAACAGAAAGTAAATAAGCATCACTCACCTAAAAATATATGAGCAGTGATGCTCTTTATATGCACGAATATAAGAAACAAATGCCCTGAGTCCTTTCTCCATTACATCCCGATCTTTTTTGGCAGCACAACGAATCTGCAACAAGTTTTGATTAATAATATTAAGGTCAAAATATTGAAGAAACTTAAATTTCGTATACAAGTATCCCATTCATAGTTTGAAAAAGATAGAATTGTAAAAATAATAAAGGCTTAGAGCTGACCTGAGGAACAACATCAGAGGCCCCATTAGAGCAACTTCTCTCTTGAAGGGGGACTCTTCTTATACGCAGGAATTCGGCGTAAGATTCCTCCTACTTGCATAAATAGATTGTAAAAGAATCCTATATAGATTATCAAAAAGGGATACATTACAAGTATATTGACTATATGTTACCATACCTTTGGCAATAAGAAGACAATGGCATGTCCTTGCTTACCCAGCCGAGCAGTTCGTCCAACTCTATGTATGAAAACATTTGGATCTTGAGGAGGATCATACTGTGCATCAACATAGGATAAAATGATTTTATTCTAATATAGGTCGTCAAATGATACATATCAAGAGCAGCATTTAAATATCATTTTAGAATTTACTTTGGCAGCAATATACAATTGAAATTAAATAAAAGAAGATAGCCCGTAGCAGATGGTTGCATCTACATGATCACAAGTCTACCTGCACTATACAATCGACACCTGGTATGTCAAGTCCACGTGCAGCAACATCTGTACATAGAAGAATTCCATTTGATAGAGATGTAAATGAAGCTAATGCTTTCTCCCTGGCAGCCTATATGGCAAAGAATAATAAACAAAGAAGCATAGAGACAGTTAAATATAAAGGGCAATGAATGAAACAGCAATGATAAGTAAAATGCCACACTTCAATATTGATTATAGTTAAAAGCGAATATTATACCTGCTTCATCTTTCCATGAAGTGGGATCAAGGAGAAGCCTTTCAAAGCAGAAAGGCCCGGAAGCACAACTCCCCAATAGTCAACACAGGCACAAGTCATGAAATATCTGTAGCAGAGTAGAAATTACGTTTGAGTATGATAACACATTCTTCTATCAGTCAATTCAAATTCTTATCAATGTACATGTCCCACATTATCATTTTTTTTGTGCGGTTCTTCATTAGGAGATCTACAAGCTGTGATGGTTTCTTATCAGCCTCACATTCTAAGTACTGCAATCGCATAAGAAAAAGAAGAGAATGAATTTAGCCCATGGTGAACATAGCCCATATCAAGCATCTTCCAGCCATTCATGAAACATAGTATACGGATTCTGGTGACAATGCAAGAGGCCCAGTACAAAGGGCCGAAGGAAGGTTGGCATGCATTGTACCTCAATGTGCAGTCCTGAAGGTGTCTTTGAAGAGGCTAGTTGTGCTGCAGGATCATTTGTTGGTTTTGATTCTGCCCGAACTTCAACCCTCACAGGGTTCCTCAATCCTGCTTTAGAAAGCTCTTCAACAGCCTCAGTTTGAGTAGCAGAGAAAAGACCTGTTCTGCGAAGCTTTGGTAAGAAAGAAATAATGGAACTTAACTGCTTCTGGAATCCCATATCTAGGAGTCTATCAGCCTCGTCTAAAATTAAAATCTGTAAGAATAAATATAATTACAATCATATCTTCTGGTTGAAGTGAAGAAAAAAATGTAAAAATTTCTATATTTTCAAACAAAATACCATTTGATAATAGGTCTTACCCTCTTAGAAAACCTAACACTCTCTACAGTATAATTTACCAAGAAAAATATACCTCAAGGTTTTTAAAATCCAATATGTCCATCCTATTCATTATGTCGTATAACCGCCCAGGTGTGCTGATCAATATATTTGCTCCTTCTTCCTCTATTTCCTTCATGTCTGCTTTAACGTCAACTCCACCAACAAGGAGCATGGACTTGACATTAACTAAAGTTTTAATGAAAGGTTGTGCAACATGGTATATTTGGGATGATAGCTCCCTTGTGGGCGATATAATTATTCCAAGTACCTAGAGAATACAGACCATGACAAAAAAGATCCCTGCTCAGAGACAAAAACAAATACAAATTCAACATAATGGTAAAAGGTCACTTTTAGTTCCTTAACTTTGACTCAGGTTTCATTTTTGTCCCTTAAATTAGATTGGTTTCATTTTAGTTCTTTAACTTTAAAAAATCAATCAAATTTTTCTTAATTCCTAACATCTTTAATTTATATAAAGAAAAATACTGAGTTTGAGCCAGTTTTAATATCTCTATCCTATATTATTACCAAAATTATCATTCTATTAATCTAACATATAAAAATAAATAAATTTATAGGTAGAATCATATTTAGATTTATGTTTGATGAATACATAATTTAAAATTTATAGTTTAAATTTGAGAATTTCTTTTACATGTAAGGTTAATAAACTGATAATATTGATAATAATATTACATAAAGATATTAAAATTAGCTCTAACTCAACATTTTTCATTAAGTAAATTAACAAAATATTAGAAAAAAAGTGATCAATTTTTTAAAATTAAATAATTAAAGCGAAAACAAAAATGAAACCTAAGTGAAAGTTGAAGAAGTCAAAGTTATGAGACTAAAAATCCTTTTTGCCCTACATAATTAACCCTTTTTCTCTTTTATCTAACTTGACAAAAGAGATGGGAAATACCACCTCAATGAGTAGTCCATGACCCATTTCTATGTTTACTGTTTTTTTTTTTGGTCTTTTCTCTCTCTTGTATGTAAAAGAGGAAGGACCACAAACGAACACCACATATCTTACGGTGTTCTGGATTCTGGAATGGAATTAGCATATATAAAAAGATGAACTATATAGAGCTAATGTTGAAATATGATTATTCCAATAAATATGCAACAAGCTGCAATCACGCCTTCAACAAACAAGAGTTTACTTCATTTGAACTCCTTATCCTAAGGTAATCAGATTGTTTTGAAAACTTATCTTCTCTGTACATAATCGAGATATCATTCGATTTCCCCAATCATATAGAAAGACATCATTACTTCAAGTTTTGCTATAGTTAGAAAGACATGTACAACATATTTTCTAGAAAAATGACCCTTGCAATCAATTTCTCTAAAGCCCGCAACTCTATAACATAAACCAAAGTTCTCTTCAATTTATTTTCTTCACAATTCTAATGGCAATCCCCTCAGTACCCAAAGAAACGGAGGAGATAAGCACCTGATGAGGTTTAGGATTAGAACAGGACCGGCGTAGAATCTCAACAAATGGAACGACAAATGCCAGGGTTTTTCCGGAACCAGTGGCGGCGTCGACAGCCACGTCCTTGAAACTGCATAGCAAAGGTATCGTGGCGGCTTGAACGGGCGTGCAGAACTCAAACCCAGACTCTAATAGGGCTTCGAGAACCGGTTCAGAAAGTGGCGGGTTCAGCTCAGAAAATCGCGTGCTCGTTAACGCTTTGTTGGGAAAGTCGGAGTCCATGGCTTCACAACTATTTGCCGTTCCTCACTGGGCTTCTTCTTCGTACACTGTTGGAGTAGTCGACTGCGACGGCTGTTGCGTCTCTGGGTGACTTCTGTTCTCTTTTTCTCTTTGTTAGGGTTTTAGAAATTAGCCCTTTCCTCACAAGTTATTGAAAATAACATAACAACCCTCGTATGCGAATTTTGCAATTTTTGTGGGCAAACTCAGAACCAAAATATATTTGTGAATATGTTTTAAATATTTCATTAAAATAAATATAATTTGATATATATTTTGTAAAATAATACTAAGCTTTCTTTATGTCTCTATTTCTACAATTGATCGCTATTCATAAAAAAAAATGTGCACTCTTATGTCATGCATGCAAGATGATTGGCACTAGGCATATCTTAAAAAATTTGAAATTTTTTTGTTTTATTTTGATGCTTTAAAAATTCTTTTAAAGTAACATATTGTTATTCCATTTTTTAAAAAAGAAAAAAAGTGGACCTTAAACACTTTAAAAAAAAAAAATCTCGCTTACATTATAATATTTTAAAACTTTTGTCTAATATTACTGTACATTATAAATTTTTTTTTTAATTTTTATTTTGGACTATAGTAGTTTTGTTATTGAAGTAACCATTTATGACATTGGTTCAGGCCATACCTCGACAAGCAATCTTTTTTGGGCTTTATTGTAATTTATGTTGCAAACTGTTATAATTGTTGGCCCTATACACAAAAAGTAGCATTCGAATTGACCCAAAGAAAAATATCATTAGAAATTTTGTCCCAAAAACAGCTAGAGTTATAAAACTGGGCTCAGTCATAGGAACAAGGTTTGGAGTTATTAGTCTTGGTAAACGCACTTGCACTCTACTTTGTGTTTGCAGAATTTGAGTGCACCCTATTCTCCTTAATTTGAACTTGCAAGCAAAAACTTGTGATTCTGGATTTAGCTGGTGAATACATTGGAGATAAGATAACCAACTCAGATATGAAAAATCGACAGAAAAGTGCAAATAAATTAGTCACTCTCTCAAGCCTTTAAAATCTGGTCTGAACCACGTGATTCTTGATATGAAACTTTAAAATCTGGTCAGGCTAAGTTTATTAAAGCAAAGGCTAGTTTGATAATCTTCATGATGGGTTCAACTCCCAGTTCATTAGAAAGAGATGGAGATATATATATCTGATTGGAATTTGACTTCAGCAGAGTATTTCAATTATGCTTTTGAGTTTTCACACATAATTCTATTTATCTGTCTTTCTAGCTCCCATGGAAATGTTTGGGCAATAATACTTTTCCTTTGACTTGGGTTTTTCTAATCAATACTTCGTGTTGATATATAGTATGTTTCTTCAATTACACGTTAATCTTACGATGACATCAAGTAAAATTGAAATAATTTTGAAAGTTACCAATAGACCCACTCCTCAACTGCTTATAATATAAAGATAATTATATTAGTGAGGAATATTAATCAATGGATTAGGAATCACAAGTAGTTGGAGAAATATTGTTAGTTTATTGGTTTTTAGTTGATCTATTGTCGTTTTAACGTGAATGTCCAGCACAGCTACAACCTTCAAATGCTAAAGTCCACAAGAGTAAGTTCCAAACGAAAGCTAAATGTGACCTAATATCTTGTGCGTTTGGTATAATGATAAATACTTTTTTGTGTGTTTGGTATAATGATCTTGTGCCACTCACTTTTAGCTTTGAAGCCAATCCACAATATAATATAACCACTCACCTCTAACTAATAACTATCACGTAACCAACCCCATATATATAATACTTCTTCGTCACCTTTCTTTGTTGTATAATCATAGATCTCTCTCCTTTCCATTCTTATTCAATATTTCTTTTGTATTTTGTACCTTTTTTTTTTCTCTAAAGTTAATTTTCTCAGCGTGACTGCAAGTAGATTCTACACTGATACCGGACATGTTTATCAGTTTCTACTACAAAATAAACTATCATGTCCAATACATTAATATATGAATATGAATATTATCAAGTTTTTATTTTAAAACACACAAAATAAAAATTAATAAGCTAGGGGATAAAAAGTTTGCAGGGGGGGTTCGCTTGCCTAATTAATTAATTATTTATTTGCATTTAACAAAATTAAATTTAATAAAAAAAATTAATCTCTCATCATATGATAAATTTTTATTAAAAAAAGTACTTACATTTAATATTTAATAATATTTTAAACAAAATAAAAAATATAAAAAATTAATATATATATATATATATGTGTGTGTGTGTGTGTGTGTGTGTGTGTGTGTGTGTAGTCGTGCTTAAATTAACTTCGTGCAAGTTATGTTATATCGAATTTTGTGAGGGCAAGTGTTAGACATACAGTCATACACGTGATTAATTAACAAATGTGAACTTACTTAAAGAGGTTAATTATTCCCGCCAAGGATAATTACAGGTTAATAATGATGAATATATAGATGGACAAAGTGTCCTTTTCGCTAATTAATTACCACAGCCGATGTTTACCCACATACTAAAATTGCACAATTGCTAGGTCTTCCTTCTCCTAGCCACACAAATTCTAATAACGGTCTATATAGCTAGCAAATTGTTTAATATAAATTATAATAGTTTTTTTAAAACATTTAAAAATAAAATTAGGAATTTTATAACATTTAAATCTGTCATATATATTTTAACTCTTTTTAAATATAATTTATACAAAAGGTCCTAGAAGTATAACTATTAATAATACTAGTGCATGCCAAAAGATAAGGACAAATTAATGGTGCAATTTAACATGCATGTCTGTTGTTTTGTTGTCTAACTCAATACTTTAAACAAATTTTATTACAAAAATAACCATATTGTTTTTAAAATAAATTATTCATATTATATTTTTTCTAAGAATCAATCAAATATTTGAAAATGTTTATCTAAATTAAATATAGTAAAAATGAAAAATAAAGCACCTATTAAACTTGATTCACTAGTAATGAAATGAGATCATATTTTAACTAGGTACATAATTTCTTTTTTCAATTTATTCTTAATTTCTTAAGCTCAAGTAATTAAAATTTAGAACAACCCAACTTGACTACGTGTTATTTTACAAGATAACTCAAATTACTTCTCAACTACTACTTCTTCTTTATCAGTTCATCGTACTCATAATTAAGACAAAAAATTCAAGATTTATAAATTAGTATTTTAATACTTTAATTAATTTTATTTAAAATTTTAAATTAGTCCCTTAAATTTTAAATTTCTTAAAATAGTTTCTTTAGCTTATATTTGTTCTCATAAAAGTTCTTTTTTATATAAATTTCTTTAAAATAAAATTACAATACATCTCTTAATTTATTAAAAAAAAAAACACACCATCGATCCCTTAATTTACTCGCTCCATTGTAATGAATTTTTTTTAATGAAAATTAAAAGTCATTACTTTTGACATTTTATAACTTATGAAGAATATTGCAACAGAAAGTAAATGCTAAATATCAAAGTAGGTATATTTGATTTTTTTTATAGGATAAACTATATGTTAAAATATTTGTTAATAATTTTTAAATTTAAAAATAAAACTTTAAATTAAGTTAAAGTATAAAAAATTAATGTAACCAAAGTTGAATTGGAAATTTTGATTTACTTTCAAGTAAAAGTTTTAATTATTTTTACTATCACATAAAAATAACTTATATTTTAAAAATTAAACGATTTTAATTTTTTTTTGCTTACCAATTGAAAAGTCAATCAATTTTGGTCAAAAGGAAAATAGTAAGGTTCTCGTATATTCTCACATTTGACAAAATGCATTTATATAGAACTAATTAGAAGACAAAAGAGAGAGAGAGAGAAGTAGAAAACCTCCCATGTCCCATCTTCATTTTCAATTTGATTGTATTGTTTTGAATGTGTAGAGAGAGAGAGAGAGAGAGAGGTACAATAAATTTGGTATATTAATTGAAGGCGTTGAAAGAGATGAAAGAAATGCAGCAACCTCAATGAGGTTGGGGCCATCAGCCATGGGGGAATACATGCAATTGAAAATGAAGCCACTCTCTCCTCTCCTCTTCACCCTTTTAGCTTTCATCCTCTTCGTCTTCCTCCTCTATACTCACAACCTCCTCTTCATCTTCCCTCAACAACCCCCAATAGTCTCCTCCTCCAACTTCAACTTCAACTTCTCCAATTCCAATTCCAATTCCAATTCCAATACCATCATCGGTGAATCCCAATTTAACCGGTTAATTCAAGAATCAGCCCAACAGACCATCATTCCGTTTGCCGTGGGGAGAAGCGACGAAGGCTGCGACGTCTTCAACGGAAAGTGGGTTCGGGACGAGGCGGCGAGGCCACTGTATGAGGAATCGGAGTGTCCGTACATACAGCCACAGCTGACATGTCAGGAGCATGGACGCCCCGAGAAGGAGTACCAGTTCTGGAGATGGCAACCACATGTTTGCGACCTTCCCAAGTAAGTGCTTCCCTCTCCTCCCAACAAGATCAAAACCGTTCCGTTTTTATTTTTTTATTTTTCCTGTGTTTTTGCCTTTGCTTTTATTTTTCTACTTTTACACGGTTCAAGTGAATTATCGTCGGTGAATCGATTTGATTCAATTCGAACGGAGATAGTGCGTGGGTGGCACGTGTAAAGTGATGGTAGTACTAATGAGTGATCGTTGTAGTCAACTTGAGACAGCTGCAAATTGAATGCTAACGGCAGTGATGTACGTTGCAAAGGGAGATAGCTGGACCGACCGGCCTTCATCATTCATCTTCGTATATTCCCAATTCCCCTTGTAGGAAGTGGGACCCCCCATCATGGTTCATTCAACATAATCATGTTTCATGACTTAGGATCAAAGTTTATAATGAATTGAATCACTATGATCTCTTGGTGGATTATTGATTATTCCAAGGGTTTTAATGCCAATTTTTTATTTATATCTAAATTAGCAGAAAAAGTTTTCCCATTAGTAACTTGGTAAAAGATTGTTCATAATTAATTTATCTCTTGGTATTTTTATTATTAATTAAAATGATTGGATTAATAAACAATTAGTTATGATGTACTATGAGAAAATAGAATTCCAA
The DNA here is from genome assembly GCA_031216115.1 of Senna siamea. Classification (NCBI taxonomy): domain Eukaryota; kingdom Viridiplantae; phylum Streptophyta; class Magnoliopsida; order Fabales; family Fabaceae; genus Senna; species Senna siamea. The sequence goes on along the minus strand of CM062367.1, from coordinate 9,757,236 downwards.
CGTTGAGATAAATGTTATGTTTTCAAGTCCCACCTTCCCAAAGACGAATGAATGATTGAGAAGAGAGAATAATTAATAATCCATAGACAAAATATATATAGGGCCCCACAGATGTACGAAGTTTGAGGCAGACACAGAGAACATGTATTGGGTATTAACGGGAAAAGGAAAGGGACAGGCTCTTCATCCTCTAAATTTCAAAAATAATACATTTTTTAAAGTTAAAAAAGTTAAAAAAAAAGAAATAAGAGACTTGTGATCACATATTTTTTCTTATAGAAATGGTTTTTACTTGCCTGTGAGATGTCGGCAGAACTAGCATGAGTCCCAATGAAAATATCAAAAATAGCCTTCGTTCTTCCTCAAAATTTCTAGATAGAGTAATTTTAAATCTCTAATATGCAAAAGGAGTTGAACATGTTGATCTTAACATAGCCAAATGATATCATATATAAATAATAACATAATTGTGATGGATGAATTATTATGGGTACAGATTCAATGGAAGTTTGATGCTTGAAACACTTCGTGGGAAGAGGATGATGTTTGTTGGAGACTCCCTGAACCGGGGTCAGTATGTCTCTTTGATCTGCCTTCTCCATAACCTCATTCCTCACGATGCCAAATCCATGGAAACCTTTGGTTCACTCACTGTTTTCACTGCCAAGGTACCATTTCATTTCATGCAACCCATCTCTAGCTAGCTTGTATCTACCAATTTCATTTGCTGCACTATATTATAATTATTTTCTTCAGAGTGGAAGGGAAGGCTGAGCACATCATTATCATTTTTCTTATTGATTTTCAAGGGAGAACCGTTGCAGTGTAGCTTTTTGAGAGGGAGAAACACTTTTCTTGTGTATTTGTCAAAATAAAGAACAAGAAAAATGGTAATTGAATCCTTGTTCAAACCTGCTTACTAGCTGCTGCTGCTTCTTTTTTTGTCAAAAGGAAATTCATTCCAAATGCAAGCAACATATACAATCTTGAGCAATGCTGGCTCTTAATAAGCCTTGAAGAAACATGAGTCTCAAACGAAGCACTAGCGAAGACAATAAACCACAGCTTTACACTGATAAAAGAAAAACGCTAACACTTGACAACAAACTCAAGGAATATAAGACTCAATCATTCAAATCTCCGACACAATTTGAATTCATACGAGATCTATCTACAGTTTCATAATTGAGGGGGAAGTGTATAAGTAATATCTCTAGGAGGGAGGGAATTGTGGAAGTATTTTATAGTTGTTGTTCTTCTTTTACTTCTTACAAATTCTATTGCTATAAATGTGTGTTTAGAATTACAACGCAACGATCGAGTTCTATTGGGCGCCATTTCTTCTTGAATCAAACTCGGACAATGCTGTGATACATAGGATAAGTGATAGGATAGTAAGAAAGGGTTCCATCAATAAGCATGGTCGGAATTGGAAGGGGGTTGACATTATGGTATTCAACACCTATCTTTGGTGGATAACAGGCTCCAAGATGAAGATTTTGTGAGTTCCTTCTTCCTATATTAATCAAAATCTTTTCCCAATTGCTCTGCAAAAGTGGTATATGATATCTTCAAAATAATTTCAGGCTTGGATCTTTTGATGATGAAGTAAAAGAGATTGTGCATCTCTCAACAGAGGATGCTTATCGTATGGCTATGAAAAGTATGGTTAGATGGGTGAAGCTGAACATGGATCCTCACAAGACCAGAGTCTTCTTCACCAGCATGTCTCCATCTCATACAAAGTGAGTATATATACTTCACATAGATCAACTTCCGATATATATATAGGATTATTTGGTAGTAAGCTAAAGATTGAACGGACAATGTTTGCAATGTCATGACAGGAGCATAGAGTGGGGAGGTAAATCAGATGGGAACTGCTACAACGAAACAAGTCCAATTGAAGATGCCACGTATTGGGGTTCCGATTCTCAGAAAAGCATAATGCAAGTGATTGAAGAAGTTTTCAGAAAATCCAAAGTGCCAATTACATTTCTCAACACCACTCAGCTTTCGAGTTATCGCAAGGATGCACACACTTCAATCTACAAGAAGCAATGGAACCCACTCACACCTGAGCAATTAGCAAACCCTGCTAGCTATGCTGATTGTGTGCATTGGTGTTTGCCTGGCCTTCAAGACACTTGGAATGAGCTTCTCTTCGCCAAGTTATTTTATCCCTGAATTCAAACTAGCTCATTCAAAAATGGCGTGCCAAAATGTGTAAATTGGAGGGTGAATATGAAGAGGGTTTGTGTAGAATAATAGTTACTGTATATTAATTAATTTATGGAAAGAGGGGGATAATGTATACCAAAAAATTTAATTGATTTTTTATGGGCTGAAATTGGGCCTTATGTGTGAATACTCGTATCCCTGTCCTAAAGTCACAAAGGCAACTTATTGGCCTCAAAAAAGAATGGCAACTGCCATAATGCTCTTAGGTTCACAAGAGAAAACAGCCAAAGGGCCTATGAAATTATTTTAAAGTGGACTTTTTATTCTTTATTTTTTTTTTAATATTGCAATGGAGCTGTAAGCAGAAAAAATAACCTATTTTTAATTAGCGATTTATTTCCTTAGACTTATTTGGGCTGATGTCTAAATCGGTATAAATGATAATAAGCATGAATTTTTTGAATACATGATGATATTTATTTAAAAATATTTAATATTTAATGGATATTAAATAGGATACAGATAATAAAATATAATTATTCATTAAGTGTTAGATAAGTATCCATATTAACTTCAAATCTTTTATATCTATCTAATAATATAAATAAATGGATAAAATACTTGATATTCGATATTTGATATTCAAATAATATATATTATTAAGTATAATTTTATGTTTTTAGTTAGTGTGTTATTGAAAGGATTAGAATTATATGGGGTTCCTTATATTTTTATATCAAAATTTTCAATAAAAATAAAGCATGTCAATTATAGAGATGAGTTATATAAATTATATATATGTCAATTTTTTATTAGAGAACTTGATAATAAAGATATAAAATTGTAATTAAATTTTTTTCTTATTGAAATTTTTGTTTTTAATTTTAGTTTATGATAATTATGTAATAATTTTTTTATTGTAAAATAAGTTTTTATAGTTATTTATAATATTTAAAAAAAATTGAGTAAATAGTATGTATTAAATATCAAGTAGATTATTTGATGATAAGGTACCTAGTATCCATTATTTATTATTTATTTTAGATACTTTAAATAGTTTTAGATGCAATTATTAAAAATGGTATTTTTTTTAAATCATTAGAATTTAGATATCAAATATTTCATATAGATATAAATACTTATAATTTAAAAAAAGATTAAATTATTGTTTTAGTTTAAATTTTATTTTAATTTAATCTCTAAATCACAAAAGTATTTAATTTAATTCTTAAAATATATATTATATTTTAATTTAATCATTAAAACTTTAAATTAAGACATAAAAAAATATAATATTTATATGTAGGAATTAAATTAAGACATAATATATTTTTAAAAAATTAAATTAAATATTTTTATAATTTAAAATTAAATTAAAATAAATTATACTTTTTAAAAATTAAAACAATAATTTATTGGAAGGAAATAGACGTTACTCTTTGCCATTGGTAAGAATCGCATGAGGTTGAATAACATAACCTTCAAGTTCGCCCCTTCGGGGACATTCGATAAAATTGGAACGATACAGCACAAGTTCAATCAGCAAAGGAACGAAGAAGAACGGGCCTTGTTTTGTCTTATTTGTGCGAGCCCTGTATCACCCGTTTCCCCCATTGAATCATTACTCATATTCACTTTGGACCCAAAAAAAAAAAAGATGAACTGCTTTATTAATATTAAATTTGATTTTTATTAATATATTTTTGTTCCAATATTTGTCATGTTGACTTTAAAAATAAATGTATTGTTATTTATTTGTTTGTTTATAACTTTTATTTCACAGTGTTTTATCATGTATCTATTTATTTTCTTTTTGTTTTAATATTTGATATGACATCGTAGGGAGTGCCTGATAGTTCAGCAAGACTCCTTTTTAAGCAACGTCGGCCTCCCTGATGTCTTCATAATGGAGTTTTATGACTCTCCACGTACGCAATCAACTCAACTCTTCAACTTTTCTCTACTTCATTTTTGTTTTACTTAAGCATCATAAATATATCTGGGGAGCTACATTCTCCAATGCATTTTTTTATCTCTCCTTTACACATTTTGGTATCTTGCATATATATTTATATGTAAATATAAAAATTAAATTAAATAAATTATCAACTTTTATATAATATATAGTATATAAAAAAATTATATAAATTTATATACGAGGAGCCAACATTGATTTGAGTTCCACCACAAGAAAAAAAAAATGAAAGGAAAACGGAAGAGAAACCCATATATATATATATATATATATGTAATTCCAGGAGCAGTATGGCAAATCAAACCGAAGATCAATGCTCCACTAATTAATAATGATTAAAATGTAATCTTACAGGATTCTTACAAAAGCATTATTTTCCACTGTAAATATATAAAATTAAGTACATGCGAATCCGAAAGGTCTCATCAATAATCAGTACGTACTAATTAATCCATTCGCCGTTTCATCCTTATATTAATTCGCCAATACTGAACAGCGTTGTAGTTCTATTGGTTATACATATACATGCTTAAAATATTTTTTATATATAACACGGATTTGATGAGTCTGTGCACTATCACCCTCGAAGATATTCCTCTTTTATTCCCATTTGGCCGCGGAAAATGATTAATTCTCGTTTTTTTCTTTTTCTCCCTATCATTTGGGAGTGTGAATCAATCGTGGTTTCTGTCGGTGACTATCATCCTCATGGATGCACATGAAGCTCATTTTTAAAATCATTTGTGCATATATATATATATATATATATGTGATGAATATTTTTGCTTGGTGCTACAAAAAAATCTCAGCCAGGAACAAAACCTCATTGCAGGTATATGAGTACTTTTAGGATGTGGCTGACAAGGATCCTACCACGTACAGGGTCCTCCCACGGCACACATTAATTAATTAAATTATTCATTATCCTATTGTTTCGCTTGATTTCGGATTTATTAATTATTTAATTATACCAGTAAACTTGGAAAATATTAAATTACATGTCAATTTTTTAAAAAAATTAATTATAAAATCAGTAAAAAGTTAACTTTGCACTGTCTCATAACTTACTCTCTTATAATTTTTTATTTTTTTATATGTCTATACTATATATTATATATATAATTTAAAAGCATAAAGTCATATAACATATATATAGTATAAATATATATTGATATATACTGGGGAAGCTTCCTTCACCAAAATAAAATTAAGAAAAAAGTACGAACGATCTTTCTATATACTTAAGTGATTTTCTCTTCAATCATCGCTTTGTATAACTTGTTTGATATTTACCTTTACCTCCAAGCCCGTCTTTTCTCTTCAATTTGTAGTCTCGATCTAAACTCTTCAATCCTCAAGTTTCTGGAATTCTCTCCAACTAAGATAATAAAGAGAAAGACATATACGAACGCTAATAATATTATTAGAGAGATAAGGAATCTTTGCTAGTACGAATTGGTAAATTAATTTTAAAAAAACAATGAAAATTTGGATACTCATAATTTCGATTAAAAATTAATTATTTTTTGATAGCTAAGCATTTTATTATTCTTTATAAAAGCTCTTTCAAAAATTTTATTTTGAGCAAATTTCTCTAGCTCTCCTTAAAATTTAGTGCAATTATAGTTATTACTCTGATATAGCTAGTTTTAAAATTATACTTGATACATATGAGATTTGATATATATAATGTTACACAAACATTTATTATAACTTATTTTCTATTAACAAAATTAGTACTTTAGACACTATATATGTTTATTTCAAAATAGTAAAATTACTTAATCATTTTTATTATTATATTAAAACTGAGTATAAATTTAACTGTTATTCACTGTCATTTTAAACATAAAATTATAGTCTTATTTTACACACAAAATTATTTTCATTGACCAAAAAAAAGTTAAATGAAAGACAAATATAATATTTCATATTAGAGAAGTAATAATTTGTAATTTAATAAATGTTGAGAGAAATTGGTGTAGTTTATTCTTTTATTTTTATTAAAAAAATTAATAATAAAAATTTAATAAATTTAATCTAATCCATTAATTAATTAATGAGTATTTTGGGATATATATATATATATATATATATATATATATAATTGTTCGTTATTTGACAAATTAAGTGTTGCATCAAAAATGCCTCATGGAACACGAGAAAGGGGTTGGCAGGGTTTGGTTTTATTCTGAACAATAAGGAACATGGAATTGTAGGCTATTCTCTTCTTCTCCACTTGCAACCCAACTTGCAATTCCATGTCCATCTTACAGCTCACGTTTCTGTATATATATATATATATATATATATATATATATCAATCACAACAATATATATAAACAAATAAAGAGAGAGAGAGAGAGAGAGAGAGAATATTAATAAGGAGGCAAAGAATAACAACTTGACTAATTGTTTACACATCAAATTGAGTTCAACCAATCAAGTTGAGCTTGATTCGTCCACTATAATAATAAATTAATTACTATTAAAACGACGATGTAATCCACTTTACATTACACAATATCATACGCTCCGTGCATGTCTTTCAATGGAAAAAATAATAATAATAAAAATCTCAAAGTCTATTGTTCTCTCTCGAGACTCTCTAATTAAGTTCAACATTCATGGAGTTAGTGTCCTTCTTTTTTGTCTACTTCGTGCTAATTCTACAAACATTTTAGTGCACATAGATAAGCTTTATATATTGTCTCTTTGGGCAAGTTTTTCTTAGAAAAACAAGTTACTTATTTTTTTTAGAAGAATTGCTTTGTTTTTAAAGATGTTTGGCCAAGTTTATAAAGGAAAATAGTTTGTTTTTTAGTCATAATTTTTTTTATAATTTCTTCTTTAAAGTAAAAGCGTTAAAAAAAATATTATATTATCATTCAAAACAGAGCTTTTATTTTTCTGCTAGAACCTTGATGGAACAAAATCATTTTCTTAAAATAAGTTTTGTTTTTTTTTAATGTAAGCTTGCGAGAAAGAATAAGTAAGGCAAATAAGCCTGAAAGTAATTTAACAGTAGTAAACATTTGTTGCAATCCGAAACTAACCATTTATTTGTAATTTCAAACTATGATAAACTTTTATCCAGTGGTCAATACCCAAACGTCTTTCAAAGGTTGCTCAAAAGTGATTATGAAGAAATTTAACTTTTAAGAGATTAAAACCTCGTTAATAATTTAGAAGTTACTCAATGTCTACGTGCTATCTAGTGGTCAAAATTATACGGGTCAATTAATGAAATTTTAGATTTACATGTCTATCCCATCATATCAAAAAAAATTAAATATAATTTTTATATCATTAATTTTAAATTCTTCACTCAGATTTTTTGTGTGACTAAAATGATAGTAAAAATTATTATTCTAAATATTATTAAACAAGACGTTAATCATATATTAGATAAATTAATAAAAATTTAATTTTAAATATTTTGATTAAAAAATTTAATAAAACATATATATAATTATATATTTTTATATTCATAAAAAATTAAAATAAAAATGACAAAAAAGTGAATATAATGATTAAAAAAAACTCAACCTTCAGATCGATTTGACCGATGACAATTTCGGTCTATGATTTTTCTTTCTTCAGTCACGCAAAGTTTTGATCTACCTCTCTAGTTACTTTTCAAACTTTACAGCGGTTTTCCCGGCAGGTCTATATACATGGTGACACATTGATTTTATTCTCAAACATTAAAAAAAAAAAACTATATATTTTTACTATCAAAATTTTTAATTAAAATAAAATATATAAAAAAATTAATTAAAAATATTAAAAATAAAAATATAAAAATTATACCTAAATTAAAAAAAAAAAAAACCTATGACTATGAAATTTCACCCAAACAAATTAATTTGTTCATGTTATGACCAACCAGTATTTATATATGTGCACTGAATTATTCTTCTTGCTCTCCTAATTAACAAGAATAGATTTTGGTGAAGAATATTGTATATATAATTAACACCGTCATTCTTAGATAAGCACTTAAGAAAAATGCTATTAATAAATGCGTTATATAAATATCATAGTAGGAGGGAAAACAAAAACATACCACCAAAGTATGTATGAATGTAATGGAAATCACTTTAATTTATAATTAATTTAATAGATCCACTACAAAAGGGAATTTACACCAAAATTAATGACAAGAATACGAGTTTACGAGGGGATAACATTTAGGGCAATAGAAGTAATTAACCTCGATCAGAATGAAATGGTGGAATGAAAAAAATAGAATTATATATGAAGACATATATAACTAATTTATTATATATGCACATATATCACATTCTTCAACCATTACCCTGTGATCGAGATTCCACAGCCTTCAAATTCAAAAACCTAATCATCTATCCCTTCATTTCCAATACGGGGCATGCATCTATGATTCTATGTCCATGATACAACTGGATCCAAGATCCGAACCCATATTCAAAACAGACAAAAGAAAAAAGAAAAACATAATTTCACATCACGACAGAATCAGAAGAAGGAGAAGAGAGTGGAAATTTTCAGTATTTAGTATTTACGATGATGATAGTGGTGATTTCTGGTCCCTTCTGGCCATGTTCTCTGCGATCTGAGCCAACGACTGCAAATTGCACCGTACGATTGTGTCGACGAACACGCACGTCTCTTCCTTTGTGTTACCCTGCGGTACATCAACGACGTATGATTCGATGACAACTGTCTCGTTCCCCTTGGCGTGCAAGGTCGTCACCGACCGGTAATTGCTGAGGCGGTGGTCTCCGCCGACCACGCTGAAGCTGATGACGTGGCGCTCGTCGTCGAGGATCTCCAACCGCTCCGTGCTGGACACGGCGGGGAGGCCAGACACCACGTGGACCTCGCGGAGGGCGCCGACGTGAATGCCGTCACCGTCACCGTCGCCGTCGATGACGTTGCAGCTCTTGATGAAATGCTTGTAGGCCTGGGGGTTATCAAAGCGCCGAACCACGGACCAGACGGTTGAGACGGGCGCGTGGATGGACTGGATCACGACTGAGCAGCACTGGTTGGGCCCCACCGCGTGGGCGTGCTGACGGACCACGGAGTCCGGAACCGCCGGAGCGGAAGAAAACGGGATGACAAGGCGGCGCGTGGGCGGCGGTTGAGAGTGCTTGGGACAGTCGAAGGCTGTGGCAGGGTTAAATGGGTGGAGCTGAAGCGAAGAAGGCATGTTAGGGTTTAGGAAATAGGAATAGTAGTGTGCTGTGTGCCTAAAATCCGGCGACGGCAAGAACTGCGACGCTCTTATGGGTGTTAGAGAGATGAAAGTGGCATATATGCCCTTATATGAGGAAGCCAATTCGCGTTGTGTCGTGGGTTAATATATTTGTACTGCAAGTTGCATTAGTTTTAATGTTTCTTGTTTTCTTATTGTATTTTATATTTTGGTTATCGATGTGTGAGAGAGAGAAAGATGATTTTAAGGGAGAAGCTTACGATTACGCCACACTTGCAACTTGCACAAGTTGCATCTGTTTGGACTTGGTTTTAGCAATTTCCTCTATTTTTGTTTTTTGGTTTTTCTTTGTATTGTTTAAGTCATGCTTCCAACTTTTCCAATTCATACATATTCTTATTTTATTTTCACCTGCCAATGCATTAATTAGTTAATTTGGCAACTTCAGTTTGCCTCCGCCGTCTTAATTATAATACCAACTTTTATTTATTTATTATTAGCGTCACCAAATATTTAAGCAAAAGGGGCTTGCTATGGAATGGACCTCTCTTTTATCTCTCAAATTTAAATAGAAAGACACTCAAAGTGAAAATTTCTCACTAGGTCTAGAATTCCTCAGTGGACCAAGTTGGGTTTGGTTTGTTTTTGTACAATAAAATAATGAATGCGGTAGCGGTGTGTAGTACCAACTTCTTCTATTCTCAACTTCTATCAATCTCATATGTCCTATCACTAATTGTCTGCAATAACTTTTACCTCAGCCCTCTTCTCACTCTATATCTATGATTAAGGTAGGGGCTCATTAATTTGCATTAATTAGTATGACAGTATATTAAAATCACATTGATTTTAAGTATATATACATTAAGAGACGTACTTATAATATTTTATCATCCTTATACTTTCATTCAAATTTTATTAAATATTTATAATTTAATAAATTTTTAAATTATTTTTTATGTTTAAATTTTTATCAAACTTTTATTAAATTTTGATCATCTTCTAATTATATCTCATTTTAATATTATAAATTTATTTAATTTAAATCAATCTATTTATATTACATAATATAAATTATATTCATTTATATTGTAATGATTTTAAACCCTTTTGATCAATAATATTATAAAATAATATATTTTATAATATAAAATAAAATATATAATGTAAAAATATAAGAGAGAAAATAAAAATTACAAAAAATTAGTAAATTAAATAAATTTTTTATTATTTAATTTATTATGTCAAAATAATAATTATATTATATTTAAAAAAAAAATTGAAAAATAAGACATCTACATTTGTGCATACCAAAGTTTTAATTTTTATATATACAAGTTATTTTTACATTATATATTTTTTGTTAGCTCTCATCTTTGTTAATCTAAATCATACATATTTAAAATATCAAATAAGATACTATATATTTTCAACATTAACAAAATTTGATATAAGTTTAACAAAATTTTGATGGATAAGGATTAATTTAAAAATTATTAAACTACAGGGCCTCAATTATAAATTTTTAAATTATACAAATTTAACTAAAAATTAAGTTAAATTATAGGGACTACAAAAATAATTTAACCTATTTTAAATAAGATTACTTTTAATAAAAAATAAAAATATCATGTGAATTAGTAAATATGAACATGCATTATATTATATTTGAATAAAATTATTGAAAATTTGAATTTTTGATTTATTAATGAGAATCATAATTAAATTAAAAATTTGACACTCATATGAAAGAATTATTTAACTGTGTAATTGTACCATATTTTATTATTATATTGTTTTTTAATTTATTAAAAGAATCTGAAAATTGAATATGATTATCGATGGTCAAACAAACAGAAATTTGTGAAGTAAAAGAAACAATTAACGGTTGATGAAGAAATTCATAAAATATATTGGATTGAAACGTACCAAGGTTAATTTATTAGGACCACCACCGTTTTTTTAAATGAAAAAGAAACAAGGTCAATCAACATGAAAAATACATCTATTGAATTTTTTAAAGATATGTCGAATGCAGAATTTGGGGGGAGGACAAGGAAAGGAAAGAGATAAAGAGTAACTTTAATTTGCCAATGAATGCTATAACTTCAATAATTAGGGTCAATAGAAAAGACACATAACATCAGTGAAATATAATACTTTGATAAATCATAACTTGATTAGTTCTAGGACTATGACGATCACATTAATGTTATCTTAGGCAAGCGTCTTACTTCTTTTTTGGTTTAACGGTGATCTCATATAATCATATTAATTTAGTATTGACTCTTTTTTTGAGTCATATAAATTCTTGTTATTGGATTAATTGGATTAATATTAATTAAATGCTAAATTGATAATATTTTATTATATCTTAATTAAAAGAGAATATTCTTAGAATATGAGTACTTTTTCTTTTTGGGTAAGATACCAAATGGCCCATTAAATTTTCAATTTTAACCTAATTTTTATTAGTCAATTTTTTAACCTTCCTGGAGGCTCTCTCTCTCTCTCTCGTGTGTGTGACTCTCTATTCAGCTATGAAGACAAACATAGAGTCTGTTGGTTGCAAGCTCTCTCTCTCACCACCAACCATGGGAAATGTTTCCTCGTCAGGTAAGTTATATATATATCTCCATCTTTTATATGAGGACATGTATGAAATCTATTTGAAGTATATATGCTCTGTTTATTTGATGATATGCATTGTGTTAATTATTCAATTTTCCTTTCAAATGGTATTTTTGGTCCTATTATATAAATTTGTTTTGATCCGATTCCACGACTGTTTCCTTCCTTTTTGTTTGGAAATTTGGGTTGTCGTTTTAAACCATATTCATGCATTTTTTTTTTAATATTGAATAATTATTTCCTCCCTCTTCCTCTATTGCTATGAATCTGACCATATATGCATTGATAAACCAAAATTTGGATCATCAATTTTGAACCATATCCAGAAAGCTTTACCAAATACAAAATCCAACTTAACCTTTTTTTTTTAAACATAATTTTTTTTAGGATCAATTTGAAAATGAAGAAAGAAAAGAAAAGAAATGAGTTAAAGAGAAATAAAAAGAGAGGGAAGACAAAGTTAAATAATAATTTTTTCTTTTCTTATTGGTATTCTTTAAAATCTTTTAATTTTAAATAATTAAAATTAACAAATTGAAAAAGTTAAAAAAGATTAATATAAAATTTTTTAATTTTTTAAATTTTAAAAAATAAACAAACAAAATTTATCACATTTCATTCCCTTTGTTTCTCTTTTCCTCCAAAATCTCTTTTGCCAAACATACTTTTAAGACTTTAGCATCAAACTGTATTGGAGAAACCTCCTCCTATTATGCATTACTTGCAACTCTTGCGTTCCATGAAGATTTTGATAAACCACAATTTAATCACTTTGGACCTTCTTGGACGACATTAATATCAGCAATTTCTTTTATTATAAAAGAATTAGAAATTTATAAATTTAGTTTATCCAAATTATCCCTCTGTTATTTCTCAAAGTAAAGGTTCTTGTTTTAAAATTAATGTCTCTTAGGTGATGTGTCGCTTCTTGACACACAAATTTTTTTAACCATTGTAATATTTCCTTAATAAGTCAACAGTCATTTCACCAATAAGAATAACAATTTCCTTTAAAAGATTAATAAACGTATTCATTCATTAATATAAAAATAAAATCATAATGGTTGAATTTTTATATATCTCTTTTGAAATTTTTAATAGAAATCTATTATATAATTTTTCATCGTTAGAGAAATCATCAAAAATTGAGAAACTTAAATTTCTCACACAATGTTCCTACCCTCACCTTTTTCTCTCTCACTTGTGGGTGAATTTGGCTTCCCTTCCTCTCTCTCCTTTGTCCCTCTGTTAGTTTCATCAATTGAATGTGTCTTAATCATAACTATAGCATCGATCTTTTGTTTTTTCTTAAATATAAGTTGCATAATATTTTGTTAAAAAATGTATATATTTCTATTTAATTATCATTTAGTTATAAAAATTTATGAACTATGTATTACTTGTGGTAAACTCTCTTCTTGTACTTTTATATGTTTAAATTTATCACTAATTAATATTTTTTTATTAACATTGTTAAATATTTATTTTAAAAAAATATTTTAACTATGAGTTATTTATAGATACTACCTAAATTATAAAATGTGTAATTAAACTATGAATTTTATTTAAACTTATTAAAATCATTTTTTTTAAAAATTATTTTGATTTTTAAAATATAAAAAAATTATAAATTTTGATAATCTCTAATTCCTTTCTAATATTCAATCTCAAATTTATTAGATATAATTTAAAAAAATATTAAAATTAAAAATTTATTTGTATCATTTTTTTAATTAATGTTACTTCACGGCTTCATATAGCACTTAATAAATTGCAAGCTCTTACTGTTGCATAGTCATTCCAAAGCTTTGCAAAATTATAATTTTTTAAATTTTGTCTATTGACTTTGAGATTCAATGTTCGAAGGGAATCAGAGATTACAAAAAATTATAATTTTTTAAAATTTTTTAAAATTAAAATAATTTAATAAAAATATCTTGTTTAAATTAATATCTCTAAGTAAAATTTATAATTAAAAAACATTTGTCACATTCTATACTTTAAAAAATATTTAGATATAATTTATAGTTAAAAAAAGGTACATGTATTTTTAAAATAAATATTTAATAATATTAATAAAAAATATTAATTAAAGTTAAATTTAAATATAAAAAATATAATTTTTTTTTACAAATAATAAATTAAAAATATTTACAAGGGAATAATAATTGCGAGAATAGTTTTTATGATTACAGCACAGAAGCCAATATATTGTCGTTAAAGAAAAGAAAAGCAACAGAGAGACAAAGATATTGCGCCGGAAAAGTGAAAACAAATTGAAAATTTTGTCATTCGGCTCAAAAACCTCCTATCATCACTTGTCTAAGGTTAGCTTCAAAAATTGCATTACTCAATAAGTTCATTTCTTATTACATCCTTTCACTTTATATATAGAGAGAGAAGTAATAGTTTTACCGTCTAATTTACCCTTCCAACACTGTGCTACGATTCCATCTCTCCCTCGAACTTTCTGTTTTGTCCTCTCTCTTTATCTTTCAAATATCAATTAATTAACCTTCACCATTTACCAACTTGTTTGTTCCTTTTTAACTCCATTTTTTGTGGATTTAAATCTTTTAAAATCAATAAAATAGCAAAGTATAGAAAGAGGAAGAAAAATTACAAAAGAGCCTTAATTTATCTTTGCACTTTACTAGTTTTTTACTTTAAAAAATTTAAATTCATTTTGAAATTTTCATGCATACTTACATGTGATTTATTGATACGTCCTGAATTTTATATTATATAAAAATTAATTATTTGATTTTATCGATTAATTTTCAAAACTCGATGACAATTGTCACAGTCTAATTTAATTCTAATACTCTGATAAATATAAATTTATTTAAGTGATAAATTTTATTTATACAATAGATATTATTAATATATATTTTATATTTAATTTGTTGATACTAATAATTATTATTTTTATTAAATTTTTTTATAAATTTTAAATTATTAAATTATTTATCAACTAATAAAAAATTTTAATCAAACTGAAAAATCACAAATATAGAGAAATTATTTAATCAATGAAATTATAAATTTTAGTTAATTTTTTTAAATAAATAAATAAATAAATAAAATATATATATATATATAAAACACACTCCAGAATCATATGGATTGGAATTCACAACAGAAACAGAGAAAGAGAAAAAGGTTGGTGCTTTCGATCAAGTTGGAAATGTCTAATCATAGTGCCAACTTGGCGTGGCCGTTTGGTTCTTTAGATCCTAAGAAAATGATAAGAGTTTTTTTAATTAAAAAATAACATGTTTTAAATTTATATAATTTATTATTTTTATAATTAATTTTTTTATTAAAAAATTTATAAAAAATATAAATAAATTGCAACCCTTTAAAATAAAATAAGATTGCCTTGTTTTTTTGTCAAATAATAAGATTGCTTCTCAAATTTCTAGAAGCGTCGCGTCTCTTCACTGTCGCTCAAAAGTCGAAACAAATGGAAATCCAATAAGACCTTAAAAAAAAAAAAGAAGCATATCTGTCTTTGGTACTGTTGAAGGATCATTTAATTTGGTTTTAAAAGCTGTTGATACTTAATTATTTATACAACGAATAAATATGTACTATATGACAATATCCTATTGAATAATAGGAACCAATAACAGTGTATTGAAATATTTTTGAATAAATTATATTTTCTTGAATTTTAAAATTATATTCTCTTATATTTTATTTTTTAAAAAATTATATTCTAATATTTTGACAGATAAGAAATTTATAATTTTATTAATTTTGACTAAATTATTTTTAATTAAAAATATATTTTATAATAAATTATAATATTTTTAAAAAATTAATAATATCATTAATAATATTTTTGTCAAAATAGATAAAATTATAAATTTTATAATTTTTTTATAAAAAAATAAATAAATTTTTAAAATAGAAAGAGAAAAAAAATATAATTTTAATATTTTAAAAAAAGAAGTATAATTTACTCAATATATTTTTGTTCTCCCTCTTTACTATATAATTCTAATACCAGATAAATTTTATTTTAATTTTTATAATTATTTTCTATTAAAAATAAATTTATTTAAAATATTAAATATTAAATATTTACCCGACAGCAGAGACAGCACCAACAATAGACAGCAGAGGATCCGTTTTGCTTCTTTTCTGGGTGTTGGTGTTTTCAATGGTCCATTAAGTAAAAGGAACCGACGGAAGTATATTAGAAATCTTAGGATTAAAAATTTAAATTTATTAAACCACTTGATTACAAGGGACTTAAATAACCAGGAAGCCATGTCATGCCTTTGTGTTTATCTATTTATGACGCCGTAATCTTTGGTAGTCTTTCTACCAATTACCAGACTTCTTCTCTAAGTGCCTTGTCGCCATCTAAGCAAGCACGTAATGGGGCTTGAATGAAAAGGACGTCATCACGTGTGCCCCAGTGCTATATACTTAATACTTTAGGGTTATATGTTTGAGTAATTTTTGTATTTAAAATTTTGTGGAAGGTTTTATTTATTTTTCAATAATTTACTTAATTTTTTTAATTATTAGTATCTAAAAATTAAAAAATTTACTAAATTCTAATTAATTTAATTAGAGTTAACTGAATTTTGAATAAAACTCTCTTAATTAAAATATTTATATACAAAATTCAAATTTGACATTTTATTTAAAGAATATAATATTTTTCACTCTAACTATCTTACATTTTTTAAGGCAAAACTATATGGATAAATCCTATTTATAAATATTAAAATTGTATAAACGCATAAATATTCCTTCCGTCACTTTCCTTTCCTTTGCTCCTTCCTAAGCAGAAACAAAAAAGTCATGGAATTATTACGCTAAGTCACGTGGAGGCCTTTGTATGGATGACTATTACTTTTTATTCACGCAATTGAACATTTTATAACGTATAGGTCTGAAAATTGAAGACATTTATAGGATATTTATAAGGTGTTGTCTTCTACCAAGCATTTAAAATACTACGGTATCTTAAATATTTGAGTTAGATAAAAATTTAATTTGCAGGCTTCTGAAATTCCGAAAGATATTCAAGAATGTCATAAATAACAAAGAAAAGTCACCCCTGGATTAAGCTTAAGATCAGAATTCAGGTTATTAAAGGTCTACCCAGGATTAAGTTCATACTTTGATACATAATTAATGAACTGAAAAAAAAAATTCAAATTCTTGGGAGTTTCCATATATATCTTCTTCAACTCACTAAGAAAGGTTTCAGAAAAGTACCATGATCTGAAAGTGAACATGAAAATAAAACAAATCACAAGGTTTTGGAATCACTTTCTTTCTAAGAACCACTAATGCATTTGTTATATCATACAAGTGAGTTCACAGTACTTCCATTGAAAATGTAACATTACAACAGTCTCAAGCAAAAATTGCTTGTAATGTAAAATTCTTAACTTTCTTTTCATATATATATAGAAAGATATTTACATAAAAAGTCAGACTAGTGATAACTTAACATAGGTTGAGTTCGAAGCAACCCATAGATATTGAGAGGAAGGCATGCTCTAGCTCCTTCCAACAGGAGTCTCCCAAGTAAATTACACCTAAAAATTAAACCAAAAAGATAAACCATATATAAGCCAGAAATTATCATTAGACCACTGTTTTGTAGCAAATAGTGTATGTCCATATTCTTGATCTTCAGATTACTACTGTGTAATGCAGATTAAAGATGGTTAAGTAGGTGACCTCTCACATCATCAACATTCAACACACGGCTAGGTTTGGACTAACAACAACAACAACCAACAAAATTTTTTTTCACTAAGTAGGGTCGGTTATATAAATCAAGCGACGCCAATGTATTCTATCTTTGTTCATTTCTATTTAACTATCTTAATAATTTTTTCTATTGTTTTCTTCAATTTTTTCTACATCTAATTATTAAAATATCTACCATCTGATCAACTCTCATACGGAACCTCTAATGGTCTCCTGGGTGTAGAGTGTGGACTAACAATGTGTGAAATTACAAGAGCAGGTAAAACTTGATGCTTCTTGTCACGCTAACTTTTAATACAAGGAAACATGTATATGGCAATTTTGAACAACACAAAATGTGCACGAATGCAATCTGAGGCTCATAAATATACAGAAACAAAGAAAAAAGAACATTTAGCTTACCTCAGTTGGTTGAAGCCTTTTCATTTTTCATTATCATATGGAATATTTTAGACCGGTCTTCCTCAATCATGTCACGTAGTATTTCATCTTCAATCTTTTCAGCTTGCCATCGGGAAGGATCCTCCACAAAAGCCTCGCTAAAAATCATGCTTGAAACCCACTCTTTCCAAGTGGTTCTCTGGTACTTATCTTCCTCCAGTGTGCCTGTCACCAATAGCTGATACACATAAACCACCCTTTGCTGACCAGGACGAAATGCACGAGCAATGGCCTGCTTTGTCTTTGATGGATTCCACTCTGAGTCCAACAAAATCACCCGAGAAGCTGCAGTCAAACTAATGCCTTCAGCACAAGCTGTAATTGAAGCAAGGAGTACCTTTGATGCTCCACCAAGTTCTTCAAACTTATCCATCACTCTTCCCCGTTCAAAGAGCTCTAGCTCCCCACAAAGTACCAGAACTTCTCGACCTCTCTGCCATCCAAAGAATTTCTCAAATAGTTCTACAAATAATCTCACAGGTGCAATGTTGTGGCAAAAGATAAGAATCTTCTCCTCCTTGACAACACGGTAGACAAGGCTCAGAACAAATCGTACTTTTGGTCCAATCTTAAAATCGAACTTGCATTTTTCTAGCTCCCTCAGCTGTGATACAGTTAAAAACCTATCGGCGCATGCAGCTGTTTTGATTAACCACGGATGTATTGATACAAGGGTTATCAAAAGCTCTATCTCCAAAGGATATCCATTGCATTCAGCCATTCTTTTGTGGAGTGTCTGAAAAATCTCATGTTGACTATCAGTCATATTCATTAACAGTGTATAAACATGCAAACCAGGAAGATTGTCAGAACTTCCACCTTCATAAACATCTATAAAACCATTTGTGATATTTCTTAACATGTTTAGACCCTGCATCCATTCATCACTAATATCTGAGTCAATTTTTTTTGCAATGTTATCTAAGAATAATTTTCTTGCCCGTGTTTCTGTTAAGTTCCATGCTTTCTTTGCTCCTTTCATTCTCTTATATTTTGGGTCTAATTCTTTCAGCACTTCATGAGCAAACTTTGGTCTTGCCAAGCAAAGAGTGTTGAAGTATTCACAGAAATTGTTCTGAAACAATGTACCTGAAAGTAATATTCTCAATTCTGTCTCTACTTTCATCAAAGCTTTCCTCAAACTTGATTCCGTGCTTCTAGGATTGTGCCCTTCATCCAGAATCAGGATCCCTGGACTTTTCCTCAAAATTTTAGCCATATGCTTCCTGTGTGAAAACTTTGAATCCTCTCGCATTAGTGTGAAAAAGGAAGTATAACCCATGACTAGAACACTTGGGTGCGCATGCCATTTCTGTATTTTTTCTAGACAGTCCAAAACATGCTTGACATCTTCAGTGGGCTTTCGAGCACCAGGAAAAACCACTGATTTCTCCTTGCGCACTCTATAGGTTTTACGACCTTGAATCAGATACACTGGCATAGGAATTTCCCATTTGATAAATTCTTTATACCATGTATAGAGTGTTGTCTTTGGAGCAAGGATCAATGGTCTCTTCCTTGGGAACAACTTTAAGTAGCTAACAAGAAATGCAATAACAAGAAAAGTTTTTCCCGCTCCAGGAGAATGAGATATCACACAACCGCCTCTTCTTTTAGATTCATCTTTCATACGTGCTGGTTCCAAAGATCCTGCAATATTTTTCCAAAGAAATTCAAAAGCTTTTTTTTGGTGGACATGTAACTTCCTTGTAAGTTCAGGAATCAATCCCCAGATATTATCCCTTTCTTCAGATATAGGTTTATCAGGAGAAGCATGAGTCAAGAAAAGATGTAAATCATCATCTTTATCAGCCTTTGCCTCTGAATAGTCTGCACTTCTCTGCTTTACCTCTTGGCGCCACCCGGAATATTGGATTTGAATCTGGGGATACGGACAAAGTTATCAGATACTTACTGAGACAATAGACAAAATATCTAACCAGAGACTGCACACATTTCTCCTAGGATCACACTTTACTTTATTCTATTCTTTAATGGATTTCAGGATGGCTATCATCTCCATCTAGATGCCAGTAAAGAAACCAAATGCAAGATTGGTTAAAAAAAAAAGCTCACACATGAGCCTGCACATGCACATTCAGTTCCACACAACACAACTTTTCACAGATTTCAAATTCAAACTTCACTTACAAAGGGTGGTGAAATGTCTTTCATCTCAGTGCTCACAAAGCCACATTTAGGGCAGTAAATTCCAATTTCTTCATTCAATCTGAACTCATGTTGACAAAGTTTATTAGAATTTTCCAGAGTCTCAGCAAAAACTGCAGCTTTTGAACCCTGATAAGACAGTTGAATTGAACAATCCTTAGAAAAAATCATAACAATGAAAGAGAGAACTGAGTCAAAGAAATTAAAACCAACTCCCCCCTCCCCCCAAAAAACAAAAATATAGAAGACATAGAGCAGAGAGACAAGGAAAGGGAAGCAAGGGCTAGACCTCTGTGTCATCAAGAACATAATTCGATGCCAATGCTACTTCCATTTCTCTCCATAACATATCAATTTCAGAAGCTTCTTCCTTTGCCTCTGTTTGGGAATTTCCTGTTGCCTCGAACTGTTTCCACTGGTCAGTTATAGGTGGCTCCTCTTTAGTTGGTGTAGTATCAATATTCTTCAAGTACAAATTTATCAATTCCTTGTAGTCAGCAGCACTTAAGGATCTGTCTTTGAAAGTTTTTACTTCCTCAATATTTTTACTTCTTGCAATTGTTGAACAATGTTTTTTTCCTTGACTTCCTTCATTAAAATGAATCCCTTCCCATCTACTTACAAAATCCATGTCGTCCAGACCAGATAAATCCTTCCTCTGCACATTACAAGTGCCACTTCGGTAATGCCATCTAGAAGATTTATCATCAATCTCCTTTAGAGAATTTTCAAGATCAGGAATCTTTGCAGAGTGATCATGGGGTTCAAGTGTCAATAGATTAATAATTTCCCTCTTCTGTTTTGGGATATGAATCAGCTCATTATATTTGGACAAATCACGAGTTTCCTGTGCAAAATTTTCAGTAGTCTTGGCATTGAGACGAGAACGGTCAAGGGCTATTGGATCAACTTCATCAGGCAGAGCATCAGTATCAAGTTGAGTTCCATGTCCTTCTTTATCAACATCACTTGACTTTACCTTCCCATTTTGAGCCCTTGTGTTGTGCGCTATGACCTTCTGGCAGGTATTTATCTTATTAACATTTTGAGAACTGTCAATGTCCTCTTCTGGACAATTTTCTTGCTCGTATGGCCTGGTTCGAACATGACCAACACTGAACTTAGAGACATCATCACAGCCAAGGTAACGTTCAGGTTGGATATTACGGCGTTTGGAGCGTCGTAAGCCCTCAACATTAGAAATTGGTGACACCTCATCTTCAGGCGATTCATGTGCTTGGCCTACCCTATTGCTGTCTGGTAGGACAACTTGAGAAACAATGGGGACTAACATCCCATTATCTACTCTGAAATTTACTACATGTTTATGAGAATCAGAGTTTAACAAAAAAATAGAATTATCATCTCCCAAAACTTGATACACAATCTTGTTTTCTACAGATCTTACACAGAATGAGACCTGCTTTAAAACTGAAGCAACAACTAACCATGAGAGATCAGGTAAAAATTTTCCTGCAAGCAATTTAGTTTCTGGTATTGCAAAGCAGTCCTCAGATGAATCCCACCGATAATGCTGATTTTCACAAGGATTACGTTCAAGCTTTTGGAGGATGAAAATTTGATTTATTCCAACTACTTTAATCTCTTTATTTAGAGTTCTTATCTCTGGATTAGCAGAACCTTGATTAACATAGAAGTTGACAAAATACTCACATGAGCACTCAGATTCGTGGGGCTTTCTTTGTATAGAACTTATTCTAGCATCAGCCCACACCTATAACAAATAGAATTGTTTGATCAAACTTAAAAGTCCAGCAGCTACAACTCAAAACGAGAGGAATATAATCTATAGGACTTTGACTGATGGATCAAGTTATGTGCAAAAATACATCACAAGAGCCAAGAGGCGACAATG
Organism: Senna siamea; assembly: GCA_031216115.1. Lineage (NCBI taxonomy): Eukaryota > Viridiplantae > Streptophyta > Magnoliopsida > Fabales > Fabaceae > Senna > Senna siamea. The sequence continues at coordinate 9,735,015 of CM062367.1, read as the reverse complement.
ATGAACCTAGCAATGTCATACATATTAACACCAATTCCTCTTATTCATAAAGCAGATGAGTTCTGTTTGGCTATCATCCTAAATAAGGAGAGACTGGAAGAGAAGTTAATCTCAAACATTTAATTTGAACAAAAAAGTAAAAACAGTGTCAACATCAAGGAAGAATCAACACTTATCAACTGCATAAATACATCAGATTATGCATGCATCATTTTCATTCTGGTTCTTGAAGAAACTTCAAGACTTTCAACCCATGAGATAGTTTTGGTCTTTCAGTGTTATCCTTAATGTCAAAATCCTACAAAAGATGACTTCAAAACTCAGCTAAGAAATCTAGGAATTTCAAGAACTTCAACTAAAAGGATTACAAGTCAAAAAGACCACTTACTGGCTCAAGACTAATTTCCTCTGAATTATCAGCCTGTTGAGAGGCTGATAGCACACATATGTCAATTCCAGTTCTTAAAAAGGAGGAGCAATCTGACAGAGTAGCTTTCCTTGACCTTATCCGTATGTCTGAAAAGGGGCCTTTCTCCAAAATCATATCGTAGTTATTAATAAAATGTACGGTCAAAGTTCCTGCCTCAATTTTGATGAGCTCCACAGCTTTCCATGAACCAAAGAGAAATGCCTCAAAGGCTGTTTAGAGAAATTTGATGAAGTTAATACGCTATAAGAATCTCTACTGAAGAATGTGAATGCAATTGATAGGAGAAAAAAGCTTAGGCAGATGCTTTCCATAATGTAAAATAAATGTTGCAATTCATTGGTATTTATTTTACATTCATCTTTTCTTTGCCATCGATAATGGTTGATTGATATAAAGAAGAAGGAGGCTTACGGTAAGAACTGAAATGATGGTTTGATAGGTGCAATTTCCTTTTTCTGTGCGTCATTGATTTTAACAGCTAATTGACTAGGTGATTTTGTACAGTGAGCATCTGCAGTAGGTGATTAACCACAGCAAATATGGGAACAGACTTCTGCTGAAGATTAAGGCTTTGACCAAGGTTGCAGAATGAGCAGGCTAAATCTTGGCCTGAAGAGACACAAACCATCATGGAATTATTAAAAATTAATCACTAAAATGTGGAGGAGGAATATACTATATTACATATCTGTTCTTTTCTGAGCTTATGTTTGTTTCAGAGAAATCGCATGCTAGAAACATAATCCGGCCAACAATGGATGAAATCTGTACTCCCCTTTCTTTATCATCCTTGATTCATGTTTATTTCACCCTAAACCCTCAAAATCCCCTCCCCCCAGGAAACAAAAAGAGAGAGAGAGAGAGAGAGAAAGAAGAAAGTTAAAATGCCGTAATTCTAATGTACAAACAAATTTCTGCAAAATATGAAAAGCCATGACTTGAATGGACAATGGTGTTAATAAGCATCCAAAAGGAGCAGAAGAAAGAGGAGGCAAAAGGAAATAATCAAAACTGTATTCAAAAGTTGTGAGCTATACACTGTACTACCATTCTGTACATGGAAAAAAACTGTTTGAATGGACAAATTACAGTGAAAAATTCAATATTTACAGCTTAAGCCGTTAGGAAAATAACTTATAGACTGTACAAAGTCCACAGGAGCATAAGATGTTATCATGAATTCCAAATGCAGAAAAGGTATAATCTACCATTTTGCTGGAAAAACAGAGAAAATTGTACAGACAAGCAAATACTGAAGTTCAATCTTACCTTAGAGCAGCATTTGAGGGTAAATTTAAAGTTCAGGCACCAGCGAGAGAAGTTGCATCCTCCAAAGCCAATTTTGACCGGAAAACAAAAGGAAACGACTATGGTGGTGGAATAGTACTGGACGTTGAAGTGGGTGCAGACAGGAGTGAGATACAAAAAAAGTATGACCAATCTAAAGAGTTGGGTGGGGAGCAAAATTTTTGATGAGAGTGTCAGTGAATGGAGCTGTTCTAGAACTCATGAATTTATTTCATATAAAAATTTGTTTGAGTTTAAATTAAATTTTAAATTATAGAGTTAAACATAAAATTAGTCTTGTCTAACTAAACAATTGAACTTTAAAATTTTATGTTTGATTAATTTAGTTCATGAATAATTTATTTAAAAATAAATAATATATACATATATTATAATAAATATTTAAATAATATATCTAATAAACATCAATTTAATATAAATTTTTTGATTTGTCATTGTTATTGTATTTTTATATAAAGATATATTTTTTTCAGTAAAATGTTTGTGAGAATAAAATTAATCTAATTAGTATATAATCAATTTAATTTTATTTAAATGATCTTCTATGATGTTAATTTTCAGAAGTTTAAATTTTTATAATTATATATTTGTAGTATATATTTTTTAATTAATTATAGTTTATTATATTTATTTAATTTATTTTTATACAATTTTAAACAAATTTATATAAGTCTCCATGGACATGCTAAAGATAAATGTTATTCTTACTCAGATCAAGATATAATTTTACTTGTTTAAATAAGGTGAAGCAAAGTAAAAAAAAAAATGAATTCTTTAAACTCTAATTTAATACAAAGAGTTGAAATTAATCTAAATTTTAAAATTATTTAATTTAATGAACTAGTCCACATTATTATTTAAATAAGTAAAATCTGAGTACTTTACAATTCAACTTGACTCGCTTGTATACTTCTATTTAATAAATATCACTTAAATTCCATATACTATAACATATAAGTAAAATTTAATAAATTTATCAATATTTTTCAACTCTAAAATTATAAATTAAATTCTAAAACATATAACGGCTTCTTGTACGAAAATATGTTTTTTAAATAATTTTCAAAAGTAGTAATTTTTCCAAACTATACAAAAAATTATTGTGACAAAAGTGAACAAATTTGTTGAACGCAATTTTAGCGAAATTTGTTTAAATTTCTTTAATAATAATATTGAAATTCATTTAGAATGCATTATGTATTCCACTAATATTTTTAACGAGATTTGTTCAAATCCAACACTTATTTTGCTAATCAAATTTGAAATAAAACAAAAAGCCAAAAAATAGTAAAAATATAATTTTTGTCCTTAAAGTTTAAAATATTTTTAATTTTATTTCTAAATTGTATAATTATTATTAATTTTATCTCAATTTTTAATATAATCTATTTGTCACATTAATAAGTGTTCTAAACTAGATTATCAAAATTAAAAAATAATGTAAATTTTAAAAATATAAAAAATATTTTTACTTGAAATTAATAATTAATAATAATAATAATTAATAATGTTCTCAAATATTTAATTCTTAAATAAAAACAAATTGATATATTCCCAAAATTTTGATTTAGATGATGAAAAATTAAATTAAATTAACTATGAAAGAATACAAATAAAAAACAGAATGCAACATAACTAAAATAAAAACAAAGCACAACTTATTATTATTTAAATTCTATTTCTAAATCAAAATAAATAGTCTATAATTTGATATACACAAATTTATTATTTTAATTCTATTTTAAAATCAAAATATAAAAATCTAGAATTTGATGTACACAATTTTATTTTTTATATCAACATAAAAAAAAGCAAAAAAAAATCAAAATAATCCAAAAATGCAAACCAACAATAACATATGCACAAAGCTACAAAACGTGGGAAAATTTTTGAATACAATGCATGTATCACGTTATTTTTATATTATTTAATAAAAATAAGTTATATTTTTTATTAAAAACTATGTAAGTTTAAATTAATATATAAAAATAAAATATGTAACCTAATTTTAATAAATAGTATGAAAATAATATGATAGATATTTTATACCTAAAATTTTTTTTAAAATAAATACGAGAAGAAAACGGGAGACAATAAAGCACATAGTACATATGCACAAAGTTACAAAACGCACATACAGGGAAAAGTATACAATTATGAATTAACAATCACTTTACATTCAATAAAGCATGGAAGAAGAGAAATATTTTGCAAAAAGTATTACTAAAATAAAAAATGTTCTCCACTAGTCACGTGGCACTTCCAGATTTGCCCACCAATCAAAATCAATCACTAACTTTTTAAAATTTAAAACGAAATTTGTTAATATTATTTGCAAAATTCGCTCAAAATATTAATATTATTAGTAAACTTGGTTTAAATTTCTTTAATGATATTAGTGAAATATGTTTTACATTTTGCACGAATTAGTATTAATGAACATTATTGGAAAAATTTAAACAAATTTAGCTAATAATATTAAAAAAAATTTATTTACTTTCTCTACTATAAACTTGATATAGATTCGTATGAATAATTTTAAAAAAAGTGTAATTTTTAAATATATCCCTGTACAAAAGCCACAATATGGCATGTAATTTAACCGAAACAGATCCTTTGCTGTCGTGCGTCCATGCTGTCTTTCTTGTCGAACGAATCTCGGCTATTCGTGCAATTGAACCGTCCGTCAACTCGTCACGTTGCTTTTTTTTTGGTCAAAATGTATCAAAGGCACTGTTTCCTTCTGTCTAGAGCATCAAGCCAACAAGGAGATCGTTAAAATTGAGATGGTACTTTGGGAGACAAGCACGACAGATTAAGACAACGAAACACCATGAGCGTCTAAGTAGGGTGGAGCGTAGCAGAAGTCTCACTCTGCGCACCACCGTTTTGAGTCGAGATAAGAGACAGAGCTTGTTGGGTGAAGGCATGTTGGAGGTAGATAGTGTAAAGTGAAAAAGGAAGGTGTGTGTGTGTGAATATAGGAAATGGGAGATAGGGATTTTGAATTGAGATGGAAGCGTGGTAGATAAGATTTGGAACTTGGTGACTATGTAAAAGAAAAGATGAACAATGCGTGTAAAAATGGAGTATCGCGTTAGCTTGAACAACATCGAAACAGATCTTTGCAGCGACGTGGCGAGTTGGCGAACAGTTCAATCGTACGAACGGCCAAAATTTGTCCGACAACAGAGATAGCACAAACGTGCAACAACAGAGGATCCGCTTGCGTAATTTAACACGTACGTGACCACAACCACCCGAGTATGATTAAAGTCTAACGTTGCAGACTATCTAACAATTTTTTAATTTTAGATTTCTTGTATCTATTTTTTGCGTAGTTTCTTTTATTTAGAGAGATAAAAAACTATATCAATAAGATTAAGATACCTTAAATAAATTAATAATTATTTATTTATTAAAAAATACATTAATTTTTAATTATAACAAATTTAAATCCTAATTTTTTGGATAAATATAAACAGAAATGATCATTGGCCTCTTTTCTCTCACCTCATTTTTTGAAGTTTTTAATTTTTTTATTTAACGAAGGAAAGAGACAAAAAAGTCCAGCTTTTGAAAAAATTGATATGGGCAAATTTTTTAGGGCTATATATATATATATATATATATATTAATTTTTATAATTTTTAAAGGTTTCAATTTCTTAACTTAATCTAAAAAATTATATCACTTTTTTATAATGCTCTATATTCATCATCTATGACAGAAAATTATTTTAAATGTACTGAAAAATTCACAAACACCCCTCCCGAATTCACAGGTCAAAAAGTTTTGTCACCAATTTGCGCTTTGTGAACGCAAATTTGTGGGCGAAAAATTTTGACCACAAAAATTGAAAAGTCAAAGAAATGTTTATAAACCCTTGTTAACATTTGAAATTAAATAATTCGTAGAAATTTTGGAAGGAAAATTCAAAATTAATGAAAATGACCTCTCATATAAATTTGTCAAAAATAGGCATTTGGGCCTAACATAAATCAGTTTGAAATTAATTAATAAATTTTTAAGTATTTAATTAAGAATTAATTAAAATTTAATTGGGAAAATACGTAAGGTATCATATACCTATGCCTCCTACAATCTGTCATAACAATCTGTAGTGATTATACCATCAAAGCTTTTGTTTCTAAACATTCTTATATATCCTCCAAATAGAACCTTAATAAAATCCTAACACTCTCTTTACTTTTCTCTTAAGAGATATTTTTGGATTGATTTAATTGTGGAAGGCCATAACAGGACTTCTGCTTTCTTTGTAGTACTCTTTTTTCTGTCTTATATATTTGGATGTCGAATAAAGATATATAATGAGATACAGTGAGTTAATTAAGAGCTCGTGATACTGATTATAACCTCAATCTTTAGTAGTTCCTCGCGAATATAGCGTCAATGTCTAATATCCTGTACTGTGTTAATGTAATGCCAAGGAGAGCAGCACACAGAATCACAAACCTATTCTACAGAAAGATCAGCAACAAAAGTTGAAGCCAAAAAATTGGGCATTACATTAAAAACAACATAACCAGATTTTAAAAGCACTACTCTTTTAGCCAAAATATCAACACGATTGTTTTCCTCCTGATGAATGTGTTTAACTTGCACTCTTGAGAAACCTTGCAGGGAGGACCTGCACAAATTAATTATTGGAAGCAAGTGATGTGAAAAAGGAACATCATGAGCATTTAATAAATTAACAGCAATAATGCAATCTGATTCAATTATGATAGCCTCATATTGCAAATTCTTAGCCAACTATATATCAAGGAAAATAGCCCACATCTCAGCAAGTAAAGTGTAATCGTGCCCTAGGAATTTGGAGAAACCACCAAGCCAATTTGCCATAATGGCCTAATTATTCCTGCACCTGCCATCGGTCCTGAGTTGCTGTTATCTAACCCACCAGCACTGATTTAGACCCATCCATGAGGTGGGGGAATCCAGCCAACATGAATTGTAGTGTGAGGAGTCGCTTTTGGATGAAGATCTGTTAGAAAATGGAACGATATTGCCGTGTTGGAGATGTTAACCGAGTTGAATATTTCGTTTTCAAAAGCTTTCTTATTTCGGCCAACCCATATTTGCCATAACAGATAGATGAAGAGGGTCCCATGGGGGATTTTCAAGGGGTTTCTTTCGCTGATAGATGCTGCATTAACTTGGATCCAGTCATAGAAATTGCTGGCATCTATGGTCAAGAGAGACTTACTAGCTAGCTGCAGTCCACACCTGTTTTGAGATAAGATAGCTTTGAAAGAGGTGCTGTTGAGTTTCTGAATTTAGATTACATAACGGGCATAACTCTTGGATGAGAATACCTATTTTGTTTCTGTTCCTTCTTTCTTATTTCCTTTGTATTTGGCTTATCTTTTGGGGATTAATTTCTCACAGAAAATTGGAATAGGCTGAGCCCTTCCTTCTCTAATTATTTTATTAATGAAACACGTTTTTACCAAAAAAAGAAATTAAATATGGCAGGAATTTTGGAGGGATCAAGATTCAAAATTCATGAAAATGACCTCTCATATAAATTTGTCAAAAATGGGTATTAGGCCTAACATAAATCAGCTTGAAATCAATTAATAAGTTTTTAATTATTTAGTTAATAATTAATTGAGGAAATACTTAAGGTATTATATTACCTATATGCTCCTACGAAACAAAATAACCCAATCATTAGTTTCATCTTCTTCTTTTCTAAAAATTCAAAACGTGTTCTTAGGAATATTATAAATTTTGTTGTCTATAATATTGTTTTGCCTTCGTAAAATTATAGAAAAAATCTTCTCATAATAACCGAGCAGCAAATACAGTGGGGCATAATTTTCTTAAATATAGTGATTATACTATCAAAGCCTTCGTTTCTAAACATTCTTATATATCCTACTGATAAAATCCTAATAAAATCCTAATCCTAGCTCTATAGCTATTACTTTCTCTTGAAAGAGATCTTTTTGGATTGAGGCCATAACAAGACTTCTACTTTATTTGTAGTCCTGACCATTTTTAATTTGAAAGGAGATATGAAAAGTTCAACCTCCTTTTTATATCTCTCTCTTTATTTTATATATAAAAAAATTATCTAAACAAATAAACAAAAAGAAAAAGTGGGGTGAATGGTGTATAGAATTATCCTTTTTATGTTGTACTTCGTACATGAGTATCACTTTCCCCTAAAGTCTCCCTTTCCCAAGTACGAGTTCACCAGTTTACAATCATAAATCTTGTTGAACCTTCGTCATCCTTCGCTGATGTCATATGCAACATTTTGTAATGTCATATTTTTGAAATCTATTTCTCGTGCGGAACTTTTACGCATTTTTTGTATACGGAGAACAAATTGGGAAGACAAAAAAATAAGAAGGAAGACAAAAAAAAAAGTACTCTTTTTTCTGGCTTAAATATTTGGATGTCGAATAAATATAATGAGATCCAGTGAATTAATTAAGAACTCATGATGCTAATTATAACCTCAATCTTTATATAGTTCCTCGCGAATATAGCGTCAATGTATAATATCCTGTACTGTGTTGTTACTTTTTTCTCTTCATATTCCTAAAGCCTTATACATCTTTTTATTATATATAATGGAGAGGAATAAAAGTATAACATTTTGCTTATAATTACAAATTAATCGAGCTTATACTATGAAAAAAATAATTTCATCATGCTCGAATGCAGTGATGAAAGAGGTAATTACAAGTTATATATCATTAATTCATTATAGATACAGAAATTAAAAATTAATATAGATAGTACAAATTAAATACTTGAAAAAATGATATTGTGCTTTCACACATTGATGACATGATCGGTATATTATTTATTTATTGAGGTGTTTTTTAGGTGGTAGAGATGAATAAAAATATATATGAATTCTGGTTTTAAATCCTAGTTTTAACTTTTCCCACGAAAGAGGTAAACTGTTGGAGTATATCTTAATCTGAAAGGCATTCGAATTATACAATATCTTTGACGTATATATTCAAGAGTGATTGTAATTGTAAGTGTCCGAATTTCTATTTCAAGATTTCACTATATATGTCCATTGTCGACACAAATAATGTATTGCTATGACTGTTTTGTTTTTTTTACGTGTTATATATTTCTATTTTAGTATATGGTGGCGTTCACCTCTTGCTTAGTGGCCATTCATCTAGCTACGCTCTGTATTAAGTGCTCCTGCAACGTTGGGCTGAAATTCGATTCTGAAAGTACGTGTCATGAAACGTTTGAAGAAATTAAGAGACATTTAATTTTCAGAACTAACAATATAATTTATATAGTTCAAATTTGGGAATTGAAGCAGAAATTAAAATAGAATGGAGCCTCGAGGAAGTGGGACGATCTCTGTATCTATTGACGCAAAAGGAAACAAGAAAATTTGTGTGTTGAATGACAGATCTGTGACTTCTCGCGGCCTATTCTCTGGGGAAAATCCATTACATTTTACCATTCCTGTCACCTTAATCCAAACCACCGCCGTCCTTCTGATTTCCTATGGTTTTTACTTTGTGATGAAACCTATACGAACACCCAGATTCGTCGCCTTGGCCTTGGTATGTATATATATACATATATATACACGCATGATTAATGTGGTTGCATGCATGCATGCAAGGCTTAGAATTAACGAATGAAAATTGAATTTATTACAGGCTGGCATGATGTTGGGGCCTTCGTTTCTAGGGAAGAACAAGGCATTTCTGGATCTCATATACCTGCCAAGACAGACTGACGTCTTAACGGTAGCCGCTTTGATAGCCACCATATATTATATGTTCATCGTTGCACTGAAAACGGACGTAGTCTTAACCTTAAGATCAGCCAAAAGAACATGGAAGCTTGGTGTAATACCCTTCTTCTTAAGTTCTTCTGTTATGTTTGTGCTTCTCTACATGTGTGATATCCCGGGTCTTGATTCTCCATTGGAACGGTTAATCTTTTCTGTCAATGTCTCTTTTAGTAATTTCACCGTCATCTGCCAATCCTTACTGGATCTTAACCTTCTAACCTCCGAACTAGGCCAAATTGCTATGTCTTCCTCCATGGTCAACGACATAGTCCATTGGGTTTTTATAGTTATCATGTATCTCATGTTCAATAGTTCAAGACCAGGAGGGAAGCACTCTATGGTACTTATTTCGTTGAGCATTCTTGCTTTTACCCTCTCCTTCGCATTCATAGTACGCCCTCTTATGTTGATGATTGCCAGAAGAACCCCTGTAGGCAAACCTGTCAGTAAAACATATATTATTTTGATACTAGTTTCTGTGCTACTCATGTCATTCATCGGTGATATAATTGGCATATCCTTCCTTTATGGGCCTCTCATTTTTGGGCTGGTTATGCCCAATGGGCCCCCTTTGGGTACTACCATACTGGACAAATCTGAGATTGTGGTGAACGAGTTGTTACTGCCTCTGGCGTGGGCTTATTTTGGCGAAAAAATGGATTTGTTTGCCATGTGGCATTGGGGGGACATTTTCAAGATTAACATCGTTGTCATCTTGGGATACTCGGCCAAGATTATTGGGTGCATTCTCATTTCTCTAACCTACAAAATCAGGCTCAAACATGGCCTCGTGCTTGGTCTCATGCTCAACATGAAGGGTATTGTTGAGTTCATCATTTACAGCCGAATGAGGAAAATGAAGGTTAATTTCATTCTTTTATTTCTACTTCTTTTATAAATTATTGACTATCTTTTTTAGTTGTACAACAAATTAAAATGTCAATTTAAACAACATCAACAGTGCTAATATTCATTTAATTTGCAGCTGATGGATAACCACGTTTACCTTTATCTGGTGGTGTCTTCACTGGTAACAACTACGATTTTGCATCCTATAATTTTGCTGCTATATAAGCCTCATACTCGATTGGATAGTCATACTAGAAATCATCGACGGATAAGATTTATCCAAAACACTTACAGGAACCCCGAGTTTTCAATCATTTGCTGTATACACAACGAAGGAAATGTTCGTAGCATGATCTCCCTCATAGAAGCATGCAACCCAATACTGTCAAGCGCCATTTGTGCCTACATCGTCCATCTCATTGAGCTTCAAGGTAAAAGCACGCCTGTTCTCCTCCCTGTGGACATGCAGAAAAGAAGTTTCTCGTCCTTCAACTACCCCATTACCAACCACATCATGCGAGCCTTCGACAACTACTCCACCAACTCCGACGGTCATGTTACCATTTTGCCCTACATCAACGTCTCTCCTTACAAGCACATGCACCAGGCTGTGTGCAACCTTGCCGAGGATAAGTTGGTCTCTTTCCTCATCGTCCCCTTCCACGAAAACAACAACGCACGTGGCACTCAAATCACCTCTTTCATCCGCGACCTGAACTTCAATTTCTACGCCTACGCGCCGTGCACGGTGGGGATCCTGGTGGACCGCTACTCGCAGTTGACTTTGAACACCAAGGTCAAAGCGTCTGAGCCTTGTTTCCATGTGGGTATCTTCTTCGTGGGTGGTGCCGACGACCGGGAGTGTCTGGCGTTGGCGAATCGAATGATGGACCGCGTGAACATGAGTGTGACACTGTTCTTATTCGTAGAAAAGAAGAAGGAGGAGATAGATAGAGAGATGGATGAAATAGAGATTTCGGAAAGATGTTCAGAATCATCAGATCAGTCACAGAAGAGTGAAGAGGTGGAGGAAGAGAGGAATTGGGATGAGGAATTTGTTGATGAGTTCAAGGCGAAGAACGGAGGGAATAGGAACGTGGTTTGGAAGGAGATAATGGTGGAGGATGGGATAAATGTGTTAGAGGCAGTTCGAGGATTAGAAGGGAACTATGACCTTATGATGGTAGGTAGGAGACAGAATATGGAAGGTTTGAACCATCAGGAAATGTCCACTTTAATGGAGAATGGGGAGATGTTAGGGGTTCTTGGGGATATGTTGTCAACAGAGTTTTGTAATGGGATGGTTCCAGTGTTAGTGATGCAATGTGGTATAAAATCTGAGTTTGCTAAGTTAGACTCCATTGCCATTTCCCACAAGAGTTACTTTTGAAAATTAATTAATTGATGCACTACTAACTAGTCAATTAATTTTCTACTTTTAGGCTTTAGAGTTAATTATTGGGTGTTAAACTTGCTCCCTAAATTATCCTTTAATTTGTAGCTAACTTTGCATAGCTCAATTGTTTACTTCATGGTGATCATTAAATCATATATAATGCAAGCTTGTAGGGAAATCCACATACAAAGTGGGTGTGATTTAAAATCTCTGTGCACTCTATCGTTTTAGTGTAACTCATAATTTAAATAGATCCGAAGCACTATATATATATATATATATATATATATATATATATATATATATATATAAAATTCAAGTATATATATCTGGGTCTTTTTTTTTTTTGTTTTTGAAGAATTCAGAATTCAAAATTCAGAAGTTGATAAAACATTGTAATATGACATAAAATTATTCTAAACTCCAATCCACCATCAAATTTAATTGGAAAGTGAAATTTGAATAGAATCTTTTAAATTGAAGCCGTAAAGAGACAATAATTTAGTGAACTTAAAATTATCTTTATATATAAAGAAAAAATAATTTGGAAAAACCACATATATATTTGGTACACAAATTTTAAAATGTAACATTTTATTCCCGTAGATTATCATAAAAATATATAAAAAAATAAAGTTTAAAAGTCACTTGATGATTATCGCACATGATACTTAATAACGAAAAATTTCACGAAAATGTCAGAGACATAAAATATTATGCAATAATATAGTATTAAACTTTAGTTTCTGATATGTAAGGTTTTTAATTTTTGTGATACTTAGAGGAGTTAAACATCATATTAATTAAAATTTATAATAATTTATAGTCTAGTAGACGTACTTATATATTACTTTCCTTAAATAACTTATAGATAATCATTGTCATTATATTGTTGTCTCTCGTTGACGACCTTTTGTTTCTTCCTTTTTTTAGGCATTTCGTCATTGCATTTAATTAATGTGAAAAAGTAACGGGTTTCCAGGTAAATTCTAACAAATAATTGTGCACTAACCTTTTATAGCTATGAAATTTTTTATATTAAATTTTTAATGAAAATAAAATTATATGTACAAAAAAGAGTCAATCTTAAAGTATTAATGATTAAAAAAAAATTTGCGTTCCATTTTGTGTAGAAAAACTAATAAAAACAACACCTAAGTTTTAATTTCCTTCTACTTTTATAGCTTGAGTTCCGCTGGTTTGATTAATATAAAAAATTTAGGTATAATTTTTATATTTTTATTATTAAATTCTCTAATAAAAAATTGATACTTATATAATTTATACAAATCATATTTTTTATGATTATTTTTTTAAATTTTTTTTATATATTTTATTTTAATTAAAGAATTTAATAACAAAGATATAAGTAACTGGATGAAAGTCTAAGTAATTACAAGAGTTAATTTGGTTGTAAAGAGTTATAAATGTAGACCACAAAAAACTTATTGCAATATGATGCAAATTATAGATCACAAATTAATTAGAATTTTTTTATATATTAAAAGAAATATCGCATTAAAAACAAGAAATCATGATAATTTTAATTCCCCAAATTGATTTCCTGTTTACACAGACAAACATCAAAATGTGTAGATTTATACTTGGAATATGCCACGTTGAAGTGAAAATAGCAAAAAAAACAAAAAACAAAAAAGACAATACAAATATACTTACAGGAGAAAAACGTAAAAAGGTTTAATTTTGGTTTTGCTATCATTGGTTTTCTTTTAAAATTTTTTTTATATTTTTTATTTTGATTAAAAATTTAGAAAGCGAAAATATAAATAACCATATTTATATTTATATCATTACCTTTTGTGAAAGTCCAAGCATACTTATATCATTACGTACCGTTTGTAAAAGTCCAACCATACTTATATTTAATATCATTGCCTTTTGTGAACGTCCACCTGCATTTATAGTTAGGAATAGTAAATGCCGTAGGCCTATACCTGGTAGTTTTTTTCGGTAACAACATGAACTTGCAAGAAACACAAACAAAAAGCAGAAAATTATACCTGGTAGTTCAATTTTGGTTTTGCCGTTATACACACTCTGTCTTCCATGTAAAAAGCTTAATTTCTTATTATGAAGATATAATAGAAGTGTACAGTTTTGAGCAGATAATTAAATCCAGATTCTCATAAAAGTTAATGTGGTGGCAGATGATGAGGTGTGAATATATATAATTTTGGAGGGGTACGTTGAGAAATGACAATTTATTCTAAATATATCTTCATATACACAGAAACAAAAGGTCCTTGTTTTTTTATTGTTCAGCTTTGTTTTTACCCAATCTCTCTAGAGTTTTGGGATAACAAGAATTGATTTTTGTGATAATGGCGACACATTCGATTCAAGAAGGCGATGTCACAGTTATATTTGACACAAACGGGCAATTGAGGATTTGTGCAAAAAATGATAAACGTGTCGGGTCTCGCGGCGTGTGGAATGGTGATAATCCTCTCCATTTTGTGCTTCCAATCACCATGCTTCAAATCATCATGCTCATTATTGCTTCTCAACTCATTCACCTTCTTCTTCGTCCTTTAAGAACACCTAAAATTGTATCCAGCCTTCTCGTAAGTTCATTTCATCATGCTTTTTTAATTTAATTTAATTTAGTAAGATTATTGTGACGTGACTTAGAAGTTATGAGTTTATGTTAGATAAGATTACGTACATCTTATTTGTTATAGGGTGGGATTATCTTAGGGCCTTCAGCTTTTGGGAGCAACGCTTACAAATTCATGTTGACATTATATCCACCGAGACAAACAGAGTTTCTAACCACATTGGCCACCATCGCTGCTTCCTATTTAATGTTCATCGTTGCACTCAAAATGGACATATCGACAACCTTAAGGGCAGCCAAAAGTACTTGGAGATTTGGTATCATACCCTTCCTCGCTTCTTTAGCCTCTGTTTCAGCCCTCGTGTATGTCTCCAAGGACACTGCTTTGATGCCATCCAGCAATGTTCCCGCCAGTCGTACCTACTTCAGCGCTGTGTTGTCGTTTAGTAACTTCATCGTAGTTTCCGATTACTTAATGGAACTCAACCTCGCATCCTCTGAACTGGGCAAGATTGCTCTGTCTGCTGCCATGCTCAACGACACAATGCAGTGGTTCACCCTTTTGTTCATGGGGATGTTGAGGAACGAAGAGTTTATACATTCGTTTTGGTTTCTTATATGCTATTGGTTATTGATATTCTTCAGCATCTTCATCGTACGGCCATTGATGTTGATGATTGTGAAGAGGACACCTGCAGGGAAACCAGTGAAAGAAGTGTACATAGTGCTTATTCTAGCCGGGGTTCTAATAATGGCAGCTTTCGCAGACGCCGTTGGCCTGTCATTCCTTCAGGGTCCTCTGCTTTTTGGTTTGATCATGCCTAATGGACCCCCCTTAGGCACAACATTAATTGACAAGACTAATACTATTATCTCTGGCTTTCTTCTACCTCTCTTCTTCGTTTACATTGGCACCAACACAAATGTCAGTGAGCTTCACAATTGGGTGGCCATCATGAAGCTTCAGTTGATCATAATCGTGGGGTGTGCAGTAAAGGTTCTTGCTTGCATACTGGTTGCTGTAACCTACAATATGAGGATTAGACATGGAGTAGTGCTGGGTCTCATGTTGAACGTGAAGGGCATAGTTGAACTCATGACTTTCACTCGAATGAAGAAACTCAAAGTACGTTGGTTACATTTTCCATCTTCTTCCAACTTAAAGAGACGATGGGTGTGTACCTAATTCGTCTTGTTAATTGCTTTTGCAGGTGGTGGGTGAACAGAGCTACTGTTGTTTGGTGTTCTCTGTGCTATTGATGACTTCAATTATCTCACCTTTGATTCAATTCTTATACAAACCTTATGCTCGACTAGATACATCTACTAGACATCGAGGGAAGACAATAACGATCCAAGACACTCCTCAAAACTCGGAGTTTCGCATCATTTCTTGTGTACATAATGATGCAAATGTACATAGCAACGTGGCCCTGTTAGAAGCATTCAATCCAAACGTAAGGAGTCCAATTTGTGTCTATGTGATACACTTGAGCGAGCTGTTAGGAAAAAGCACGCCTTTTCTCCTTCCGGTGGATGACAAGAACAGGAGAAAATCCTTGTCCATCAATTATCCCAACACCAACCACATCATGCGAGCCTTCCTGAATTACGCCGAGAATTCCGATGGTCATGTCATGGTTCGACCTTATCTCAATGTAGCTCCTTACAAGCAAATGCATGAGGCCATATGCAACCTTGCTGTGGAGAAGTCTATACCTTTCCTCATTATTCCCTTTCACGAACATGGAAGAAACTATGTGAGCATGTGCTCCTCCATTCGCGACCTCAACTCCAACTTTCAACATTTTGCACCATGCACTGTTGGAATCCTTGTTGACAGACACTCCCAAATGAAAATGATCAGACCTGAGGCCTACTTCCACGTGGGCATTTTTTTCATGGGAGGACCCGACGATCGGGAGGCATTGTCGTTGGGTATCCGGATGACAGAAAATGGTGAGAATATGAAGGTGTCGCTGTTTTGGTTTGTAATGAAGAACAAAAAGACAGAAAAGGAAAAGGATGATGATGATGATGATGAAGAGGTGGAAAGCATTTTAGACGAGAGTTTCATTGATGAGTTTAAGACTAAGAACATAGGGAATGAGAATGTTGTTTGTGAGGAGATAATTGTGGAGGATGCAGTTGGAGTGTTGGAAGCAATACGAGGATTGGAAGGGGATTATGATCTTGTGATGGTGGGGAGGAGACACAATATGGTGAATGTGGATGATAAAGAAATGTCCAATTTCATGGAAAATGTGGAGATATTGGGAATGTTAGGGGATATGTTGGCATCTACAGAATTCTGTAATGGGATGGTTCCAGTATTAGTAACGCAATGTGGGGGGATTAGGTATGGCCATTTGTTTAATAAGGTTGGTTCGGCTTACAATTTAAAGAAGAGTTCTGGCATTTGAACTAATTAAGATATTGGTCCAATGCATTTAGAATGTAGTCTAAATACTAGGAGAAATAAGTGTAAATTACTCAAAAATCGATATAATAGAACTCTCAATCTTCATAACATTTTCCCAATCACAGTACATTCTTTATTTTTTAGTAACTTACACTAACTATTTAGTTTCAAAAATTTAATTTACCTCTATTTTAATTTATTTTCTATAACAAAATTAACTTTATGTGCAAAATAAATATGTAATTTTATTTTTTAATATAACAGTCAATACTCTTAACTTTTTACTAAATTCTTAATATAAAAACAGAGACAGTAGTAAATAAATTAAAAAGAAGGTTTGTATATAGCATTTTGTAACGAATTTCAGGGATAGTTTACTCTTTATTTTTTAATCTCTGTTATCCACATATAAGAGGGGTTAAGAATTGATATTCTTGAACCACTTATTAGAAGTAATTTTTATTGATTAAACGCGGGATTAAAATTGATTATTATACTGATATAACATGCTAAATTTTATAAAAATTAAAAAATAATAACTATTTAACCAAATAGTTTAAAATCCCTTTATATTTAAAAATTTATAAACATTAATCTGTAATATATTGAGAAAGAAACTAAACAATATTATATTTTAATATTAATTTTTATAAATATATGTGCATATATATATATATATATATATAATCGGAGAGTACGGTAAAGTAAGACATGATAAGTCTTTGAAATCAAACAAAATGTTTCAATAATTAATTATATCACATGTTAAATAAATCTTTTGTCAAATATGATATATATATTTAACTTTTTTTTTAATAAAAGAAGAGTTATATATATATATATATAGATGTTAAAAGTATGCTTAAGATGGTATATATCTTTAAAATATTTTTTAAAAATAAATCTAAACTCTATATTCCAAGACACTTTTATCCTTAGTTTTGATGTACTGTGACACTGAGATTATGCTCTATTACTCAATTGTTAATTTTTATGTTTAATTAGTCAACAAATACGTACAATCCTTATCACATTCCTCTTTCTCTTCCTTTCCTTGTACGTTTCACCTTTTTTTCTTCCTTGTACGTTGTCTGGCTGTCTTTCTTTCGCCATCCAATCTGCTAGATTTGGAAAAGAAGAAGAAAAGAAGAACCCTAAATTCATATATCACTCCGCAGAATTTATGAATCTGAGTTATTTATTTTTCTCTGTGAATTGTAGATTTTTTTTTCTTGAAATATATTAATTTTAAGTCCTGTGCAGTTTCTGCAATGGCGAAGAATATTTAAGCTACAACCCTGCGTTTTTCTCGGAGGAGAAGCTCATCTATTGCAATTCTACTGCTGGTTTTTATCTGTGTTTATCATTTCATGAAAGTAAAGGATCTTGAATTTGGAAGTTTTCCGTGAGATTGAAATTTTTTTAGAGCTCAAGCATCTCCGTTATAATATTTCTGGTTTTCCTTTTCATGCATTTAAATCTATTCCTCTGCATAAAGATAAAAACCTTTATATATATATATTTATATATAATTTGGGCTAGTGTTTAGGTTGTGTGCATTTAAGTATATTCACACTGACAACTATGCTTTTTAACCTTGTAGAGTAAAGACTCCATCTAACTCTAATCAAGGAGAATATTGTTGAGACAAATATATATGAGCGTATATTATGAATATAAAATGCTAATTAACGTGAAAATATATACACTAAGCTAATTAAATAAACTGAGTATATTTTAGTAATTTTAATATAGTTAGTCCCTACAGATCGAAGGATCGTCCCCTTTCCATAGCTATTTGAACAATCTTCGCAAGCGTATCATAATTAAGAGGAAATGGCATCCTAATGTAGAAGGAGATAACAAACATAAAATAATCATACTATTATATCTATATATACATACATGATTCAATTAATTGTTGTTATATATATGATATATGACTGATTTATTATTTGCACATACAAAATGTTAGCAAATGCAGTTCATTTTTGGTTGGCGCTGCCTTTACAGTTGTAGATTTGCAATTAGGATCGATGTGTCGCGTTGTAGTGAAAATAGCAAAACGAAAACGACAACATATATATATATATAGTTATGCTGTATAACTGGTACTTCAATTTTGGTTTTGCCGTTATACACAGTCTGTCTTCCATGTAAAAAGCATACTTGATTTCTTAAATCCACATTCTTTTAAAGAATTAATTAATTGAATGCAAATAGTAGTTAGGTGCCAGTTGATCAGGTGTGAATTTTGAGAAATGACAAGTAACTTCCTCTAGTTACATCACTATTTACGCGGCAAACAGAAGGTGCAACTTTCTTTTGTCTTTGCGTCTAACGTCAACCTTACTGAAAACAAAAAGGCAGAAACCAAGGTCTCTAGTTATAATGGAGACGCTGGCAACGCCGTTTTCGATTCGACAAGGCGACGCGAGAGTTACATTTGTCCCATTCTTAGATGCTTTTGGATCCCCTGGGCTTTTTAGCGGCGATTTTATCCTTTGCTAAAGTGTGTTTTAATATTATTGCAACGAATATTATTGTTGCTATAACTTTTGTTTAAATAATTAATTTAACAAAAGTTATAGTGACAATAATATTTGTTGTAAAAAACTTTAGCAACGAAAAAAATTGCTCCTAAAATACCCAACAGCGCCCAGCAGGGACACGCCCAGCAGGGAATCCGAACGCTTCCTAGACAACCAAATAGAGATTTGTGTGAGAAATGATAAGCATGTGGGATCTCACGGCATGTGGATGCAGCAAAATAAACTCAACCAAAATTTAGTCAAATATAAATTTAGATCTATATTCATAATGTAATTAGACAAATAAATATTTTAATATATATATGTTGAAGTCATAATATTAAAAAAAAGGGTAAAACAATGATATAGTCTGCAATTATAATTAACCTATATTCAAAGAGAATGATAGAGAGTCAGAGAGAATTATAGAGTTTTTTTTACGATAGAGATAGATTAAATTTCAATTAAGATTTTAAGATGAGATAATCCTAATTTTTAACAACCTCTAGTAAGTATATTTCCTAGATATTATATCTTAAATTTGAAAATTGAAATTGAAATTATAATAATATAATATTAATATTTAATTAATATTATCTACAAATTAATTAAATTAATCTAACAATTAATTAATTAATCTAACAATCTCCTACTTGGATACTATTAATCAAATATTAATATAATCATAAAAAATAATCTCTTGCTTTTATTCTTAGTCATAGTTTGATAGGATGATCACTGATTAGTATAGGGCTGAAGTTGGACCTTCTACCCAAATGGGTCAATAAGTGATCAAATCTATCACTAATCACTTACAATTAATACATAGAACTAATCTATTCATGATTAACTCAAGTTGAGTTCAAAAAAGACAGGGAAACAAGTGAATAAAATAAAGTTTCAATGTCTAAACGAATAGAATACATAATATATATTTAAGATGATATACATAGAATAAATCCATTCATAATACAAATTTTAAAAAAATAAAATAACACAAGATTACTGAATCCGATAGAGAATTAGTGATATAAAAAGTCTTAATATCTAAACAAATAGAATGCATAATATATGCATCAAAACTCATCAATCCAAACTCCCATTAAACCAAGGCTACATCAAAAGATTTAATCAAACCTATATGAGTTACATGATTTTTAAATACTCTTACAGGTAAGCCTTTGGTTAACGGATTCGCTAGTATATGTTTATCAGAAATGTGAACCAAATGAGTCTGAGATTCAACAATCTTTTTCTAACAAATAGAAACTTAACATCAAAATGTTTAATACAACTGGAGTGCCTATAATTTTGAGAAAAGCATACAATAGACAAACTATTGCAATATATGGTTAGTGGACATGATATAGAATCAACAAGATGCATGCCAGATATAAGGTTCCTCAACCATATTGCCTGGCAGGTGGCCTAATAACAAGCGATGTATTTTGCTTTCATAGTTGAGGTAGTTGTAATAGACTGCTTGACATTTTTTCATGAAACAACTCCCCTAAACATCATAAAGATGTATCCAGAAATAGACTTACGATCATCAATGCAAGATGTATAGTCTGAATCTGAATAGCCAACGATCTTAAAAAAATCAAACTTTCTGTAAGTTAACATATAATGCTTCAACCTTGAATGTATTTCATAAATTTCTTAGCAGCTTTCTAATGGTAATGACCAGGATCACTCAGCTATCTGCCAAGCACACTAATCGTAAAAGCAATGTTCAGAAGTGTACATATCTGAGCATACATAAGGCTGCCAACTACAAAAGCATATGAAATTTTATCCATTATAGTCCTCTCATCATCATTCTGAGGATACTAAGATTTACACAATTTTTCACCTTTTTGAACTAGTGCAACACAAGCGATACAAGAGTATATGTTAAATCTCTTCAGTATTTTGTAAATGTAACTTGCTTGAGACAAACCCAATATATCAAGAGATCTATCACGATAGATTTGGATACCTAAAACAAATAAAGCTTCATTCAGATCTTTCATTTCAAAGTGGCATGATAGCATGTGTTTAGTCTCATTCAAGAAATTTTTTGAGTTACCAGCCAATAGGACATCATCAACATAGAGAACGAAAATTATAAAATTGTTCCCATCAAATTTTTGATAGATGCACTGATCAGAAAAATTCTCAATGAAACCAAGTGAGATGATAACTTCATGGAATTTCAAGTACCACTGTTTGGAAGCTTGTTTCAGCCCACAAATAGATCGATTTAACTTGCACACAAGATGTTCCTTCCCTGCCTCGATAAATCCATATGGTTGAGTCATCTATATGTTTTTAGACAAGTTCCCATTCAAGAAAGTGGTCTTGATGTGTAATATCTGCTTTTCTATCTCTCTAGGTATGTTCTAAATTCTTAAATTTAGTAATTTCATACCTAAAAGATTGTATTTAAATTGCCTTAAGTTTGCTTAAATGAGAGAGGGACCAAACTGAAAGAAAAGTTTAGGGACTAAAGTAAAAAGAGAAAAAGTTGTTAAAATATCTAAAGCGTAATCATTACGCCTCCAAAATATCTAGTGCATTTATGACGCGTAATTATGACACTAAAAAAATCCAAAACGTAATGATTATATCAAAAAATATCTAAGAAAAATATCTAAAGGTCATGATGACTCTAGGAAAATATCCTAAGGACAAAATAGTCAATTTTTACTTAAGGGTAAAATAATAATTTCACTTAAGAGTAAAATAGTAATTTTATCATAAGGGTAAAATAGTCATTTCACTTAAAAAATTTATGACAATTTCCCTCAAGGTCATTCCCTTACACTTTTCGAAATTACGAAAGCAAGTAAGGGGTAAAATAGTCATTTTTACTAAAAGGGCAAAATGGTAATTTTATACTAAGGGTAAAATAGTCATTTTATCATGACAATTTTCTTAGAATCTATATGACCACTTTTCGAAATCATGAAATAAAATGAGGGGTAAAATGGTCTTTTTAACACCAAGGGCAAAATGATCATTTTTTATTACCCTTTAATCACTTCTTCTTCAAGCAAAAAGGAGGGAGAAAACAACGTGAATAAGAAGGAGAAGAGAAGGAAGCCGAGAAGGAAAAAGGAAGAAGAACAAGGAAAAAAGAAGGAAAGGTCAAGGTGAAATCACTTCCATTGACAAATCAAGATAGCTAAACAATCATATACCCTTAATTTTAAGTTTCATGGATTTTTTTAAGAGTTTGAACAATTTCCATAGCTTCCATGAATAGTGTGGGTTTCTCACTCTACATTCTTTCTTGCTTGGATTTCTATTGGTTTATGCTTGCATGATTGTATAGATATGTTTATGAGTATGGAATAAATTGATTGAATGAATTATGGCATGACTGAGACTATTGGTTCACCATGTTCATGAAACCCTTCTTGTTGGAGTTGATTATGTAATGTTTGGATTGTCATGATTATGATAAAAAAAATGGTGTTTCCATGCTTATTTATTGATGAAAATAGGAAAAAGGAAAGTATTGGATTGAAACCACTTTGATTCCCTTTTCTTCCCCTTTTGGCCAACAACATGAAGCATTTTCATGAAGGGGATTTTGTGAAATTTTGGCTTGTAAACATTGCCAGTGTCTCAGCCATAAGCAAAGGAGAGAGAGAGAATTGATGTTTTGAGGAAACCTTCCCATTTGTCACTTTTTGTGTCTTGACCGAGAGCATGAAGAGGGATTTTGTATGAAAATTTTCATGTATGTGAGTCATGGTTTCGGTCAAGGCAAGGAAGGAGGAGATAATTAGGTGTGATGGTTTATTTAAAGAATAATTTGCCATAATCATGAAGTCCTAAGTTTGAATGTGTATGCCAACAAGAGGGAAAAATATATCTATGAATTCATATATGTCTATTGTGAGAAAGTGTACTTATATGTATGCATAGATATATTGAGAGAGAAATGTCATGGAAATGGTGAAAAAATAAAATGATAGTTCACTTAGAACCCTTGATGTGTAATGGTATGAAATATAGAAATTGTATGGAAATGGGAGAAAAGTGATGCAATTGTAGTTATATAATATAAAGGATAGGGAAAATGGAATATATAGTATGAAAGCTTTACTTTTCCCTCACCTTCTTTCCTTGGCCAAGACCCTTTCACTTGTTTTCCTTTCAAATGGATTGAATTTTTGTAATGAAATTTGTAAAGGAAAATGTTAAAGATATTACGCTAGATAATTTCAAGGGAAGAGAAGTGGCTGGTTAAGGCAAGGAATTTTGGCAATATATGTTGTAAATTACCTAAAAGGGATTAAAGAATCTTCCATATACATAAAATACAATTATGAAATTATTAGCAGTTCATAAGGGTTATAGTTTTCAATGAGAGGATAGTATAATGAGAAATGAATAAAAATGAAAGAAAGGAAAGGCAAACATAGAAAGGACAGGAAAACATTGAATGAAAAGAAAGAGAACTTAGAGAAAGTATTTTCAATGTATGTTCTAAGATAGATAAGCTTGTGACAAGTAACTAATTGTCGGTATGAGACAGCCATTGGGCATTCCACGATTGTGTCATAAATTTGGATGGTTAAACATCTACTCCAAATAAAGACTTTAGAAATCGCCATAATGGTTGTAAATTTTAAGTTAGTGTAACCTAGATGGCCAATAAAAAGGGGACATTTACTTAGAATTTAGCATGATAATGGGTACAAGTCAAGTCATCTTAGATTATATATGGGAAATAGCATATTGGGAATGTGATCCACCAAAAAAGGGGTGGTGATTCCATAGCGTCATGATCTGCCCTAAAAGCAGAGAGGAAATGATCTGTGTAGTTAACAGTGATCTCGTGAGCTTAATTTTCATATGTTAATGATCTGTCGAAAGGCAGTAACCAGTAAATAAAAAGGGGTACTCGGATTCACTGGGGGACGCCTCAGATAGTATCGCTAGTAGAATTGTCACATAGGAGAAAAATTATCTCACTTATGTAGGTGTAGTACATAGAGTCGTTCACTGGGTGACTCTTCCGAATCTCTTAAGTTTCTCTTACAATTTTCTCTTATAGCAAATGTGGCTTTTAGCCAATCAATGATGAATGTTTTCCTTATGAATAATTAATGTTTTCCCTGTTTATGAATGATATGTTTTACTCATGATACTCAATTGATTTATGTGGTAAACTATTATGATGAATTACTACAATTCATAATCATAAATACATTCCATACACATATATGTATAACTTCATATGTTGCGTACCAATAGAATGAATTATATGTTAAAAGTAAAGGATGTAGAATTTTTTTCTGTATTATTATGGTGGTACATGCCATAATGTTTTAAAGAAGTGGATTGTTTAGCTATTGAGAAATTATTTATCATGATTGTATCTAGTATGTAGAGAGGGTGAGGATGGTATCTTTTTAGATATGATGTAATTAAGTAGAAGGTAGCCCATTTATCCTAATGCTTTTATATTTTGGGAATGAAATTAGGATAAGTTATTTTTTAATGTATATAGTGAGATGGGCATATATATCAAGATATGTGAAAGTTTATCCATTAGTAGAAAATTTTGTAAAGGGTCAGAGTGGCAAATTTGTTGCCTCCTTACCCTAAGAAAATGTATGAACTTCACATATCCGAAAATATATGTATAACGTTGTAAATATTGGATGAATGGGAAATATATGGATGACATTTTAAATTTTCGCTACATTATGATTTAAATAATGTTTTTAATTATTTAGTCTTCCATTATGTAATATATGAATGGAATACTTGAGTAATAAATCTTAAGCCTAATCAAATATTAAATTAAAATTAAAATTTTACTCAGGTAATAATCAAAGACAAAAGTAAAGATAATATGCTAGTCTTATAATAAAGGGTTTATGAAAGAAAATATTTATAAGAAAAGCTATAAGATTAGGGTGTTATATGACGTCTATTTGGTGAAGTTCAAGGTCAAGCTGTACAACAAAAGCTATGACAACTTTGAAGGTATCTTTCATAGACACTGGAGAAAAAGTATCTATATAATCAATGCCCTCATTCTGATTATAGCATTTGGCTACGAGTCTGGTTTTATACCTTTCTATCTCACCATAAGCTTCTTGCTTGGTTTTAAAGACTCATTTACAACCAACTAGCTTATGTTCCTCTGGTAATTCAGCAAGTTCCTAAACATGGTTATGATACATAGAGGCTATCTCTTCATTCATGGCTTTCAATCATTCATGGGAATTGGAACTTGCTATTGCCTCACTATTAGAAGTAGGATCTGTGCTATCAGTAACATCAGATTCACATTCTTGTAAATAAACTACAAAATCATCTGGAATAGCAGGTCTGTGAATTCTTTGATATCGTCTCAACTCTACATCCTATTCCTGAAAGTCTATGACAAGCGGAGCATCTGGATTTTTAGCAACATCATCATTCCTTTCAATGTCAAGTTCAGTGGATGGAGTAAGTAAAGTCAGAAGGGGTAGATCAGTAAATTTATCATGCAAGTCATGATTTTTGGTTCATTTCTCCCACTATCCAAGTCATCTTTAAAATAAACTGCTCTATCAGATTCAATGACTCTGAAAGTGTGAGAAGGATAATAAAAACTATAACCTCAAGAACCAACACAGTACCTAATGAAGAAACCACTAATAGTTCTTGAATCTAGTTTCTTGAGTTCTGGATTATATGGTCTCACTTCTGTTTTATAACCCCACATACGAAGATGTTTTAGGCTGGGTCTTTTACCAGTAAATAGTTCATATAGAGTCTTTGGCATAGAGTCACTAGGGACCTTATTCAAAATATATACAATTGTTCTTAAGGCATCATAGGTTTACTAAGAACCTGATTTAAAATATATACAGTTGTTCTTGAGGCATCACCCCATAAGAATGCTGGTAAAGAGGAATGAATTATCATGCTCCTTACCATATCCATTAACATGCGATTTTACCTTTCAACAACTTTATTTTGCTAAGGTGTTCCTAGCATGTTATATTAAGCTTCGATACCATGTTCCTGTAAGAATGAAGCAAAAAGACCATAATTTCTTCCAGTTCCAATATATCTGCCATAATACTCACCACTTCTATCTAATCTCACGAATTTAATAGCTTTGCCACTCTTCAACTCAACAACTGCTTTAAAGACTTTGAAAGCATTTAATAATTCGACTTTTCATGCAATAGATCTATCCACCAAAATCTAAAGTGATCATTAATGAAGGTAATGAAATATCTAAATCCACCAATAGTTGCAAGAGTGATGGGTCCACTAATGTCCGTGTGAATCAAATACAGTATGTTATTAGACCTATTTGCCTTTTTTGTCCTAGCTTTAGTGGGAAGTTTTCCCTTAATACAATCAATACAGGCTTTAGAATTAGAGAAATATAAGTTTTCTAACACCTTTTGTTTGACCATTCTTTCTAGTCTTTCTTTGGAAATATAGACCAAGCATTGGTGCTATAACATGGATGAATTTTCATCAATTCTAAGACATTTGTGTCCCACAGCAACATTAGAATATGCAGAGGAAGGAATATCTAGATAACCATTCATTTTTAATAAATATAGTCTATTAACCATGAAAGCAGTCCCAACAACAACTGAATTGAAATAAATATCAATTTTTTCATTTATTTATCAAAAGGAATAACCATATATGTCTAATAAAGAACTTGACACTAAATTTCTCCTAGAAGAGGGTACATAAACAATATTGTCCAAAATTAAACAATGTCTAGAATGCAAATTCAAACTAATGGCCCCTATGCTTTCAATTACAACTGAGCTTCCTTTAACTCCAATAATAGTATTCTCTCTCACACTTGGTTTCCTCCTATTTTTAAGACCCTTTAAAGAGTTTGTCACATGAACAGTTGCTCCAGAATCTAACCACCAAGAATCATATGATATTTCAAAGGTATTAGATTCAAAACAAAATAGAGCTAGAGGGGCAAATATATCAGAATTACCTTCTCTCTCACACTTATTCTTTAACTTAAAGCAGTCAAATATCCTATGACTGGGCTTCTTATAGTAGTGACATTCTCCTTTAAATAATTTCTTTTTTTGGCCCTTATTCTGGTTTTCACTTTTCTTAGGCCCAAAGTATTTCTTACCACTACTCTGATTCTCAAGCTTCTTCCCCTTCTGATTACCCTTTCCAACCTTGTTGTTTGAACCATGAGAGAAGTAATTAATAGATTGTGGATGGGAAACAAACTTTTTAATTGACTCTTCTTCTTGAGTCACAATAGATATCATGTGGTCAATAGACCATTCTACCTCTTGAGAGTTATATGTAGTATGAAGTACCCCATACTCAGTAGGAAGGGACTACAAAACTCGATAAACAAGGTAACTCTCCCCCAAATTCACTCCATAGGATTTCAGCTTGTCGTAATAATTGATAAGCTTCATAATATGTTCCCTGACTCCATATACTCTATCATAGCGACAAGTGTCAAGGAAAGAGATATAGTAGGACTTCTGAATCTTTTCAAACTTCTTAATTTTTTCTCCAACACCCTTTAAATATTCTGAAGCCAATTCCTTATCTGGCATGCTCTGCCTAATGGTCTTATCAATAGTTTACTTCATAACATTTAAACAAATCTTGTTTAAATCATGCCACTGTTTATTATAGGCCTTTTCAACAGCTCTAAAATTATCAGTCAAATCAATAAGCTTCTATTCCCTAAGAGCCAAATCTTCCTTAGTGATGATTAAGTATAAATCTAGGGACTCTTTCTAGTCATCATAGTTAGTCTCATTCAAAGTTTTAATTGAAGACAACTATTGGATCGGAGAAACTGAGAAAACAAAATCAGGAAACATTAATTATATCCAATCAACATAATTATTAAAACAAGGTTTCTTTCTTAAAACTCAACTTCATACAACTATCAATATCAAGCTTGTTTATTATAATCCCGCTTAAAGGTCTTAGACTATAATAAACCAGCTTTATACAACTATCAATGTCAAGATTATTTATTATAATCTCGCCAAAGGATCCCAGACTCTAATAAATCAAGAAAACTCATATTAATTTGGATCAATAGGAAACAACAAATAAATGCTTTTGATAATATTTGTATCGATAGGACACATAATATTATCTAAGCATTAAGGCTTCTAACCAATTAAAATTTTAGGCCTTAATTTTTTAAAATTATATAAATTTTGTCACACCAATATGGTATGTACATTATTAATATAATATAAAATTTTATTTATTCTAATTAATTTAGGGAGAATTAATTAATAAAATTATATTAATTATTATAAAATTTTAATCACAAAACATCGTAGTAATTGGGTCCACGATAGGTGAATTCACAATCATTAGATGTAAAATATTTAATTTTGATCCAAAAATCAATTCTATCAATAAAAGGACTAATAATCTCCCTAATTAAAAGATCTTATTTAATCATCAATTAATTCAACTTCTTTACTATTAATTACTAATCAAATGAACAAAATTAGAATAAATGAAAGATGACCCAGTGGGTTTTGGCATTTTTTGGTGTCTTTCGCCGCCGTTTCAATGACAATTCTACTGTATTCTTGATGAGAAGCTTTCCCATAATTTTAGAATTACAAAATTGGTTCCAAAAAAATGATTAACCTAAATCACCAAACATTTTCAAAATTTTCAAGGTTTTCCTAGTGTTTTTCGTAGCCGACAAACGTCTTTCAAATGACGTTCCATTCATCTTCTCATGGGCAACAAATCCATAATTTCAAAATTACAAATATTTGATTCTAAAATATTTACCCAAAATCATCTGTTATGGAATCATATAGAGGTAAAGAAATTCTTATTTGAAATTTTCTCTAAATATTCAAACATTTCATGTGCATAATATATCAGTTCGAAGATATTTCATATAAGAAAGAAAGCCCTAAACTTATTTCTAGGGAATCGGCCAAAATAAATCCAGAAAATTCAACAAAAAGATAGCACATTTTATGTGAAAATCCAACCAAAATCTAAATTCTATACTCATATTCAGTGACTCTATTTATAAATTCGAACATTGATTTAGGAAAAAAATTTAAGAAGTCTATAGATTTGCAGAAACGTCGAAATATCTAACCTAGCGTTGATACCATTTGCAGCAATACAAGCTCAACCAAAATTTAGTGGTATATAAGTTTAGATATATATTCATAATGTAATTGGGCAATTAAAAATTATAATATATACCTGTTGAAGCAATAATATCAAAAATAAATAGCAAAAATAATGATAGAGTCTGCAATCATAATTATTATATGCTTAAATTAAAGAGAATGATGGAGAGTTAGAGAGAATAATAGAATTTTTTTTACGACAAAAGCAAGTTAAATTTCAATTAGGATTTTAAAATGTAATAATTCTAATTTCTAATAATCTCCAATAAGTATATTTTTTGAATATTCTATCTTAAATTTAAAAATTGAAATTGAAATTATAATAATATAATATTAATATTTAATTAACATTATCCACAAATTAATTAAATTAATCTAACAATTAATTAATTAATCTAACGTGGAACGGTGATAACCTTCTTGATTTTGTACTTCGCAAATCATTTACTTTCTTCTTCGTCCTCTACGAACACCCAAACTTGTATGCAGCGTCTTTGCAAGTTTCTTTCATGCACCTTCAATTAATTCTTCACTCAAATGATTTTCTTGGTCTTAAGTTTTTATATAGATAATTTGGTGCATAGTGGGATTATGTTGGGGCCATCCGTTTTTGGGAGCAATAATGCTGATAGATTCATGTATATGTTATATCCACCAAGACAATCTGAGTTTCTAGGCACATTGGCCTTCTTCGGTGCTTCCTATTTCATGTTCATTGTTACTCTCAAAATGGACGTAGCGCACCACGTTCTTAAGGGCATCTAGAAGTATTTGGAGATTCCAAGTCATACCCTTCTTCGCTTCTCTAGCTGTTGTTTCAACCCTTGTGTCTGCGTACGAGGTGGAATTAAACCTAGCTGTCAAATTTTCCAGTATCACTAGCTTCAGCACCGTAATGTCGTTTAGTAATTCATCGTAATTTCCGACTACTTAATGGAACTCAATCTTGTATCCTCTGAACTAGGCAAGATTGCTTTATCTTCAGCCATGCTCAATGACACAATGCAGTGGTTCATTCTTATCATCGTCAAGTTCATGCACAAGGACGAGGATGGAACATATGATACGCTTTACCTTTTATTCTGTTATTTGACATTGATAGTCTTCTCCGTCTTCATCGTACGTCCATTGATGTTGATGATTGTGAAGAGGACACCTGCAGGGAAACCGGTGAAAGAAGTGTACGTTGTTTTTGTTCTAGCTGGGGTCCTAATTATGGCAGCTTTCGCAGACGTGATTGGGCTCTAGTTCCTTGAGGGTCCTCTGCTTTTTTGGTCTGGGCATGCCCAATAGGCCCACCTTAGGCACAATGCTGATTCAAAAGACTGAGTTTCTAATCTCTGATTTTCTTCTGCCTCTCCTTTTCATTTACATAGGCATGAACACAAACTTTCACGAGCTTCAGAATTGGAAGGTCATCATGAAGCTTGAGTGGGTCATAATAACAGGTTATGGGGTGAAGGTGCTTTCCTGCATGCTCATTGCTAGATCATACAATATGAAGCTTAAACATGGCCTTGTGCTGGGGCCTCATGTTGAACTTGAAGGGCATAGTTATAACTTTTGACTTTTACTCGAATGAAGAATCTCAAGGTTAGTTAGCTAGATTTCGTAACCATATATATATACATATATACATATATGTATGTATATGTGTGTGTGTGCATGTGTGTGCGCGCGCGCCATTTCTCTCATATCATGGGTCTAATAATTTGTTGTGTTAATTGTTTTTGCAGATGCTAGATGAACAAGGCTATGTACATTTGGTGTTCTCCGTGTTATTAACGACTTCAATTTTGTCCCCTTTCATTAGGGTCTTATACAAGCCTCATACTCGACTAGATATATCAACTAGGCATGGAGAGAAGATGAGAACGATCCAAGACATTCCTGAAAACTCACAGTTTTGCATAATTTCTTGTGTATATAATGATGCAAATGTGCATAATTTCAGCTCAAACCAAACTAGCCCAATTTGTTCCTACGTCATACACTTTGTCGAGCTGTTGGGCAACAGCACACCTATTCTCATTCCTGTCGAGCGAAAGCACATGAGGAGAAAATCCTTGCCTATCAACTACCCCAACACCCACCACATCATTCGAGCCTTCGAGAATTAAGCCGACGATTCCGATGGTTTGGTCTTCATTCGACCTTATCTCAATGTGGCTCCTTACAGGGAAATGCATGAGGCTGTATGCACTCTTGCTCAGGACAAGTCCATACCTTTCATCATAATCTCTTTTCACGAAAATGATCAAACACTTGGTAGTCATATGAGCACCTCCATTCGCGACCTCAACTCCAAATTTCAACACTATGCACCTTGTTCCGTAGGAATCCTCGTGGATAGATACTCCAAAATGAGCATGAGTAACTCCAAGCTGTGTTTCCATGTGGGCATTTTTTTCTTAGGTGGGCCCGACGACCGAGAGGCATTGTCACTGGGTTTTCGGATGACAGAAAAGCGCGAGAATACAAAGGTGTCACTGTTCTGATTTGTGATTAGGAAAAGGAATCCACAAGGTGCAAGTAAAGATGAAATGTTTCATAGGAAAGAGAAGGAAGAAGATGATGAGGTAGAGAGCCTTTTGAATGAGAGTTTGATTGACGAGTTCAAGGCTAAGAATCCCGGGAATGACAAGGTTGTTTGAGAGGAGATAATTGTGGATCAAGTGTTGGAAGCAATTCGGGGATTGCAGGGTGATTATGACCTTGTGATTGTTGGAAGGAGAGATAAGATAGTGAATTTGGACGATGAAGAAATGTCGATTTTCATGGAGAATGTTGAGATGTTGGGGATGTTTGGCAATATGTTGTCGTCCACGGAATTCTGTAATGGGATGGTTCCAGTATTAGTGATGCAATGTGGAGGACAGGGACAGAGGTATTCTCGTAGGATTGGTTAGCATTCTCAATTACTGAATTAGATTACAATTACGCCAAGTTTCGGCTTTTCAACTTTGGTTTCGCTACTTGGTTTCTTTGGGATATATATTGATAGGAATACATTCCACTTCGTCAAATTACATGAAGCAGCCCATATTTAGTCTCTTAAACAGAATTTTAATACCAATATGTAGAAATGGGGTGAGCTCACATTTTATAGAACTCAATTCTCAGTTACTTATTACTGTAAAAAATTTTATATGTTAATAAAAAAAATATTTTATATATCTCAAGAATATTCAATAATAAAAGAATTCGAGCTCTCTAAAACATTATTTTATTTCAATTGAAATTTTGAGCGTTTATTGGCCTGATACATAATTTATAAGTCATGGACACTGTCACTTACCAATTTTGGATAATTTAGATATTATATATAATAATATAGATATAGTCATATTTTCAATTTCAAATGCATTAAATTACCAATCACTAAATTTAGATAATATATATATATATATTCAAATTCAAATTTTAAATACACACACACACACACACAGGTCTTAAATATTTTCATCAATAATTAGCACATATTAATAGCACATAAGTGGGATACAATGAGCTTTTTTTTTTAAAACGGCCAAAGTCCAAATGCAAAACAAAAACTTACTAAAAAGAAACTATTCTAAGAATACTAACTCCAGACATTACCAAACATTTAGCAAACACTACTAAAAAGAAACTTGTATCTATTGGCCTTTTTATTGTAACTTTGCAATTTCCCTTTTCTTCTAATATGTTATTATATTTTTCATAGTCTGATAATTCAATAATTGATGGTGAGGTTTCAGTTTCTTAGTTATCACGCACAGCTATACGCTTCGAAACAGAGCAAGAGAGGAACAGATGCATTCAAAACTTGGAATTTGTTGATACTTGATAACATGCATATGCCTATATCAGACGGAGATGGCATCGTGTGCATCGTGTGCGTGTCACATCATCATCTCTGCTAAACCCAATTTAACTAAATAGGAAATAAAAATGAAACAGAGCAAAAACGAACTCCCCAAATGCAGGGAGATCACTAAGCAAAATTACAACCCTTATTATTGATTGGGTTGATGAATTTAGATCTTGGTTCTTTCTCTTCTGGAAACTTCCTAACAGAGAGGCAGATCTGCGGGAGGAGGCTCTATGGATTGCAATTTTCCTACTCCATTCTCTACCACGAACACCATAGCCAAACCCCAGTTGATATGAACATCCAAATGGCAATGCATGATCCAGGCACCTGCATAATGTCAATCATATTACACCAATTTCAAATACTTGAATTTGTAAGAAGAAGCACGAATCATTATGAACAAATATTATGAAATATTTACCAGGGTTATCAGCGACAAATCGGATTACAGCCCATCCATTGACAGGTACAGCCACAGTGTTCCTCATAGGGGGATCAATAAGGTTGAACTTGGCGCTATCTTTCTTAGGGTTGAAATTCCCAAATCCCTCAGCCACGATGTAGAAATCATACCCATGAAGATGAATCGGGTGGTTCTCCGGCGTCACAATGCTCGTGTCCTGCAAAACCACCTGAACCCTCGATCCGTACTTCAGCTTGTACACCTTCGTCCCCCGATTTGGTTGCCATAGTGACCGGCTCACGTTCCCTGTGTAATCGAACTTCACCGGCGGCCTCGCCGGAAAGTCGCTGCTGAAAACCCCCGGGATCTGTAGGTGATGGGCCTGTAGGATGGAGACGTTGTTGGGGAGGACGAAGGACACGTTGTTGATGCTCGCAGTGAATCGGGTCCCATTGGGCCCCTGGCATCTCCTTTTTCTGAAATTGGGTGGGCATTTGTTGAGCCCGAGGCCCACTGTGAAGAACAGGCTCTCGTCGATCTCTGTGGGTACCTCCGCTTTTCTTGGGCTTCGGAATTTTGCGCTGAAGGCTGTTACGGTGTTGGTGTCATTGTAGGCTGGGAGTGGGGGCATCACGGGCTTAGTGTTGGAGCATCCTTTTTTGGAACATGGCGCTGATTTGTATTCCAGAATGGCGGTGGTGGTGGTGCTGTCGAAGGACGCGTTTTGGGCCGATTGGTATGCACGCGCCGCCATGTAGTAGCGGGAGGGTGGCTGGTCCCCGCTGATAAGGACGTCGGTGGTTTGGCCGGGTCCCAGCATGAGGACGTTGGTGGTGAAGGGCTTGAGGTAGGAGGCGTCGGCGCCGACCACGGTGAGTTTGTGGTTGGCGACGGTGAAGAAAAGGGGCTGATTGAGTGCAGCATTGATGACTCGGAGGAGATTGGTCTCGCCGGAGTGTATTGGGACAACGGTGGTGCCTGTGTGTGCAATGCATTGCCAATAATTATGTCAAAAGAAAGTAGCATAAATAAAATATATAAAATATCCTCAAGCAATGATTCATGTTTGTTTTTAAACGATAACAAGTGTATTGAATTCATTGGACATCATCTGCTGCTATACATGAATAAATAACAAGTGGGAGGGTGTGAGATGATCATTACAAACGGACAAAAGTACCAAATTTATGACCCATTATGTTTTCTGTTTTTTTTTTCCTTACTGAAATCAATGCCATGAACCCATGATTTCATATATTTTAATTATATTGTCTGCGAAAAGGTTTCTCTCTTGGTTAACGACCAAATATGGTAAACTACTGACCAAGAAATGTGAGACATTTGGTTTTATTACAGAAATGAAGAAAGAATGAAACCTTTGGTAGAACACTTGTAAAGATCACCAGGTTGACCATTGATGGTATAAGCATCAGATACGTTAGGAGCTGCTCCAGTGCGAGTGGCCTGCCTCAAGACATCAATGGGATTTGTGTCCCACCATTCCCCTAATAAAGCATCACCATCATCATCATTAATTCTCACCATCGTTAAATCGTCGCCATCATCATCAACATATATAAAAGAAAGCATTAATCGCAAGTCGTCACATGAAAAAAGATGATTATTTCGTACCTAGAATAATGGGTGTCTCACGCTTTGGCTTAGGAAAAGGATAGGGCTCTCCTTCTCTAGGACGAATAATTAAAGCTCCATAAACAGTGGCTCTAAGCCATGAGCTATGAGCATGCCACCAAAGAGTGCCTTCTTGACCTTGAATAGTAAATCGGTAGGTATAGCTTCCTCCGGGACGAATAGGACACTGTGTCACAAACTCTGGTCCATCAGCCCACCCAGTCCTCATTTGCCGAACCCCATGCCTGCGTGTCCACATTCACAATCAACATCAACGTGTGTGTGTGTGTGTACCATAAGTAATAATATTATTGCTGCATGCAGGAGTGTACGTACAGGAAAAAAGTGAGATACTGTATCTATGTAAATAATATATATATATATATGTATGTATGTATGTATGTATATATATATATATATATGTCGGTGCGTCGTACCAGTGAATGGTGACGTTGTAACGAGCTTTGTTAGTGACTTTGACGACCAAAGTGTCTCCATTGTTGAGCTCCAAAGTTGGGCCGGGGAATTGGCCATTCACTGTGATGGTGTTGTGAGTTTTGCACAGCCTCTTCACTGGACTCGCTTGAACCTATTCATCGTTCGCAAACATATATGGTATTGGTATATATATATCTATCTATCTAAATGGAGAAAAATTAAGGAGCCTGAAAGTAAGAGAGTGAGAGAGAACGTACAAGAAAATGGTGCTCATGAACTTTGGCATTTGCTGAAGACAATAACGCAGTAGCTAAAAGAACCAAAATGGCCAAGAAAATGAATGAATTGCTCTTGAGAGCCTCCATAGCTAGCTGGGTAGGCCTTAGTTTGTATGAATGAAATTATGGGTTGAGGTTGAAGTGCAAGAGTGGGAGAGAATAAGGGGTCCTTTTATAGGAAAGATGAGAGAGTGTGGATCGTTGATCAAGTTGGGAGATTAGGTAAATTTTGATATGGTCAGCTCGAGGGGAAACTTAGTTCAACCCTCGTAGTAGTAGTCGTTGCACCCACTACTAGTTAATAACCTTCATCAATGCTTGAATCTCAAGTCTTCATTACGGGTTGAATTTTTTTTCAAAAGGATCTTTCTTTTTGAAATTTTGCCCTCCTAATATAATTCATATAATTAAGTTTCCTTCTTTTTTCTTTTAATTGGCTATCACGTGCCACTTCTTTTAATTTCTTGAATATATTTTTAACAAAAAGCATGACATTCCAAAAAGATCAAATTTTAATGGTAAAAGTGCAGGGCTCCTCAATGTATACAATATATAATATAGTTTTGAAATGGACTATAAATTACCTGCGGAACCTTGTCGACATCGATGGAACAAATTAATTAATTAATTAACGCGTGCACTTTCTTGCTATCCTTTGCCATTATTGTAATTTGAAATATATCACCTTAATTGTAGCTAAAGAGTTAGAGGATGAAAAAGAGTTCCACTTTTGCATTACTACTCTAATTTGATTATTCACTCCTTGAATTTCGGTGGTTGTTAAATAAAGATATCTTAATTAAGTCCTTGATTATTTGAAGAAAAAGCAATTCCCTTCAGAAAGAAGATATATGATTTAATTCTATATATGATCCTTTTATTTGATACCATTTAATTACGTACTTATTAATTATTTCCTATGTCCATTGACCTGTAATTAATTAGTTAGTTTTAAGAATGAGATTAAAAGTACATATCGCAAAGTTAAAGGTTACACCAATAATTAAACACCGTTTTTTTTAAGGGTAGCTCTACCTCCTCCCATTTTTGATATAATTAAGTTGTAATTATGTGACTTAATATTAAAGAACTATAGTAGGATGGTAGTTTTAGTTTATTCAATTTGAAAGAAAAAATTAAATTAAATGTGAGCGGTAGACTATATAGCATAATTAGGTGCCTCTGCCTGGCAAATAAAATAAGATACTAATAATTAAAGCGATTTAATTGGTTCCAACAAGAATTTAGTTAGAGATGTTCATGAAAAAATGTAACTTAAGAGTACTAAATTAGGTGACCTGTCATCCAATAATTCAAACATGGATATATATGATGAATTGCACTGAAAATGAACAAACATTTCATACTCAAAAGATACGTACTTGAATGTGCAAACATATCCATACCAAATCACTCACCAATAATATTTTTCAGGGGGTCACCATTCACCAAATTGCTAACTGTTGAACTAAAATGTCTGCTCATTGCTCATGGTTTATCAATAATGTTTGACTTCCTGTATATCAAAAGACTTGGTCTTTCAAAAATGTTTCCAGTAAACTAAATCAACTTAATTACTAATATACTATAAATAAATTTACTAAAAAATATATTTACTGACATTTAATTTCATGCCATGTATATAACTTTTTTATTTTATTATTTATTTTTCTCATTATTATTGGCATAAACTATACATATTTAGAAAGAAATTAATTCATAACAATGTAACAAGTTAAAGTTTAAATTTTGACTGAGAGAAGTGTTCATATTTAATACCTAATAATATTTTAAACAAAATTGACTTCAATAAAAAATATTTATGAAAAATCAAAAAACTATTTATCAAATCCAAAATAAAATATTAAAGATACAAATCACATATATATTCTTTTTTCTCACATGTATCTTATTATTGGAAGCAAGTTTGTTCGACGTATTGTTAAACATTAAATGTAGATACTTTTTTTAATAAAAATTTAAAATTAAATTTTTTACGTTATAAGAGATTAATTTTTTTTATTAAACTTAATTACTGCATACATATATATATATATATAAAAGCACTGATACGTTCGCCTACTTTATGAAATATAAATATATATGTATATATTGACTTGAATAATAATATTAATATATTGTAGGAATTTACCAAAGTCAAACACAGATGAATTTTCCATGGCAATATAAAATTAAATTAAAAAGTGTATCTTTTATTGAAAACTTACTAATTATGGTGTTGAGCTACTATGGACTTGCAATTAAATAATGGTTTGTGACGTGAGAAATTAAAGCTGATCCAGCTAACAAGACAAGAGTGGGGTATAGTATGGGACATATGTATATGGGAAAGCCTTAGACTAGTCTATTTTGAATGGTCCTTTCCATTGTAACTTAAACCACAAGGAAGATGGAAATAAATATTATATTGTTAGTTATAATCTCAACCTGTCCATGTTCCATAGCTAGGAAGACAGTACAGTCCAAATTGTCTTTCTTGCCTGGTATCTGTTGTCTAAACTCTAAAGAAAATTGATATATGATGGCTATATCTGATTTGGTAACAACACCTACAGCCTAGCCCGCAAAGATTATTTTGGTGAGATCTTACATATGAATGTTGTCATAAACCGTTAGATTCTTTAAATGAAAGCATGTCAAACTGACAGTCATCAACACAGATCAAGGGAGAAATTAACTAAACGGATAGGATTGGATTGGTGAACAAGCTAACAAAGATATCTATATAGAGACTTTTATACAAATTAAGTTGGTGGAGTTTGTTATTGCCAGCTTAGATAGATATTCTCTTGAGAAGGAAAAAAAAAAAAAACAAAGTAGAGTAACTCATAAGTCGTTATAAGTAATGTGAAACAACGGTGACAATTGACGCAAGAGCGGAAAGCATTATTTCAAAGTCAAATTTTGCTGGTGCCCTTTCTTATTTTAATTTTCTTCCTCTTGGTTTTGTTTATTTATTACTCGGATTTTCGTTTTCATAAGTAATTATTTGCGATAGTATTCACAAAATAATTCATTTGTGTAATGAAAAGTATAGAGTTTTATTACCTCCTCTTATTTGTTAAGGAGAAACGCTTGCAA
Source organism: Senna siamea (assembly GCA_031216115.1). Lineage (NCBI taxonomy): Eukaryota > Viridiplantae > Streptophyta > Magnoliopsida > Fabales > Fabaceae > Senna > Senna siamea. The sequence continues at coordinate 9,695,828 of CM062367.1, read as the reverse complement.
TTCAAACTTGTTGATGTTTATACCGATCATTCATAAATAAAAATTTATGATTTATTCAGATTAAGCTTCCATCCTATAAATTTGGGAGTTCTTCTTAAATGCCAATTAAAGAAATAATTCAATTCATGAATCGAGGAACCTGGATTGTAAAAATTTGACTTGTTTAATCAGCAGGCTGTCAGCCAAAAAAACTATAAAAAAAATAGTCTTCCAAACCAAATTATACAACTTAATTCTAAACTAGTATATGCATTTTAATTAAAGAAAAAGAAATAATAATACTAGAGATGTTCAATTTTTGCCTATTTTATTTTGGCCAAATTTTTTTATTTAATAATCAGACATTAGTTAGATCTCAGTAGTTACGACAATTAAAATGATATATTATATATAGGCACGTAGTTTGGTTTTAATTTTTTGATACGTTAAATTGAAAATTAAACTGAATCGTCCAAAAATTATAAATAACAAACTGATCAAAATTGAAAATGGATTGATTTTATTCAGTTTTTATACTTAGTTTGGTTTGATTTATGAGAATTTGATTTTGTAAATCCCTAAATGATACAAACCTTTTAATACATAAAAAAGTAAATGATCAAAAAGCATAAGTAAGAAAAAAATGCAGATAGAAAGCACTAAAAATTTATGCAAACTAAAAGTGATTCTTATTCATGGGTATCTGTATTCAATATTGGTCAGATTTTTTATGCATCGCTATACTATATATTGTTCTAAATTAATATTTGATAATCTATAATAAGTAAAAATAGTTTTCAAAAAATAAAAAATAATTGTGGGTGTTGATATTTCATATAATTTAATCTCACCGACACTGTTTTTTGTTGTAAGTACTCCAAATTGATAATGATTATAGAGAAGAGAATGCATAGGAATAAAAAGAAATCCATCACATTGTCGTGTTTCTAAGAATGGGGCCTTTTTCTTAATGAATTATGATCACGCTCAAAATGATATGCGTTATCTTATGCGTTTACTTTTTGTGAAATTTCACATGTTAATGTTATACACTGACGAAGCCATAATGGGTTCGAAGAAGAGTCTTTACTACTTACTACTTCATCAAATTAGGCCTGTGGGTCTCTGAGTGAGACTGAGAGGTCCAAAGTCGCTATAATGGTGTATCAACTTTTATGTGCACCTTCCACTTTCCAGGGATCCCTCATCCTATTAATGTCTAACTGGCCACACACCACAAAAATATTTCTAGCTGAAGGGGGATTTTCTTTCCATTGAAAAGAACTGAAATTAAAAGAAGAAAAATGATTTTGTAACTTGCTTTCAATCATCTGGTATAAATATATGAAGTATTACATTCTTAATCACACTTGCTACATTATATTGAACATGCAAAGACTGACTTAAGCAAATAAACCTCACATAACAAGAAAATTTGTCTGTTAGTTGACCTGCACGAAGCAAAAAACCTGCAAAGGAATGTATGAGACAAGGCTCCCTTGTTGCACTTTCAAAAATCTAGTTACGGTGAATTTATTGAGATCGATCGCCATGTGTGTCAATCAATAAAAATACTTATCGAGAGTTTAAATAGCCAATTCTCATGTTGGGTCGGGTCGGATCAGGCCGAGTATATCAATGTCCATCACCACTTGTGAAATGTATCCTCATTTTCTTCTTTCATCTTAATTATTCCCTTCTTTCACATTTTGTTTTTATCTCTTAATTAATTAACCTGATTGACGGATACTAATCTTCCCAGCAGTGCCTTCCTTATGCTGAACTAGAGGCGTATTAATTGTAGTCTTTTTGTGTTTTGTGTCTTTTAACACGTATGTATATATGATTTTGGTCAGAGAATTAAGAAATTATAGTAACAAAATTTTTCATGTCAGTGTGATCCCAAGCAGTAAGCATAGGGTACTTTTAAGAAGTGACAAATATGGTTGAGGGCCACTAGGTAGGTTGTTTGATTGGCAGCACGTGAAGTAAAATCCTACTGTACACTTTAAACCTGAGAATAGATGAGAGTGCAGTGATTAATTGTTGATTCATGAAGAATAATCTATCAGAATTGACTTACAGCTGTAATTCCATTTAGCTAATGCCTGGCCCTCCCACTTAATCACCATGACATGATTTTATTAATATTCTGTATGCAACTATTACCTAACTTCACTCGGGAAAGCAAACACAGCACAAATCAAAAGAATATATAAATGAAAATTGTTAGTTCCAAAATTTGTCTGCTTCAACGCTTTATGCAGTATTGTTTGTTTGCGTTTTGGGAGCAGAGCAGCGCATAGAGGCAAAAATATTTGTTAACAATATCACTATTCACAAATCACAATCACTCATGACTCACCCACGTGGTCTCACTCCTCACTCATCACTCATCACTCATCACTGATTGCTTGTAGATTGGCGCCAGTCTATTTGGTTTAGGCTTCTCACCTTTTCTTTTGTTTCAAGTAACATTTGTTTATCAATGTCATCCTTTTATATAAGGCAAACGGAGTAATATGATAATATTATATAAAAATAAAAATAAACATAAAATTATTTAAATACAATCTTCACATGTTGCAACTTTGATTGAATGTGATATAATGGATCAAAGTCCAGCTCAATATTTGACCCATTAATTTGTATAAGCTTAGGCCCAGGTCCATTTATTGAAAGCTTTTAGTTACAAATGCTTCATATTTTTTTGCCGTGTCTAGTGGGTTTGAGTAAAATTAGTATAACTTGCAGCTTTGTAGATATAGAATTGTGGGACAAGAAATATTTGTGTAGCCTCCTCTACTATCTAATATTTGTATGAAACATATAGATCCCTGATCATTCGGAATTATGGGGCAAGAATGATGTCAACAAGAGTATGGAAAATAAAACAAAGAGGTGGAAATTTTGCTCTGTTTTAAGGACAAAAAACAGAGTTCCTCAAACCTGCAGATATAATGGTTAGACCAAGTGATTACATGGCATCTTTCTCGCAAGTATAGGAAGGAATGCACAACTGTAATAACCGACTAGTATTAATTTTTGGGGTTTGTCACCTTTCTGGACTCTCATGCCTATATAATGATTTGTTAAACTTATAACTGCCAAACTGAATTATGTTTTTCTGTTTTCCAGCCTCACGGACGTTCTTTTCGATTTCTTTTTACTCAACAAACAACACTGAGTCTTGCTTCACTCGCTCACTTTCACTCCAAGATTACACAACGAAAAGGGAGAACCAAGATTGGGAAGTTGTTCATCAGCAATCGTCCGAAGAAGAAATGGACTTTGTTGTCGTTGATAAGCCATCAGTTGACCAATCCCTCCCCGATGATTCACTGCTCTCATCAGTGATGTCATTTGAATCTGATGAATCCCTATCTCATTCTTTCCTTGATTCATCATCAGTCGAAGCGGATTTGGATAAAAAAGAGCAGAAGCTGATGGAGTTTGAGAAGCAACTGAGAAATTTTTCTCTACAGGTTTTATTCAGTTTTGGTTTATGTTAGTTGAAAGATATTCCTTTCCAAGCCTCACAATCACTTGAATGATCGATATGTTAAAATATGTTTCTGGAATGAGACTATAGTATGTATTCTTTTTTCTTATTTCAATGGTTTGGTCATTTTTGTCATGTACATCGATTTGCAGGCTAAAAATCTTGTAAAATGTCAGAAAGACATGGATGAAACAATGGGTGAATTGGGATTGGCTTTTGCAAAACTTTCTAAATTTGAGAAAGAAGAAGCAATATTTGACTCCCAGAGAACACGAGCTGCTTACATGAGGAATGCGGCAACTGCAGCCCACAAATCAAGAAGTTTATATAGAGAAATGAATGCACAAACAATCAAAAATTGGGTATATATATATATATATATACACACACACACAAGTTCTACTTACTTCTGAAACAAATATTTTTTCTTGTATATCTAGTCGTGTAATGTATATATGTTACAGGATGAACTAGATGATTACCTTGGAGCAATGCAAGTCATCAATAATGCACTTTCAGATCGATCAGGTGTATTACAGGCAGTTCAAACATTCGCATCAGAACTATATTCTTTGAACTCACAGACTGAGAAGCTTGAAATTGCTTCATCCAAAATATTTTGTGGAGATAAGACTAGAGTCCGCAAAATAAAAGAATGGAAAAAAGCTCTAAGAGATGCTGAAAGTGGTAAGTCTGGTGCAGATGAAGAGTATGAACAAATCAAGGTAACTTTTCTTTTACTTTTCTTTGCTCTCCTCTCTCAGGACATGTACTTGCAGTCTTATGTCTCATTTCCCAAACTTGCAATCAAATTTGAAGATTCTTGTATTCATTCCTTTCGTTTTATCTAAACAATTATTTTAGTTTATGGAGAAGAACCCATGAAACTAATTAAATTATGGTTAAATGGAGACATAACATTGGCTCCTTGACAGTAAATTTATCCTTGTGAGTTCTCTTTCACATGATTTTTCATGTTGCCTATAATTCAACCCTATAAATAGACAAGTTTCAACTTTGTTATTAGATTTACTCTTAAATTTTTCGATTATCGTTAAATTTGGCTGCTAACATTACAATTAGAATCAATTTACGAGAACAGTAACAAATTTAAACTCAATTTAAAGATATATTATAATTTCCAAAGGTCAGTTTTATGTAAATATTGTTTCAGTAAGACATAATATGCGTTTATTTATTCAAAATTTAAATTATTCTTCGAGTTCTTATTATTTCACTTAATTTCTAATTTAGTCCCTAGTTTAAAACTTTATAGTGGAATCTTTATAGTTAGATTTTTTTTATTTAGTTCCTATACTTACTTAAACTTTTGTTAATATTTTGTTAACATAGTTAACTATATATTATTTTGATATAAATTGTATTATTTTGTGCCATATATATAAATTGTTTTTATGTCATTTTTTTTTTCTTTTTGTTGATATAAGTCATGCATATTGTGCTAAAGTGATATATGATGGCCAAGTTGGCAATATTTAAGACAATTATAAAAAAAAATTAATAATAGTGACTAAATTAAAATATTTTAAAATTATAATAATTTAATTATAAGGAGCAAATTTTTTTAATTTGAGTAAAATAAAAAGAATTATTTAACCTTATTCAAAAAGGTACATTTACATTTGGGTCAGAACCAAACAAAGTTACTCATTGTGAGCTCTTTTTTTTTTTTTGGCTAAGATCACTGCGAGCTCTTTGTTAAATGTTTGCTTCATCTGAAATGTCCACCTCAACTTTTAGGAAATTCAGTTCACACCAATAATGGAGCTATTGTTGAACTTCCATTTGCCATAGATTTTATATTTTATTCTTGCTCTTCAGTTATTGTAATGTCATGTGTAATTTTCTCTAATCTATAATTTTCAAAATAGTGGAAGCTTTCTCAATTTACTTGCTTTCAAGAAAGTAGTTAATATCTCCACTTGAGTTCAATGAATTTTGGAAGGATATATCTTATCATGCTAGATAAATATTTCTTTATCTCGTTGGCTGTAAAGTAGCCAATTCTTGCCTTCCTTAACTATGTTCTTTTCAATCTGTTTCTTTCGGTTCCTAGTTACATGTATGAGGTCTTTCAAGATGCAGTTGAATTGTTCGCAGTTCTAACTATTAGAGCCTTTCCTAGGACTTCATTTTCTTGGAGATTATGTTGAAATATAAGAATTGACTATCGAATACTTGCAGAAATATTATATGAGTGAGCTTGAAAGAATTGACAGAGAGAGACCTGACCACTTCAAAAGCATGCTACGAGGGTTTATTGTCAATCAGGTAGCCGACATTTATCTTCTTTTGTATCTATGGCCACTTGTGATTCAGAGCATCAATAATTGTAAATCCCGCATTTGACAGGCATACTATGCAGAGAAGATGGCAGCTGTGTGGGAGAAACTTGCAGAACAAACAAGGAAATACTCTAGCAATAGCAGCTGAAATTTACTTGGTTGTAAATTCTAGCCCATTTTTTAAATCTCACATGGCAGGATTAACAACACCATAATACATATAGCCACAACAAATTTAATAATTCTTCTCCCCCTCCCAAGTCCCAACTTTGTGAAACTTCTGCTCCCAGGGAACATTGGAAACCCCGCTAAAAAGTTGGTACATTCAATGTTCCAAACTGTAAGGGGAAAACAACCTCACACACAAAAGCAGCTTCTTGACAGTTGTATCACCATATTAGGAGACTAAGTTCTTTCACCCATGACAGAAGTTCAACTTAATCCATTTGTTCCACCAAAGCAATTTTTCTTCTATGTTATGCAGAACAACATCTTGAAAGGGATGAATTAATCTGGCCAGTTGGAGCTCGTTACTTTTATTCCATAAGAAAAAAATTATAGACAATTTTCACCTCTAATAACACTAGGGCAACAAAGAAGATATATTCAATGCCACAGGCTTTAACTACCTAAGTTTATTAGTTGCTAGAATTCGGTACTTTCAAGCTAAAATAAGCAAAACTTGTACACAGATACCACATATCAGAGGATTCCACCAATCCACATACAATTCAGAGTACAAAACTAGATATTGTCAACTAAATCCAAATAAAAAAAAAAAGAAGATTAAAAAGAATTCAGTTCAACTGAAGCACTTGAGCTTCAAACAACCCCGCTCTCTTTCTCTATATCTCTACTCTTCCTCCCACATCATATCACTTCCACTCTTATATATGACATATCTGTACCAGACACCATATTACAGGCATTCTTTCCCTAATTCCCTATGCTGATTTCAAAGTCCCACAGGATCATATAAGAAGAGGGATTAGACACCCAAAACACGTTATAGCCAGTTTAGCAAAGAACATCGTCCCATTTCTGTTGACATCAAAGAAAAACCAACACATGTATTTAGCAACAAGTAGATATCTCCTAACCCCCCAAATTAATAGATGAAAAGCAACTCACATATGCAATGCATTCATCAGGTCATTGCATCTAGTGGAGTGGAATCCCTCCCTCGAATAAAATTTATATACAAAAATAGAAAGCTACTTCATATCCTTTGTTATGAGGAAGCTTAACTGACAGTATCACACTAACACAGTACAACCAAAAGGTCGAATCAAAAAAAAAAAAAAATTCTTCCCAGTGCAACAACCAAAGGCTTTGTCTTATAAAAAAAACCAATGGCTTTTATCTTCGTAACCCCAAATGACCCACCCATCTTACCAACACCATAAAACTTGAACACTGCAAGAGTCAAATAGAAAATTAAGAACTGCATAATTTAAAGACTTAAAAGATACTAACAAGGGACAATGAACTAGGAGTTCCAAACTAACATGGGTCAATGAATTCAACAACCATCGGAACATAAAAATTGAACTGATTACCCATTATCACCTACACAAAAGGCCTCTTTTGTCAAGAGTATTGACATAACAACCTGAAGATTCACTTGTAGGCGTCATATTCTATGTATGCAATCAGACAAGAGAACTTTAACTGTTATATAGATGCTCACATAACTGATCTCAAACGAAATCGTAACAGCCAAAGAAATTAACCAAATTGAGAACAATGGTGACAAATAGAATCAGAAGCAAAATCAGAATCTAAATTACTTAAATAGAGAGATAAATAGAGAGCACATTCTCTTCTGATAAAATGGCATAAAGAAATTCAAACTGCAAAGTTTCCATCTACATATATCTAAGAAGACGATACACTAAGCCATTTGCTCTGGATCTCAAATAAGACAAAATTTAATAATAAATACCTCCTATCAAGAAGGCATCTAGTATAGTTAAGCAGGACAAGAAAATTGATCTGAATCAACCTCAGGAAACTCCAACGAGCACACATGGGAGTCCAGATCCGTTTACACACGTGAAACAGCCGGTGCAGCAGCTGCGGCAGCAGAAGAGGCGGCGCCGCCGAGGAACGACAGGAAGCCGGAGTTGCTTGGCTCCTGATCGTCCAGAAACAAATCCTCTGGGATTCTAAATGCACCGTGGGCGCAAACGATGGCTAACCCAACCATCAAAGCCGAAATCAAGAGAGATCCAACGTTGGTGAGGAAAACAACGAGCACCGTCCACACCAGCAGAATGCCCAAAATTTCGCGATCAGAAAAGGCACGGCCAAAAAGGACCAAGGGCTGCTCCGACGGCCGGAAGAGGTATAGGAATGCCCAGGAGCCGAGGAGACCGAAGAGAACAAGGAGCGAAAGAGGGTGGGAAATGAGAGAGATGGCCAATACCAAGGCGAGTAGGGTTATGTAGTTAACACGGAAGTAGGAGAAGTTCTTACGGACCCGAGAATATGCTTCGGAGAGAGAATCGGGCCGGGACATTGCGGTCCGGTCGATGAGTTCCGACCACGGGCGGCGCTGGGAGAATCCCTGGCGGACAGAGGAGGAGAGGCGTGCGATGAACGCGCGAAAAGCGGGTGTAGCAATCGGAGGCTGAGATTCGGAACCATTGACGCCGCTGTTGGATTGGAGGTTGGAGATCGGGAGTGTCGGCGGAGAGGCCATTGGCGGCGCGTGAATCTCCGACCACCGACTGAGGTTATGCAACCGAAAGAGCAAATCAAGAGAAAACACAGGTACACGGAAAGGAACGCTTAGTGACTTGTTACGAGTTCCGAACGAAATTATTGTATTTGATAGAGAATATCAATATAAAACTGGCCGAAATTTATTTTTTGTACTCTATTTTTGTACAAAATTTTAACTTTATTTTTCTATTTTAATCTTATCTCTTATTTTTATTAATTAATAAAAAAATTTCCTTTGATCAATTATTATTAATATAGATCACCAACCACAAAATAATAATTCCAACGAAGTTAAAATAATCCTTAAGTTAATTTTCATATAGTTTCAAAATTTTTAGATGTTCTTAATTTTGGAGTTTCAAATGTCCAAACGACATATGTGAAAAAATTTTGAAAGCATTTTGGTTTCACTCAAGCTTCAGCCATATTTTGACCAGAAGAATTTCACTTTAAATCTATATATGACTAATGACATTTAGTTAAAAAAAAATTGTATCAATTATTAAAAATAAAGAATAAAATTCAAACTTCATACAAATTTTAAAAATAAAAAGTTATTTTTTCCTATACAATAAATATGAAAAAATTAACTTTATAATTTTAAAAAAATTATAATATATTTTTTAATTTTTAAAAAAATTACAAAAGTTAAATTGTAAGTCATTGCATTGTGTTAAATGTTATGGTGTGTTGTTAAATATTGATTAAATATTTGCTTGACTTAAAAGGTATGTTATTTTATTCTTAAAATATATATAATTAATTCTTAAAAGATTAAAAGATATACTAATTACACTTTAAAAGATTAAAATATATCAATTCTTTATGATGAATCAATTTGATAGTTCAAATATTATTATTCATAATATTAATCTGATTTGAGAAATGAAATTTATCAACAAAAGATTTATTATCTCTATAAGATTAAATCTTGAGTTATTGTGAATTAAAAAAAATTAATGATAAGATTATGAAAATAAATATATACTATTTAGTCCTTAAAAAAATAAAAAAAAATATATCAATTAATCTCTCTTGAAAAATATATTAAATGATCCTTGAAGTACCACTTTCTGCCATCTTTATACCCACTTTTTTGTTTGACTACAAAAACAATAAAACTCATTGAAACTTCTTTCTTTAACTCTAATAAAACTTATACAATTTCATATCATGTTTCATTTCACACATTTTAACCAAAAAACTATTCTTTGCAATTTCATTATAACAAATGAACATCAACAAGAATGATAATTAATATAATCTATCGAATAATTTTAAAAAAATTAAATATCAAATCAGATAGGATGAGGAAAAAAAAAATCTCAAATATAATAAAGTGAGAATAAAAGTGGACTGTTATACAAATCAAACCTTTGTTTAAACCAAATAATTGTTATGAATGAAAGAGTAGGAAATGATAATGTGGATTTGAAAAGAAAACTTTGTTGAAGAATGAGAAGAATGCTAGTGTTGAAATGTATACAAAATGTACGAGTTAATTATATTTGGGAATATTTGTTTTCAAGAACATCACAGTTATGATGTTCACCCTATTTTGCTCAACTCCGATCCTTTTATTTAAGTGTGAATAATCTCACGTCAAACCATGTCAATGTCATCTTGGGATTTAAGAGTTCAAATGATATAAATGACAATGTTTAATGGAGACATATATCTTTATTTTTATGACAAAATGACTTGAAGGTTCTAACTAAGAGTTAGGGACTGAATTTATTGATAATGACTTTGAATTTCTCATGGTAAATAGTTTTTATATGGTAATTATGCTTCTTTATATTATAATATTTTTAAAATATTTTGATCATTGATATTATAAAATATATATTATATATTATTAATTAAAAATAAAATATATTATGTGAAGATATCAAAAAGAAAAAATAAAAATGGTGATAAATTAGAATAAAATAATAGAAAGTTAAATATTTGTTTATTATTTTAAAATATAATAATAATTATTTTATAATATATTTTAGAAATAAAAAATATATACTTTTGTACATGCTAAAACATCTAATTTGCAAGACTTAGAAATTACAAAAGATAATTTTGTGAGTTGGTGTATACAAAATAAGAAAAAAAAAAGATTAAAACTAGGTAGAAAATTAATGGAAGAAAAAGTTTGTAACTCATTATACGATTGTTATTGTGAACATCATATCTTAAAATAAAATAGTAAAAATAAAAAAAAATTAATAAAAAAAATGTTAGTGGCTCAAAAAGAGAAAGTTCAATTTTAAATAAAAGAAAATAAAACAAAAATAAAAGGGCCCAAATTTATAAATAGATTATAAAAACAAAAAGGCCCAAAATATGAATAAAATAAAATTAATAAATAAAAAAATTTTAAAAATAAAAAAATTTTAAAAATAAAAAATAGATAATGCAGTCAAATTCAAAATGCACGCATCACCCTCTTCAATCAGCTGCATCTTCTCCCCCCAAAATTGCTCCTCCTCCGTTAAAATGGCCAAAGTCAAATCCTCGTTAAAACCTAAATTCCATCCAATCTCAATTTTCAAATTCCCTCCATCACCATCAATTCCCATTTCATTTTTCCTTTTTAATCTCCATCTCCCTTCCTATTTAAATGAAAAGCACTAAGTAGTAGAAAAAGACTACAAAAAACGGAAAAACAAAGAGGTAGAAAACGAGAGAGAGAGCATTAGAGAAAGAGAGAGCCGAGAAGGAAAAGAAGGAAGCTAGGCCGCTACTCTACTCGTTGCCGTCGATCGCTGTGCGTCTGCCGCCTGCCGTTGCTCACCGTCGTTGCTGTTCCTCCGCCCAAAACAAGGTAGATCGTCTAACCCTTCTTGTTGGAATGATTGACTTTGCTATGGTGCTGGGAAAACTGCAATTTTCTAGTTTCAATGCATGATGGGTTGGATCTGTAATGTGTTAAGTCTGTTGTTGTTTTCCTCTGTAATGAGTTAAATCTAGATGCAGTAGTTTATTTGCCTATAATCTGATAAGAAAAGTACACTGGTCTTAGGTTTTGTAATGTAAATCTGGTGGTTCTGATTGATGTCGTTCTTAAATGTCATCAATTTGTTTGAGAAAATGCCTCGTAGAATTTCATCTTAAAATTAACATTTTATGCTCTTGTGATTGGTGGAGAATATATCGTAAAAGGCTAGTCTTATAATCCAAACCAGGGCCTTCTATAAGTTTCATAAAATGCTTACATGAGATATTGAAATTGTCTTTTGATGGGAGCTAGTACTTGGCAGTAAAAACTCTGCGGACTTGGCAAGTCCATACCGTCAAAGTTTTATAATATGATAATAAACAAATAAAAATAAAACTTAAGTAGAAACTAAAACCCCATAAAAATAATTTAATTCCAAGAGTATTTTGTTTCAAATGTGTGTGTGTGTATATATATATATATTAAAAAAAATATAGAAATAAAAATTTCGTGAATTTTTTTAAAAAATAAATAAATGTATAAAGGACAAAAAATTAAAAAAATATAAATAAGTATTAGGGTAATTTAAATCATTATTAAATTACTTTATTTTATAAATTTAATTTAAAATAATCATCTTTTAAATGTATTTCTTAATGTGTCTAACTATTTTTTAAGAATCAATTAAACTCTTAAATCTGATTTTTGTTTCAAGAAATTCTTTAAAATTTAAGCTTTATCTATTATATTTTTAAAAATATTTTTTTAAAATTTAGTGATCACTCTATTTTTGGGAGTGAGGACTAATCCATTGATCTTTGGGGGTGACAAACAAACATATGACATATCTTTCAAAATTGGGCACAAGTAATGAAAAAATTAAGCCTGAAACCTGAATCGGAACTGGGCTTGGACATTTTAGGCCCATTTACTTGCTCAGTATGGATATTATTCAACATGCATTGATTGGATCGTAACTTCACCAGTAGATAGTGGCAATGGATCAATTGAAAGATTTGTTTAAAGTCTATACTATAACTTTTTTAAAAAAATATTTGATTAAATTATAATATAGTTTTATAATTTAAAAGTTATACTAATATTTGATACCATATACCATAACTATGTTCCGTGACAAAGGATATATCTCGTTAAGCAAATGCCATTTTTCCTACAGATGTGTACTTTGTGTAAAGATTTTATATATTCTAAGTAAGAATATGTTCACACTTGAGTTTACACTTCACAGAATGCTTGGAAATTTGGTGAATCGGATTGAGCTGAAGTTGAAGCATCGATGAAGATACGACCTTAATTAGGTCATTTCTAACTTGGAAGATCGAAAATGCTATTTACCAACATAACTGAAACTTCTTACCTAGCTGTTTGGTTATTGGGCAAATTAAATTAATTCTTACGTAGCTGTTTGGTTTGCAGTAATTAGACGGGTTCTGTCGTTTTTCATTTTGCTATAAAAGGACTAGTTTTGGCAACTGCATGCATGGGATAATCCTCGCCACCTCTATTTGTAATTGGTTGGTTATTGCAATGCACACGTCCACACAAATAATTATAAGCTTCATTCATCAACATCCACAAATCTTATTCAACACTTCTTTTCCCTTGTTTGGATTGAATTGCTTTTCCAAGTGATGATAAGATTTTAAGAATTATATTCCAGTTTAATTATATGTAACATCGATCCTGCAAATGCACTCCATGCATTATGCATATATTCGATCAAATGGAATAGTTTCTTATATATCCATATATACATATGCATGCATGACTGGAAATCATTTCGAATTTCTCTTGCATCTTTCTTTTTTCCTTTAGTTACACTTTAAAGTGATGAAAGTGAAACAATAATATTGAAAGGAATAAAAATTATTTACCTTATTTATTAAATAATAAATAAAAAGAGTTAAAAAAATTTAATTAACAATCACAAATATTGGTTACAAATATTAGCTTATAATAATCCACTTTATCTTAACACATCTTTTATGTATAAATGTCGAATAATTTAGTGAACAATTTACTAAATAGGTTTTCATTTTTTTAATTATCAATTATTTTGTACTTAAAAGAGAAATCACTTTTTGACACCCTATCATGCATAAGAAAGAGATGACTTGGCAAATCTCTAATCTAACCAAATTAGACGGCTTATAAAAATAAATAATAAGCAAAATTTGAGATGCTTAGTATCACAAATGTGCATATTATTATTTTTAAAATATAATATAAAATAATAAAATAAGTAATGAGAAGTTAATTAAAAAAATCCTACAGTGCATAACATTATTTATATAATTATCAATCTTTATCGCTCGTAGGTCGTCTTACTTGATAAATGCATACGTAAAGTATGGCCAATCACTATTCAAAAAAGGGATAAAAGCTAATACAATCAGCAACTTACAAGTTTTCACTAATAATAGCCAACATTGTATCGCACACGGATCTTTGTTAGTTATCCTTGAGCCCTTCATCACAAGATTCTAAGTTCTAACTATAATTTTCTTGTATTATAAAAAAATTAAATTATATTAAATTATTTTTAATTAATCATATTATTTTTAATTTTATTTACTTAACTGTTAACATATAATAAATTCATATAAAATTTAATAAATTCCAGTCTGTGAGAATGCAAAAAGATGCCACTGTAAATGTACGCACTTATCCTTTTTTTTTTTTTACCCCAATTATCTTTGTCTTTATTGAAGAATAATTCATTATATTTAGAAAAAAAGAATAATACTTTATTGTTCAAAATGTACGGGTATATTTTATCTAATTAGCAATATTAGTCATTTAATAACAAATATTGATATCAATTAGATACGTACAACCCTACACTGAAAACAAACATCAAAGCCTGGTTTTATTTTAAAATTATGAAAATTTCGTCATCTTAATTTTTACATATCCACACACATATATAACATGCATGTGGAAGCATTATCCGTATTTCTTTATAGGTATGCTAATATTTTAAAATTCCAAAATTTCTCAACTCTCTAAAATCATGAGGTTTTTTTTTCTCCCTCCTTCCAATTATGTATCTTCCATAATCAAATCAACGATGGATGTATATACTTTCAACAAAATAAAGGATTTTGTTAATCAAATTCCTAAAACACAAGTTAAAAAAAAATCATTTGATTAGGTAAGTATTTTATCAACTAATAAAATATCTTCTTCAACACAATCCTAATTAGGACAATGATTAACAACACCTCACGTGTTTTGACTATTGTTATTAGGTATACGGTAAGCCCATAAATGTTATAATTAATTTCGAGTGTTTACATAGCATGTGATGGAAAAAGAAACCAGTTATCTTGTACAATCTAACCATCTTGCTTTGCTAATCATATGCACGTACTTTTGACTTTTCCCTCCCCAATCAATCAGAACCCTCCCTTTTTCATCCCTATAATGTTCGCTAGAGTCTCCACATATGTGAATCCCAACTTGATTATTGCACCAAGAAACAGAGAGGGTTGCTTCCATGGCTGAATCTTTTAGCTTTCCTGATGTATGTTTCTGGATTCTCAACCTTCCTCCAATCTCAGAATGGAGCCCTAGCACAAGTTCCATGACCTTGTGCTTATGTTCTTCAAGCTCCTCACCCTCTCTTAATCTCACCATAGCCAAAAACCTCCAATCCTCAAAGCTCTCTTTTGCCATTGTAGCAGACTTCAACATCCCTGTCTCCCTCTGGACCTCTAAACCCTTCAAGCCCAACTCCAAATCCATGAAGCTATTAGATGAAACAATCATTTCCAATCTTCTTGTGAACTTCATTGAAGCCATCCTTCATTATGGCTCGAACAGAAACAGCCCCTGCATCAAATTCCCCAAGCTTGATTCTATCTCCAACTTCCCAGATATCTTCAACCTCGCATTTCTCACCCTCTTGTTCCTAGTCTGCATATATGAATCTCCCACGGATCTTCGTTCTGGATGCATTACTCCCATCAAGAACCACTTGCAAGGTTCTGATTCGAGAGAAGCATCAAAGCTTCTGATGAAGCTCTTGGGGTCCAACTTGGAAGAGCAGTGGATGCGATCTGTGAATTTGGCTATTACTAATTGGGTGGTGGAGCTTCGAGCAGCTAATCAGAATTGGTGCAGAACACCGTCCAGTCTGTTCTCTTGTGCTTTTTCGACTTTTGGGTTGTGGAAAGTTCAGTTGTATTGTCCTGTTATAGTCATGGATGTTGAGAATTGTAACAGCCATGCTGCTGATGAGAGGCTTCAATTCTCTCTCAGATATCACCAACTTGATGGTGTTGCTCAGTTCAATTACAAGGTTATTGTCCAAGAAAAGTGGGTTGACATCATGGTCAGCATTGACAACATAAGGTAATTATTAATTGAGATTGTTAACAATTTATTTATCATATTAGAATTTTTGAATTGACCATTAATTTTACTGCAAATTAAAACAGGTGTGACATTGTGAAACTTGTGAACGACACTCTTCTGAGAGGACGAGGATCAGGCGCAGCAGAAAAACATTTTCCTTCAAGAATATGCCTGCAACTTACACCGACAGTCCAACACCAAGTGATGAGTGTATCAGTGGGAAAATCCTCAGAGAACCCATTAAGAGAGATCGGTGTAGACAAAGGCATAGAAGCATCATTCGAGCCACCCAATCCCTTGGCCTTGGGGCTTAAGGTATCAGCGGGAGAGTCAGCAACGGTGAGCTTAAAGCCATGGAAGTTCGAACAATCAGTGCACGGCTACAGTGCAAACCTGAACTGGTTTCTTCACGACAGCATAAACGGGAAGGAAGTGTTCTCATCAAAGCCTTCAAAGTGTGCGTTGATGAACCCAAGATCGTGGTTCCGAGATCGATACTCGAGTGCTTATAGGCCTTTTACCAGACAAGGAGGAGTCATATTTGCTGGTGATGAATATGGAGAATGCGTGTGGTGGAAAGTTGACAAAGGTGCTATGGGGAAAACCATGGAGTGGGAGATAAGGGGTTGGATCTGGTTGACGTATTGGCCTAACAAATACAAAACATTCTACAGTGAAACTCGCAGGTTCGAATTCACAGAAACCGTCTATCTCAAGTTAATGTAATACATATATTTTGCTTTACTATGCGAATATCAACCTCTGCTTTAATTGATAAGCCAGTTTATTGAAAATTTATGCATTGTTTGCTAATAAATGTACAAATTTTGCTGCTATAAATTTGAATGAGTCTTGAAATAATATTAAAATTATTGTCATGTGATCAATAGATAATTAGTTTAAATTTTAATATTAATATCTTTATTTATAAAAGTAAAATTACGTGGATCTGACCCGTGTACTTTACTAAATCATTCTTTAATATTCATTCCTAATTAATATATAATATTGATTCATTGGCTTACTAAGTAAAGAAAACTATATTTTTTATATTTAAGCTATAGCGTGATTACAGTATTGGTGCTTGAATTTTAAAACGTAATATTTTGCTTTTCTATGTTATTGCAAAAGGTGAAACAATCTATTATTTATGAATTTTAATATTTAAAAACTACATATTAAGAAGTTGATTTTTGAGGTTTCGAAAATTGAATATGCTATTTTATTCTGTGAAAACAAGTTTTTTTTTTTAAGTAAATCAACAAAAGTTAATAATGGCGCAGAGTCGCATATTGAGGTGTCAGGCCAATTCGACTTTAGCCCACATTGGTATAACTTTCTAAGGCCCAGTTGCATGGACTCTAATTAAATCTGGATTAGGATTTTTTTCAGCTTAACCTAGTCTTATTTATTTTCAAAATAAACTTGCCAATCCTTAAAAATGTCCACAAAGAATGTCATATGTGGGGCTGTCAAAATGAATTAGTTCTATTGAGTTGAAGGGAGTTAAATTATAAAAATTGTAATTTATTTTAAAAAAAGATTTTTAACCCACCTCATGGTCAGTTTACAAAAGTTAAGTTGAACAATCCTATGAGTTTCTTTTTTTTTAAAAAAAATTATTTTATAAAATATTATATAATCTTTATTAATATGTAACATTCATTCTTAATATATTAATATGTAAAATAAATTATATTTTTATATACTAATTTTTAATATTTATTCATAATATATTGATATACATAATAAATTATACAAAATAAATTTTTTAATTACTATTTTTATAAGTTAATTTACAATATTCATATATAATATGTTGATATATAAAATAAATTATGTATATATATTATTTGAATTAAGTAAAATAAATTATCTTTTAAAAAAATAATTAAAAATAAAAAATAAAATGACTCTTGAATTAAACTAGGTCAATCTAGTCTTAAAAAATAAAAATTTTTAGTGGAATGGATTGACCTATTCTGACACTCTAGTTAGCCTATTAACATTTATTTTTGAATTTTTTTAAGACAAATAAAAAATAAATATATAATTTAAGTCACGTATTCAAAAATTAATACCATAAAATAAAAATTACAAGTAATTAACAAATACATCAAAATATATTATATAACAGAATGAAATAAAAATTACAATTAAATATGTGATAAATTCGGTCTTATTAAACTTGTTCGAGTTTACGTTTTCATGTCCATATCGTGTCAAATTATACACAAACTCGCAAGTAAACAAACTTGGTTGAACTTGCATAAACTCAACTGGCATCGCAAGTTAGAGGGACGAGTTTACGAGTTTGAACTTGTCTGAAATCTGGCTCATTTTTTTTTTTTCGCATGGGCACCGATTAAACCGACCTATCCCAAGTGAAAACCCATCCATTTGCCAAACAAAATGTAATCTACACTACACTACGCCAGTTGAGTTTGATGCACCAATCTAATAAACAAAATCTAGCTTTGTTATTAACCAGACGAAGCCGTGATAGTGTTTTATGAGTTGGTTGGAAATATAACTGATTGAATTTGTTTGATTCTATACTATTTCTGATCAATTATTGATCTTTACATGATTGTTTTCTACTTACATATATAATTATTGTTTATTAACATGAATAAATTCTTGCGATTTTACATATCAAATTGATCATTTTTTTACGAGTTTATAACAGCTTTGGATAAAATTCTTTATCGTCATTCTTAACCACACTAAAATATTGTCTCCTTTTGTTAATTTTTCTTTATGTCAATATTATATTAAAAGTTTGGAACTAAACAAAGTAAAGAGTGTCAAGTGTGTGAATATGAGTATAGCAAATTTAAGTTAGATTTCAAATTCACTAAGACAAGAAATAAAAAATGTAAGGTTTAGCTAAAAATAAAATATCAAACAATAAAACCTTAACTAAAAATATTTTTTTTATTAAAGATGGCTGAGTTTAGTACAGAAAGAGGATAGTCTTTTAAAACATAATAAATTCGTAGTTTTAATTTTTGTCAAAAGAGATTCAAGTTTTCTATATGACAGCCCTTTGTAATATATATTTTTATTTTAAGAATGTTAAAATATATTTTTATAACAGAAGAAAATGGGCATTAAATTAAATTACAGAGTGACTTATTTCAAAACAATCAAACAAAACCAAACGGCTTTGAGATGGAATCAAAATTCAAAATTTTATTAAAGATAATATTTATATTAAGGGTTTATTTGAGTGAAAAAAAAAAGAAAGAAAAAATAAGAAAATTCAATAACCATATCTTTGTTTAATTTTTAAAATTTTAGAGGAGAATGAAATAGAGTTAATTCTCTTTAATTTTTATTTTTAGTTAATTTTAATTATTTTAAAATAAAAAGATATTAAAAATTTTAATAAAAAAATTATCACTTAATTTTTTTTATTTTATTTTTTTTTCTTTTTTTCCTCCCATTCCAATAATTTAAAAACTATATATGAGAAGCCCAAATATAAAACCAAAGGACCTTGTATGTTGTCTTGTTCAAACCTGACTCACATCTGAGTAGGATCGTTTATCTAAGAAGTAAATTCCAAATGAGGTAAAAAGAAATCCGAACTTGGAAGATATGAGGAGGTCATACTCATATGGACTGGACAAGCTTGACGTAGCACGTTCACAGCCAAATATTTGAGGACTACTGAAAATTACGTGACAAAGAAATTAGAGAATATTATCTTGTTTAAATTTTATTCCGATCAATCACATAAAATAAGTAAATTAAGATTTTTTTCAAAAAAAGCTTTTCTAAAATATTTAATTGTTTTAAAATTTTCTTATTAGTTATTTAATTTTGAAAATTGACATTTTCTATTGGCGCACTTTATTTGTTTAATTAATAAATTGTATTAAACATAAGAAACCTGAGTGATTTACACAATTATGTAAGGTCCACAGAAGAGCCAAGAGAAAAAAAAAACGTGACCAATGGTTATCCGAATGTGTTCAGCACATAAAAATGTCAAAATATTATTATTTTCTGTGTGACTCTCAATTTTTCAGCTGAATTGTATGGAACAACTATAATATAATATAAAATATTAAAATGCAAACTTGCCAAGGCTGAAAATTAACGGGTCCTTGTGTTTTTACACTCTTATCCCAATGTGGCACTGACAGGAGAGGGAAGGAGACGTGAAGCTGAAGCCTGTAAAGGTTGATGAAGCCCCACACTCAAGCTGCTTGTGGCAGTGGGCCGCCACGTATAACCGCTTTTCGACTTTGCAGGGCCTCTTATGCTCCACCGGAGAATCTTCTGCCGCCGCTTTTCGACGCCGGAGATGATGTTTCCCGGAGATTTTGGACCACGAAACGCCGCCGTATGATCAATTTATCCGCCCGCGCCTCTCGCGTTAAGGCTCGGAAATCTCAACACTCGGACCAGAGTGGCATAAGAGAAAATTTAGCTGAGCATTTCGAGTCAACGGATGGAGCTGGAAGAACCAGGCGAGACATGTTGGTGGCGCCGTTTCTGGCCATGGGCGCTTCATTTCTACTCTCGGCAGCAACGAGGGCCGAGGATAAAATGCCGGTTGCTTCGACACCGACGGAGGTGAAAACAGCAGTGGATTTGTCGGCTTCTAAGCCTGAGGAGCAGAAGAAGAGGGAGGAGGATGTGATAACGTCGAGGATTTACGATGCGACGGTGATCGGAGAGCCGTTGGCAATTGGGAAAGATAAGTGGAAAGTGTGGGAGAAGTTGATGAATGCTCGAGTAGTGTATTTGGGGGAAGCTGAGCAGGTTCCCGTTCGAGACGATAAGGAATTGGAGCTGGAAATAGTGAAGAATTTGCACAAACGATGTATCGAGAGCGACAAGCGAATTTCTCTGGCTCTTGAAGCATTTCCCTCTAATCTACAGGAGCAGCTCAATCAATTTTTGGATAAAGAGTATGTGTTTTACTTTTAAAAGGGAAAGAAACGATTATAATTATATATAGGAATGTACTTGTCTATATATTATGCAGTGGCTTTCCATATTAGCTGAAGAATTGGAGGCTTACGATCTACATATCTAATTTAGAACATATTCAAACATTGAAAAATGGTTGGCTGGTGTTATATTGTCTTCATCTTATCATTTGGGCCTTTAATGTCAAAGTGTCAAACTTTCAACCAAATACTCATGGTAAGATAATAGATAGTTGAAATTTCCCGTGACTTTAGCTATCACCTAGAAAAGTGGAGGAACTTACTGCTTGATTTTATGTATGTCAGATCGGAACATGTAAAGTGTAAACTGAAGGTACTGCTCTGTTGTTATTGCATTTGTAGGCTTCTATTAGAATCTTCAAGTTATATAATGAAGAGTGAAGCCCCTCCCTATATGTTTCCATGTAAAATGAGTTACGTATCGTAAGGAATGTGCTGTGGGCCGTGAAAATGTATGAATTACTGCTGTTTGTTTGCTAAGTGCATTTAGTGAGCAGAAAGTCTTGTTGCCAAATTAAGATTTTAAAGTATTAAGACAAGCTCTTGTTTCCATTTTATAAGAATATAAATACAATTCGTGAAATATATAATATACTACTGATGCAATCAATTTCTTTCAAGCATGTTGCTTCTAAACCTTAGTTATTTAAAATATATGGTAATCCATGGCTTTATACTTTTTTGTCCTCATTTCTGACCGCTGATCAATCTCTCTCACTTATCAAAGTTATATTGCTTCTCTCATTTCTGCCGTGCTAATACCCTATATTTTATGGCAGGATAGATGGAGAAACCTTAATGTCATATACATTACATTGGCCACCTCAACGGTGGCAGGAGTATGAACCTCTTCTGAGCTACTGTCGTGATAACCAAATTCGTCTTGTTGCCTGTGGTACCCCCCTAAAGGTATGCTAAAATTTTCATCCATGCTAATACAAAATTTCCGTATGTTTCTTTTGTCTCTAATATGTCTGGTCAATGCTACATTTCTAGCTAGTAAAACCATCGAGGTTGACTTATATATCTTGTTTAGAATTTCATTTATTGTTACGCCTTGAACTGTAAGGGAAGAAAACTAAATACAATATGCTAGCTGTTATGACTTTTATATTATTTGCATTATGCTTGTATTTTTTATTTTTCTATCCTTATGAATCACTTATGATTGGAATTGATTTATTAAATTAGGGTGAAGAAACTTTTCTTTGGCCTGTGTAATGGATCCATCATTTTGCTTTGTTTCATTTGGACGTGAAAGTTATTGTTTCTATTCTTTGAGGAGTTTCATAAAATGCCCTAACATTATTAAATTAGGTGAAAACATTTTATGTTGACCTTACGCATTCACTCATGTCAAGCTAAAACTTATAATAGGTGCAAATGATTGGCGCAATAATGAGTAGCTCCCTAGAATCTAATTCAATTAGGACAGAAAAACGTAAACTGAATAATTTAAATGCTAAATCAAATAGGAAAGGACAAACCCTGAATTAGAAAGCCACTCATAATCAATAATGTCTCCAATCAGATAAAAGTGCATATAAAAAAAAAAGAAATCTTAAGCTATCCCCCTAGGTCAGGATTCACAATGATGATAAAAATTGACCTTTTGCTCTTCTTTGTTATATGAATATATATCTTAAGTAAAATAAAATTTTGATCTATTAAGTTCACACTTTATGTTTGGAATAACAACACTTTTCGGTTACATTGTAATTTTCTGGATATCAACAGATCTTAAGGACTGTCCGAGCAGAAGGAATTCATCAACTTTCAAAGGCTGATCGTAAAATATTTGCTCCTCCAGCTGGTTCAGGCTTTGTGTCAGGCTTTACTTCTATCTCACGTAGATCACCAGTGGATATGACTAATCCAAATCCATCTGTTCCTTTTGGCCCAAGCTCATATCTATCTGCGCAGGCAAGAGTAGTTGAAGATTACAATATGTCCCGCATCATCTTACAAAATGTGCAGGAGGGAGGAGCCAATGGTATGTTAGTAGTTGTGACGGGTGCTAGCCATGTTACGTATGGATCTAGAGGAACTGGAGTGCCAGCAAGAATTTCAAAGAAAATGCAGAAGAAAAACCAAGTCGTTATATTACTTGATCCTGAAAGGCAATCCATTCGGAGAGAGGGAGAGGTTCCCATTGCTGATTTCTTGTGGTACTCTGCTGCCAGACCATGTAGTAGAAATTGCTTTGATCGTGCTGAGATTGCTCGGGTTATGAATGCTGCTGGTAGGAGTAGAGATGCCCTCCCACAGGTTAGCTAGTACTTAATGTTATTCAAGATTTTACTCATTACATCTACTTATTTGTTTTCCCTGCTCTTTTGGTTACTGTCCCCTCCCCTCTAGCCCTTTACCTTCTGTTGTGTATTGAGAGATAAGAACTGGAGACATTTGGAATGTTATTAGGTGTTCGATACCAGTACTTCTTGTACTATTTTCTTGAGACATTCAGCAGTGGCACCAAGTGTAAATTGGTTGTGTTTTTATCATCAAGTAGTTGCATGTCTTTGGTTCTCTTTCTTCCTGCACCTGTTTCCACTTTTATAAGATTATGTTTGGACAGGATAGTGTCTAGTAATATTGTCCAAGGCATTATACTATGGAGGTAATTAATAAATCTGCCATTTGATTTCAGGATCTTCGAAAGGGAATTGATCTTGGTCTAGTATCACCAGAGGTGTTACAGAACTTTTTTGATCTAGAGCAGTATCCTCTGATTTCAGAACTTACTCAACGATTCCAGGTATTTCTAAATTTGAAGCATGAATATCCTTACTTTGATTACAATCATGAGAGTATTTAATCATTTTGATTGTGTCATATTCCTATTCTCTGTTCGGCTGTTCTTGATGCAGGGATTTAGGGAACGATTGTTGGCAGATCCCAAATTCTTGCATAGATTAGCTATAGAGGAAGCTATCTCAATCACAACTACACTATTAGCACAGTATGAAAGGCGGAAAGAAAATTTTTTTGAAGAGCTTGACTATGTTATAACAGACACAGTCAGAGGATCAGTTGTTGATTTCTTTACAGTATGGCTTCCTGCCCCAACTCTGTCATTCCTTTCATATGCTAATGAGACGAATGCACCTGACAACATTGATGCTTTAAGAGGTCTTCTTGGATCCATCCCAGACAATGCATTTCAAAAGAGTCCTGTAGGGACAAACTGGAATCTCAATCATAGAGTTGCATCCGTTCTATTTGGTGGATTAAAACTTGCTAGTGTTGGATTCATCTCAAGTATAGGAGCTGTGGCTTCATCAAATGCATTGTTTGGAATTCGTAGAATCTTTAATCCAGCAGTTATTTCTAATCAACGGATTATAAGATCACCAATACTCAAAACAGCAATTGTTTATGGATGTTTTCTTGGGATATCTGCAAATCTTCGTTATCAGGTACGGCAAGTGATAGCCTAGGTGTGAACTTGTCTGAATTCTTATTAATTCAAGGAAGATTGAGCCTACTTTTGCAAATGACATCTTATATTGTCATGTCATCGGTTTTTGCTTTATAAATATGTGTGAATCTTTTTTTTCCTTTTGTTGTTTGATTCTTGAAGACAGGTTAATGAAAAATAGTTTGAAGTTTTCAGTATGTTGACATTTCTAAGTGGGACTTGATAACTTGGATTTTGATTTATTAGTTATGCTGTGCGATACGAATTGTTGAAAACCCATTGATAAGTTTCTTTTATTATTTTTTAACAAAAAGTTTGAAAATTAAAACTATTGATGGCTGTCAAGCTTGAAAATATGGGATAGCATAACTTGATTACCTCCTTGCAAATGGTGAAAGATATGTTTAGTTTAGTTCGGTGCTAACTATTTATCTGTATTTTGTATTTTGCTCCTCCTTCATACTTCTTGCGCTGCAGGATAATTTTTGGGCATATTTTCCTTCTGAAAACTGGAATTGTACCTCAATATGTATGAAGTTGTTGAGGAGATTAAAGTCTGGTTATCTATCAGTGTTGTATTCTGAAAGTGGAATAAATTGTTATGCAGATTATTGCTGGAGTTGTGGAGCACAGGCTTGCAGAACAGTTTTCATCTCAAACATTTCTTGTAAATATGATATCTTTTGTTGCTCGGACAATCAATTCTTATTGGGGAACTCAGGTCAGACTTATTTTTTATTTAATCTTGACCTTCTGTGATATGCTTAAATTCATTCACCTGCATATTGCTCACAACTCCTTTTCCTGGAGGCCAATTTCATTCTTTTCATTATTGAACATTCAATATTCAATAATTCATTTTGAAATATCAGTTTTTTCTTCATTTTCTTTGTGGGCCCTTTCCCATTGTAGTGTTAATAATGTGTGTTTTGTAAATAAAATAATGTTAGTGCATTCCTATCTTAGTGGAAGACTACTAGTACCAGTAAAATTTTGTAGAATTTGCGGGGGAAAAGAAAAATTTTTGGCCGTTTCAGAATATTGGATGAATTCTTTTGTGCAATGGCTCTTTAAACCTACTCAAGCGCATAATCTATATTACAATCTATTATTGACTTTGCTGTAAATCACACATCTATATATGTTAGGTAAACTAGGTTTTTCAATTGTTTTTTTCTTAAATTGCTGCAGCAATGGGTTGACCTTGCACGGTTTACTGGACTGCAAGTTAAAAAGACTGAATCACTTTCCCAACAAACATCAGATTCTCCAAATCATGCAGCAATTGTTTGCAATGAAACCGAAGAAGCAGGCGTTGATGAAATACAAAGCAAATGAGGTGAAAATACCCCTGCCACATATATTATTCTTTATATGAAAGACAAAGAAATAGGTTTTTTGTTTTCATTCTTGTTTCTCTCTCTCTGCTGGGCTTGTAAATTCCTCTGACCACACAAATGTATATTTTTTTATATGATTCTCCCAGTTTGTTGAATGTAGTAGCAAGCATTATAGATTTGAGTTATATGGAGGAAGAAATAAAGTAATGTCTCAAATTGAAACCAATATCACTACTCTAAACATAGTGACCTCTCTTTAGTAAATCTTCTTTCCCAATCATACATACATATACTCAAGAGCCACATTGGAGAGTCTGACATAGAGTTTGAACATCTTTAAACAGGTTTATGAAGGAGCGATCCTTCCTGTAGATTGCAGTAATCTTTAGTGATACTCAGATAGCATCACTAAGAAGGATGAAGATGAGTATATCCTGCGGGGCAAGATAGCTATTATTAAAACTAGTGTTGGACCACGTGAGTTATTTTTTGCTGGTGCTCATATTAAAAAGGTCCTTCCATTAGTAGGTGACTTTGTAAATGCGGGAGTTTCGTTCAACCCTTTTTTTTTTTTGTGCTGATGTTTGATTCGGTAACAAGAAAACTGAAATAAGATCAATTTATATGGCAGGGGCCAGAAAGGAAAAAAGATATACATAGTTCATGAATACATCTTAGTCATAAATAGAATTATGCATCAGCGTTCATTCAATCTTTTGTCGATCTCGCTCCTCATTCATTCTCTGAATCAGCATCTCTTTGACTTTGTGCAAGGCATGTTCAAGGCTTTCTAGCTGCATATTTGTCAGGAGTCATGTCAATTCCTTGGTTCAGTGGTTTTAAATAGTGAGCAATTTTTCTCGTTCTTTCTTATTATAAAAGTAAAAACTCTTAACTACTACATAGTTGGAAGTAAGCAATTGGCTAGCAGTTCGATACCTCTTGTTTGGCAAATCTGTTATGCGTGAACAATCCACTGAACAGATCAAAACTATCTCTCATAGTGATCTCCTTCTGCAATTTAGTTACTTTACGTCACTTGGATCACACAGTGATTATATTTTTCAGAAAGGAAAAAAATTGTATTATAGTATTCCATCGGCAGAGTCATAATCCATTAATATTTATATATGTTTGGATCACTTGAGAATCAATATATAATTTTGTTTCAATCTCATTCTTTCGACAGCAATTTCATATTTCAAGAGTGAAAAAATAGTTTCTTTTTTGGTGAACCAAAAAATGAAGTGTTAAAGTAAAATTATATTTTCAAGTAATGAAGTGATGGACTTTAGTGTTAATAATAGAATCCTTTGAATATTAAAATCTAGAGATTAATTGAGCATAATACCAATTGAACTAGTGTCTGAAACCTCGTTGTGTCGATAGGTGTTGACTTTATGCCCATTTCTGCCAATGTCCTATTAAACAAGAAGCCAAAAGATGCATCTAGTGAGGATTTCATGCCATTTGTTCATTGGTTAATTACGTGTATAGCTAGAATGCTCCACCATACCTGCCAATGGTGTGTGTGATAAATTGGCTCTTGGCTGTGAATTTATCATGTTCCTCACAGGATATTTCTAGCATTCTGCAACCCTGTATAACACAAAATAATGTAGAATAGACAATCACGTGGGATAATTTTGAGACGTTCATTATTGGCTATGAAATTATCAAGCTACCTCACTGGCAAAAATTTGGAGGAAATTAGAGCATGTAGCTTCATCTCTGACTCGAACTTTTTCATACATGAAATTTAAATCTGTCCATCCATCCTTCCCACTGTCTGGTCCAAACATTGGGTGCGTGCATAGTATATCTGATTCTTCTGGCAATACCTTGACATATACATGTATATACACAATACTACATTAAAGAACTGAAACTAAAACACCAGCATAGCACTCAGTCGTGGCTAAAATTGCGTACTTACTTGCAACAGGACTTGTTTTGGATGCTCTTTGACTGAAAGTACATCAACAAAGAGTAATGGCCTGTTGAGACGACCAAGTGGCATAGACCCGAGAACCTCTGAAAAAGACAGAATGGATGTGCAGAAGAGTACGACGTCGTTGTCGGCGTCAAGAAATGCACATGCGTCCCTGCGAGTGTTGGACACAGCAATATAAGTGTCTGAAGATTGAAGAAGATAGTAATTTGCGAGGGAATGAAT
This sequence comes from Senna siamea, assembly GCA_031216115.1. Classification (NCBI taxonomy): domain Eukaryota; kingdom Viridiplantae; phylum Streptophyta; class Magnoliopsida; order Fabales; family Fabaceae; genus Senna; species Senna siamea. The sequence goes on along the minus strand of CM062367.1, from coordinate 9,668,098 downwards.
AGAGTTATACCTGAAGAATTGGATGCCCAGTTGGGAGCAAAGATGGGAGTAATCAGAGCGAGAAGTTGCGCGAAGAATGTGGCCTTGTTTGATCATTGTCTTCGCCAGAAATTGAGCGAAGGGACCAAATCCGACTATCCCAATCTTCATAAGGCCACAAGATGATGATGACGACGTTGACATTGGTGGTGATTGGCGAAATTCACTTATAGACCCACTCATTTCCAAATGAGGATATAGGTAAATAGGGCAGCTATTTATAGCCTGACTCAGCAGCCTTCACATCTAGGTATACCTCACTCTCTGCAATAATTTTTTATATTAATTTTTTGCAAAGTAAAAGAAAGATAAACTTAATTTATATATATTAGTATTTATTTTTAGTAAATATTTATTTATTTTCTTTTATCTTTCTCTTAATGGCTTCAGAGGATTCAAAAGTGAGATAAGTGGGAAAAATCAAAATAAAATATCAATTTTTTTAAACAAATGATATCTTTTTTAAGTTTAAAGAATTTGATTTTTTTTTGTATTTTTCAACAGAGAAACAAAATTTGTATTCAAAAAAGACCTAAACATGAGTCAAAAAGTCGGCCCAAGTCTAATAGGCCGAATTTGACAACATTAAATATGGACACAAAAGTTAGATTGGCTTAGATTTTTTTTATGTCCGACCCAAATGGCCGTATTAGTGTATATATTTTTAAAGAATTTTTATGGATAAATTATAAAATATTTTATTATATATTTATAAATAATAAATATATAACAATTTGACCCTTCGATCTCTCATCTTTAACCGTCGTTTCAATTATTTACTAGATTTTGAGTTCCTGAGAAGCTGTCTGGCCTGTCCTGTCATGTCATCGCTATTTTCCAATCCTTACATGTGTGAATAGGAAAAGTTATTAGTTACGGATTATATAATCTATGCATTAATTAATATTTATTTATTTATTTTAATAAATTTATCTAATAAATAAAATCAAATCAAATAATTGAATTTTATTGATAATATATAAATGAAATAATATGATATATATATTTAAAAATCTTTTATGTGAATAAAGTTTGAATTAAAAAAGTATAAAAGGCAGCTTTTGTACAGAATTGTGGGATTTTTCAACATTATTTTTTAAAATATTTTACTTCTCTTTTTTTTTTTTTTTCTAACTTTCAAGTCACTTTTCCTGTTTAAAAAGGTTAGTAGTGAAATAGTGAAGCACGTCTATGTGTTACGCTCGAAATGCATACTTTTAATATTATAATTTAAAACAAAAAATGAAATATACTTTTGAAAAAAAAAAAAGTTCAATATAATATTAAAAAATACGATATTTCTATATAGAAGCCGAAAAGGGCCCAGACTCAAACTTTAAGAGCTCAGCCCATTATAGGATCTAATCTAAAAATATTTATGATTCGATTGAATTAAGTAATTAAGCTTCACACATAATGTATTTATTTATTTTCAAAATTATTTAAAAAAAATTAGAAGACCAAATACATACATTAGGCTTAGATTATAGGACTTGAGATATATTTTGTATACCAATTTTATCTTTGAATCAGGATCTAATTTTCTTTTGCATGCTTTTTCTTTTTTTCAATTTAGTTTTTATCTTTTGAAAACGTCTTAATTTAGTTTCAATGCTTTAAACTGTCTAAATTTATAACAAAATAATTTGACCTCTTTATACATTTTAACATACTTGTACTGTCACATGCCTAATTAAATTATATTTCTTTATCTATTTAAAAATTTGACAATGAAGACTGTGCCAATTGGGAAACTGAGAAATAATATGGAGAAGAATGAAATTAAGAGTTTCTAAATAAGGTTTTCCTCGAGAAAATTACTAGTTTTTGTCCATAAATTAAAAGTTTTGACAATTCAAACGAAGACAAATAATATGAAGACTTTGCCAAAAGTAAAAGAATGCTTGGAGGAAATTATTTTTAATAAGAGAATATTTGTGAGAAATTAAAAAAAAAAAGGTTTTTCTCAACTATAAAAAGAGATCTTGATTAATATTACGAGGGATATTTAACAATTTTATTGAAGATAACCGCCTATGAGATATCGGAGTCGGGGCTAGAAATGGAATCACCATGAGTTTGATTTAACGAGAAGCTGTCAATAATTGCCAAGAGTATTATGTCTCAGTCTCTCTATGTAGTTTGTAGTTGTAAATAGTGGTCAGCATCTAAACCTAACAATGTCTTCGTCTTGAATGATGGAGACATTTTGCAACAAAGAGCCTTTATTCCTTTTTCCTTTTTCTTCTTCAACCAAGAAAGATACTTTCTATCGATGAATATTGTTTCGTTGAAGAAAAAGTAATACATGGGAGAGCGTATCACTGACACAGACAGACTTTGAATATAGAATTACAACGAAACCTCGATCGATCATGCATGCCCCTCTGATTCATACACAAGACCACTCTAAAATGCCTCCCCAAACCCTCCATTAAAAAAAAATGCTAGCAAAAATCATCAGCAGTATATCTAATATGAAGAGAAAGGTCAAGGATTACAAGAACGATGTAGATATATTTATATATTTATTTGTATGCTTCTGGTAAAAAAGAAAAAAACTTGTACTGTAAAGTGAGTTCAGCAATTGGGTTGAGTTTGTTCCCAGGGGATTGCATTCTTGCCAATCTTGTGAAGTACTCTTATGACTTCTTCTCCTGTAACGTTGCCTGTCACTATAACCTTGTTCAGCTGTGTCTCCACGTTGTACGTTTCAATGTCTGCAAACACACCACAAATTAAGAAATAATTGAGGAAACAGGATGATTACTACTTACTTATAGTACCTTCAAGCTTCTTGATGGCCTTGAGGATTTTCTTGATACACTCGTCACAGTGCAAACCCACTCTCACTTCCACCACCTAATCATACACAACCAACAAGTTAAACCTTTCAGTTTAGAATCAAACAGCTAGATTATGGGTTTGAGAAAGGCGCTTACGTTTGTCATTCTGAATGATGGATGATATGTGAAGAGAGAGATGAGAATTGAATAAGTGAAACTGGTACCAAACGTTGAACTGCTTTAAGCTTCCTCAAGGGAGAGAGGAGAGGAGTAATGAAGACGATATAAATAAGCAATGACTATTGAGGAAGGAATTGGATTCTTGAGGGACGCTTGAAACTTTCTGTGAATAAAGTTAAAACTTTATTCTTAGTTATTGACTATGGGGTAAGCGGCGTCCATCACTCAGTATAGTTGGCAAGCATGATTTTGATTGCCTTTCAGGTTCTGAGTTTGGCCCCAACAAGTGACGAACAAAAGTGGGGAAAATGAATATAACCATATTTAAATGTCGAGTTCACACGATATTTCTAGAATGATTGATATTAGTGGTTCTTTCTTTTTTTATTTCTTCTCGTTAATTGATGTGACTTTCAGTGGTGAAAGCATGCTCTTTTATCACAATATTTTAGATAAAAAAAAATGATATTATGATTATGATGGTGGTAAATGAATAATATGACATATGCTGAAAATGAATATATAATTTTTGGACTGAATGCAAATCGTTGGGGCTAGAAATCTCGAGCATGTTACCGAAAGTAAATATATAAGGTAGTGACGACAATTGTGGGTTTTAAGAGATGGCCTTGTCGCACGATAAACAGCACTGAAGTTTCTTGCTACCACAACCAACTTTTCTGTCACTATCATATCACAATTCAATCCCAGTGTGCATATCTCAACGTTCAGAACTTTTCTTATTCACTCATGAGCAAGTAGTGCCAAGTGCCAACAACTAGATTTTCTCTGCCTAAAACTTTCAAGTCTAAAAGCTTCACCCCTTTTCAATTCTGATCTGCCAGACATATATAAAATTCAAGCACATGAAACGAATTCATATTTCTACAAAGCCATTGCTTCAAATATGGTGTAAGATATTAAATTCCTTTTGCCTTGATTGTTAGTTTAATGTAATTTTTGTAACAAAATAAGTACCAACCATCCAGCAATACAGAAAGGATGATCTGTCAGAAAATACATGAGGACAACAGATTTTTGAGCGCTTTGGCAAGTTGATCTGTACTCGTTAAGCTGCAAATCGTAGAGAATATAACTACTTCAGCATGCAAATCTCCATTAAAAAAAATCTTCTCTTTATCCATCATGGTATTTGCAGTCATCAATGCAGCACCAACAGATATTAAGAGAAGAAAGTTAAAGAGACATCATAGGCTACATTTACATTTGCAGAGAAATTATAGGGTACTCAAAAATACATAATATTTCAAACAGAGGATGAAAGATAGAGGCAGTATACATAAAATAAAGTCGTATTATCATAGAAACCTGACAAAATGCGAACTTGTCAAAAGCCCAACAAAGTTACTGCAACAAACAAACGAAGCACCCTGTATCAGGAAAAAAAAGCTTTCCAAAGTGCTTTTTGCTAGGCAAAAGAAAAGAACATCAACCCAAAAATAAAAAGTAAGGCAATAACAAAAATGAAAGTAGAGCACATTACAAGCTAAATTTCCCCAGACTCTAATGTGATAGCATGCAAAACTGTTGTTTTTGTTACCTAGCCTCATATTTAACAAACGTTTAGTAATGCTAATTGTACAACCCCAAACTTTTACAAGGGATTATGGTTATGTAAGGAAAAAAGGTTGTGCAACTAGCACTATACGGTTTCATGGAAGCACATTCTTTGGCAAACATAACTCTCATTCTACTCTTCTATCAGTCAGTTGTCATTCCTACATCATTCTAGCAGGTTGTCCTCATCTATAACTATGAAGCACAGTGCGCAGACACTTGTGTGTATTTGGTGAAGAGAATAGAGGTGAAGAAAGAGTAAGTGAAATTTTAAATTTGATATTTTCTTTAATTTAAATTTAAATATAACATTTTTAACCTTTAAAATATATTTAGATTGATAAGAAAATTTGAAATGTGAAGAAAAAAAAAATGTTAGATTTAAATCTATATCAAAGAAAATGTCAAAATTAAAATATCACTTTACTTCCCTTATCCTTCATTTTTCTCAATCCAAACACACTATAAAAAGAAAGGAGTTACATGTCAAGCACTTGTATCAAATATGATTCAACCATTCACATCACTTATGGACACTTCAAATTTTAATTTTATCATGCCATGCACTGTATAATTGTCAATGTCCATGCTTCTTAGGGACTAACAAGCTATAAAGCATGGACGCACCTATCATCAAGCAAGTCCAACTCCGCCATGACATATATCAACATATGTCCAGCATACGTACAGATATGTCAGAATAATTTTTTTTTGGTTTCTATGGCTAGACCATATGTCAAATGCAGCTCATTTGCCAAACACAAGTCATACGCAAGCCAAGCATAGGATGATCCAAAGAAAAGGGAAAGACAAAAAAAATAAGTGAATGAAAATCTAGAGAACTCAATCAATGTCTGTGCTTCATAACTTACAAGCAATTGGCTAAGTTAGATAAGTCTTACAACTACAAAATATCAGTACAAAAACTAAAAAGATTCATCTTATCTAGTCTGAAAACTATAGTCCATGAATGCAAACCAATACAGATTTTGAAAAAAGCAAGCTTCATAATCACAGAGTATAATTTGTTAGAATTTTATGATTACTTTAATAAACTTATACATTTTGCTTATCATTCAATAAAGAATGGAATGCAACAAGAACATTAGGAATTCTAGGAACAAAAGAAGCAGATGGAAACTAGCTAAAGTTTGATACTGTTACAAGTAGAGAAGAAGGTGAAGATGAAACACAGACATATGGGAAAAAGAAAAACAAACTTGTCCCGTCAATACCCAGAAAGAAAAATCCAAGGGCTTTGTTTATCTTCATTTCTGATCATGCTTAATTATATACACAATCAAAAGTTGAATTCTTTCTACTTAGAACTGAATGCAAGTGCCTTTCTAACTTGTAACTCTGCAAATCAATCTAAAGCTGTCAAGGGCAAAACGAGGAAAACAGGCAGGGGATCAGACACATGGCATCTATTTTGGCTATCTTATGTCTTCAATCTGAACTCAAGACACACAAAATTGACTTCAAAGAATCATACATTTAGGGTCTACAAAAGCAATTGTTTCTGTCGCACTAGCAACACACATAATACATTCTGGTTAAACCCTGAGTCACTAAATAACATTTTTTGCAATGAGCTGAGAACCATATAGCAAGATCTGCTCTGAGTTCTCAGTAGCAGGATACAAATTAGCTTTGGGATATGAAAATTAGGCATCAATTTGATGTTTAAAAGTAAACCGAAAGAAAAACAATATTCTTCCTTGGACAAAAAAGCTAGCATGTAAAACATCAGTTTGATGTTTTAGGTTACCATAACACCCTAGTTAAATGAAACAGCACTACGAAGAACAGCAATTGTCTCGTCAGTAAACAAGATTTGAACATGATGTGGGCATGATAATCAACAAACACTACTCATATTGAAACCAAGATATCCAATACTGTATTAAGAAATTTAAGTCAAAACCAAATCTTTAATTTGATTAAAAAAATAAAATAAAATACTTGGTACAGTCTAACCACTAGCCCTGTACTTACAAACTGTGGAGGAAAATGAAATTCACTTTATCTGGCTTTGTTCTCCATTTCATCTGAATCTGAGTCACTTGCTCTATAACCTAAAAGGAAACAAAGAAAAGAGTAAGTGAGTAACAACAACATGTGAAACCAAAATTCATGCAGCCAACGAAGGAGAGAGAGTTTTACCTGGTTGTTTTTCGCTTGCTTTCCAGACTGAACTTCGACTTCTTGATGCTTTACTAATCCAAGCATGTCCCTTTAGAACAAGTTTAAAACAATACATTCAGTTGTCAGAAATCCAGAAGCAGAAAACATACGACAATTACTGAATCACATTAACCGTAGCTGCGACTGTTCAAAGGTCAAAGCTACTGAAGGAAATTAGAAATTGGAATAGACAGATCCATTCAAGCATTCTTTTTTACAACGACCTGGAGTAATCAGATAAGAGAAAATTTGACAACTTGACCACACTCTATCTCAGTTTCATTTCCGAGGATTCTGCAATTACATAATACTCTATCTATAGCCTTTACCGAGTACAATTACGCTGATGGGACATAGACAAACGAAAGAAGCAGATAGGCAAGAAGAACTAAATTAAAGATTTGACCTTTTGAGGATCCCTTGTAACACCATAGCCACTGTTGTACATTTGGCCGACCAGGACCTGCATGTTGCTGTCGCCGGCCTTAGCCTCCTTGAGAGTGTCCTGGAACCACCGCTTGGCGCAATCGGCGACCACGTGGGCGAGGGGGATCCGACGTCGCTCTCCTTGGGAGCTTTCCATCTTGAGTTGCGATGGCTGAGGCTGAGACTGAAGTTTAATAGCACCAGATTTTACAGTTGATGGGGTGGCAACGTTGTTCGGCAATCTGTGTTTATGGGCTTTGGCAGATGACACAATCCTCGATAGCTCCTGGAACCTAGCCGCAGATTGAATTGATTTTCCCATCAAAATGCAAGAATCAGAGAGAGTGGAGGAATGAGAGAGAAATGGATAAGGCTTTGGTTGCATCAGCTTCAGGGTATCCCTATGGGATTCTGGGTTTGCAAGTCTTATGAGGATTTACGGTTAGACTTATAGTTTGTGGGGATTGTGGAGATGGTGATGTATGATATGTAAGATGCAACTCCACATCATTGGAATTTGGAAGGAGGCGGAACAGAAGAATCCTTGAATCCTTAAATCTTATGTCAAACAGCGGAAACCCAGAACCCTGAACGCCAGTTTCAACCCGCCCCCAACAGTATTACCTTTTTTTCCTCTATCTACCTCCCCAAGTTTTGTATTTATTTTTACTTTTATAAATTATAAATTAAATTAAAAAAAATCAAAATATTTATATTTTATAAATAACTAAATATTTATTGAATTTGAGTTTGAATCTAGATATCAAAAGAGTGAGTGCGATTTTAGGAATATAAATTATTCAAATATTATTTTTATATTATAAATATATATAATTTATTTTATTAAATATATATTTTTGTATAAATTATGTTATTTGTTTTAATTTCTTTAATACACTAGTTTAATAATAATATAAATCTATAAATTATTATATTTAATAAATTTATAAGAATAAATTTATTAAATTTTTTATTGATTATATATTTAAAATTTATATAGTATAATTGATGTAATTTATATTTTTTTTATAAATTTATATGTAAATAAATCATAATTTGAATATAAAAATTAATTATTTTAAACTTTTCTAAGTAAATGAGCCGGATCCAAATATTTGGATGTTTTATAGGTTTGAGTATGAAAATTAATTTTACTATCCACTTAATTCAAAATCTAAGATTACAGTACCGATTATTCTTAAATTGACATTTAATTTTTTGAATGAGTTAACTTTTTCTTTTCATGTATTCTTTTTTTATATAAAAAAAAAAAGAGTTAATTATTTTTGTAAATAAAATCAATCTCTTGTTATAGAAAAATTTAATTTTATTGACAAAAAATAAATTAAATCATAAATTTTTACAATATATATCAAATATTAAAGACTTAGCATAATTTTAAAATAAAAAACATTAAATATAAATTAAATAAATTATATACGATAAAACTCAGGTTAAAAAATTTTTAAAATATCAATGTTAGTTAAAATTTTATATTCATATTTTAAATATATTAAAATATGTCACTGTCTTTTATTTTTTATAATCTAATCCAGTCTTATCAAAATAAGATATGTTTGAGTAAATAATACATTAGTGTAAACTAATTAAAATTAATTGTAAAAATTTATACAATACAGTACGTATATCAAAAACTCAATAAAAATAAATTACATTAGGTAAACTTATACAATTAATAGATTAAAGGCAAAGTGCTGAAAGAAAAATAAGACCAAGAAAGTTTCATTTTTAAATTTCAATGCTACGAAAATGGCAGCCTAATCTTTCTTTGTTAGATTTTTGGGATAAAAAGCCTAATCTTTTTTAAAATAAAACAAGAATTGGCCCATAATAAGAAAACGGATCCTCTGCTGCTCCTCAACATTATTGTGTCTATTTGACGAACAAAAAAACCATTATTGTGTTTTTGTATCTTCTTATGTAAGAACATGTTTATGTCCAACTGTAGAAAGTGAAAAACTTTAAGAAGTGGGCTTGTGATTGGTTCTTTCTGTGCCCATTTTGTATGGGCTTTTAGTTTAATGTTTCCATTTAGTCCACGTGGTTATTGGTAAGAATCAATTAAAAGAGTTCCTCTAATTTCAATTAAGAATTCCATAAGCCCTTTAGGTGTTGATCTATTTGAAGCTTGTATGAGAATGATGCATAATTATTTTTATATTATAGGAGTAAGATAGATAAAGATTTAAATTTTTCTGATTATTTTTGTAACAAGAGTTGTTGAATATCAAAAACTTATTAGACAAAATTTTTTTTTTTAACGAATGTGTTGTGGGAGTGGGCATTGTTGGTGGAGTGAGTAATAAATCTATCAAAAGATTGCATTATTAACTCGCTATTTACTAGGAATGAATTTGAGAGTACTAACGCTGTGGGAACACTGAGTAAAAGATATTGGTTCTCTTAAATATAAACATTATTAAATGATTTATAAAGAGCGCTTAGAAGGGATTTTTTTTAATGTATTTGTGACATTTAAAAATATTTTGTTATTCATGAATTTGTCTACCACATTTGAGCCGTCAAATTTCTTATCACCAAGCTAACCATATATAATAAAGATACTTAACCAGTTGTACCAACTTTTTTGGCATACCAAACACTACAATTATTTCATGGCTAAAATATATGAGCCATGAAATTGATCTAAATTATTTTAAATATTAAAATTTGTACCAAAATTTTTTTTATCTAAAATTTTAATGAATTATACAAATATTAAATTATTTTATTACAAAAAATTTTACATAAAATTTAAAGTTTAAAAAAATGTTTTATATTTTGGTATGATCACATGCATTATTGCTTCAGACTCTGGAATCTGATTGATTCCGTCTCTCATTGTCTCACATATAAGATAACGACAAAAGTTTCTGATAGAAAAGACAGAGGAAGCGACTTCTTAGATGAGATTAAAAGGAAATTAATTTACAGTGAAAGTAACTTCAAATTGATTATAATTAATAACTTCAAAATTGCCAATAATTTTTAGTTTGCTGTCTTTTAGTTATAGAAGATCCTCACAAATATCAATTTAAATCATAATTAAAAATCTATAAAGGATTAAACAAATCCCTAACTCCCAATAAAATTTTTGTAGTCACTCAATATAGCTATAGCTAGGTATCATAAGTTTATTTGATAGATGTAAATATAAAAATACTTTGGGGATGCTCATGTTACTAATTATTAACTCCTTAACAAGTAATTTTTAATTAATAATTTATTCTTGTTATTCTTATTTGACATACCAAAAAAAGTAAAAGAAAAAAAACTTATTGAGCCCCTTTAGTTTGAGTATTTTCATTAGACATAAGACAATGCCTTTTCTGGGACAAGATTCTAAAATCCCACAATACCTGAATGCTGAATGTCATGTTAATTCCCACTGTAAGTCTATACAAGGAATAAGTTCTCACATGCATTCAGAATAAGCGCAATATTCTGAGTTATCGTAGCACACTATGTTTGTGGATTCTATTCTCACGAGCAATTACTTAGTGGATTAGCCCACTAATTCAATGGGTTACGTACGCTTAAATCTAATTTCACTGTTTTAAATTACGTAACAAACTTGGTTTTTTCTCATTAATTGTCGATGTCTTTGAATATCTTTTATTTCCAAAAAGAAAAAACGAAACACTTAACCATTTTAATACACAAATGGTGATATATTTGAATGCAAATTGTGAATTGACCTGCCGCTCTCATTTCTTATAGGAAATTTAAAAAAAAAAAAACAGAAAAGGACGTAAAGCTCATCAGATTAGAATTAATTAATGTGAAAAAAAAGAGTAGAATTAATTAAGAAGGAAAACAACAAAATTTCTCTCTCAAATAGAGGCGTATTGGACATATCACTTCAACGATGATCTGATTTGAAAGCGTGTTATACATATCTTAATCTTCTTATCATGATAATAGTATATTAGTGAAATAGGTAATAATACTGAGTTTAACTGATTGTTGGCATTCGTCCTTTTACGTCTGGCTTGTTTAAATTACGACTTTATTAAGGTTGGAGGATACCCAATATATGCATCTGACTGTCTTACGATCGGCTTAAGATTCTATAAATATAAAATTACACCTAATATTTAAGTATACAAATATTTTAATTCAAATAATTCTTCCTCTCACTCCCTGACTCTCTTGTTAATTTTAACATTAGAGGTACAATTAAGAGTTATCTCCTTTTTTTATATTCTTTTATTTTGTTTATTGTGTACAAGTTCTTATCACTCTCAGCGTCCGCTGTATACGATGCCAGTGATTGAATCTAGAATTGTTTGATTAATAGATATGATTTCCGAGAAAAATCAAGGAAAGAATTAACAAAGCTGAATAATCAGAGATTGCGACGTCATAAAAAGCTGGCATGATAATGTTGATGAGAGATGAGAAGGTATAGGGAATCAATTTATGAATTATTCCATGAACACCTGTGAGCACCAACTTGTGCTTGAAAAAGGTAAAATCAAATTAGGCTTTGTTTCGAATATCTTCTGTAAGAGAATATTACAATTATATATATATTTATGTCTGATTCTCTGAGATGCTAATGCGGTGTGATCAACGTGCCTGTCCAACAGTAGACATCTAATTATTCTGATGTGTTTTATTTTGTTGCTGGAAGACAAAATTTTGTAAAGCAGAATAGATTGACAATAATGTCCTCTTATATGTTCTCTTATAGTCTTATATATCATCTTATTCTTAATTATCCATTAATTAGTGTATGACTGTATGTTATTGTTATCACATCTTTCTCCACTATATACTGCCAATTTCTGTTTTCATTCTATAATTACTATTCTCATAATTTAAATTTTTTAAGAAGTATATTATTATTATTTTCATTCAAAAATTTAAAATATTAATTTTACTTTTTCTATCTTTGACCGATACTTACTAAGAAATATTTTATATACACGGATATAAAAAAATGCCGGGAGAAACATGAGATATTTTTAGTTGGCAAGCATCATTTATATCATCTATACATATGAAATTTTGTATTCCTGACTTCGTTTGACTTTGTCAGTTATTATAAATACTTATTAATTTTGTAATAATCCCCATATACATTATATTTAAATAAGCAAAATGAGTTCTCATGGCTCCTCTAATTTATGTGTGTGGGAAGAACTTTATCCACAAATAAGGTAATACCAATTTTCTGTGCGGCACACAGAATTTTGCTCTCTTTCATTGCTAAAGATAGATGAAGGAGATGAATATGATGATTGTTGTAATTATTATATGATGTGAAGAGCTTACAATTTCAAAGAGATAACATAAATACGTGCTTATATTTTAATAAAATTGAATTTAATAAAAATAACTAATTTTTTATTATAAGGTAATGAACTAAAGTTAAAAATTTTATTATCTATCTCTAATAAAAATATATTTGTATGAAAAAGAAAAAAACAAATGGCTATATATGACTAGTGGATGAGGCCATCAGCGAAGAAGGTGAAGGAACAAGGGATCCAATGTAAAGTTGATGGGTATCCATTTTCGGTGGCATAAAAATTAGGTGGGATGCCCACTAGTGGATGTGAGCACAAAGGGATCCACACTTCGTCCCAACGATGCATGCATTGCATCTGCATCTTCCCCGGTCCACTCCCTCAAATCACAACTCTTACACCGCACAAACCGTCCCTACACAATAAACACTATATAATTAGTGTGTGTGTGTCGTGTATTAAAATATAAGGAAAAAATTTATTTTAATTTTTCAAAGATAAAAAAAATTTTAATTTATTTTTTTATAAATTATTTCGGTTAATTTCATTATTTAAAAATAAAAATATTTTTAATGTTACTCTTTTATTTAAATTATATCTATATCCTAATATTTTATTTAACAGAATGTTGATTATAATTTTTTTTATTAATATATAATTTTAAGGTGATAAATAATTTAGATCATATTAAAAAATTAATGTATAAAATTTGTTAAAAATACTTTTAATATTCAAATCAACCCTAATTATCAAATTACTGTCAAATAATTATTAGTTAAAATTTTATGAATAAAATTTGAAAATTTTGATTTACTTGAAAATTTTATTTTATTTAGATTAATATGTGACATGTAAAAAAATTATGTCATTAACTAAATTATACTTCAACATTCCTTTAAACAAGAAATTATAAATATAGTTTAGATAAAATGACAACATTAAAGGTACTTTTTATCTTTGAGAGATTAAATTGACTAAAATAATTTATAAATAATCTAATTAAAAGTCACCATGTTTCTCAAATACTAGAATATAGTTTTCCTTTAAAATATATCAATTTTTTTAATTTTAATTTTTAAACATAAATAAGATCTAGTACATAATTTTCATCTTATATATATAATCATTACACATTCACTTAACATGCATGCTTGTGTTCATCTATAAAATTAATTTAATAATAATAGATGTTAGTCATATACATTATCAACCATAAATTCAAGAAAGAAATAAAAAAATTACAATGTGATTTCTGAAATATGGTTTAGTTGAGATTCATGTACGTTATATTGTTTTCCATTTTACAATTTGTTTGTCTTTATTATTACCAAATCAACTATGAATTTTATCCCACCTACGTTATGCATTTGTGTGAAATAAGAGTTACCATAATTGAACATCCATTAAAATGTTATGTGTTTGTACAAATTATATATATATATATAGATATATATAATATTTGAGGGAAAAATCGCTTACAAATTTCTCATATCAGAAAAAAAAACATTATGAAAAACAACTTGCTAAATTAAGGCTACCCACACCAATACTTTGGCATTCACTACTGTTTTTGTATACCACTGGATGCCATTAGTGTTGATTTAAATTATATTTTACTATGTACTAATATCAATCCATTTATTTTACATTTGATCTATATTATAAATTTTTCTCGCTATTTATTTTTAAAAAAGAAGTTATTTTTTAAGCCAAGAATTGAATATGCTCTAGCACTACTCTCTTTTGTCTTTTTACAAAATACTGTTCTTCTTTCACCTTTATCATTTGCTCTGTTTACATTTTTATATAATAGCTTTTACTTATTCATCAAAATGTTTAGTCTAAGTAGTGTATAAATTCTGATGTTAAAATCTAATAAAACTTTGTAATTTATCTTTGATATAATAATTTAGATAATTTAATCATTTTATTTTTGAAAAATAATACATATGGTCCTTCCTCTTTCTCTTTTACATTATAAAATTAAAAATTAAATTAACAAGTTTATATGAAACAATTATTTGGTTCGAAATTGTATCGCAATTCACATGTTAACAGTTTCTTTTTACAACAGTCCAAAGGTCTTGGACACTTATTTTAACATATTTGCGGCAAACACCGTAAGTGGACACAACAGTAACACTCATGCTTGGATTTTTCCATTTCATTTTCAGTTGGCAGGTCCCAAAACGTTGAAATTATTGGAATTTGGAAAGGTGAAAGTATATTTTCTTTTCGCCAAAAAATTGGATTATTTGTAATTTTGTTTTAATTTCTTTTTAATAACTCTATCCTAAAAAGTAAAAATGTGTTTTTTTACAAAAGAAAATTTAATGCTATTTTAATAATTAATAACATTTAATTAATAATAAAATTGACTAATTTATTAAAGGTGTATTATTAGAAAAGTATTAGAAGAAGCAAATCGTAGATGGCATCAACAATTCAGATCACATTTAAAGTAAAATTAAAACTTTTTAGGCAGCTTTCCCTTTAAATTATTATGTCCAATGTTCACGGTTCACTTAGATTATGGTTAGTAGGTTAGCATCGGCTTTCAACTGGCAACAAAAGAAGCCAGCTTACCACACAACTTGTAAAACAAACAGACACACGTACTCTTATTGGACAAATAAAGCACCAGATTACAGACTCACCATAAGGATACCACGACCGGGATATACCCATCATCGTTCCAAACAAAACTTAAAGAAAACTGCAACCAAACACCCAAAAACGCAAAACCAAAACAAACAACCAAGCTAACATGGTCTCACATCTCTCACACTTCTTCGATACACCGGCAGACGTCGGTGAATCGAGCGAGTCAGAGACAGACACGCGTGCAGTCCTTTATTTATTATTTATTTAATATTAATAATAGTGGCTGCACGTGACTAGGGTGCAATTTTTATATCGCCAGGACAAGACCGGGAACGGATTTCCCGACCCGGTTCGAGACGCTGCTCTCCCAGACGCAGGGAAAACGATGCGCGTCGGACGCGGCGGTAATCTCCGACGTCGGAGACCTGCCGGAATTGCCGATGCGGGTGACGGTGAGGGAAGTGTTGAAGTACTCCCTGACTTGGGTGATTATCCCATTAGTGACGGTCCAGGCGTGGATCCACGAGGTCGAGCGGCTGTTGTCGCAGCCCTCGACGAGAACGATGGGCCCGAAGGAGGCGATGGACTGAGGAACGAATTGGAAGGTGTCCGAGGAGGGCTCTCCAGTGAGCATGCGCATCAAAAACTGGTCGGACGGCGGACCATGGAACCACCACTCGAGATCAGGTGCGACTATCTTGACCACCGTGTCGGTGTCGCGCGAGCTTAAGGCCTCATACAGTGTGACAACCAGCTTCCGATTGCTGGAATCAGAGTCTTCCAGATCCAGACTTGCCTTAGAGTTAGCCAGATCGAGGGGAATGTGAGCTTTGAGAGAGTAAAAATGGAGTTTGTGAGAAGAGGAAAAACCAGAATGTGGAGGTTGGGATTTCTTGAGGAGAAGGAGGAGACGGTTTATATGGGAAAGTGTGGAGTGGGGTCGGGATATGCTACATCCGTGTCTATGTTAAAACTTTTGTGTTAACCAATGCCATTAAGGAAAATGTGACATGTTGGTCTCATGGCAATTTCTGTGAGGGGTAATTTGGGAATATGAAGGAAAGAAGCAGATGTTTATGAGGAATGTGATTACGTGGCGAAGAAAGAAGGGTGAGTTGAAAAGGGCGGACATTGGATTATGGAATAGTAAATGATAATTAATGCTTATATTGAATATTAGGCGTCAAGTTGCATAAAGACAAAGTCAACATTATTTTTTTACTCTTTTGTTTTGTGGACAGTGGACCCTACATTGGTTTACGTTATTTTGTGTTAGACTGTTAGTAATATACGCTAACTCTTTGCATAACTTTCCCTTGTTCAGGGGGGTAACCCATGTGAATTAGTTAAAATAAATCAAATTTTAGAAAACTACTTTAAAAAAGGACGTTTCCATGTAAATAAATTAAGGGTAAAAGAAAAGGACGTGTTGGTCCAAAAAGTAGAAAGTTCAATTCCATAAACTTTTAAGTTATGGACAAAACTGTCACAAAAGGAAAATAAAAAATTAAGATTTAATTATTCTTTTAGTTCTTATCATTTTACTTTATTTTTAATTAAATTTTTATTATTTAAAAATTTATAATTAAATTTTATTATTTAATAAAATTTAATTTAGTCTTTAAACTTAAATTTCTTTTTAATATTTTATTAAATTTTGATGACATGTTAATTATTTATTATTTTAATATTATAAATTTACTTAATTCAAATAAATTTATTTAAATTATTTAACATAAATTACATATCATCGTATATATTTTAAGTGAGTCTTACATGATTATTTATTATCAATTATGAATATTTAGATTATTAAAATATTATATATTAGTAACATTAATAAAATTTAATATAATTTACATAACAAATTAATAACAAATAATAATTTAAAAAATTATTAAAATATAAAGATTTAATTATGAATTTTTAAAATATAGAAATTACAAAATTAATTTAACTAAAATTTAAATATATTTGTATTATTTTTAAATTTTTTCTAATTAAAAAATACACGTAAAAAAAACAAAATTTAACAGGATCGTAATAATATTGTTAAGATTATTTAGAAATTGAAATTTGAAGAAAGGAAAGAGAAGGGTTGAACGCTGATTTGTAGTTTTGTTATGAAGTAGTGTGTCCTCAAGTGAGAAATTTATAATTTGGAGGAGCTATGGTTCCCACCCATCGCAGAAATAGAGGAGAGTGTCTCTATTGTGTTGGCTGTAATGATAATGACTTGATTGGATTTGAGAAAGGAAATTAAAATTAAGAAGCCAATGGAAATTTCAAAAAAAATAATTAAAAAAAGGGATTAGGGCGAGTAAAAGATTAGTATTATGTAATTATTTTTCATTCATTATTAATCATTTATCAATTTTTGATATACATAATACATGTGAATATTTATTAATTTATATTTAATTCTAATTTAAGATAATTTATTTATTTATTGATAAATGATTAATAACGAGAGAGAATAATGAAAATTTTATCTGAGTGGGTCGTAGGTGAAAAGTAAAAAATTGGTGAGTGATAGCTACGGAAGCAGAAAAAGAAAGATGTAATAGCAATATTTGGTAATGCCGTAAATAGACCGCCCAAAAAAGAGGTTTTGGTCAAATTGAGAGACATGATCTGAGTGTGGATGGGATTGAGAATTGAGAGAGGTGAAGAAGAAAGTGTGTTCATTTTCGTCGTCGGAAAACTCTCTCGTGTCTCTCTTTTTCCTTGTTTGGATTCAACAATCGGCGCCGACCATAACAGCAAAGAACTGCATCAGAATTTATTTTAATTAAAAAAGAGAAAGAACTAAAACGAGAAAAACCGACGAAGGAAAGAATCGGCCGAAAGTTTTTCTATTGTTTCTCTTTTTGTGTGGTTTGGGAATTGAGAATCGAGAATCAGAAGTCGGAATAGGGAGGTGGAATTGAAAAGCAAAAGGAAAAAGAAAAAGAAAAAGAAAAAGCGATAAACAAGTGTGTGAAAGAGACGTTTTTTCCAAGGTGAGGACAAGTGAGAAGACAAGAATTTGAATGCGACATACACTAGACACTTTTAGGCATATTTGAATGTGATTTTATTTTTTAAAAATTATTTTATAAAATTAATTTGATAATTTATATTAATATTATTTTTATGTATTATATACATGTTATTAATAAAATATTTTTTTTATTTTTTTGGTTTTAACAAATAAAAATTTAAAATATTTTTTTATTGTTATGCATTTTCTTTCTAAAATATATTTTTTATTTTTTATTTTTTATTTTTTATTTTTAGTTGAAAACGCCGTTAGTTTTAACACTTTCCTTCTTTGGAGGGGTCAACCCAATTGAATAAATACAAAATGGTTTTTTTTGGTTTTTAAAGAATTAGTTTGCATTTTCAATAAATTAAAAGTATTAATTAAAAAAATTAGACGCAATGAAGGTTAAACTTAACTTTTTATTTTTTAATTTCTTTCTTATTTATTTTAATTTTATCCATTATTTTTATTAATTGGTTTGATTTTTTTTTTTGTTGGTCAAGAGTAATTGTATATATCACTAATAGTACAATCATGTATAGAGTTTATATAAAATTATTATTATCAGATCATAACTAAATTGATAGAAGAACTCAGATAAAATTATAACGGTTCTTTAAGTAATAACCATATAGCTTCAAAAAAAACTTTAGTGTTCTTAATTTAAGGTTTTATATGCTTAAAGTTTCATATGAACTTTTTTTGTCAACTTAACCATATTTTAATTAAAGTAATTTTACTTAGGTTCTACATATAATTAATGACATTTAAAGAAGAAATTACATTAATTTATAAATATAAAAGATATTGAAATGTCTTGGAGGTGTCTCCCCATTCTACCACACTCTAATCACCAAAAAAAGATAATATTGAAATAGAAGTGGGTCTTAATCATTTAAAAGTAAATTATACTAAAATGTTTTGAGGTGTGGTTCATGAGATGTATTGTCTATTTGAAAATTTTTATCCAATTTTTTGACACTTGATGTATATTTCAATTTTTTTAATTATTTTTTGTTATAAAATTAGTTGTTTATACAAAATATGTTCCTTTTAGAGCATAAAAATTTTCTCCTCCTTTTTCAAAATATTGTTATTTCTTCCACGAGTTTTCAAAAAGCAGGAGTGAAAAATTCTTGCTGATTAAGACTAGCACTACTTGGTGCAACATTGGTAAATTAGTTTGTCCAATGGCAATTATCATGAGGAGTAAATTTCCACATACAAGTAGTTGAGAAAGAAAGGAAAGTGGATCACACTATGACTATGTTTGAAATATTATTTTAATTTTTTATTATTTTATAAAATTAGTTCTAAAAATTCATGCTAATATTATTTTTTTGTATTTATGTCTATGCTATTGTATATTAATTTGTAACCACAAAAGCACTATCCTAATCCAATACTCTTGTGGAACGTATTGTCAATGTCACCATTCAATTCCAATGAAGGTCTTCAAGAATGAAGAAATAGATGAGGATAAAGACGTCTCTCACAAGCCATGCTTTCACTGTATTCAAACAGGGGCAACACTTTAGGTAGCTCCATTCTTCTAATGTACAAACAGACAGGCCCACTCACGCAAGGGAGATAAGAACTGAACCAAATAAAGTTTTTTTATTTTTTTTAAAGAAAAAGAGAAATGTTTACCAGCTAGCCAATATCAATACCCCACAATGTAGAATCAGAAAGATGATGTTTTATGAGAAGGAACTTGTTTTGGTCCTCAATTCCTTCATTTAATTCTGAAGATATAAGCCTGTTGCAATGTCTATTATATTGTAGTCATCGATGTTCTAGATTTACACAAGAAGAAACATGCCACAGGCATGTCAAATGCAATCTAGAATCAATTCTTACCTGTTGTTCTAAGTATAAAAAGGTGGTAGAGAAACTGTTTTCTAGATCTAAACTTGTGATCTTTAGGTTACATGATAGCAACCTACATGTTGTTTTAAGTATATTTCAATATAATCCATTAAACTTGGAAAAGTATGCAAGATAGAGATGTCACTAAATGTTTGTACACAAAATTAAATGAATCTTCCCATTAAAAGTCACTTTCAGAAACAAGTGCTAGGGGCCATCTCTTTGTATACATGGTGGAGCTGGTGGGCTCGTTGTTTTATCTTTACCAATTTCAAAAGACTTTTCTTTTGCAGCAGATAGTGGCATATCTGAACTTAATGATCTAGATGTGGTCAATGCTCCATCTTCATGAGGCAATGGTGAAATTTGAAGGTGGTCACAAATATCCACTTGTTTCCTGCAAAATTTATCTTGTACAATATCATAGGAATTGCCGGTCCGAGTCTCCTGAGCAAGAGAGCAACAACAACAGCAAAGCCAGAGTGTGCAGTCAGAAATGGAGGGTTTCCCAAAACAGAAGGTATAAGCAGGCAAATTGAACCTCTTTCTCATTTGGATCCTCCAAAAGCCACCATATAGCAAACCAAAAGCACATAGGACAATTCCAATAGCTACTATAGCCTGTCTAACATTGTCATTATCAATATTCACAGCAGCCAATATAAAAATCCAGAAGGGAGCTGTACAGAACAGGATAAAAGTAGCAATGTGAACATACATGTTTCCAAAGCCAAGTCTCTCCATGTTCCTCCCAAACACACAAAAACTGCAGAGAACTGAGAGATATGCTATAGAAATGTCCTCCCAAATGTCAAGTATTCCTCCTCTCCACTGTGGTCTATTCTCAAACTCCCTTCTGTCTTCATTTCTTCTTGTAAATGAATACTTCTTCTCCAATGGCTTTTGAGAAGCAGTGATTTGAGCCTGTGCTTCTTCATCAATCTCAAACTCGTAGTCCCTACCAATTGGGCTAAGAATGGCATATAGACTAGCAATTGCAGGTGCAGCTATTGCAACAGATATACATATTCCAACTCCTATGGCAGGTCTCTCTGATCTTTTGTATCCTATGTTTAGACCACAAAGAGCATATTGAGCAAAACAGTTCACATGAAGAAGAATGACCACTACCATCATGTGTGCCCATTCATTGGGTTTGTAAGTCCCATTCTTGCAATACTCCTTCCTAAGTATTGAGATATCTTTTGGTTTCCATCTGCATAGAAGCACAAGGTGGTGGAATCTTTTTGGGTGTTGATACAAACACATAAGAGTGAACAGTGCATTGAGTATTTGATTGTTAATTTCAAACCATGTGTTTCTCTGAGACTTCTTTGGAAGTACATTGTTCAACATTCCAGTCATGACAAGGAAGAGAATTGCACCTGAAACAGCGACGCAGGCGATCCATGCAAAAAGGGCCATGTTCATTGGATTTCTAAACCATTCTTTGCACACCTTGTTGAGTGAAACCCAGTCAACTTTTTGAGCAATCATGCCACTGATGCGTTTTCTGATTCCATGAGAAGCAGAAGAAGGCACGGATTGTGAAATGTGGTTTCTTTCACTAGTGGATTTGGCAAATGCAGAGCCAAATTTGAGGAAATTAATCCTTTTGGGAAGAGAGTTCAAGGTTTCTTGGAAATTTCTCGCAGCGTTTTCTCTGCTCATAATGGTGCTTCGAGATGTAGAAATTTCAATTGCAGCTAAATCCTTCACTTCACTATCACTTGTTTCCTCGATTTCATCTTTGAAATTACTATTATCAACTGAAGCCATTCTTATATAAAGTCTTAGCTTTCCAATCAAAATCAGAAATGTATCATTAAGAATTCGAGTATAGCACAAATACTGCGAGAAGAACACAGAAAAGTCTGATAAGATTTGAAAGCCAAACAAATAATAGGATAATTAATCATCAGTTCATCACAATCATGGGCTACTTTTACGAGTTCATCACAATAAAATAGAAGCAAAAAGGAATGTTTCCAATTCCAAGCAAATCTACAACGAACACCTACTTGATAGCTTATATGTATAAAAAATGATTGAATATATAAATTATAAACTTCCATTGATCAAAATTGGGTTTGGAATGCACCTCTATTATCAACAATAACTTCATCTCTTTAGTTATTTACAAAACACCAGAAACGCACCCACAGTTGTGTTAGACATACCTAGAAGCTGACTCAGCATGAGAAAGAGAAGTTGAAGAAGGCGTTGAATCCATCAAATGGTTTCTTTTGCATAGTTTGGTAAAATTCATAATCCATAAATGAATCGTAGTTGAACAGTATGCACCAGAAATAGAAGCTAAACTCCAACCATAAGACAAAAGAATCAATTGCAGGTAAAGAGTTGGAAAAGAGATGAGGATGCTTCCTCGTACGTAGCAAGCAACAACAACATCATGAACAAGCATACATTGGTTGCTTCTCCAATGTCCAAAGAATACTTGTTGCCACCATAAAAGGAAAGGGAGTACTGACAGAATGATGAAGGCATTTTTTTTAATAAATTTTTTGTGGGTGGAAACTGGAAACTGGGAAAGGAGAGTTTCAGAAAGCAAAGGAAAGGAAAACAAAAAATTGAATTCTCACGGAAAATGCCGTGGCGAGAAGGAAGGACAATGTCGTTGGCGGTTGGCCCCACCACGTCAAACCTCGTCTCTGCTTAGCGTTAGACTTGCAAATTTGAATGAGTCGTGTCGAGTGGGTCATCATCAATATTTTTTTGTTGATAGTTTTCTAGTCACAAAATAATATGTGGACCTTCTGTATAACTCAATTTTTTTATGTGTTTTTTAATTAAAAATTTGATAAAAAATATATTTGGTTATCTTTTATTAAAAAAAGTTTTCAAAGCCAAACTAAATAAAAATTTACTTCATAAATTTATTATAAAGAAAATGAAATTCTTATAAATTAATTAAAATCAATATTTCATAAATTGGAAATTTAGAGAATATGGATGTTAAAAATTATGCGAAAAAGAAATAAAAAAAAAACAGAAATATGATATCATATAACAAGTGTAATTTTATAAAAAAAAATAAGAAGTGTAATTTAATCTAATAAACAAAAAAAATACAATTTATGAAATTTGTATCCAATATCAATTAATATTTAAAATACACAAAATACTTAAAACTTAAAACATTAAAAAATTGGTAATAAATAATATATACTGAATAGTGTGTAATTGAGTAATTTATCTAATATTCAATACTTAATATTACCCAAAAAAAATTATCAAACAATATTTGACTATCAATAAATCATATTATAATTAAAAAAATTCACATAAATATTATAAACTAAAATTAAAAACAATATAAATAAAACAACCAATACAATTAAAAACCTCTAATAAAACATCAACTAAAAGTATAAAATTTTATTTAAGTATAATTTATATTAATATTTATTAATATATATGACTTGAGTATCAAATATTAAATACCGTACTTCCCTTTTTTTGGGCCAATAATACCATACTTCCTTGCTCATATAATCATATTAAACAAATATAAATTACTTAAAATTATTATCCACACATGTCGAATACTCGGTGAGTATTTAATTTTATATTCAATAATCAAAAGACATCAATTTTTTTTTTCAAACGGATACCAAGTATTTAAAATTTCTATTTTTATTGTCATCCCCAATTCTAAAAGCATCCATTTCACCAAATTAAAATGAAATATCCAAATAGTACTCCTTGAACACCCCCCCCCCCCCCCCACAACAAAAAAACCCCAAAACGGCTATTTAAAATGCGTCTTTATGTCAGCAGTTCAAGGCACGTAGACCGTAGTGAAATGCCAATCCAATAGAAGTGGATTCGAGCAAACAAAAACTCAAGCTCATGACAAACTCAATTCTTAAATACAAGCAAGCCACTTCAAATGAACCACAAATAAAGTACACTTTATGTGAGTAAATATGTAAGCACTGCACATAAAAGCATATGATAATACAACGCAACTCATCAGACGTGAAGTCAAACCAACAAGACTAGAGTGCAATTTAGGTAAGATCGTCCTCCTCAAGTTCTTTGGATTTCAGCTTTTCCTTCACCCTCAAAAGAAGAGTTGTCTTCCAAGAATCCTGGACAACATTCAAGCAAACAGCCAGTATTAATGAGCTCAGATATTTGGGAATTTATGGAATAAAGAGAAATGAATAATACTTGTAAAGATGTTTAATCCATTACAGTTCACAACTCATCCAAACCAGAAAAATTATTTATTCCCTATATAAGAAAAGACTAGACTTATATACATTTTTTTATATCTTCGTTATCAGATTTTTTAATCAAAATAAAACATGTAAAATTTTTTTGAAAAAGAATCAATCATAAAAAAATAATTTGTATAAATCATACATATATCGATTTTCAAATAAACTGCACTTTTTTCCTATAAGACAACCAACAAACAGCTCAAACCACAGCTGAAATGTCCCAACCACTAAACATTTCACAATCTGTAGAACTAGATGGAAACTAGTGAAGTCTTTCAGAACTGCAGAAGCAATGTCTTGTAAAACCATTCTACTTTAAACGATCAACCCATCTATTTTAGCAGTTAAATTAAAAAAGCTGCTTTTCTTGACCTTTTGGACTTAAGTAAGGAAGTTAACATGAAAAGTTCAATATTAAACAAATAGCAAATGTTTCTCAGCAAAACCATGCCAACATCTTCTTTCAACTTTTGAAGCTTACCAGAGGGGTCATGCTGTCAAATTCCTTGACAACATCAGTAAACTTCCCAACATCTTCTTCATCAATTGCAGCAGCAATATCCTGCCAAAAGTGGGGGGGAAAAGTCACTTTCAACAGACAGTTACTTATTTCATAATCACAATGGTTATTTAATTAGAAAAAAGAATAAATGAAAAAAGGATAATCATAGTAGTATGCAAAAACCACTTAATAAAAATATTATAATAGTGGAGGCACTTTTGAAAATCCCCATGCTCTGATCCAATTTACTTTGTCATAAAAAATTAGTGAATAAGCAAAATCAGTGACCTACCGCCAAAAATCTATATTCACGAGTTCCTGAAAATGTTGGATCCAATTCCTGCAAAAACAAATACATATCCAAAAAATGAGCAACTAATTAACTGTCCAGTCTCAAAATGTTGATTGTTGAAAAATTTTAGACCTGATATCGCTCTAGTGCATTGGTAATAGCAACAACATCCCCTTTACAGAGTTGGCAAATGCCAGCATTAAGCAGATGCCCTTTAACTCCATACTTCAACAAATTGTTGTTGAGAGACTGGCGAGCTATCTCTTCATAAATCTCAATTGACTTCTGATATCTAGTGATATAAGATTGAAATAGTTAATATTCATTTTTACTAAAAAAAACAGATAAGGCAAAGCCTTCCATCTTTAAATCAGTTAAGCTTTCCTTACATTAATCAACAAAATTTTGATCCACATAGAGCACATCATCCACATAATGCAGGAAAATCTACCCATGAACCTCAAGGAATCATTATCTCAATATATAATATTTTTTTCCCATAGATTTATTACTAAAAATTTAGAAATGTATCATAATAAAAGCATTCATACATCTGCTGCCACAATTTGATTATCATCTAAGCAGTACCCATATTGAAATAGATACAAAACATGACACTCCTTAAACATTGCCACAACAAGATATATTGCTTTTAAATGTACATTGAAGCGCCATGTCAGATACATATGATGGACCAGATGCAGCAATGGGACTGACTTTTTTCCGATTCCCAATGCAAAGTGTTCAGTACAGATGAAAAAACCCAAAACCAACAAATGATGGATTCCTGGAAAAGTAATACAGTGTGGTTGGGATTATCCGAAAAAAACAAATACATATCTAAAAATAAAAAAAGCCTACAGTCACTTGATCAGAGGTTAATGGGAAAGGTACACAAGAGGAAGAACAGGGATACAAAGGAAGGCCAGAAAGAAAATTGGTGCAATAAAACACTAAAAAGGAAATAAAAGAAGCAACAAACATAAAACATAAGAGAAGAAAGTCATGAGGAAAATTATTATTCAGGCCTTCATGGTGACAAAAAAGATAATATATCAGAAAGTAGAAAAT
Organism: Senna siamea; assembly: GCA_031216115.1. Classification (NCBI taxonomy): domain Eukaryota; kingdom Viridiplantae; phylum Streptophyta; class Magnoliopsida; order Fabales; family Fabaceae; genus Senna; species Senna siamea. The sequence goes on along the minus strand of CM062367.1, from coordinate 9,642,013 downwards.
CTTACTGTTCAAGCTGAGCAGCGAACTGAGCAACTTTTTGCTTGCACTGGTTTGCAGAAGTTGTCACTTCTTCATTTTCGAAAAAGTCAGCTGCTTTTTCATAGTAAACAATAGCCTGCTCAATATTCTGTTCAGACTCATGCAACTCAGCAATTTCCTGCATGTGCCAAAAAATAAACCCTAGTTATGACATATTTACTGTAACTCCGGTGACCTCACAAGAGGTTATCTAAGAGAAGGATGCCATGATTTAACCAGGTATGCATTCAAAGCAATCAAATTGAATGATCATGCTGAAACAAAAATTTAAAAGCTGACAGTAGAGTAATACATACCTTAAAATATCTAGCAGCCATACTGAGTCTTCCAATTTCACAGAAAGCATTTATTGCTTTGTCCAAGCAAGATACAGCCTCTTCATTTGGAAAGGAGAAAAACAAAAAAGGATCTTAATATTCAAATGGCTATCTCTACCATAAGTGCAAACAATGGGAGGCACAATATCACATTCTTCACTACTTTAAAATTTAACCAACAGAATAATAATTCAATCTAGTAACACGTTGACATCACTTGATCCATGCAACCGATTCCACCTAGTGGGAAATGACTTTATTTGATTTAATTGTAATAATAAATTCAGTCTAAATTACAAAAAAAAAAATATGAGGAAAGAGCCAATCAAAAGATAATTCATCGACAACCATCAAGGCAAACATGCAGGATGATTTAAACTGCAAAAATCTTGAACACAGAGAAATTACTTTCAGTACCTGACTAAAAGAAATCAAGATAAAAGTATGCACCCATAACTTAGTGCTCAGTCCATTGTACAAGTGAAGCCAAGTATGTAAATTTAATGAATGGAAATGGAACACTTAAAGAACAAGGTAGCAGCAAATTAAGGAAAAGTATTACACCACACATGAAGGCTGCAATTTTTTTATTTGATTTGCATTGAAAGCTGGTACCAAAAAGTTCTCTAAGGCTAAAAGGAATTGATAGTGCGAAAAACCATTCCCATGTGTTAGCAGTCATAAAACTGAGTAGATACTTTAGCAATAAGAACAGAACCCTAGTGTATGAAACCAATAGCATAAATACCATTCACATTTGTCTTTTTATAACAATGAGCAGCATCAACATAAGCTTGGGCAGCTTCATGCTTGCTTTCCACCTATAAGCATAAGACAACAATGCCATTATAGGCTTTGGATAGGAGACAGAAGGGTGCAAAAGAGGTATAGCTGGATAGGTCATACTAAAAAATGCAATCCATCTACCTTTAAATAACAATTTGCCAACTTGATGTATGTCGAACCAGCTTTATCCCCTGAAACGCCATATAAATTCTATTTAGAACAAATTACAGAATAGTTTTAGCTTTGACAATAAGATTAGTCACCTTAACAGATTAAATAAATCGGTTACCAAGGCGAAGCTCATATAAGTATATAACTGATGATCGAATTAGCAGGCTCAATAGACAGCAGAACTAATCAATTGCAAATAATCTTGACTGTAGCTACTAATTATTAAAAAATTAAGTAACGAAAAAAAAATGAATATATTATATACTTCTTTCATTGGATAATCTCCCTCAATCTTTGACGCTTTTACATTTCCCCATGCATTACATCGAGTTCAACGTTATCCAATATTCTATGATGTTATACAACCAATTAATTATATATATATTTAAACTATCAGATAAAAATTACACTTCAATTGATATACTTGGTCCAACAATATGTGATCCAAACCGGAAATCGGTCATCAAATAGCAACAAAATCAAAGGAAGCGAAGGTAATTCTGATCAGCGATAAGAATAACAAAATCAACGGAATGCAAAATGAGAAAGAAGAAAAAGAAAATTATTTTATTCACTTGACATTTTCTCGGGAAACAAACAAAGAACGAAATAAAAATTGAGGAAGAAAATTACATGATTTAGCCAGCTTGTATGAATTGGCGGCTTTATCAAAGAGTTCAGCAGCATCCTCATATTTGGAGCCGAACAATCCCCATCCACTAAGCTTCTTTTCCGCTTTCGCGTCGAATTCCTCAGCCCTTGCTAACTGATCCGCCATTTTTCCGATTTATTCTGGTATTTCGAAAATTGATTAATTTCAAGTGTTTTCGAGTTGTAGGCGAAGATTCATAAGGAACACAGCAATGAACAAAGAGAAAGTGGGGAAATTTTGAGATTGAGGGCAAATGCTAATTGCTTTTGTCAAAACTTTTAAGGAATGCTTTTTTCCCGAGTCAGACTGGTACGCCTTTGTTTGTTTTGCCGTTAAGGAGAATCGCTTCGTCGAAAACGATGGCTTTGTTAATTTGGGCTGGATTTCCCTGTCCAATGGGCTAGCCCTGAATCAGTCTGGGCTGGATTTCCCAGTCTCGCTGCATCGAAAACTTATTCATCAATGAAGTTGCATTTTTAGACATTATTTTATTAATTTTATTATTTAATTTAATTACTTAAGTTATTAATTCGAATTTTTATAATATATATTTTTTCATAATTATTTATTTTATAAATTATTTATTTAAAAATATTATACTTTATCAATTATTTTTTTAATAAAACATATTATATTATTTTATAGTAGATGTTTCGCATTTACTAAAGTATATATTAGTTTTCTACAATTTTTGAAATATAAAATAAAAAAATTATTATGTTTACTTTCTACTGTTTTGTTAATAAAATGAAAGTTATTTAAACTTTACTATTTTTTTATTTATTATTACCTTACATTATCTTTACTTTTTTAGTTCATTTTCTTTATATCATATATTTTATCTTATATAATATAATATGTAATTTTAGAAATTAATAATTATAATATTTCAATAGATATACATATTTTAATATAAGATTACTGTATATGGCCCAAAAAAACTAATTCTATAAAGAAAAAATATGAATTTTGATCGATTAAAATAGAAGAGAAAAGTTAAAATTTTGAAGTATGAGAGAAATAAAAAAATTTAAACCTTGATTTATTTAAAATGAGTTCTTTATTTATTTATGAATTTTTTATTTCTTTTATATTTAAAAATTTTCCTTATGCAAAGCAGTTTAAAAAAAATCTTTTTTTCCAAAAGTAAATTGCCTCACTTGACATGGAGATTCCAATCTCGAGATGTTTTCTTTCCTTTTAAAATTTGTTTTTATAGTGCTAAAAAGTAAATTATTTAAAACTCAAGAAGGCTAAAAATGGAAAACTTATAGCTTCTTCATAATTACGTCGTAAACACAAGTTAACTTTTAAGGCTAAAGATGTCAGATTTTTGTCTAAATTTTGATATCAAATTTAATCATTAACTAACTTATATGTTAATTATATGATAAAAAAGCAAAATTAAATGATTTCAGAAAATAAAAAAAATTAAATTATGTATTTTTGGATTATAGGACTCAATTAGAAGCTTCATAAAATTAGAGAAATAAAAAATATATTTAAGCTTTTTTGTCTGTTTTGTAAAAAAAAAGTGTTTTTTTTCATAGTAGGCATTAGCAAAAGTTTACATTTGACAAATACTTTCCTTTATCAAAACATTTAATGAAAAATTATTTTTTGAAAGCTAAAAAATATCAAATTATATTTATCACGTAGCTATCAAACATTAAATTAACATAAGATTAACTAAATTATTTCTTGCGACAATTTAGATGATAGATTGCATTTTAAAATTTAAAAACTAACGTTGTAATTATACTGTAGTTCAAAGGGTTTGTAATTTCTCCTATTCTATAACCATTTACTTTTATAAGCAAAATTCCATGCTGTATAATATATCATCAAATTCATCATGTAAGTAAACACTATCTTGATTTATTCAATAACAAAATACTATTATTTTGGGAATTATTTGAAAAATATTAAGTGTAATTTTTATATATTTATTATCAAATTATTTAATTAAAAATTAATACATATAAGATTTATATAATTTATATTTTTATGATTAATTTTTTAAAAAAATATTTTAATATATTTTATTTTAATTAAAAATTTTAATAAAAATATAAGTAATTACATGTAAGTTTAATTATTAATTAAAATAATAGGTAAGTACCTTAATTATTAAGAATTGTATTGCATAATGGAATCAGATTCCATAATTGCCTTTGATAATTTAAAAAAAAATATTTTTTCTTTATTATTAAGTATATAACATAGATATTTGCATTTATTTTTCTTTACATAGCTCCATATCCAATTTCTAACATTGGGTCCCTGTTATAACAATTGAAATCGCAAAAATATTTTTAATCCCATATACTATTAAATTATAGGTCTGTAATGATGAAAAAGTTCAATTTGAAAGATATAAATCAGAATCATATCACACATTACTTAAGCGATAATTTATAAAATGTATGGATTTTTTGAAACAAAAAAAGATAGGACATAATAAAATGGTTTCACAAAATACCGGGATCATTAAAGGCTCATATCAAATAATAATAATAATAATATTATTATTATTATTCTTATTTTAATAACTTAACTTTAACTCAAATTTTATTTTAATTCTTGAAGTTTGATTAGTTTTACTTTAATTATTTAATTTTAAAAATTCAATCAATTTTTAAAATTTTTAACATCATTAATTTATCTAACTAAAAATATTAAATTTAAGTTAATTTTAATATTTTTATTTTATATTATTATTCAAAATTATTATTTTATTAATTTAATATATAAAAATAAATAAATTTATAAGTATAATTATATGTAGGTTTATATTTAATGAACATAATTTAAAATTTAAAATTTTAATTTAAAAAATTTTTTACATATAAAATTAATGAACTGTTAATATTGATAATAATATTGTATATTGAGATATTAAAAGTAATTCTAACTTAATATTTTTTGTTAACTAAATTAAGGAAGCGAATGAATAGAAAAAAGTTGATTAATTTTTTAAAATTAAAATATTAAAATAAAATTAATCAAATTTAAAAGTATTCTTTTGCCTGATAATAATTAATTAAAGGACAAAAAATAATGTTAAAATTAAAAAAAATATAGTTTTTCAGATGCCACACAAGTTTTAATCTATGAAATGAAAGTGACATTACTAATGTCCCACTTCCCGTCCACATTCATTCTCTCGCTCGAGTTTTCCACATTCTTCCTCTCTCCGTCTACATTCAGTTTCACCTCCAACCTGTCCTGTCCTCATCGGATGCCACATTTAACTATTTCAACTCCCATTATTGCCCTTATCTGATCTGAATTTTGTGTAGTTTTACCGAGCGCATTTCAGTAATTCAACATCCCCAATAATTTACCCACGGGCTTCCAAATACTAAATTAACAATTTTGGCATGTTATAAATAAGACACGAGACGACGATTCTCCACGCCATTTCTCTTTACACATAAATTAGCCGCCGGGATGTCGCCGGCCGCCGGAGTGCATGTCCCTCTCTTATCGAAAAGCAAAGTTACGGCGAAGCCGGCGTCCGTTCCCGGCGCCGTTTTCAATGTGGCGACGAGCATAATTGGCGCCGGAATCATGTCGATTCCGGCGACCCTGAAGGTTCTTGGTGTAGTCCCTACCTTCATGATGATCCTGATCATCGCTCTTCTGGCTGAATTGTCGGTGGACTTCCTCATGAGGTTTACGCATTCCGGCGAGACCACCACGTACTCCGGGGTGATGAGGGAGGCGTTCGGACCGGTGGGAGCAGTTGCCGCACAAATTTGTGTCATGATTACGAATCTTGGGTGTTTAATTATGTACCTAATTATCATCGGTACGTATGCATTTCCTTTTGTAGCCTTTTTTCTTTTTCTAAATTTTAACTTTTGCTAAGCGACGAAAAGCTTATTGAGTTGTGTGCTTCCAATGTCGAAAAATTGTGGGCGAGATTGGACAATATCTTTGTCCCACAAAATATGAAGTACGATGCTTCAAACACGGGGTTGTATCTTTGTGCTATGCTGTGTCCTCTACTGGTATCAAAATTCTTGTTTCTTAGCCCAGAAAGAAATCAATGGTAATGGATCGGTGTTTACGTATGCTGATTTGCTATTATTTGATGAACTGAACAGGGGATGTGGTCTCTGGAAATTCACCAAAGGGTGAGGTTCACTTGGGAGTTTTGCAACAATGGTTTGGAATTCATTGGTGGACTTCCCGGGAATTTTCTCTGCTCGTCATCTTGGTCTTCGTTATGCTTCCTTTGGGCTTGTACCGACGTGTAGGTCAGTAAGTATGGTTTTTGTTCAGATATTATTACCCTTTCAAGTTTCAACATAGGCTTGAAAATCATTATCTAAGTTCATATGTTGTGTTATTACCAGAGTCCTTAAAGTTCAGTTCTGCAATATCTACTCTCCTAGCAGTTGCATTCGTGGGAATATGTTCTGGAATGGCAATCACTGCTCTATTCGCAGGAAAAACACATACTCCGAGATTGCTTCCTCAGTTAGACCACCAAACCTCCTTCTTTGATCTGTTCACTGCCGTTCCAGTCATCGTCACTGCCTTCACCTTCCATTTTAACGGTGCTTATAGCTGCTTGCATAGTTTTTACATATGTATAATCTTTAATTTGCACAATGAGATGATTCAAGTAGTACATTGGAATTAGTTGTTTACGAAGCTTAGAAAGTTTCATTGCTGAGAAGATAATTGGTTTACTTTGATTTGCAGTACACCCAATTGGGTTTGAGCTTGCGAAGCCATCTGACATGACAATAGCAGTTAGAATAGCATTACTGCTTTGCGCTACCATATACTTTGCAATAGGCCTATTTGGGTACCTTTTGTTCGGGAATTCAACCCAGTCGGACATACTCATCAACTTTGATCAGAATAGTGAATCTGCAATTGGTTCATTGCTCAATAGTTTAGTTAGATTAAGCTATGCTTTCCACGTCACGCTGGTGTTCCCTCTCTTGAACTTCTCTCTGAGAGCCAACGTAGATGAACTTGTCTTCCCCAAAAGGCCTGTGTTAGCCACAGACAAGAAAAGATTTGTGATTCTCACTCTGGTGCTCCTAGTCTCCAGCTACCTTATTGCCATAGCACTCCCAGATATTTGGTACTTCTTCCAGTTCCTGGGATCAACATCTGCTGTGTGCCTTGCCTTCATCTTCCCTGGTGCCATTGCTCTAAGGTAATCTAATCTATCTCTCTCATTCTGCACACATTGATGAAGAGTATGGGGCTTCGTCTAATTTTCATTTATTTGTTTCCAAATCTAGGGATGCTCATGGTATATCAACAAGAAGCGACAAAGTCGTAGCACTGATAATGATTATCCTGGCTGTGGTGACAAGTGCGATTGCCATTTCTACCAACATATACAATTTTTTGGGTAGCAAGTCATAATTTTTTGTGTGTTTATATATAAAAGTTTTGATGAGGGCAAGAGAGAAAGAAGGCATGTAAGTTAGTTGTGTTGTGTTTCTATCATCTCTTGATGCATTGTCATTTCTATGTTGTAAAATTCTGATGTCCAGCAAGACAACTGTGTAAAATTGTGAAATAGCAAGCATAAATATAATCTCAGATCTCGAATATTTTAACGCGTTGACTGGAATTTTGGGCCTGTTTTTTTTTTTCTGTATAATTAATAGGAGAGAGATAAAAAAAATAAGATACTTATTTTAAGATTTATTTTAAATATATTATGAATTAATATTTTCTATCTCTCCATTGACTGTCTTTATATTTATTAAATTACACTTATACCTCGTAAAGTCTGAAAAATTAGACTTAACTCCAATATAATTTATTTTTTATCAATGAAAATAATTTTGTGTAGAATCACATTATAATTTTATTTTTAATATGACACTAAATATAATTAAAAGTATGTTAAATTTTAATTTAAGATTCATAATACAATAACAAAAATAATTAAATAATTTTATTATTTTAAAATTGATAAGAACATATTTAATTTGGAAGCAAGTAACACATAAAGAAATAGCAAGTCACACTTATTTAACCATTTTTTTAATAGGTACATAAATTTAGTCCTTATTTTTAAACTCTTACTCTGTGATTTCGCCAAACTAATTTGAGCCTGAAAATGAGTCGAGGGAATTCTTTCCCCTCAACTTCCTTTGCAAGTGCTGGTTGTTATCTCCCTTCCACGTTAAAACATCATATTAAATTTTAAAAATATTGAGTGTAAGTTTTAAAATTAAAGAAATGTGAAATATAATTTTATAAAATATTAAAAAAGTAATTTCACCAAAGAGGTTGGTATAATATATATAATGTTATTACACAAGACACCACATCATTATTTAAATGTATTTCAAAATATAAGAGTTGCATTTTTTTTTTTTTAATACAAAATAGAATCTGCAATACCATCCACACCTAGCAGGGCATGGATAGTACTATTTCACCACCTTTATGCAACATCTCACATGCAGATGCTAAATTAATAAATCAAGATTGCTATAAAATAAGAGATACTTATATATACATGTTTTTTTGCTGATAATTTTAATTATCTAAAACAACAAATTGCATACATTACACGAACACGAATACTCATGAATCATGATCAAAAATATATATATTATTTAAATCTAATTTATAAATAGTGGTGTGTAAGTTAAATTCAAGAAGAATCCCACCTTGAAATTGCGAGCTAAAAATAGTGGTTTTGGGTGACGATTACAAGTAATGCGACGATGAAAGCATAATCAATCCCTTCTTTAATTTTGACTCTAAAGCTTTTTGTTGTCTTAATTTGCAGAAGTTTCTCCCCGTGAAGCCATCATTTACCTGTCCACAAGATCAAATACAGCATCATACATCTTGTTTCCATGGACGTGGCATCATCTGCTAAATAGAAACATATTAAAATTTTAAACTGAATAATTTTTTTAATTTACTTCCTATAGTATAAAAATTTAATTTCATCCAATTCATCAACTAAACATCACTTCACTTACTCTAACCAAGTATGTTAAGATGGCATTTTATGTGCCTATTAGCTTTATTAGTTACATTAATTATAATCCCCTTTCTATAACTTCTACCTCAAATTGAATTAATTTTCAACATAGAATTTTCATAAATTGGGTAACCAAATCAACAGTTACAGCTGTGATCTCAACAGTGTATTAATCAACTGTTGATGATTTAAGATAACTACAAAATAAAATAGTAAAAGTTACATAAACAATCATTTTAATAAGGTTAAAAAATTTTTTATAAGAAGAGGTGTTTATATTTAATGTTTTGAAATAAAATTATTTTTTGTAAAAAAAATATTTTTTTTAAAATATTAATTCAATCTCATGCATGTGGGTGTAATAAATAGTGTTTGATTAAATTTCAAGCCCAAAGAAAAAACATATTTTTTATTTTATTAGATAAAGCATTTTTTTGGTCAAAACAAGATTTCATTAACATAATCAAAGACAAAGCCTAATACAAATATTAAAACTAAATACAGAGCACAATAGATAATAATACTTTAATCAAACTTATAATTTTTAATATAAAATAATATCAAAAAAACAACAGGTAACTCATCGAGTAAACTAAAAAATCTCACATAATCTTTAAACAACACACCTAGAGGAGATTAAAAAATATATTCTATCAAGATATCACAATTTCAAACAAAAAATTACAAAATTCTTTATTCTTTGCCCTACTACAAATTTTCTACAAATAATGACAAAAACTTGAAGATCTTTGTTGAAGAGGCAACACACCTCCACTCCTTTTGGAGGAAAAAATCTTCTACAAGCTTTCTTCAGTCTAGATGCAAAGTCCATAATATAGATGAACTTCTTTTACTTCTTTGCGAAGTCCATAAATTTTAGAGATGTTGAATTTCTTCAAATACGTTTATGAAAAATAATTCTCTATAAAGAGAACTCTCACCGGAGAGAAGAGAGAACTTTCACCCAAAAAAAAAAAAAAATCTAAAAAATGAGAGGAAAAGTCTTCACTAATAGAAGCAAGAAACTTTTAATAAAAAAAGGAGAAAAAAAGGAAAATTAGAAAAAAAGAGGGAGGCCTGTTGCTATTGCAACAATAGCAATACTCATAGGGTACAGGTATTTATAAAATTTATTTGTTAAATTTATGTTTGGTTTAAGTATTAAAAAAGTGGGTCTTGAATCTGAAAAAAGTGATATTTTATCCTAACTCAAAATTATATATATATAAATGATTTAAATATTATTTTTATATTATAAATATATATTTATTTTATTTTATTAAAAATATATATAAATTATATTATTTGTTTCAATTTTATCAATAATATAATTTAACTTTAATATAAATATATAAATTATTATATTTAATAATTTTGTAAGGATATATTTGTTAAGATTTTATATCGATTATATATTTAAAATTTATATAATATAATTAATGTAATTTATATATATTTTTATAAATTTATATATAAATAAATCATAATTAAAAAATAATAATTTTTTTAAGTAAAAAAATCTAGATCTAAATATTTAAAAATTTTACAACTTTAAATATAAAAATATCCGTTCAAATTTGATTCCAAATACAAAAATTATAACATCTTATCATTATCACCCTTATTGTATTGTATATTAGAGTGTCTTAGAGTTGCCAATTTGATTAGCTTTTTTCGCGTTTGAATTATATGATTTCTTCTATGCCAATTTGATTTTTAAATAATTGTGGGTATTCAAAATTAGATTTTTCAAAACGTGTTTCACCAACCTTTTTTTTTCTAGAAAAAATTAAATTTTATTTTACCCTAGTGATGCTGTGGTAATTTAAAGACAGTACGTAATAACTTCTCTCTTTTTTTTTTCTTCAGTACATTATATGGAAAATTGTAACTACTCCAATTTTTGTTCTCAACCTATAAAAAAATAATTATTATTTTTTATTACAAAATTTTGTTTAAAATATTATCAAATATTAGATATAAATTTTTTTAAACAAATTTAAAACTTTAATTTATTATGCAAGATATTAATTCATTCAATTAAATTTAAACTATTAGTATTTATTTTTTAGACTTAATTCTTTAAATTATGTATTATCTGTTGTAGAATTGATCAATGTATATCTTGAACAAAATACAACGTCAAAGATTTAAATATCATAAGAGTCAAAAGATCAAAGTTTTGCCTGAATGGTCAGTGGTCACGTGGTTTCAGATTCTTCCCCAGTTTAATTTCGATAATAAGCATTTTTTACTCATCATGCTTAGTTATCCGACATAATCTTAGCGAAAAAAGTTTATTTTTCATTTAATTATCACTTAATTATAAATAATTTTTAGACTATTATTTATAGTAAATATTTTTTAATTATTATTCAATTACAAATATCTCTTTTAAATTATTACTTGTAACAAATATCCTATCAAATCATTACTCAATTATAAAGACTTTTTAAATTATAACTTATGACAAATATTTTATTATATTTTCATATATTTACATTTAATTATAATTAACACATTTTTATTAATATTGTTAAATATATTTTTAGAAAGATAAATATATCTTTTTTTAATTATGAATTAATTATAAATATCTTTTTAAATTATAAACTGTGACAATTGTCCTTCAATTATAAATTAGTTAAAAAATATTTTTCTCTAAACTATTTTAATTTTTAAAAAATTAAAATAAGCTATAAATTTTTATAATTTTTAATTTCTTTTCAACATTCAATCTCATAAAAAAAAATACTGAAGTTGGAAACATATGAAGTAACATTAATTAAAAAAATGATATTATTAATTTTAGATGTAATAATTACTTTCTATATTACAAAAATTTAAAGTTATATTTAAATATTTTTTAAAATTAAAAATAGTTTAGGAGAGAATATTTTTTTAAAATTAGTAAGTCTAAATACAATTTATAATTGAATGACAATTATCATATTTTATAGTTTATGAAGTATTTGTAATTAATTCATAGATGAAAAGAAGTGTATGCCTTTTTCTCAAAAAAAATATTTAACAATGTTAATTTTAAATATATAAAAGTACAAATAAAATATTTGTCATAAGGGATAATTTAAAGAGTATTTACAACTAAAGGATAGTTTAAGAGAGTATTTACAGCTAAGGGATAGTTTAGGGAAGTATTTAAATTAAGTGATAGTTTGATACTTGTAACTGAGTAATAGTTAAATGAAGTATTTGTAACTAAGTGATAATTATAAAAAATATTTGCTACAAGTCATAATTCAAAGAGATATATGCAAATGAGTAATAATTTTTTAAAAATATTTGTTATAAGTAATAATTTAAAGAATATTTATAACTAAGTTATAGTTGAATAGAGTATATGCATTTTTTCTTAATCTTAGTCATTGACTAAAAAATATTACCAATTTTTTTTCTTTTTCAAACGAAGATCATTCTGCGCTTTTAAATTAGTATAAATGAGAAAATTATCCCCCCAAACAAAAAAGTTTAAGGAAAATTTTCATTGATATTTTTAAGAGCTAATATCTCTGTCATTTCTTTCAATAATCAAAATTTTTAATTAAAAAAATACTTAAAAAATAGTTATTACTAATCTATAATATAATACTCTGGGATCTTTTAACTATTAATTTTATAAATTATATATTTTATATATATAATATAAAATATAAAATAAAACATATAATGCGTGAAGTTAAAAATTAAAAAAAAGTAAAAAAAAGTGAAAAATTAAAATAAAATAGTAAAAGTTTTATAATTTAATTTATTATTTTAAAATATAATAATTAGTTTATATTATATGTTAAAAATAAAAAAAATATTCAAAGTAATTATTTTAGGATCATATATATAACATTGTTGATTACAATTACATCTTGATAGATATATCATATATATCTATATAAAAAGAAAGTAATTAGGTTGTTGTGAGAAGGCAAAGTTAAATGTAATCATTTACAGTGAATATTACAAATAAAGCCAAGATGAGAGCATAGTCTACGCCTCCATTAATTTTGACTCTAAAGCTTTCTTTGTATTTGAAGAACTTTCTGGTTGGAAGGCCATCGCTTACCTGCACACATGATGAAAAGAAACTCATACTATTCTCTCATCCAAACCATATACTTTATGCTATCAAGAACAAATTAATTAAAAAAAACCCATATATAATTTCCAAATGCCAATATAGTAATTTAAACTTCATTTTTCTTCCCACATTTTCTGTTATTTCTTAAAAACCTTTACGCTCATCGTTGAAAAGTTTGAAATTTATAATTTCAAGCTTGGTTTTTAATTGTCAGGCATAAAGTTCTATAAGAATTGATCTAATATATGCAAAAGCTTAATTAGTGAAGACTGCACACGTTAATTTGGGTGATGAAGATGATGATGGTGATACCTCCGCAATAAGGGTATGGCCTTTATAAACTCTGCAAGAAAGATCAGAGTAGGTCTTGACAAGTTGAAAATTGGCGCTACTATCTCTATCTCCATGATTAACGATATGGTTTGCCTTTGCCACGAACACATCAAGGCGTGCTTTCATTTCAAGAGGGTGGCATCTTTCAACTCCGAAAATGAGATCTTTGTCATCATAGCTTTGGCCTCGATGAACCGTCCACCAATGGCGGAGTGAGAGCAGCTTCACCTTCTGACGCATCGTGAGGATGACCGAACCTGAAGCGTCACGCATAACCCTATTCTTGTGGAGCTTCAGGCTTGACCCATCCACCTGAAGCAACAGATTGCCCTCTCTATCTAACAGTTGGTATCGTTGGAGTGTGAAGAATTTGTGGTACTTCTTCTTCACAATCAACTCTGTTGGGTTAGGAACACAGAAGCTATCTGCTACCACACTGCTACTGCAAAATTCATCTTTCAGTTCAGAAGCTTTATCATCTAAATCCTGCATTATATATTGATTGGTTAATTTTTCTTATTTTAATGCTTCTTAGTTTTTGCAGAAAACGCTGAAATATATATCGAGGAGCACCAAAGTGGCCATGTCAGGTTTCCTGGAAATTCATCTGTTTGAATTACTGGGTCTCATTAAGGAGGAAGCAAAGTAAGACGGGGGACTAATAACGCGGGTCGCTGAAGCAAAGCAGCCAATTTAGATTTGTTTTGCTCAAGGTTTTTTGGTTCTTCCGCCAGAAATTGGGCCTGTGCTTGTTTTGATTTTTTTTACTGTTTGGTCCTGTTTGCTGCTCCTTTGTGTTGGGCTTTTGCCTTTTAATATTTTTGGACCAAGAAAACCATAAAAAGCATGACCAATCATTTTATTTGTGTGCATAGAAAATTTAAAAGAAAAGTAGTACACAAATTTGATATGCATCCTAAGAGGTCAAGCTGTCATAACATTTCCCTTGTTAAAATTGGCAACCATAAACGGTGTATTCCACGTGAGAATGATGGGAACCTAGTGATCCTTGAGCTACAGTACTCATTATTATATTTGAACTGAAGATACAGAGCAATTTCCAGTCGTCCTTACAAATGCATCCACAGCAAGCTCACTCATAATATATTTTATGCTTCAAGCCTTACTTAAAAAGAAAAAGAAAATAATAAATAAGCACCTCAACCAAAAGTCATGATAATGACACATCATATCTTTGATCTTGGAATCTCTTCATCAAGCACAACTTGAATCTTTCAACATCTGCATCCTCGAGTGAATTTGGTGTAGACCTAATAATCGAGAATGCCCCAGCTTGATGTAAAGATGCAAGAACTTCATCTACAACAACATAAGTATAATTAGCACAACAAAAAGCTAAAAAGAAAAGACTCATAGCTGACAAGAACACTGCTACAGGTCATTATCATGCAAATTATCATGAGATCTTTCCTCTTATGCATTTAATGTTACAAAATTAGAGCAAAACTAATCATGTTCCTCTGCATCTTTAAATGCCAGTGTTAATAGAATATGGATAACAGACATTTAAGACGTCTAAAGGTTTTCTAAACTCCTTTTGACAAACTTAGTTCATGTAATAGGTTTCCAGCTACCTTATCTTATCAACAATTAACTCAAGCATAAACATAGATGGTTGGCCCTAATACACAAAAAAGAAGCCATGCACAGAAACTAAAATTATTAAGACTTTCAAAGTGCTCATTTACAGTGTTACCTGAGCGTGAGAGAGCATCAAGAGCCTTCAAAGCTGCTTTACGCGTTCGGTCGTCTTTAGCTGTGTTCAACATATTTAAGAGCTCTTGAGCTCCACCCTTCTCAACTATCTTCATCCTTCTCTCATCTGTTGATCATAAGGAAAGAAATCCACTTCTAAATCTAACACACGAAGGTATGCAAGAGCCTATATTCTAGAAAGTAAACAATCATCAAGCGTGGAGACTGTAATTGAAGACTTAATAAGTGGTTACCTAAGGCCCAGGCTAACAGAATTATCAAAGTATGTTATTAGTTTCAAAAGAGAATTCAGTTTTCAGTACTGGAATATCAATTCTTAGTCAAGAACGAACTACAGTTCACAACAAGACAACACTTTTAGCAGTCAGCTTCAACAACCACAACTTAAGTAGAATTTCTGTACTATTCATAATCAGATCAATATATGAGAACAAAGTCTAATTCCAGAACCTTTATATCTAAATTCAAAGTTCCCAATCTACTAACTCAATTCACCTAAATTTGAATCTCAGAAGCAATTTAAGATTGCCACTGGTTTTAACTAATATAAAGCAGAAAGATAATGAAACAGCATTGATATACCAGGAAAAAAAAAATCCTTCTAAGAAAAGGTTACCCTAACACTTGAAGGAGTGAGGGATAGTAGTACAGACTACCAAGTGTTTCAGCATTATTCCCAAGGATTATACATGTTATAAGTGTAATATTAATAAATTTAGCAAGAAATCCCTTGAAGAGAAGTGTAGAAAGCAAAATTTACCATCAATTGCAAAACGGGTTAATCTAGATGCTCCCATTCTTTTAAACAGAGGATCCTTGACTTGCAAAAGTGACACAGACTGTTGCAACAAATTATCTCCTACAATTTTTTATTATAACAGTATAGTCAGCTTTGAACTAATAAGGAAATAAAGGCATTACAGTTAAAAATTATTGCCGACAAGCATATACCCATGTAAGGAAAGAACTGGTATGCCACTACAGATGCTGTCCCAGCAAATAGCAATTTTAGGAGCCATCCAATTTTTCTTTCAGCTTCTTGTTCAACGGTTAGTTCATCTAGAAATCAGAAGAGCTACAAGTGAAGTTGATCCAAAGTCCAACAGTGAAGAGTAAAATTGCAGCTCACTAAATAAAAGCAAAACCCGAAAATTCTTTCATTTCTATTTTTCATTTGAAGATTTTAACAAATAATTCAATCCCAGAAGTCACTTCAAAATTAGCATGAAGTACATATAATTTCCTTTTGTGAACTCAAACTTAATTCAGAGAACTACGCTCACAAGAGATCAGAACTTTTATGGGTTCTTCCTTTCTCAGTGCAGTGCTTTCGCAGCTGAACTACTTGTTCATTCTGTTCTTTAAAGGAAAACACGGTAAAAAAATAAGTGATTCATTTTAGAAGATACAAAGCGTTACCCTTGCCATTATATGATGAAAAATTACGAGATCGCAGACTGACCCCAGCTCTTCTATATAAATACTGCAACATGGCAGAACGAAGAACAAATAAATAAATTAGCAAAAGAGCAAACCAAAAAGCAACGTTAGCTTAGAAATTGTACAAAGTAAATGAAACAAACACATCTACCAAGATGGGAACCACGGATACGTGCAAAAGCCCTAAGTATCGGCGTCGGATACGTATAAGAGACCGAAACGCTTTGGATACGCCTGGAATACGTATTCCAGGCGTATCAAAAGTTATTTATTAACAAAACTCACACAGACATAAGGCTTAGAGACTCCAGGAATACGACTGCTATGGGGTTGATACCAAACAATATGGCATATAAAGCTTACCTCATTAGGGATTGGGGTAGGCAAATAGTTGCTGAGCCTCTGATTTCCATCGTGCTTTTGCTGTTTCCATTGGTGAAGGAGGGTAGACTGTGAAGGTCGAATCCATGGAGCGGTGAGGAGAGGCTCTACATTTTGGGATTTGAGAGCTTTGCGATTGGCGAAGGTGCGAAGGAGTGAAGCTCGAATCTGCCCAGTCATGAGTGTGCGTCTCCTCTGTGATCGGACTCTAGTCTAAACGCCAATTTCTTCGGATGTTAACTGGTAAGTAGAACGGTGGAAAACTACCCCACAGGATGAGTGGATGACCCACTCGAATACTCGATAGTACCCGATCCAAGACCCGTACTCTCTCTTTCTCTATGCTATATAACAGAGGGTGTTGACCCAAAAAATCAAACTGAGGGTAGTTAACTTTTGGTTAAAATAATGTTTTGGCTTTTAAATTTAATTAATGTTTCAAATGCGTTTTTAAGTTTTAGCTGTGTCAAAGTAATTCTTTATATTTTAATTTCATGCCATATTTTTTTTATTTCTATTTAACACTTTTAAGTTAT
The DNA here is from genome assembly GCA_031216115.1 of Senna siamea. Classification (NCBI taxonomy): domain Eukaryota; kingdom Viridiplantae; phylum Streptophyta; class Magnoliopsida; order Fabales; family Fabaceae; genus Senna; species Senna siamea. Next base: position 9,624,546 of record CM062367.1, on the reverse strand, counting down.
TATTGAGTTTGAATGTCATGTGTTAATCCAAAAATGCAACATGAATGATAAATAAAATAAAGTTATTACTAAAATTTTATTTTAAAAAAAAACTTTAAAAACAATTTTTTAAAGAAATAATTTTAAAAATAATTTGACCTTTGAAAATAAAGACAAATTTAAGAGTTAGTACACATAACAAAAGTGTTAACCACCATCAGGTATGATATTATAGATGAACAGTTAACTTGTATAAATTATATTTACTCTTAATAATCGTATACAAGCATAAAAATAAAATGTTTTGATGTTTATACTTAACTTAAAAAAATACCTTAAGGTCTACATACCATCAAAATCTCCTAAGCCTTTTATTTTATTTGAAAATTTTTAGTCTTTGAGCTTTTTATGTGTGTGATTTTGATTTTATTTGAAAACCTAGTCTCTTTTTCTTCTATGGATTTTCCTCTCTTCTTATTTTTTGAATATTTTAAAATAATTTGTTCTAAGTAATAATCTAAAAAAGGAAATCTAAAATTTATAAGAACTAAAAAAAATTAATTTCTTAATTTTAAGATAAAATTATTTTATTAGAATTTAAATAAAAGACATACAAACATATACATAATTTATAGTTCAATGAGTATGAAATTTAAATATATAATGCAACCTTAACGTATTCTTATGTCTGTTTTTTGCTAGTACTAATATTGTACGATAAAACGATCACTTGTGATTAAAAAAAAAAAAAATTGATCACTTAACTCAAGATGGATGGCCTCTCCACCCTATAATAAACAAGAGTTCCTATGAGTCGCTGATATATCTAAATATGCGTGTAATCACAATATTTAATATTTAATTATAGAAAAAATTAAAGTTCAAACAAAAAATAAAGAGGCAAATAGAAATAAGAGCCCGTCTCTATCTTTTGTTTCTCTCCTGGGCTTTTCCACCACTACAAAAAAAATTTAATTTTACCACAGCTAAAAATAAAGATAATGTCAATTATAAATGACGATAAATATTTTATTTGATATCAATCAAAAATGACACTAAATAACATTTTAAAAAAATATTTGTTTATTGTCCGTCTTAACTAACATAAATTTACATTTTTACATCAATTTCAAGTAATGCTAACACTATAAATATTTTTTTTTTAATTTTAAGCATCAATTTTACGGCAATTTTGACTGACGTCAACACTTTAAATATATATATATATATATATTCTTTCAATTTTAGCATCAATCTTAATTAACATTATATAAAAGATTTTACCATAATTCTCAATTGATGCTAGAATATTGCCAGACGCTAATTTTTCTAAGTAATTACTCAAAATAGATATGATTAAAAAATTGATTGTTTGATATGTATCCAAAATAAAATAAAATACTCGAAGTTCAAACAAGTATTTCCTTGGTTATCCATAATTCAATCTAAATGATAAGCATTCATAACATCAAAATCAAGTGTAGGTGTGGATCATGGTTATCTCCTAATGATCTTCAATCTTATGGTGGTACTTCCTCTTCACTTGATCATCAGGGACCTATTAGTATTACATTTGAAATTAGTTCAAAAATAAAAATAATAAATTTTAGTCAATGAAAACAAAAAAGGTATGTAGGAAGATAACAAAATTAATATGAAGAGTATATATATATAAATAGAGTATGTAAAAATTGCTCAAGCCTGATGATGTCTTGTTTCAACAAGGTTAAACCAAAAAAATATATAATATGTTCAAATGCAATTTTGAAGGAAGAATTAGGATTGTGGACCGTAATTATATTCTCATGTGTCATTATTAAGTAAAGAGAATGGCACATGACACACTTCCTCATTAGTCACTCCTCCCCCTAACTTAACTCTACTTAGTACTCACAAAATATTTATTTAGTTGCGTGTTTAAGTTTATCTATATGGGCCAATTTCTTTAGCATCACCCTTCAACAATCATAGATTATTACTATTAATGCATTTCTTTCTGCCAATTTCTTTAGCAGACGATGTAATCAAACCAAAATTATTACTAGGCAGAACATAATTTGTCAGCTGATTCAAGTTATAGTGAGTAATGGTTTCAGTGTATTTGTTTTAATTTCTTATTAATGCATTTATAATGTGTGATGAAGATGGAGAAGGCATCAACATTAACCGTAGTAGTAGTAGTGTCCATAACTAGCTATACAAAGCAAGGAAAAAATCAATGAGTGTGAGTGTGAATATGAAAATGATATATATCATTATCTTTGGCCAAATAAAAAAAATCTATCTTCAGGACTTCCCAACTCATGAGGCTTTTTGGTGGTAATGTTTTACAATTTTAATTTCATTCTCACAAACAGAATTCACAACACATTCATAATGCCAACTATGATTTTGAAAAATGCTCAACAATATATCACACACGCATTGATACTAACCTGATTGATTTTTGCTTTAAATTTTTTAAGCCCATCCAGGTTACTTAAGAGCCTACATGTCAGAAACCAAGATTTAATAAGGCATACTGACATTATGTCAAAAAATCCCACATCTTCACTTATTATATAATACCTCCTCTGTAACTCACCTATCTCATGAAGTAGCTCTTTCTCCCTATCATGAGATGCTTCAATCTGCAATAGTGCATAAACCAAAATCTCTTTTCGAGTAATACAGCGAAAAGTAAATACAGTCATTCAAGCAAGCTAGTAAATATAAAAAGCCGTAGTTCCCAAGAAGGGGGATAAAATTATCTCTGTAAGGTAATACATAAAGCGTCAATCCCAATCCAAATTACTTTCATGCTTGTGTACAGCTGCAAATGTCTTTAATTAACTTCAATAATTAAATTTTAGCATTTTTTTCATAGTTGAAATTTTTTAATTTCAAAAACTCCTAAAATAAGTTAGTATCACCATCCAATGCTCACTCCAAACTTCCCCATACTACAGCCAAACTTTTGTACATGATTCTCAGATAGATAAATCCTCAATTCCTCATACAGTAAGAAGAGTTAGAAGACTAATTGCTAAATAACAAAAATACATACCAAAAATTTCTCAATCACTGCAGTCTGTGATAGGGTGGCTGCTCCATCTGTTGCACAATTGACAGATTTGATCATCTAAAAATATGTCCACAAATAGACTTCACAAATAAAAGAGTCTAAAACAAAATGCTCAAACAGAAGGAACCAGTAGAGTCACCAGCAGTGATTTGCTTCATTAAATATAAAATATTGTCCTGTTAAAAGTAACAAATAAATGTAGTTATTTATGGATACTGGCTAAAAGGAGTCATGACTTTATGGTTGAACATACCCTTTGATGAATATTTGTATGCAGCATAGTATGCTACAATGGCATTAAAGAAAAGCCAAATTGATTTGATGACAAGCTCTTTCTTGTCATCTTTCTCCCACTTTTCTAAATAAGCTGCCACTAGAAAAACCTGATTACATTGAAAGGGAAAAAAACTTAATAAATATAGCAATACAAATTAATATAATCCCTGAAAATCACCTGCCAAAAAACTTAATTTTGAGCAAACAGCTAGCAAGAAATTTAGTTAGTTTACTTGACATACCAGCATGAAAATAATATTAATTCTTCTTTTATATTTGGAAATTTGGAATCCAAATCTTCTCGGAGTCATTTTTTTTAGAGGCATATATATATATATATGCTTGTATTCATTGGTCCATTAGGATTAGGCATGCTCCACTGAACTTACCACTCAGCCCCTCACATATCTTAGACTCTGTCACCACAATCTCTTTTGCATCCACAATTATGTATTTTTAGTTCAACACTCAATTCTATTTATCCAAAAAAAGAAAATACTATAAATTAATGACAGAAAAAGAATATTGAAAAACTTACAGGCAGCAAAGAGCAAGAGAAGAAAAAAGCAGATGCGTAGCAAATGATTTTAGAATCCTCAGATTCAGTCTACAAAATTAACCATTACTGAAATCGAAAAGGCAAAGCCATTATCCAACTTAAAAAGTAATAACAATAAGTCACAATCATTGTCACTTCAAGTTTTCACATTCAAATTTAGGAAAAAAAGAAATCAGAAGGCAAATAAGAAAGGAACACAATACCTTTGAGATGAAGAGGTTGAGTTAATGACGGGGGATGCTCGACTCCATCAACGATTGATGGAGGATGATTAACGGAGAACAATGATTGATGGAGGATGTTTGCGCACGCGGGGCTAATGGAAAGTAGAATTGGAAAAGGATAAAAGTGAAGTGTTAAAAAGTAAATTTATAGATTTTTTTATTATTTGAAACAAATTTAATGTCAATCATGACTGATGCTAAACAACTGACAACAAATTCTTACAATAACAAGTCTATCGTATGTTTAGTATTAGTTATTGATAAATGATGCTAATTAACTGACATTAAAATTAATTTTTTTTTGTAGTGCACGTACAGCTAGCAATAATATATATAAAAAAATGAGTTAGTGTTGTTCAAACTTCAAAGCAAATCAAAGTAAGTTTTTGAATATAAATTCTAAAATTATTCCCAGAATAATTTTATGAATTAAGTGCACAAAAATTCATGAAGCAACTCCAATGCATACTAAGATATATTCCCAAAAACAAATAAACACAAGGTGAAGAACAGAGAGTATTTTGGACAGCACTTATGCCTATTCATCTCTCCTGGCAACATCAAAATTAAATGCTCTATTAATTAACCCTCAAGCAAAGTTTAAAATTTTCCAAAATAGAAAGAAAGCATACAAGACGTTTTTAAAAAAAAATAAAAAATGAGAACTGCATTCTACATACTTCACTCCAAATCATGCATCAACCCATTTTCATAGGTAAACAACGATCCTCAAGCAAATGAAACAGAAGCAAATTAATCCGGATACTTATGAATCAAAATACTTATATTAAGAACTTCATCCCAAAGCAACATACTTATGAATCAAAATAACCCAGAAGCAAATCAAGCCAGAACGAAGCACACAAATTATCCGGCTCAATCATTCATACCGATACAGCCATGAAGCTCACAAGATACAGAGTTGACTTCAAACCATAGCACAGAGTTCCTAGGAATATCACTTTACCTTCGCAGCTGAATTCGATGGACGACGGCGGGATCGGCAGCGTGCTGTGATGGTGACAGATGAAGATGGTGGTGGCGGCGTTGGCGGCGGCAACGGCGGGCAGCGGCGCTGGTTTCTGTCAAGTGTGTTGCGGCTCTCACCCGTGTATTAGGATTTGGGGTTCTTGGATGGAGAAGAAGACAAACGAGAAGAAGCACGGCGAAGAAAGGAAGAGAAAAGAGAGAAAATAAAGTAAAAGAGAAAGGAAAATAAAATAGAGATAAAATATAAAATGGCAAAATAAATGAAGATTAGATAACATCGAATAATAAAATATGATAAAGTAAAATGAAGGCAAGATATAATAAAGATAAAAAATGGCCTGATCAAATAAAGATAAGATAGAAATAAGATGGGGTAAAATAAAATAAATGACCAAATAAATCAAGTAAAAAAAATAAACAATATTTTAAAATTTTACTCAAATTATAGTAAATATAAAATTAAAAAATAATTATGAAATGTCTCTGTTCTCACATCTCCCGTTGTTTAGTTCAATAAATTTAAATAAAAAGAAACTAAACATAAAGACATGAAATATGACGGAGCAACTTGTGACGGAGTTTTAGTTAAAATGGGTATTAATTAAAAGTTGAAAGAAGCATTAAAAGATACAAAATGAGAGCACGTGTAAATATAAGATAAATTATAATTATAGTTAGTCTCATCCCACAAAAAAATAATATTTTGTCCATTTAAATAGGAATGAAAGTTTAAACATTTCTAAGAATGCTACATTTTACATAGTTGGATATTTTAAAAAATATTTAAGAGGGCAAGGGAAGCGCGCAATAGCAGCATAGATAGCTAAAAGAGTGTCACTGTTATGAGAATGTATAGCCCACTATAATAAAGCCTTTTCATTGGACAAAAAGAGTCAAATTCGTAGTCAATTTATTTGGATTTACTTTTAACTTTCTTTAACGAGAAATTACTACTCTGTTAACGACTATAAATCTCATGAACAAATATTTTTTGAGGCACAATGCTAAATCACACTCAAAATTAAACATGATTAAAATATAAATATTTTATAGATATTCATAAAATATATTTGTCATTTTAAAGTTTGAAATCGAATATTAAAGAAATAAGTAATACTTGGCTTAAATTTATTATATATAAATTATTTATATATTATTTATATATATAAATATATATATTTTATTTATTTTATTAAGATAAATATAAATGTAATTTACATTATTTACTTCAATTTTTTAATAACATAATTTAACTATAATATTAATATATAAAATATTATATTTGATAATTTTATAAAAATAAACTTATTATAATTTTATATTGATTATATATTTAAAGATTATATAATATAATTGATATAATATATATAACATTTTATAAATTTATATGTAAATGACATATAATTTTTAAAAAATTAATCATAGTAATATTTCTATGAGTAACCAGGTTTATATTTGAGAAACGTAGATTAATTTTGTTTAGATCATACCATACCCATGAGCCCATATAATGAGACCATAATAATGAACCCAAATGATAGAATTTGAGAATTCAGATGTACCTCTCTGGATCTTCTTAACATTACGATGGACAGGAAAAAAAAAAAAAAAAAGGAAGCACTTTACATATTGATCTAAAATCGAGGATCAAATACGAGTACGCATGCTATAAAATTTTATGTAATAACGTAAATTTATGGATGGAGAAGAGATCAAAAGACATCATTAAACTGAAAGAATTTTAATGAATGAAAAATTAAAGGCAAAAACGTATTTATGATTCGTTAACTTTCTTTTAGGTTTCACTTTCGCTTAATTTATTTTTTTTCCAATTTCTTTATTTTCATCTTAGTTTTCACTTTTATCTATGAATTTCATTTTATTGTTTCTTAACTTAAAAAATCACTCAAACATTTCCCCCCCCTCTAATTAGGGGTATTGAACACCAATCCAACCAAACCCATCAAAACTACAAACTTTGAATTTTATTTGTTAAGAAACCGCCAACAAACAACTTCCATGGTTTTGTTTTATAATCTTAAACCAAACCAATTGGTCTCACCTAATACTAAATTGACTTTAATGATTTAGTTGACCAATATTCAAAAAATTGACCAAACCAAATTGTTGAACAGTCCTACTTTTAACAGTTAACACCTCAAGATAATTAACAAAAATGTCATATGACTTCGTAACACCTAAAACGAAATTAAGACATAAATGTGAAACTTGAAGTAAAGTTAAATTAAAGGATCAAAGAGAAACTAGAAGCAAAATGTTGGGCTCTTTGAATTAAGCAAGAGTTAAGGAATGATGTTGGATTCAAATGCTATCTAACAATAAACAAGTAGAGGTAGATGGATGAATATTAAATTAAAAGAGTTGAAAAAGACCTTCTGAAACGTCTGTCTGTCTGACAAGAAAAGACGTAATGCTGTTTTGTGGTTCGTTTTATTGTTTCCTTTGGTGGATTTTGCTAGGTTCCTTTACATGTGAATTAGAAGAAGGACAAAGGACACCTCATGATACATACACACACACACACACACACACATATATATATATATATATTAAAACATTATTACTGTGAAGAAACTGAGATTGTATTTGTATGGCCTGTTTGATGATCATATCAGCGTATGCATGTTCAATGGGTGCCCCGTGAAGCTTAATGTTGGTATTTTTTTGTCACCATCAATGGGTTTCAACACTGATCACCTTCACCATCTTGCTGCTACCCTCTTCCCCAATATATTGCTGTCACTGTTTCAACATATGGACTTCTTTGTCTTATGCTTCATTCTATTGCTGTATATAAACATATATACCAGCTGGGTTCCATTCTATCTATACAAATATTTCTGTTCATATATATATATATTAATTTGGCAAGTTTTGATGAATCCTCATTTATATATATAGCTATAATTAATGTCTTAATTATCTTATTTTGCTAGCTATTTCTTTAATTTGACACTTGTTCGACTAGTTATGTACTGCACATATATAGGTGTCCGGTGTCCCTTCCCTAGGTTATTGGAGAACCGATCCGCATATATATATATATATATATAATTAATATGTATGACTTCTTTTCCCATTAAAACATATAGGCAGTAAATTTGAGCACACATTTAAGAGCTTTAGGCATATCCTTTAACTATTGTTGGAGTCTGATACTATTACAGTATTACTATAAATATGTGATTCTTTGAGAACGAAGGATTTGTTAGGTTACAACAAATAATAATAAAGAAGAGAACAAAGATGCTAGCTGATTCTACATATTCTGATATATATATTGGAAGTAGACAAACTAGTATAGCTGTACGTACGTCCATATAGCTAGTTAAAAGATTTCTCTATGTTCTCTTCTGAATGAAGTACGCAAAGTACTCTTGCTCTCTCTCTCTCTATATATATATAAAACACACCCCATACTGGAATTGGATCCTATAACAAAATTCAAAATGTTTACATTTAATTTAAAGTGTTTTATTTTCTACATGTCTGATCATTTGAGTGTTGAACATATATAAATACAACTCCATCGCTTATATATAGTTAAATAGCTGTAACTTAATATTTTGTGTATGTATATATATATAAAGACTAATGAACAACATTGGACAGTGACTCTAATTGAAAAGAGATCTAGAGAGAGTGAGTTTTGCTTACTCCTCGATGAAAAAGACTTCTCCTTCTGACCTGTTTGTACAAATTAACAGTTTGATTTTGAATACTAACAGAATACACACCATATATATAATTATTGTACCTATTACAATATTGGAATATATATATATATATTATATGCTACACATAATTTTGCTTCATTCCGATCGAGACCATTTACCCTAACTCTCGTGATCATATGTTTGTACATACATACATACTATATAGAATCCAAATTCCAGACTTCTTTGTTTATATTATCTGCTTAATGATTCTTGGATTGCCACCACCATGCATGCACAACCTGTTTCTTTCTCTCTCTCTACGCTGTCCACGAACAACACAAGCACTTATCACTCGACTTTATACTTTAAATAATTTTTGTTTCCATTTGTCACATTGGCATGTGAGTGTACTTTTCCAAAGTGCAAACTCACGTGAGTTTTGATCGCTAGCTAGCCAGCAGTCACAAGAATCCTCAAACACCAAGGCATGCAATACAAACACCAAATAGCAGTAAAATTTAGCGACAAGAGGCCAACCAGAAGATAAAATTAAAATATATATGGATAATTTGGTAGAAAGATCAATATTGGTAGGTGCAGTTGATTTTCTCTTTCACCCACACACACATCTATGTATGTAGCTAGTTTCGGTTTGAGCATGGATAATATTGTGCAGAGCAGAGGTGGGGTGGCTCTGTGAAATGTGTGAATATATATATAATCTGCAATAATAAAATTAATAATGGGTTTCATTTTCACACAAAGAGACAAACATATGAGATTCATTTTACAAATAATTTGGAATGTCACGAGAAACTTTTCTGAATTCAGCAGTAGAATTTCTCTGCATAATTGGACCCCTTCAATATTTTCTGTTTTTGGTTTTATTCTGTGCCCCATTTGGTCACATGATGTTATACAAATGGACACAAAAACGCGTACAGGTCAGCAATATATATATATTATTGCTGTCACTCATACATAACATATCGCTTACTTTTTATTTCCATATGATTTATTTAGTAATAATGTCCCTCTATATTAAATATATATATATATATATATATATATATATACGTGTGGTTAATTTGGCATGTCATATTCATCATGAAACATGTGAGTAAGTAGTGTAAGAACAATCAAATCCAGTATATCAGTTCTGAAGGACACACTACTTCTCAGTCCTCAACCTCGAGCTAAAAGGGTTTAGGCCCCAGTTGTAAGAAGAATTAACACATTAAGTAAGAGTTTGGTATTTGTCAGAAACATATAATAGAAAAAGGGATGGTCTTGCCTTTGATTTTCTCTTCATTCTTAAAAGGACAACAAATTAAAATCAGTCTGTATATATCTCAGAACATAAATAGTTTTTCTTCTTCTTAGTGTATACACACACACACTCTATATTTATATATATGAGCTATAAAAACCAGACGTTAAGATACTTCATTTTTTTATCTCACAAATTTGAGAATAATTCAGTTCCTAAATTGTTATATCTATTTATTTAATTAAAATTAATATTTTTTAAAATTTTATAATTAAGGACTAAATCTAAATGAGTGTAAGTACACTCAAACAGAATATTTGATCATGAAATAATGACGAATTGAAGGAGATTCGTAAGTTTATCCTTTATAGAGGAATTGATATTGATTGAAATGTGAAGGGAATAATTAATTAAGAATATATAGAGAGAATTGTGGAGTGGGAAAAGAGAGCACACAAGTGTGAAGACAAAGTTTGCTTACCTGTATAAGTTTGTATGTTTGCCACAGTTTCACAACAACATCAAATATATGGATAACGACTCAATCACCATTCATTGGTTTCATTGTTCTGTAACCTCAGTATTGTCAATTTTTCAATGATGTGCCATTCAGTACGTTCTTTTGTGGGGTAATTAATATATAGCTATAGTTAATTAAACTAATAAAAAAATCTCACATTAATTAATTTAATTATTGTCCTTGTAGTTTTATGCCTCTTCGATTATATAAATGAACAAGTAATATAATATGGTCCATTTACAAGTCTTCATCAAGAAAGTATTGTAGTTGAGGTCGAGTGAAATTGAATTCTTATTATGGCCATGATAACTAATTAATGATATTATTTTAAATCAAAATTATTTTTTACAGTTAAATATTTTTTATAGAAAGATTTTTTTATAACATCCGTTATTAAATTAAAATTAAAATTTTTTTATTATGGATATCATTTCAAGAAATCTAATATTATTCATTCAAAGTTGTTTATTTGATACTTTATATATTAACATATGCAAAAATTAATGGATAATATACATTTTAAATGTAAGGAAATGGTGACTATTTGATTTATATATCTATAGTTATTCAATTTTTATAAAGTTTGACATTAATAATTAACATATAGTTACTTATTCCAATCCAACAGTTCAATTATAATGAAAATCAATTCATATAATAGAATATTAAATGGTGTAAGAATACCAAATTTCACTTCAATGTCAAGTGATCCCTCCTATATGTGTGTGCATATATAAGGATATTTATACGACAAACAAGGAATTTAAATAATTTTTCATTACTTTTTTTTTATTTTTAAAATATTATAATAAAAAATTGACATGTATTTGAGTGCATATCAAATCACTACTATGTAAAATATGTTATTGTGTGATACTTTTGGTAGAGAAAATGTGTGGAGAAGAGAATATTTACTTCCTTAATGCATAGCTTATATAATTTAATAAACAAGTTTGTGTATTATAGGGTATTGTATTGTAAAGGTATTGAGTCTGTATATATGTTACGGTAGGTGATATAACAAAAATAAATCTATGATAAATATTAGTTACCTTAAAAGAATGAGATTTGTGTACCTCAATTTAATACCACATATCTTATATATTATCTTCATTTATCATAATAAAATAATAATTTAATTTTGAAGAGTAATAAGAAAGGAGAGAGAGATAATTAGGAAGAGGAGTATGGAGGATATTATTTTGTTATGATGATTAATGGAAGATGCATGTGAATAGAGGTGGTACCTGATTTGTCCTTGTGGAATGGGGACAACACATTACTGAGCTACCCAACACTTACATATCAATTATGATACGATCCCGTGCCATTATGTGTCTATGTATCTTCAATTCACCTTCATTATGCATATACTCATTAAATGTATACTAAATATATATACATATATATATTTATTTATTATGCTTCATATACACTCATTAAAAGTACAGCCCTGGAATCACTGCTATAATATTCATGTCTCACTTGACTGGAATCTTAGGATTTCATTTGCAGTTTTCATAGAAAAATTGAAATGATATGTATGAGTTAGACACCTTAAAACTGTAATCAAGACAAATTAGATGATATCTTTCTTTTATTAAGTTTAAATAGTCAATCAATAATTAATATTTAAGATGTTCAACTCATCTCACCTTACAGTACTTATTTATTTTCAAACCATCATCATAATTATTTTCAATCATACCCTAAAGTTGCAGCAAGTTGGTGAAGTCTAAAAAGAAATAAAAAAATTTAAGTATAATTTTTATATCTTTATCATTAAGTTGTTCACTCAAAAATTAATATATACATATATATAATTTATATAACTAATCTCTTATATGATTAATTTTTTTAAAAAAATTTCATATATTTTATTTTAAATAAAAAATATGACAGTAAAGATATATAAAAAATTATATATAAATTCCTAAAAAATAATAATAACGAATTACACTAATCTTTCTTGAAGGTTGATCATAAAGTCACATTCATCGCCCTTTTAATTAGTTTCAAAAATTATGTACATTTGGCGGTATACGTGAAATTTTATACAAAATTACACAAATATTTATTTAAATTAATTTATTTTTCAATGAAAATATTATTTCACATTGTATGTATTTATTTTAAAACAATAAAATTACTTAACTGTCTTTAGTGTTACATTAAAAATTTTATGTTAACTTTTAATAGTATTTATTATTACAATAAAAACAAAATTACAATATTTTTCTGCACAAAAAATATCTTAATTAACAAAAAATAAATTATAGGGAAGGTAAATGTAATTTTTTAAACTAAAGAAATCATAAATATAATCTAACCAAATTAATTTTAAGGTAAGTTAGTATAATTTAGAAAAAAAAAAACCTGGAAGGGATATGAGTAAAAGTTGATGTTGAATCGTGTATAGCTAGCCCATATATAGTAATGTACATAGATAGGTATTAATTTGGTTGCTTTCAGTAGGTATCATAGCATATTAGAAAAAAAAAACTACAACATTATTTACTATAATTAAGCATCTGGTAAAAGCAAATAATTACTTATTTAATGAATAAATTTAAGTTTAAACTGAATATAATTGCTTACAATTACGGTTTAAAGTTTTACTAGGGGATATATTCACATTGTGTAGATATTGGTTTTAATAGCCGATATATGTGGTACAAAAAAAGTAATTACTTATTTTGTTTAATTAACAAATCATTTCAGGCATTTTCTGTGTTTGTAATTAAACATAAATCAGTCAGATTCACATGATGAAGAAGTATATATAGTGAAGTTGAATGCATGCTTGATGGATGGTTTTCTTCAATCATCTTTCTCCATTATTCTGTATCTCAATGATTTGATTTAATTTGAACTTTAATTGAAAGTCGATGATCATATGAGATCTGTTTAAAACAGAAGCTGTGTGTGTATATATTTATAAAGGTTTTGATGAATCGAAGTTTGTAGAGGGAGGGAGAGAAAAAAAGAACAAGAGTGAAATTAAAATAAAGTTGGTGAGTAGTGTGATGTGTATTGGAAAAGAAGGGCAGAATAGGTAGCACGTGTGGAGAGAGAGGGAGGAAGAAGACAAGTAGTGATTGGTGGTAATGAGAAAAGAGAAGGAAGAAGGAAGAGTGTGTGCCTGAAAAAATGAGCCCCGTGAGGTCTGTTTTGGACCCATTCCATTTCCAAATATCACAATTATATTATATTCACAAATTCAATATATATATCCTTTCATTTTCTAATTTCTTCCTTGTCCTTCACTTCTTTCCATATATTTCACTCTCACCATATCTCATCCTTAATATTATTAATTAATTTAGTAATACAAATGAATGGTTACTAAAAGTTGAATAATATTTCTGGCGATCGAGGAGGAGGTAGCGCTTGATTCATGAAGCATGAGCCTTCAACATAAAGGCAGATGGCGAAAATTGTTCAATATGGGAAAATTAAAGAAAGTGTAATTAAAAATAATTAGAGAAGGGTATTTTTGTAAGTTGAGGTGGAAGATGCAGTTGAAGTGAGAGAGTGAAATGTGGGGGGGATGACATAGATTTGTCATTTGAGAGCTCATCCTCCTTGTTTTATAGCTCAGGCTTTGAGGCTATGAGAAGAGAGCTGATATAGCAGAAGAGAAACATAAGAGAGAAAAGAAAGGCTGAAGCTGGACTGAAGGATCATCAAACAAAAAAGAGATGGATCGAAGCCAAATTATTATTAATATGGTGTCTAGAGAGCACAAGAGATCACCACTATTGCATGAGAACCTCCAACTTCTTCGTTCTATTACTAACTCTCACGCTGTAATTCCCTTAATTTCTTTTCATTTCATATTTAATTTTATCCTTCAATTATAATAATCAATATTTTCTCACCACTCTCTGTTATTTCTCTTCCTATTTTGGTTCTTCAATTCTCTCGTAATCATAGATTAGATTATCTTTTATTTCATTTTGGGTATATATATGTATTATATTTATGGTTGATTGGCAGATAAACAAAACATCGATCATAATGGATGCAACAAAGTATATCGAAGAGCTAAAGCAGAAAGTAGAAAGACTGAATCAAGACATAGCCACTGCACAAGCTTCAAATGACCAAAATCCTTTGCCTATGGTAACAGTGACACTCTCCTCTTCCCCTACAACTACAGGGATAATTTTTCTTTCCAAATATGTTTGTTTTTAATTTATTGATCTAAGTTATATTTTGTGTATGATGGAGTTGCAGGTAACAGTAGAAACCCTAGAAAAGGGGTTCCTTATAAATGTTATTTCAGCACAGAGTTGCCCAGGTCTGCTTGTTCCCTTATTGGAGGCCTTCGAAGAGATGGGTCTCAATGTGATGGAAGCTAGGGTTTCTTGTACAGACACTTTTCGATTTCAAGCAGTTGGAGGAGAAGTAAGATGCATATACATATATATATATATATATATATATATATATCTTCATTTCTTAATGTACAGATGACATACCCCATTGATAATAAGTGTGTCCAAAACTTAATATTGTCATGCATGCATTTCTCTATATATAGAATGCTTGAGATTAATGAAGGAAATTTAAAATTGTTGTCATTAATTAATAATAACCTTTTGTAGGATGAAGAAGAAGGTGAGAGTATAGATGCTGAAGCAGTGACACAAGCAGTGGGAAGAGCTATAAAGAATTGGAGAGAGAGTACTGAGCAACAGTAATCAAATCCAAGAGTACTGTGAACTGCCATTAATTATATATATATATATATATATATATCTTGTGTCTTCTTCCACTTCCTTTTCCCCAGCATTTTCATTTCATTTCAAGCTGGCTCTGGAAGTTTTGTTTCTTTATGAAATCATGAACTATGCCTCTCGAAGGCAAAATTTGTTAATTAGCTTCCAAGTGTCACTTCTGAATCGCAATTTCAACTGGAAATATATGCACATATATGCTTGTGTGTCTTAATTAATTAATTTCTGTCACACATATAAATAAAGAGAAGTTCGAATAATAAACATTTTATATATAAATAATGATAAGACTAAAATTTTCAATACTATTAAATTAGTAGAAATATTTCCAGAAATAAGACTAATGCATCTAAAACCAAGATTTGTAATGGTACAGGGATGGATATAGGAAAAAGATGTTTCCACTTTAATTATGAGGGATATAGAATATGGAGTTATAAGTACAAGGAAGCCAGCTATGTATAAGATGTGACATGCGAAGGAGCACAACAAATCAAGTACTCTTTCGCTGTACGTGAGTGACTTCTATATTTTATTTTCTGGAAGTAAAATTTAATTGTAAAATTAGTATATAAATTTAACAATTAATCAAATATATTTTTTATTTTAAAATTTAACCAAACACTCGCTGTAAAGTCATATTTGGTTTGTTTGGTATTCAAAAGACTGAAGAGTATATATATAATATCTTTTTCTAATTATTACATGCACATTTGGTTCATATTTTTTATTTTTTATTTCATAAAAGTAGAAAAGTAGTTTAATGAATAAATTAACCTGAAAGAGTAATTTATTTTCAATTTAGTCTTACCTAAATAAAATTTCTTAATTTAGTTATAAAAAAACATCTCCTTCATCTTTCAAAAATATATCTTAACGTCAATTAATCCCCCCAATAAATATTTTATTTTAATCAAAATCATTTTTTATTAGATAAAAACAGAATGTCATGAGCCCATATTAACAAATAATAATGTAATTTCAAGCTCAAAATGTGGCCTTTTTTAAAAAGAAAAAAAAGAAAAAGAAAGCCTTGATTACTAGAACTAGATTTTTTTTTCTTTAAAAATTTATATGAGGAGATGACAATTGACACCCAGTGATCAAGACAAGTTCTCAAGCTAAGTGAGTACATCATTTAAACTTAATCTATGCAATTGTCATAGGCAAATAACTACCAAATGAACCAATCTTTTATTGGCATACTAGAGCAAAATTTTAGTACATCCCAGAACTATAAGTAAGTACTTCAAAATTTAGATAGCTGCCATTTTAACGAGGAGAAAATATTTAGATTATTAAATTGAAAAATCTTATCTTCAAATTATCAACCAGAGAAGAAAGTGATTTTTTAGGGTTAAAATTAATAATTTTTATCTTTTAAAAATTAAATTATAAGAGTCTAGTAATATATTTCAAGTTTAAATAATGTTTTTGGAACTCATTATAGAAAAAACTAGTATTGTTAAAGTGCGTGTTTAATTACTAGTTGTGATTTAGAAGGTTAGGAACTAGGAAGGCGTATCTTAATTCTTCTGTATACATATATAGGAGGTCCATTGTTGCCAGTACGGACTAAGGAAGACGAATAAACAAAGTTGTTGAGAAAATCCTTGTTCTCCTTTCTAGATTGACCCCACTATTTCCTTCAAATTTAACATCCCCAGTGTAATTTTGTTGTCAGAAAACAATAAATTAAATTGCTGTAAAGTGCTAATTCAATTATAAAAATTCGTTACGAGGATCTTAATTAATTTATTCAAATGATTATTATATATATTGTTGAACATGCACAAATATTAATCAAGGTGTAGTACACTGAATGGAGATCAAGAATTGATGATCATGATTTGACGGCTTTACTAACTAGTACTACTACTATACGTTCTACTATATATTACTACTGCCACTCTTCACCATCACCGATTCTCTTGTAAGTTGCACAGTTAAATGGGGGCTCTTACGCACAAACTCTTCATATCTAGCAGACAAAACAATGTGTCCAATGTTATCAACCAAGAACTTCATAGTGGTGTCCTTCAATTCTTGGTTGTTACAAGTGTCTGCAATCTCCAACACATCAAGCGCATTGGTTGTGCTCAGTGAACTCACCATGTATTTCTCGCACACCTTCTCTAAGTATGGGATCTCATATTTGTCAGCTGCTAGTGACAAAGCGTACACATGCTTCTCCATTTTTTCTGGGCTTAATTTCCCATCATACAGAAACTCTAGCAGACATTCTAGCTCTTCGAACCTCATTTCTGGTATTGTAATGCTCTTGTTAGCTTCGGCTTTGCACTCGTCTGACTCTAGCATGTTCTTGAAAATCTCTGATCTTGTCGCCTTCAACGTATATTTTGAGGGAGAGTTAATTATAATTTTTAATATAGCCAGGCCTAGGATATGATCATGTATGTATGAACTCACCAAAAGGGCTTTATGTGAAGGTATTGGAGGCCCATGTTCGCCAGGAATGACTAATATGTCAGGGTGGATTTGTGCTCTAAACGCATCAACGAAGGTTCTAAGGAAGGCAAGTTCGTCCTTTTGTTTATTCAACACTGCTCTCTGCTCTCCACACCATCTTCTAAATTCAGCAAATGACTGCTCACCACACATAATTTCAGAAAATTGGATTAACAGTTCTGATTATGAATATTTCCTCTCGTCAATTTGACATTGGATAACTAAAACATATATAGTATAATTATTTGATTTTTAATATAATTGTAGAATTAATGAGAAGACAGAAAAAAAAGGAGCTTGCTTGCCTTACTGGAATTTCGGGTGGGTGAAACAGGAGAAACACTGGGATTATCGATTGGTTTATGATCAGATTCAATGTGCAGGTTCATCATGTTGAGAATGCTCCTAGCTCCTTCATAGCAAGCTCCACATATGGTGTTCCTGGGAGGCCTTAATATTAATGGCATCGTTGTGCATACACAGCAGTCCATCTTTCTCTTTCTTCTTCTTCCTTCTTCTTAATTCTCCCTATTGTTTCTTCAAAGCTTTCTTCCTCTACAAACTGTAATGGATTTATAAAATAATGTTTGTTGGACTTGCACCCTCATCATTCCACAAGTTATATTATTATCCTTTTACTTAACCGCACAATTATATGATTATCCATCGTCGACCCAACTCCCAAATATGAATATTTTATTTTCTAAGTTAACTGAAATGTCCAAACTACCCTTTTCTTTAACTTAGCAAAAAAGGACCCATCATCCATCATATCTCTCTCAGTTTCTTAGGCTGTCTCCAATGTAAACTAACGTGACAGAGAGAGAGAGAGAGAGAAAGGGAGGGCATAGTGGGAATATGACAAGATGGTAATAGTAGCTAGTTTGGTAGGCCATCTTTTTAGAGTATTGTTTGACAAAAGTAGTTAACAAAAAGAAATAGGAGAAGGAATCAGACAGTTAGAAAGAAGAAGACTTTCCAACCAAACGTCACAGCGCAAAAGAGCAAGGCAACCATATATGATATATATATATATAGCTCTAACCACTTTTGTATTCATTATTATTATTATTATTATTATTATTATTATTATTATTATAAAGTCCCAATAATAACAATGGTTTAAGCTAATTAAGACTAACTTATATTCGCACCACAAATGTTGTCTTTGAAAAGGCCAGCCTGTATAGTTAATACCCATTTGGGAGTATGATTGGATCAACCACTTCTTATTCTATTTTATTTATTTTAATTCATATGCAATTATGCAATATTGATAGATTAATAATAATAATTAGGGAACTCTATGGAGAGCTGGAGCTCCATTGATTCTTTTTATTTATTTTTCTTTCAAATTAAGGAGAGAAAAAGTGTAATGGGCTTTGTTGACAAGCTGAACTAAGGCTTTAGTAAGATTCTTTCCTTTCATTTCTTGCTCCAAAAGCATAGTAACTCTGACTCGAGTTGTTTAGGCCTTTTTATTGATCTTTCTGACAAAAAAAGGCAGCAGTATCGATAAAAAGAAATGGGTGAATTTAAATCAAATTGTCATTTTTCAGGACATTAATTTTGATATTAAACACTTTAAACCTAAATACTATAAAGATACACATAGTCTTCTTTTTATTAAACAAAAAGAAAAAATACAACTCAAGCCAAAACCTGGGAATATAATAAAAAAGTAGTAATGAGTCTGCACTTGTGGCAAATAAGAGAAGAACAACCAGTAACATCAAGAATCTGCGTTCTTTAATGTAGAGTCTATGGAATATTATATATAGTTGCTTTGCCATTAATTTAATGGAAAATAGGAAAAAATAAATTACCAACGAAAGAAGTCATTAAATTGGCAATCATAAAAAGCTCAAGCATGATCTGAAAATTTGGCAAATGAAACAAAAACAACCTGGAAAACAGGGGATTTGTGTATTATGAATGAATTATATGGATCCACAGGAATTAAGTCATTGAAGGAGGTAGGGTTTTGACTGTTGAGGATGCATGAGTGTGGTGTGTTATGTGTGGAAGAATATGTGATTCAAAACAGAGCAATTTAATTTGCATTACTCAAGGCCAAATACGTACTTACCTCACTTGCATTTGCGTACTAATGCCATTGATGCTGATGTGAGAGACTCATTGCTGTTTGTGAAAATGTGAAGAAAAGGAGTGAAGGCATTTGAGTATTAGTGTGTACTGTTGGGGTTGGGGATATTAGCTATATATATTTACAGTTTTGAATTTTGATCATATATTAGGTCAGTATTTGGTTCAATTGGTTTGTCAAAGTCAAATCAAAAAATTAATGGATTTGTTTGGTTGGTTTTGAACAAATTTGTATGGTGCCATTGCGTACACGGCAATCTTTCGTTAATTATTGGTTTTTGAATTATAATATTAGCTTATTGTAGTGGACAAAATTTGACTAATTTTTCATGATTTGTTTCATTTATAAAGATACAAGGCAATTGCAGGAGGCCAAATCAAATTACTGTTGTTGTTCAAGTCTCTAGAAAGTGAAGACAAACATTTGAGGACATAGAGATATACATATAGAGCAATAATGAGAGAGTGATGATTGATAGCAACATAGAAATCTGTTTTGAAAGACTGAAAAGAAATAGAGCCAAATAATAGTAGATGGTCCCGGGTTTTGCTATGTTTATTAGAAAGGAGAAGGAGTGAGGAGGTCCCATTCAACCAGGTCTTTGATATTAGAACTAGTCTCAGTCTGGGCCTGTGATTTTGGCTCTTGAGCAGCAGCACAAGTTCGATTCTGATAGTATTGATAGACGGCAGCACCAGAGAGCACAGCCAGTGTTAATGCCTGAGCGTGCATCCTTCAAAATTCAGCATATATTATTTTATATTAATAATTACAGAAATGAAGAGAAATAAAGGCATAATAAATAATAAAAATGAAGGCAGTGTACCTGGCATGGATAATCCTAAGACTGGGTTTCATAGTCATAGGAGAGGTTGTGCGTGAATTAGCCAGAAGGGATACTCCTATTCCCGAGGCCCAAACTGCCCCTGCAAACGCAATCAACAATATATGCCCATTCCGTTATACGTCATTAATTAGTTGAAGAGAATTAAAAAAGTAGCGAAAATGAAGAGTATTAGTAATTACCAACGCTAGCGAGCTTGTGTTCTGAAACCCAGGAATGAATGGGCATGGTGTTGAGAGGTGATGACTGATGAGAGAGTAGTGTATGTCTGTATGATGATGAAGTGGGAGGTAAGGGAAGGAGTATGGATGATTTATAGGGAAGAACACTGAAAGGCTAAAACAAGAGGCTTCACTCACGCTGGTTTTGTTGGGGAGTGGGTGTGTGCGTCTGTGCTTGTCAAATACCTTCTTTGCCTTTTAATTTTAATTTTCAGTTTTTCAGTCAGATGATGCAACGAGCCAGTGGTTTTTAGTTTACCTTTTATACGTTTATTTGATTCTCAATCAATACAATAATGAACGATGAAGGAGCAAGTGAAGCCGTTGGATTCTTGGGTGGAAAAAAGGTTGGAATAATTGTGTCACTCTCACCGACTTGCCTCACACTTGAGATTCAGAGTAAGTGGTACTGTCATTAAAAAACGTGCCTTCAATTTATTTCCTATTTCCTACCAAGCTGTGTGCGCCCAAATAGTACGCCGCACCAACCCAATGTTTCAACTTTCAACCTAAAATCCACAATCCAATCCCATCATAGATTCGTACTAACTAGTAAAATACACACAAACACACACACACACAAACACACACAAATATTACATTAACAAAACTAAATTAAAATAATTATTTTATTTTTAAAAATGAATCATTCAAATAATCAAATTAAATATTGTAGACTGTTTTATTGGGTCAGGGTCTTTTTTTGGACAAAGTTGGGTCAAACTTTGGACTAGGACTGTGAGCCTCTTTTCTTACTTGTTTGGTGGGCCCAAATTTCTTAAAAGGCTTTAAATGGTTCAATATGAATATGGGCCCGAGCCCATAACCTGGAAACGAACGCTCCGTTCTTCCCTTCCCTCAGCGCGTCTCCCTAACAAATATCTTTTTGAACCAGATTCTCCCTCCCGCCATTCGCAATAAGCTTCTTCTTCCATACACTTTTCCCCAAAAACTTCTTCACCTATATATTTAACACCCAAATCTGAGCCGCATTTCAGAAGTAAAAATGGAAGCTGAGAAAAGAGTGCTTCGAAGCCGAAAGCCTCTCTCCGATTGCACCAATATCGATTCTCTCACTCCGTCTCTCTCCCAGTCTTCCTCATCTTCTACTTTCAAGAAATGCAAGTCTGCTACCACCACGTCATCTTCCAATGACTCTAGGAATTGCGGTATTCTTCCAGCCTACCTCTTTTTTTTGTTCTATTGTTTTTATGCTTGTTTGACCCACCACTGGAAACTCTCTTTATTCCCGATACCTGCGCTGCTCTGAGCGACATCCCCGCTTTTTTTTTTTTTTTTTTAAATTTGATTTCAAGAAGACATGGTTTCAGATCTGATTCCGCGGTTTTTTTTTTTTATGTGAGTTCAACTTTTGCGATAATATTTCGTGTGCTTATAGTTATAGAATTGCTGGTTGAATTATGGTGTACTCGATGTTGTTTCCAGTTCCACGGTTGCATCCATTTGCCTGATGCTTCTGCATATTAGAAAGACACGTTACTTTAATTTCGAATTATACCCGCGCGACTGTTACACTATTCTCTAGGTTTGATTCAAATAGAAAGGTTTTAGGAGTTTGATTCTGAAATTTGGGGTCAGCACTTGGTTTATTCTTGTCTGGTTAATTTTCACTCGAACAATTTGTGAAGTAAAAGCTTTGTTGGCGTGATTGTCATGTGGTTGGTGACTCGGTGTTGTTTCACCCACTGAATTAATTTGCCTTCCGCATTAACAAATTAGAAAGACATAATAGATTGATTTCATGTTATGGAGTGATTTCTACCATTTTAAATTTTACTTTGTCGTGGTGCTGAAATTAAGTGGGATCTGTATTTGCGGTATGAAATCCCAGTGACTTCAGCTTCGGTACCATGACTTGTGTCATAATTCTTATACGTAAATTTTGTTATACAAGTAATTAAGTAAAGCTGTATACTTGAGCTTGATGTTAGTGTAAGTGTGATCATGCTTAATTTTTAATTTTAGTTTACATACTATCTGAATCAGTAAGCATTTTCCCTGCTTTGACTTCAGTTACTAGGGATCGTGATGTTTCTGAGCCTATTTCAGTAGTCTACAGCCGAAGACATACTTCAGAAAAAAGGAAGAACAAAGAGAAGGCAGTTGCCATTCCTTTCAGTAGCACACTCATCGCGAGGATATATGAGCATGGGTACACATTCCTTTGTCTAAACTCTAAACTATGTTTGTGTCATGGAATTTTAAACTTCATAAAATTTAAAATGTAAGAAATTTAAATTACTGCAATTCAAATTGTTTACATTTTAAATTTCTTGTTTGGATAACTATAATATTTGTCAAATACTTGTTGTAACTAATAAATATTTGTATGATGTATCATTGTATATATTTAATATACATGCATGTGTATATTTGTGAACATACATGTGTGTATATTGGTGTATAGTATGCTTGTATGCATATCAAATGTACATATGTCTATATATTCGCATTTGTATATGTATATGTATGAGTGTATATAGATGTGTATCAATGTACATATTTAATATACATGCATGTGTTTGTATATTTGTATGTGTATGTGCGGGAACATACATGTGTGTATATTAGTGTATAGTATGCTTGTATGCATAATCAAATGTACACATGTCTATATATGCGCATTTGTATATGTATATGTATGAGTTTATATAGATGTGTGTGTACGCATCTATATATATGCGTGTGTGTGTATATGTTAATTTGTATATATGTATGTTTTTATATTTATTTATTAAAAATGATGCAAAAAATCAACATTCTAAAAGGAAGAAAGAAAGAAATTCTGAAATTCTATGTATTTAGGTAGAATTTCAAATTCTTTCTAAATTATCATA
The DNA here is from genome assembly GCA_031216115.1 of Senna siamea. Taxonomy (NCBI): domain Eukaryota; kingdom Viridiplantae; phylum Streptophyta; class Magnoliopsida; order Fabales; family Fabaceae; genus Senna; species Senna siamea. The sequence goes on along the minus strand of CM062367.1, from coordinate 9,600,743 downwards.
GAATTTTCAAATTTCTTTTCCTCCTAATCCAAGCAAGAGATTTTGTAATAAGGTAAATACCTCTAAATATCCAACAGCTGTTTTCCTCATTTCTCTTTACCCATGATAAGTGTCACCAGTGAAACTTAGATTGTTTTTGGATCTAGTAATTTAGGGAATATTGGAATTAACCATATGACGAATAGGATATCAAAAATCTTATAATCTTGAAAGTTCTCTTGATTGTAAAACATTCTGATTGACGTTGTGTGCTCTGTCTTTTATGTAATAACCTGTGAAACTTTTCTTGAAGAAGTTTCTGATTTATAATTTATCCCTTTTTGTTAAGCCTCTTTCCTGGTTTACAGATAGAATGTATCATACCATTGAAATTCATTTTTTCTACATCAATTTGCTGAAATGCCCATCATCAATTGGATAGACACCAGAATATCTGTGGGAGCATTTGAGGGAACCTAGTTTGGTTATGTTTGTTGTCTCTATCCTACATGGTTTACGATATAATGACAAGCCTTTCAAAACAGGGAGGAAAGTAACGAGTTTGAAGTTGTCGATCAGCCTGAGGGCTCAACAATTCCTTGTAGAAAGGTTTGTAAATACATATTGGCATATTTTGGTGCTTCTTTTTCCCCTCTGCACATAGCATCACAATTTTATTATTATTTTTTTATTTACACATGCATAGATTTTTTAATGCACATTTTATGAGTTTTCAGAAGCAGCGTGCTGTGTCTTCTGAAGATGTGTCCAATCATGCTCTGCTGGAAGATTTTATCAATAAACAGAAAGCATACTTTGAAGAAATTGATGAATATAAACTGCCAGTGGAGGAGGTTGACACTGTCGAAGATCTGGAATAAGTGAAAGATATGTAATATTAACAGCTTAAATCTTTTTTTTTTTTTGGTGGTTGTATAAATGTACAAAAGTAAATTCTTGATAATAATTGTAATAGTCTAACACGTATGTACTATCCAAGTTTTTTGTTTTGGAAAATTACACTAACTTGAATTTAAGTTTAATTGGCTACAAGTAGAGGCCAAGTCCAATAGCTAAGAGCTGTGAGAATTTTAGATTGAGCAAGTAATATAACTTTTTTTGTTTTGAATCTTCTGCTTTTCTTTAATTTTATTTTTAATCCCACTAAGGATACTTCCAAATCCTATAATTGATTTAAAAATGAGTTGACCTTACAACCTTAAACAAGGGAGTCCTAAATCCTAATATCTGCACACTACAGGGTTACATGATTCAATGAAAAGGCAAAAACTCTACTTAACTGTACATATGAACCAATGAAAGGATGTATTAATTCCGTGGAGCTTAACTACTACAATATCTAGGAGAAGCCATCCATCCTGATCATAAAAATGTTGAGTGCTTGTACTGTTTCCTCCATGACACTCTTCCACTAACCTCAACTTGGTTGATCTTTTTCCAATTTCCATTGCTTTCTCTCTTCATTGTCTCTTCCTTATCGTCTACTTGTGGCCATCACTCATTCATCTTTCTATTTGCTACCAAACAAAATATATTCTAGGCTTATTAATATCTCTTTTTTATTTTTAGGCCAAACATGTTCTTACATTTGACTTTGTATGCATTTTTTTATATGATAAATCAGATCTATCAACTTCGAAAAAAAATGTCACCCATGCTTGCAAGTTGCAAAAATGATGAACTGGCCAATAATTTCATGTCTCACTCTAACCCATAATTGTTGTTAGATTTATGAATATTACAATACAAAACCTATACATCAAACATTTTTCAGAGATCGTGATTTAGCCACCAATTAATTAAGAGAAGAGCAAAACTAGCATACGTATCTAATGTTTTCCGCCAAAGTAAGGAAAAGGAAAACACAACTTATAAATGAGATAATTTAAGATGAATTTTAATAACTTATGATTGGCTAGAACTAAGAGGATGAGTCTTGAAGTAATGTAAAATTACAATCATATAACTTAGAAGTTATGAGTTTAAATTTTAAAAATAAATTTTTTACTTGCAAGAATAAAACTGTTTACATTTAATTTTTTTTCAAACTCCACTTAAGAGAATCTTGTACACTGAATTATCCTTCTTTTTATGATTGGCCAGAACCAAAGAGAACAATATATTACTATCAACATCATCCAATTTCAATGCTGGGACATGGTTAATTAAACGTACAATTAAAGCATAATATGAACTTGACCAACTAGCTTGGCTACTTTTTTTAAAAAAACTACTTTTATTAGCTTCTTGATCTGGGTTTGCAATTTTGAAAGAGATATTTTGCTTGTGACATCCAAATGTAATCTCACCGTCAAGGTACAACTCATCACCAATAGCTTCTCTCCTTGGTAGAGAGAATCATTTAGAGAGGAATCTAGCTAGCTAGAATTGTAGATGGCCATATTAAGTTTTGTCTGATACTCAATATCAGACATATATATACAATTATTTGCTTACTTTTTCAATCTCTTTTCCATGTGTCCATTTCATTAATTAGGTATTTGCCTTTAATGCTATGCAACAACGTCTTATTCTTTTAGTTTAATTTTCATTAAAAATCTCTTTACTTACTAAAATAAATTCACTAGCTCTATATTATTCATTTGATGAATCTATATGTGATCGGTGATGATAACCCTTGATTAAAGCTATAAAGCAAAAGAAAAAGGAAGAAAACAGAAAAATCTATCACGAGAACACATATTTTTGTTGCATAGTTGATTTCTGGATCTGGGGGGAAACCTAATGCACAAGATATAATATTATACACTTCAATTATTTATAAGTTAAAGCACATTGGCTTTGATTATGGTCTTTAGTGTATGTGTATGTCTACGTGTGTGTTACTTCATTAAATTAACCTCTTCTTCATGAACACATTGTGGTCCATACTTGAATGAATGCCCTGGCGAGAGGTCGTTGAACAGTGAATATTTGTTATGTTTGTTTAGTAATAAGTTAATAACAACGGTCCAAAAAAAAAAGAGACAAAAAAAGTTGTGATTTAATTTGTTAGTTGAATTGATGAAAAAATTCAATGCCATAACTTAACTTCCCAAATAAACACATAAAAATGAGTTTTTGGAGTTTTTTCAACTTTCATGCTGCTTTTGCATTGATTTTTAAAAAGGTATTTTTGGGTGGGACAAACTTTTTGTAGTTTTTTTCCCTTGAAAGAAAGAGAGTGAAGCTGGAATTAAAAGAATATTCTGGTCACTTTTTTGGAGACCCCATTACCATATCCATGTTTCCTGATTCCTGTACATGCATGACACAAAGAATTATCCTGCATCTTTCAAACTTGAAATAGGATGAAGCTTTTAAATATATAATTTTATGAATTTTTCTAAAGAGTGGCACCCTTAAATAACTTGTTAAGGTTTAATCTAATTTATTGATTGAAATTTTAATAATTAAAAATTTTTAAAATATTAATAAAAATAATTTTAATGTTTAAAAACTTGAATTAATGCCTAAAAGTATTGGTTAGCAAAACCTTAATTTTATATATAAAAAAAATTTAGATATAATTTTTTTATTTTTTTCATCAGCTTCTTTAATTAATGACAAATATATGTATGATTTATACAGCTCATCTCTTCTATAATTAATTTTTTAAAAAAAAATTTACATATTTTATTTTGATTAAAAAACTTAATAATAAAAATATAAATAATTATATATAAATTTAATCTATTTATAAATCCCACAAAAAGTTCATCCAACTCTCGTTGGTGATGTGTATTAATTATATATATCCATGTGTGCCTGCATGCATGGTAAAAATTGTTTTATTTTCTCTCGTAAAATGTGGCTTATATATAAATAATTAATACATACTCGAGGACAACAAGTCATATTCATTGTCCCAAATCAGTGGGATAAATTTAATCACTAAAGATTATTAGGCTATAAATTAGGACACATTTAGATAGATTTGTTGCTGATAATTAAAATTTGTTGATTAAACATGTGATTAATTATTATGCTCCGTTTAAGGTGAATATATAAATTAGCTGCTTGAATCATGGTCGATTATTAATTAGGCTCCCTACATTTTTCTTTTTGTGTAAATTGTCCCTACATTCCAAAATCGGATATCTCACTTAGTACGTACTGTCTTAAATAGTAAAATATAAGATAATAATATATTTAAGATAGTTTTGTTTGATATGATCAATTAAAAGATAATATAGAAAGGAGATCGTTTGATTTTATAGTAGTTTACAAAATTCTTTTAAAAAAAGTATGATTGCATGTCTCATCCAATTTCATGATCAAACCTAGAGAAGACATTGTATAATTCATCTTTTTCTTCTTCTTCTTCTGGAGAAATCACAGATGAAGTTGTGTCAATTCTACTAAAACATCAAAATAGGAATCGGTTTAGCATAATTCATCTTCTTGATTGCATCCTGTAATGATAGTCGAAACACTACTTTCATTAAAATAAATATAAATTTAATTGAATTTGTCTTCTTCTTATATGTGTTTCTTGTAATATTGATGGTCCTAATATTATATTTGCTGAATTCATTTGGCTCTATATATAAAGAATTTCCACTCTGAAACATTATTTTATATTTGTACTCATCCACACGCACAATATGTTACTACAATATATTTACAATTTTACACCATGATGATGAAGAAAACTCCAAAAATAAATAAATAGAACTAAAGCCAAAACTCAGAAGAAGAGGGTAAGATGGGCATAAGTGATTATATGATGTAACGTGATGATGATAAGGCAGTGATGGATGGATAGTGCGGTCGGTGCAAATTGGTACTCTTGTGTTCTGCTGCTGCTGCTATTGGAAATCACACTGTAAGCCTAAGCCCACCAACATTCGAATTTGTATTCTTTTTAGTGGAAGAATTCAAAGCATTATTAATATATATGTCAGAGGCTTCATTATTGTGCCTTCACGCCTTTTCAATTCTCCTTCAACCATTCATGACACCGTCATATCTTAATCTTGTCGACCTTTTTGGCTCCATTATATTATTTCTTTATATATATATATATATGGTTACCATCCTCGCTTTCCTCATCTACCACTACTATAATACTCATTCATCTTTTCCTCCTTAATTTTCTTCTTTAATTTGTCACCTTCAATGGAACCTGAATCAGATTATACCAGAGATGGCACTATTGACTTTCGTGCCCGCCCTGCCCTTCAATCTAAAACTGGCAAATGGAAGGCTTGCGCTTTCCTTGTTGGTCAGCATCCATCTCTCTCTCTTCAAACGTACTATTTTTCATGTTTGATTACCTACTTGCATGCTTGGCTTCTTCAGTACTTTAATTTCCTTTTATGTATATATGAAAACCCATCTTGAAGTCACCCACCAGGTGCTTGTGAAAACTGGCCAATGGTGATTCCACTGGAGTTGTATATATAAAACCATTATGAAAAGAACAGAGTTCCGATCGGATTTTACTATAATTACTTGTTATGCATATGATACTTGCTGTTGCAGGATACGAAGCATTTGAAAGGATGGCCTTCTATGGGGTTGCTTCCAACTTGGTCAATTACCTCACAACCCAACTCCATGAAGACACTGTTGCATCTGTGAGGAATGTGAATAACTGGTCAGGATCTGTGTGGATCACACCAATTCTTGGTGCTTATATAGCAGATTCTTACTTGGGTCGCTTCTGGACTTTCACTCTCTCATCTCTCATTTATGTGTTGGTAATTAAGCCATCATCTACACACTATAATCATATCTTCAATTCATCTAGATATTGGGTCTCACACTCTCCCTTAATCATCTTTATCTTCCAAAAAGGGAAGACCATGTACACATTTTTGGACTCTACACTGCTACACATTCTTGATTTGTCAGTTGTTGTCATAGCTATATATAGAACAAGACAACCACTTATGATTAAATAGAGGCCCACCATAAAGTTATTTCCTAAACTCAACCTTGATACAACTTATTACGCTAAGAAATTTATATTTATACGCATATTAGAACTTAACAGGCTAATCACCATGTCATTGACAGCAACATATTGCCTGTTGTTCATGTACAGGGGATGATTCTTCTTACTGTATCTGTTTCCTTCAAGAGCTTGAGGCCAGAATGCGCTAATGGCATCTGCAACAAGGCTTCTGCCTCCCAGATTGCATTTTTTTACTCAGCTCTCTACACTATAGCCATTGGAGCTGGAGGAACAAAACCCAACATTTCAACCTTTGGTGCTGACCAGTTTGATGATTTTAACCCCAGTGAGAAAGATCTCAAGGCCTCCTTCTTCAACTGGTGGATGTTCACCTCATTCCTAGGTGCTTTGATTGCCAGTTTAGGCCTTGTTTACGTTCAAGAGAATTTGGGATGGGGCCTAGGATATGGTATACCTACGGTTGGTCTATTATTGTCCCTTATTATCTTCTATGTTGGCACTCCAATATATCGCCACAAACTCAGGACCACCAACAATCCTGCTAGGGACCTCATTCGTGTCCCTATTGCTGCCCTCAGGAACAGAAAACTCAAACTCCCTATGGACCCCTCACAGCTTCATGAGCATCACCTTCAACATTACATTAGCACTGGAAAACGCCAAATCTGTCACTCTCCAGTTCTGAGGTGAGCACTGTGTACTCCAATCAACTAGACTTAGATAAAGTTCTTAAGGTATTTGCTATCGATAAAAACATAACATGTAGATAGAATCTTCTGAAAGAACAAATCATGTTTTTGTTGAAGAACTTCTACTTAATTAAGCCACAAAATTACAGTCGTATCTAATTAACAGCTTTTGAATATCTGCAGTGTGTTACATCAACCATATGATATGGAGGCTGATCCACTAACCTGCATAAGTCTGTGTGTGTTTGTGTCTTTTTTTTTTTTTACTACTAAAAGAGTGAGTAATATTGCTCTATATTCTAAATGGTGGGGGACTATTTCAGCTGAGGCTGAGCATGCTGCTAGTGGCCTAGTGGGGTAGCATAGCATATAGTGAATTTTGGAACCAGAAAAACAAAATGCAATTTCCATCTTTATCTACCACATCAACTTGAGATCTATATCAACTATCTAGAAGATAGTCCACTATCTAAGATTCCAATTTCAACTTGTGATTTGGTCCAATTTAACGTGCATAACTAGGAAGGAAACCCACTATTTAAGGTATGGTAGGTCATTCATCTCAATAATTCGACTTTGGATCCTCTGCCTTAGTTCTCTGGAGTTTCTCTGCCTTAGTTCTCTGGAGTTTCTCTGCCATGCTTTTTAGCGGCGATTTTTTTCGTTGCTAAAGTATGTTTGAATATTATTGCAACGGATGTTACTGCTGCTATAACTTTTGTTTAAATCGTTATTTCAAAAAAGTTATAGCAACAATAATATCCATTGCAAAAACTTTAGCAACGAAAAAAACCGCCGCTAAAAAGCATGGCAGAGAAACTCCAGAGAACTTAAGGCAGAGGACCCAGACGCCAATAATTCCTTCCCATTTCCATAGTTCACATGTACTTCCAAAAGGCCATCTTAAATGACTAGTCACATCTTTCAAGCAAGTTGTTTCTCACACAGGAAATGTCAAAATTTTGTCCTCACCGACACACCAATGTCTCAAAATCATTTTGATACTCCACTAGCTACCTTTTACCATCAAAAAGATATTCGATTGTGAAACACAATTCTCTCCAGTTGCATCATTCGTGCTCGTGAGAAAACAAGAATATTGGAACTTTCACTACTACAACATAGTAGTTATATATTTGATTAAACAAATCGTAAGTTAAAAGAAGAGAACCCTTTTTTTTCTTTTTGTCGTTAGTGAACTTTTAATTTAGTCCTTCATAAATTAATTTTTTCAACTTAGTTTCTCAAGAATTAGTAATATTGCTTTTCAATCCCATTTTCTGATTTTCATTTAAAGGGACTAAATTAAAAGAAATAATTTGTGAAAAACTAAATTGAAAGTTCACCAAAATAGAGTCCTCTTGAATTAAACTTGTGTATACTTAGGTTCTTGAAAATCTTCTGTTGAATCATTTGTGTTGTATATGGGGAGAAACATATTTACAAGATTAATAGAGGAACTGTCACATACACAATAAAAATGAATGTACTGTGGCAATTTTCTTGTATCACTTAAATTAAACGTAGGTAATTAAATTAAACAAACCCTGAGTTAATTAAATGAAACTTGTGCGCTCAGGTTCTTGGACAAGGCTGCAATTAAAGAAGACAGCAGCACAAGTTCCTCAAGTACACCCTTGACAGTAACCCAAGTAGAAGGAGCCAAGCTTATGTGTGGTATGATCCTGATATGGCTAGTGACACTAATTCCCAGCACCATTTGGGCACAAATCAACACTCTTTTTGTGAAACAAGGAACCACCTTGGACCGAAACCTCGGAGCGGAGTTCAAAATCCCAGCAGCCTCGCTAGGAAGCTTCGTGACATTGTCTATGCTTGTGTGTGTGCCAATATATGATCGCTTCTTCGTGCCATTCATGAGTCAGAAAACAGGGAACCCCAGAGGGATCACTCTGCTTCAGAGGCTTGGAATTGGATTTCTGATCCAAATCATAGCCATTGCAATTGCATACGCAGTTGAAGTGAAAAGAATGCATGTGATAAGAACACATGGGTTGGTGGGGCCAAAAGACATTGTCCCAATGAGCATTTTCTGGCTGCTGCCTCAGTATGTGCTGCTTGGGGTGGCAGATGTGTTCAATGCCATTGGGTTGCTGGAGTTCTTCTATGATCAATCACCAGAAGAAATGCAGAGTGTAGGCACAACGTTCTTCACAAGTGGGATAGGTGTGGGGAATTTCTTGAACAGCTTGTTGGTGACAATGGTGGCTAAGATTACAGGAAGGGGAACGAGGAAGAGTTGGATAGGGGATAACTTGAATGACTGTCACTTGGATTACTATTATGGGCTTCTTTTGGTGATATCAAGTGTGAACTTGGTAGCATTTCTTTGGGCATCAAGTAGATACATTTACAAGAGGGAGACTACAAGGGTGAAGGAGGTTCAGTGCACTGTTCAAATGGAGGGTAACCTAACCACTTTGGATGCATCTCTTGGAATACAAGTATGAAAATTTAAAAAGTATTCAGGCATGCATCACTTATATGATATAAATATATAAATATATATATATATAAGTAAAATACGTGTGCAAGGTATGTATTAGAGTTGACCAAGTCATGAGGGATTTTTCTTGTGTAGGTTTAACTTATTAATTAGGTTAAAACACTGAGTTTTCACGTAAGTTGAGCCTACACAAGAATGACTCAAATCATGAAAGGTGGTCTGAATTTGAGTTTTGCCAATTTTGAAATGGTGTGGGGTGTTAATTAGAAATTCAATGTGTAAAAATCATGTTTTAGGTTGTGCTAGATAGCATTTAAAATAGAAAAACAGAAAATGAAGGTGAAAAATGACAAATATATTCAAATAAGTCGAAGTACGTACATCATCATGTTCCACAATTTCATTTTCGTTCTGTATCTTACACACTTCATGAGATATGATTCCTTGGGTCTAGTAGCTGCAGGTATGTGTTTTCTCTTGCTAGCTAAAATAATTACAATATATAAATAAATTTTCGTTTTTTTTCTTTTTTGGGGCCAAATATTAGTTTTATATATTTGTTACTTGAGTTTGTAGATAGACTATCTTGTTTTGTTTGATTTTCCTCTTCTTATTAACTAAGTAACCCATCCATTTGACGAGCAAGAAGAAGAAACCAAATATGTCATCTCCATATGCACATTACATAAGACCTCCAAAAAAAAAGAGAGAGAGAGAGAGAGAGAGAGGAAACTATTATTTTTAAAAATAAAAGTAACCATTTTAGTGCGAGAAGTAAAAAGAAAATTAAAAATTTTCCTTTGAAACAAAAGAAAATTAAAAAATTATTTCTTAAGCATAATTATACTCGCACTCAAAATCTGGTCTACCTCGTACTGATAGGAATTTTTTATCAAACTCTATCTAAAAAAAGATATTTTAAAATAAACAAAAATCTTCAACAATTCAAAAGGATTCCAATTTGTCTTACAAATATTAAACACAGTCTATCTAGCTAGCTGCACTGGATTCTGGAATTAAATTACTTCCGTTCTGCACATAGCATCACAATTTTTTATTGAGTAAACTTACTCTCTGGATACTAAATGATAAATAATAATACGATTTAATCTTCTTAAAGATAATGATATATATTTTAATTTTTAAAAAATTATAATAATTAATTTATTAATCTTTAAACTGTTAGTTATTTATAAAAAAAATAATGAGAGACATTAAATATTAAATAATTCTCCAAATATTAGAAATATGTATTGTTTAATTAGTCCTTAATATATCAATAATGCAAATTGTAATAAACGATAAAATAACTTAATTATATATCAGCACTTAATTATATTTTTAAAGTATGAGTTGTATGAAATAAACTTGTGTGTTAGTATTTAATCATAAATAAATAAATAAATATTTAATATTTTTATATAATTTTTTCTTAATTTATCTAATACCTATTTTTAAACTATTAAATTAAAAAAATCATGAAAATGATAGAAAAAAATATTAAGATATTTATACTATCTTAAAAATTGTAGCTAAATATACTTCAACATACAATCAATAAACAAATTAACACTCATATATAATACTTTTATAACATATACAATATATATTATATTTCTCACTTACAAACAACAAAAATTTAAATATTTTTTTTAACAACTCGAAATGTCAACTAAATAATTATGTTTATAGAACACTTAATAACTTAAGTTTTATTTTGATGGGATTTTAAATTTAAAAATATTATATTATATAATATTTCTCACTTACAAACAACAAAAATTTAAATATTTTTTTTTAACAACTAGCAATATCAACTAAGTACTTAAGTTTATCGAACACTTAGTAATTTAAGTTTCATTTTGATGTGATTCTAAATTTAAAAATATTATATAATATTTTTTACCAACAAGTTTGTATACATATAGGTGATTTCGTTTATAATTTGTTATTATTTTTTTCATGTACACAAATAAATGTTATTAATTCTGATGGAAGAAATATTTTTACATGTAATTTAAAATATTAAATCAATGAACAAAAATATATTGAATTAAATAAGTAACAAAAACAAAGAGATAAAGAAAGACCACATAGACAAATCTTTATTAGAGAAAGTAATTTAATTAATCTTATAAAAAAATTCTTATAGAATACAACTCTATAATTATAAAAACATTTAGCAAATGACCAATATTAATATATTAGAGTGGAATACTATCAAACAAAGGTGAATTACTATGCGTTAAAAATATATTTAAATTTGTGTGGCTTGTAAGAAACAAAATATATGTTGCATATGTTGTAAAAGAATTATATAAGAGTGTTGATTTGTTTACAAATTATGTATTTGAAATGTTGCATATATTTAGCTACAATTGCTATGATAGTAAAGATACCTTAATATTTTTTCTATCACTTTTATAATGTTCTTTTACTTTAATAGTTTAAAAATGGATGTTAGATAAATTAAAAAAATTATATAAAAATATTAAATATTTATTTATTGATTTATATTTAAGTACTGATATATAACTTTATTTTCTACAAGTTATACTTTGAAAGTATGTTTAAGTATTGATGTATGATTAAATTTTTTTACCAATTATTATAATTTAGATTGTTTGTATTCTAGAAATTAAAAAGTATGTATTTTTAATTTTTTTTAGAGATTATTTACCATTTAACGTCTCTAATTATCTTTTTTATTAATAACTAACGACTTAGAGACTAACAAATTAATTATTATAATTTCTCAGAAATCAAATATGTATTATAATTTTTTAAGGATTAGATTGTATTATTATTTATTTTTGAAAACCAAAAAATATTTTTTTATTTACACATGTATTCTATTTATAGATTGACACATTTTGTAAGTTTTCAAAGCAGCGTGCTTTGTCTTAGGAAGATGTATCCAATCATGCTATGTAGACAAGAAGAGTCCAAACAATACGCAACACACAAAACTATAAATGTAATATATTTTTATATGGATATATAAAAATTAAACTAAATAAAAATTAACCATAAACTTTTATATTATATATATGAAAAAAAATATGAATTTATATATTACACTTTTCAATGATGCTTAAATTTTTGTATCTATTTTTGAAAATCTTGGTACAATTATATAAAATAAAATTTTATTACTATTGAGTTGTTCATAATTTTAAGAAGGTTAGCATTAAATTTTTAAGTTTAGCTTATTTATCTAAATAGGTTTTAATATGTTGATTAAATATGTTTATTTAAAAAATCTTAATAATTGACACTAATAAAATTATTATTTGATTTCAAAGCCATTTCATTTCACTTTATAAAGAGGAGATACAAAGTTTAATTTTTTAAAAACTTATTTATTGATAGGAGTTTTACTTGAACATTTTAAAGGAATTAATCTTAAATTTAATATGATTTGAGAATATTTCAATTTTTTTAAAAAAAATTATTGACAAGTCAAACAATACCAATTATAATCATTATTTCATCGCATAAATTTTCACAAAAAGTCGATTAAATATTTAGATGAGTCACCAAAAATAAAAATCAAAGAGGGTGAGAATTATAGGTGAAATTACTTGACGAAATTTGTTTTATAGAAGAGTATATGAAAATAGATTTTTTTTAAAAGCAAAATAAAGTTGTAAGGAGGCATGAAATTAATTGTCCAATTCATACACACACACATACACACACACACACACACACACATATATATATACACTTTGTATTGCTAAATCTTATATTTAATTGGGGAAATTTGAAGTTAGATTATATTAAAAATACTGATTTTGTAGATGTCAAATAATCTAGCTGTCTATATATATATATAGCATATAACGACATATGGAGAAGTCATACATAATTGTTTTGGGTTTGACTTAACAGAAGGTAACACTTGATAGTCCATACTCCCTTACGAGGTCATTTGAAATTTGTTAAGAAACCATCTTAATCTTATACTACTTGAGTCAATGGCGTTATCTTAATTCCATTCATCTTTAAATGAATTTCAATGTCACCCACACAAATGGCACTATCCTAATTCCTACTCTCAGTACAACATTACTAGAGTCAGTCATTTTATCAATCAATCAATCTTTGTTTTTGAACTTATAATCTCCAAATAATTAATGAGCCTGCCCATACCTTTTTGACTTTTTTTATTAAACATATATATAAATTAATGTGCATCGATCCCATATGTGTGACTTAGGAGAGGAAATTTAATTTGTCCTTTTACTGAGCGTGATCATTGGGAATAATTAACTTTGAAAGAATGAACAAGCTAGTAGTTCAATGTGAAACCAATCAACAGGTTGAAATATGCTCTTTTGAAACTTGAGCGGAAATATCAGTTTCCAATGTTAAAAGCATTCAACCTCATTGAAAATGTCAGCTATATATACTGAGAATTTTTATACGATTATTGATTAGTGGCCATTGACTTCGTTTAAATTTAAAGCCTCATGTTTTTCATAGAAGAAAAAGCTCTCATCTATGGACCAGAATTTCTATAATCTCTGCAGTAGCTTACCTGCCCAAATTAAAAGATCCCTATAAAATGCATGCAATTATGATCAGTGACTCTATTTTGTTTACGAAAGTACACAATCACGCTTTTAAATTTTGGGCAGAAATTAATTATAGATAAAGGAATATGATCTTTACGTAGGACCCCATGTTACCATTGAAGGAAGCAAATTAATGGACCTATGTGGCTATGTCCAAGTCGACTTGGTAAAACATCACCTAACAATTATATATACAGAAATGGCATTTACTGTAACAAAAAAAGTTTATCTATTTTTACTGCGACTAAAAGAAACAAATTTGAATCTGCATATATATATATATATATATATATATATATATATAATATTTGCATGCATGTGTCAATTAATTTTTTTGTGTAGACTGATGAAAAGCATAATTAAAATTACAAAACTTGCTATAATTGCATGCACACATCACAAGCGTTCTTCCAGTACTGAAATCCTTGATTAATCATAAGCGTTTTCTGTTTTATTAATTATGTGAGAAAAGTATGGGAGATTCGTTACACACTTGATCAGACTTCACATATTCCAAATTGAAATATATGTATGTTTTTTTATTCAGCATGGTCTTCACTTCACTTTCTATAGCTAACACAATCAAAATATAAGAAAATTATTCTATAGTTATAGCTTTATTTATAGGGTAAAATATAGTTTATAATGTTCCGAGTATTATGTGATTTGCGGCATTAGCACTTTGGCTCTTCCTGTGCTCTTCTGTTTTAGAAATTTTGAATGAAAATTAATCACTTAAATATGTCCTAAATTTTATTTTCTCCACAAAAATTCCTAATTCCCTTTGCTATAAAGATCAAAATCTTTTTCTTGGCCAATGAGTCCCTTATCATGCCAATTAAAACCTTAAATGACACACACAAGTGGTTTGTGGTACTCAAACTCATCATGGATTGGCTAAAAATGATGATGATGATGATGATGATATATATATATGGTGAAGAAATTGAGTTGTGGTTTATGTTATGAGTTTTGTTTAGCCAATAAGGTATATCGGTTTTTATTGCATAAGAAATATACAGAGAAGTTAGGAATGTAAGATAATTTAAAGTAATCTTAGAATTTATTAATTATTTTAAACCTATATATCATTAAAAAGAAAATCTAATTTAAGCAAATTAAATAAGAAATACGTAGGGGGAATTAAAAAAGGAGGATGTGGCTGTACTTCAACGACTTGCAAAAGTTAAAACATAAAAAAGAAGACACGAACAAAGCAAAAGAATAGAAAGCTTCTTTTGTTTTTTTTTTTTTTAAACACCTTTTAGGTTTTCAAAGATTTTTAAATTTTTTTTACGATTAATTTTATCTTTGAAATTTTAAATTACAATCTATTATTATTTAAATTATTAATAAAAAATAATAGTATGACATCTAATATTATGTACTTAAAGTTAGTATGAGTCAATATTTTAACATTATATTTAATATCACGTTATCATTTTTTTAATAATTTGTATGGATCGGATGAAATCGATTATAATTTAAAATTTTATAATAAAATTGATTATAAAAAAATTTTAAAAATAAAATTAAAAATTAATATTAAATTTAGAGACATAAAAAATAGTACTTTTACCTTCTTTTTTTTTTTTTAAGGTAACTCAACTGCTCCTTTTGACGGGGCCAAAAAGATTGAAAAATTGAAAATTCCATGTGATGTAGAACCTTTAAAAAATTGTTGGCGGTGAGAGTAAGATCAAATTGTTTTGTTCCAAAGGAAATTCATCAGTACGTTTATTCTTTTTGGTAAACATTGGTACTATATATAGTACTATGAACTTAAGCCATGTACTAAACAAATTAACAAAAATCCAATATTAAGCGACTGATTTTCTTTTTGTTTTTTCACAGAATTTAATCATAATTATATACATGTAACTTATAGTAGGATTTTCGTAAATTATGTATAATAAATACTGATAATTAATATCAGCAATATTCGGAGATCTTAGTCTATAAGAAATAATTTAAATTATTAGTTAGATGCAGGTTCTTTATATAAATTGAATAATTGAAGAAATTTCTTACTTGTGGTGAAAGGCAATTATATGATTGTTCCAGGCACTAACTAGAAATTAGGAAAATGTTTGAAAATATATAATATAGAAAAGAGTGGTTACCATAAAGTAAACCCCGCGTTGCTTAAAATGAGAGATTCTGAACTTTGAATAAACTTACCAAATTATTTAGACTCTACTTTTGTATCAAATATGGATCAAGTCAATTTTCATGATGCTAGCCTCAACCTTTGTTTAACTTCTGGAATATGTAAATTAAAAAGCAGTCAAATTTTGCCTTCTCTTTTTTTTTTGTCTTAAATAATTGCTCTGTTGTACCGCATTACACAAATATCAAATATAGTACCACATCAAAGCGTTAAGCTGGGACCCTCAACCCTTGACAAAACACTTCACATACCAACAACCACTTTGCTTCCAACAACAGTGAACCCCTTTTTATTATTTTCGTTTTTTTTAAGAAATTTTCAATGTCTATGCGAAATTTAGATTTTTAGTATTAAAAAATAACAATGAGATAAAGATAGAGACAATAACATAACAGTGTGATCGAGAATGCAGGTTTAGAAAGGAAGAAATATTGGGGTGTACTCAGCATGCACTTTCCAATTAATGGTGTACGTGTTAGGTTACCTGCCGACCCTAAAAAGCACCTTGAGATGTTAATTCCATTTTCCAAGCCCAACCTCATCTCTCTCTATATATATACATCAATAGCACCACATTGCATGCACAAGACAAAGCTCAAGTCACAACACCTAGCCTCACACAATATATTCTTCAATCTTGATGGCTTCTTGTTGTAGGTCAGGGATGAGTTGGTGTCTCCTTCTGGTGTTGTTGTTAGGATGTGGTGCAATTTCAAATGCACAACTTTCCACAGGGTTTTACTCCACTTCTTGTCCTCAACTCCCCAACGTAGTCAAATTCGCAGTGCATTCTGCCATTTTCAACGAACCTCGCATGGGTGCTTCTCTCCTTCGCTTGTCCTTCCATGATTGCTTTGTCAATGTAATTTTTCTAATTAATCTCTACTATTCGCTTGCATGCAATTATTTATATGTGAATTCACACGTGGTTACATATAATTGGAGCAGGGATGTGATGGTTCCATTTTACTGGATGACACGTCGAGAATGAGGGGAGAGAAGAACGCAGTCCCAAATAAGAACTCAGCACGTGGCTTTGAAGTGATCGACAACATCAAGTCAGAAGTGGAGAAAGCGTGTCCAGGTGTCGTCTCCTGCGCTGACATTCTAGCCATCGCTGCTAGAGACTCCGTTAAGATTGTATGTCCATTTATTTACCTTCATTTCCACACTCAAATTATTTACAATGAACAAGTTGCAGCCTGTGTTAGAGTTTAAACAAGATTAATAATTGGAGAATCTTTTATATATGATTATAAAATATTAAGACAAATTGCTCTCACATTTTTTAATATTAGATAATTTTTAAATTTGTGTGAAATTTCATCATTTTCAGCTTGGAGGGCCTTATTGGGACGTGAAGCTTGGGAGAAGAGACTCTAGAACGGCGAGCTTGTCAGCTGCCAATAACGGCATCCCTCCACCCACCTCTAACCTCAATCGACTCATTTCCAGATTTAACTCTCTTGGTCTCTCCATCACAGACTTAGTCGCTTTGTCTGGTATATATATATATATATATATTCCTCACTTTCATATAAACTAAACTTATATCTAATTAGTCGCTTTGTCTGGTATATATATATTCCTCACTTTCATATAAACTAAACTTATATCTAATTTTTATTATTAAATTTTTCAATTAAAATAAGATATATAAAAAAAAATTTATTAAAGAATTAATCATAAAAGAAATAAATTTGATTGAAGAAGTCAAAAGCAAAAATATAAATTAGCCTTCCTTACATAAACTAGCATGTTGTGACGAGGTTTGTTTTGACTTCATTAAAACCAGGTGGACACACGATTGGACAAGCTAGGTGCACAAATTTCAGAGCCCACGTTTACAATGAAACCAACATAGATCCCTCATTCGCTCGCACGAGACAATCAAACTGCCCAAGATCCTCAGGTTCAGGGGATAACAATCTGGCACCTCTTGATCTTCAGACTCCTACGTATTTCGACAACGCCTACTTCACCAACCTTGTTCAGAACAAAGGTCTCCTTCACTCCGACCAGGAGCTCTTCAATGGCGGCTCCACCGACTCCATTGTTCGCCGTTACAGTACCAACCCATCGTCTTTCGCTTATGATTTTACGCAAGCCATGATCAAGATGGGTGACATCAGTCCTCTCACTGGCTCCAATGGTGAGATCAGGAAGAACTGTAGGAGGGTTAACTAATTCCCTCTTTATTGCTAATTGCGTTGCACAAGTTTTTCTTGTGTCAATCTCATTCTTCCCAGTGTTGTTATTCTTGTACCGTCACATCGTCATCTGTTACGTTCTTTTTTTTTTTTTTAATTTGTAATTTTTCCCCCTTATGATTTTAATATATAGCGCAAATATATTAATGCATGTTCGTCACTATATAATAGCCTAGCTAGCTATCTTGACAAATAGTCACATGAAGCTCAACCAAATTCTAAGCACAATTGACTCCTCCTGTAAATGAATAAATTAAATTATTTGTTAAAAAATTTGAAATTTAAAATCAACGACAAAGTTATTTGGCTACAAGCTTAATTAGTTGAGGCTTGAAGCACTCCAGCTATGACAAAATTTTAGTAATACAGACGTACTCTGTCCATTTATTATTAGTTATTTATCAATATATTAATTAATGTATTATTAGTCATTTTTTTATGCTGGAAGAGTAGCAAGAAATCATGAAATATGAAATGCATAATATATATACTCACCGTTTTGCATAAGACCCAATATATAGCTTGTTGCCCTGTAAATTGCAAAGGGCTTTGCAGCATGTCGAGTATTCTCACGCTATAAAATAATATTTTCAAAACAGTGCAACAATGAAAGAGAACAATGGTTGAGAAACTTAATATTTATGCCAACATAATAAAAAAAATACAAGTGTATTAATTAATATTAATAATTAATTAATAATGAATTAAAGGAATACTAAAAATTTAGTACTACTGAAATTTTGTTCCTCTAGCCAGCCTAAGTAATCATGAAAATGATTAGTTCTTAAAAACAGTTATTGCGAATATGAATCTTAGTATTTCTGTCAAATGACTAAAGGAAGGATGTTATATAAAAAAAACAACTTGCAACAAGATTTTTATTTTTAGAATTAATTTATTATTTCCATTGTACATTCCCTAATTTGAAAATTAAAAAAATAAGATGTTGGATCTGGAAACAAAAGCTGATTATAAAAGCCCAATATTGTTGGGTTTAATGGAAGCCCAAAACATTTGTGTAC
This sequence comes from Senna siamea, assembly GCA_031216115.1. NCBI lineage: Eukaryota > Viridiplantae > Streptophyta > Magnoliopsida > Fabales > Fabaceae > Senna > Senna siamea. The sequence goes on along the minus strand of CM062367.1, from coordinate 9,581,682 downwards.
TTATGACCCAAAATACACAAATACACACACAACTTTGTGAACATGGCTGTACACAGTTAAATCCGTATTCTTTAGCATGCTATGAATTTTTAATTAAGTTGTTACTGCGAGAATCTCTTGATAGTTAATATTTTCATATTTCTTATTAAAACAGATAAGTGAGATCACACTGTAATTTTTATGTATATAAAAAGATCCGTTTGGAATCTTACATAAATATGCATTGTAATCAGTGAATCTCACAAGTGTTTATGTTTGATATACGTAATTATTTATATTTTTTTCATTTAATTTTTTAATTAAAATAAAATATATAAATAAATTTTTAAAAGTAATCAATAAAAAAATAAATTATATAAAATCTATCTGTAAAACTGTGAGCAGTGAGAAATGTAGTAATTATATATATAACATTGTGATTGACAACTCAATCGGGCAATTTCATATTGTAATGGCTAACAATTAATTATAACAACCTTATCTACGAGTAGTAGTCAACCCACTACAAGCCATGGCAGCAGGAAAACCTCATATTTCTTCAACGTCATGTGGCTACGACGAAATTCTTAATTAGTTACACTCAGATTCTTTAGATTGTTTAATTGATGAGCAATAAGGTTCTTTTTTTTTTCAATTTATTTTCTTCAAGGTGCTCTTTTCTCTGCAGTAATTTTCTTTTCATCATATTAGGCCAAAATGCGAAATTATTTTCTTAGTTTCAATTTTGCAATATATATATATATATATATATAGGTTCTGCTAACATTAACAAATGTTGTTAGTGTTTTAGATGAAAATATTAATGAAAAGAATATGTTACATTGCATGAAATTAAAATTCCTCACAAGTCTTCAGTTACTTTTTAATTTATCAGTAGAAAAACTTCTTTGCATTTTAACTTCCTCATATTCAAATATAAAACCTTTCTATGTTATATATATATATATATATATATATATTTATATATTCCTTGTTTTGTCTTTTTTCAAAGTGAGATTTTCCAGCGAAACATGTTGGAGATTAGCTTAATTAATTAATTAATTAATTATGTGAGACACTTTTTACTTAGTACTTACCTAACTTTAAAAGGTTTAATAATTAAAGAAGTAGAATCTATTGCTTTATTTAAAACTTGAAGATAATTAGAAATCCGAATCAATCAATCTAACCGCAATTTTCGTTAATCATTACTCACAAAATCATAATGACATTGAGATGATTGGTTCAGTATTCGCGTTGACTTATAACTGTTGCAATATTAATAATAAATGTTAAAAGAAAAAGGGTACCATACATAAATATTAAAAGAGGTAATGCACTTGCATAGGAAACCTACGACAAATTCATTTGTTAAAATGTAACTTTGTTTCTAATAATTTTGCATTTGTTAAACTATATATCTATTTCTCAACATTGGCAACACATGCCTCCCTGTTTTGCTTTACGTTTACAATTGTTAATTCATTTGCTTCTTATATATATTTACTTATTTTAGTATTTTTTTTCTTAATGACATGAATTTGATTCCTAGAATATGTTGATTTAAAATCCTAATTAATAAGTTTCACCCAATACATTGTCTTCAATATTTACTTATCTTACTGTAAAATTTCTTGTTAGTGTAATAACGAAAGGAAAAATGAAAAGCTATATTAAGAAGTTGATCGCATCATTTTCATTATTATTCTTTTTAAAATTTCGACATCTCTTTTATTTTCATAAATTAAGAATAAAATGCAAATTATATATGTTAAAGTCTTGTGACAAGTAGGTTAGCTTTGTTATTAAGGTATAACGATATGAAAAAACCTATTCAACCTTTTCTTGTCCTCTAGTAGTAATTATTTACAAGTTAAAGAAAAAGAAACTTTTGCAAAAGTTAAAAATTAAATATTTTAAGGAAAAATTATATTTATTAAAATTTTATATTCATGGCTATATCATTTAATTAATAAAGTAATAAATTTAATTAATAAAAATAAGTTGTTTAATGAATAAACTAATTCATTAAAACAATAAATTGATTAACATTTTATTTTATTAATTAATTATTAATAATAAATATTTATAATTATCTAATAGGTAAACATATCATTTTTAATAATTTAGCAATCAAAAACATTTTTTCTTATAAATTTTCTAAACACAAATACACTTATCAGATATTAATAAAAATATTTTTCAATTAAATTTTTTAAACATAAACTGATTTTCTCTGGCAACACTTTTTTCTCAAACTTTATTTCTGATTTTAAAAACAATTCCAAATGGCCCCAAAGAGTGTATATATTAGATATCAATATAAAATGAATAGCTACTCGTAAGATTATGAGGATCGAATATATATTAATTAAAATAGCTTCATATACCCATCGAAATTTAATTTGCTGAGCCCGGCCGAAACAATAAAGTTGTGACTAGTGATATATTATTGTAAAATCATACATGCATATTATATATAAGGTTAATTAATCAAGTGATAGTAAGAAAAATATAATTCATATAAATCTCAAAAAATTGTTATAATACAAATTCTTCTAAAAAGTTAAACTCTTTGTAATATCTTTTTATTTATAATTAGTTTAGTGCATATATAATTATGCTCCATTGATAAAATCAATGTGGTAATTATTGTGATCATGCTGGCAATCGGAAAGTGAGTTGAGTGAGATCCAAGATTATGCATGCTCAATGAATAATAGCTTAAACCTTGGGAGTCCTCTATCACATGTATTTGACAAGTTCGAGATTCAGAAATAAATGATACACCGAAACCTAAGTCCTAAACCTAACTCGTCTCATTAAATTAATTAACTTAATTAGCTTCAAGAAACATATATATATTCAATTATTTTCTGTACTGATCAACTGAATACAGCCATTAATTAATTATATATATTCATGAGTTTCAGATTCATCTCTCTTTGTTTCCCAGGCAGGTATATAGGAAGCCAAAATTTTCTCGTGGTTTCAATAATTAAAAAGAAAAAAGAAAAAAAACTACACATTTGGTTCAAATACAAGGAATGAAGGTTTGGGTTACATCAAGTTGTCAACACCAGAAAGATGCCAGGAGTTTAAGCAATCATGACATGGGACCAATACATGTCACATCTAGAGAGACCTTTAATGGAAATTTCTGAACTATCATCAGAGCGTGGCATTTGTATTCGTGTTTTTAATTTACAACTGTGCTCATCATGCAGAAAAAGAAAGCTCACTCTCCTAATAAAATAGAATTAGAACAGTACGATTGATTAGTGGTCTTTTCTTCATACTTCTTGCTTATACGACTAGGACTCATCTCTTTGCGACTCCACAAGAGCAAACTCAAATCCTCACGCCAAGGAAACCCATTATTGGGAAGATATATATAGAGCAAGCTAGCTGGCATTAATATATATAACATCACCATCCTACATCTACTTCACCCACAAAGTATTTGTTATATATTCACCTCTCTCAAATATGATTACATATTAATAAATGCTCATTATGCACCAAGTATAACTATTCACTGATACTTGTTATTTACATAGTCTAAATTATATGCAGTAAAATCCATATCTCTAAAATATCTAAATGTTTAGCTATCCTTGGCTCAGTAAACAAACCCTAAAACTTTTCTTACGTTTCAAATCTAAAATTAATTAAGTTCTCCTTAGTCATAAAAAATTATTTCTACCCAGATTTAATTTCATAGATGTATATATGGCTTGTTGGAATATATGTGATCCCTTTATGATCAGTGCCAATTAAGGATCTATATATTTAATTAGTTAGTAAGAGAACTTGGAAAGTGAACATAATTAAGGAAGGAAAATAATATAGTAAATGAGTGAGTAAGATGGAGATCAGTTTCAACTCAGAAAATAACTATTAACTGATATATGAAGATTGTAAAGAACTACTGATGATGCATGATTGAGGAGTTATATATATATATATCACGATCGATAAACAAGCACCAACAGAAAAATTAATTAGTAAAAGTGACTAAGATTGTCAACGTACACTTTACTTCTACTTATAAGTTAGAACAATTAATATCAAATAATACAAAGGATGGAAATTAAACAGTGTAGTATAGTATAGTGACAACTAATCTGAAATAGAAATTAAAAAAGCTGAATTGTTTATGCTTCCCATATATATATATAAACCAAATTTCTCCCCACAAGTTAATTCTAACCCAACATGGTGAAGCTCACAAGCTTAATTACCTTTTGTCTCCCGCAACTTCAGACAGCAATTTGGATACTTGAGTGGCACGGATTAGCATGTTTGATACAAAACCAGAGATGGCACGTGCAAATTTATTTCCCATACCCAACAATACTAGCAAACTCATATGATATCGATCTCTCTTCCCAACTCAATTACCACCAGTACAAACATATATATATATATTTCTCGATATCCAAATTCCAATATTAATATTAATTATGCAAGGTTGTTCTTTAATTTCCATTAGTTACTACATAATTAATTAATGGAGGGACAATTTGTCCGCTTAAAAATATTAATTGGGACTAGCTAGGGCGAAAATAATGCAGGAGGGAAGCAACTTCATCAAATGTGTGGCAACAGAAGACACGGAAGAAAAAATTTACATTGAATTAACCATATACTTATAAAGGGGAAAACTTGGGCATTAATATGGATTAAGACATTAATAGTATAGCAAAAGAAGAAGAAGAAGCATACAGCCCATAACAATTAATCTCCAATATACTAATATACTCTCCTTTTTCCTTACTTTATTCCCCTTGCTGCATGCATAGTAGATATTGAAAAATAAATGAAATATTTATTATTTTCAGTCTTGAAAATTTAACCAAAATAGGAAATATGATCACTTGAAATAGTGGTATAATTATTGGTGGGAGCCCTCTGTTGGACTTGGGTGTAAATGGGAGAAGAGGAATTAGAAGTAGGAGGAAGAGGAAGAGGAGGCGGAGGAGGTGGTGGTGGCGGTGGCGATGGCTGCGGTGGTGGTGGAACAGCGATGGAAATTGCAGCCCCAGAAGAATTAGGAAGGATTGTAGGAATATTATGATGATGATGATGATGATGATGATGAGAGGAGGGTATGATGTTAGTAGTAGTAGCTTCCCTAAGTTTGCATTTAAGTATTTCAGCCCTTACTGCATTAAGTTCAGCTTGTAAAGATTGAACTTGCTGTTGCAAAGCAGAAATTGCACCCATGCATCCGTACACTGGGTCTCTTAGCCTCACATTTGCCTCGTAAACTAGACTATTTGCTGCATCTGCTCTTTGACTCTCTGGTACCTCCTAAAAATTATAACCACACATACATATATACATAGCAAAATTCATTACTAATTTTATTTTGGTCACAAAAATTAATTAAATCCGAATTATTTTAAAGCAAATATATATATGATGATATGATTAGTTAGGGTTTAATTTATTGTACCATGAGCATCTTGGAGACGTTGCTAGCACCGAAGACTTTGTGGACAGAAGCAAATTTTTGAGGCTCATGAGGGGAAAAATAAGGAGAGAAGGGGCATTCTTGGGCACATCTTCGTCTCAAAAGCTTACATGCTGCACAAGGGGTTATGGTATTTAGGGTTCCAGGAGGACCCAGCATGTGTCTTCTTCCCATATTTGGCCAAGACACACCTCCTTCCCTCTTGATCTTCTTCCCTATCTCATCAAAATTTTCCCTGTGTATATATGAAAAGAACCACAATTTTTGAATATTTATTACCAGATTAACGAAAACGACAAATAGTTGCCTAATATTAAATCTTTTTTAATTAAATTCAGAGAAGAAATACCTATTTGAACTTAATTTGATCATCACCAACTAATAATTAAATTATACTACTTAGGCCTTGAATCTATACATCTTAGAGCATATATATAACCACTGTTTGAAAAAATTGATTGGAGATGGTGGATATATATAGAAAAGATATAAAGAAGCTGAGAGCTAATTAAGGAGAGGAGATCATTCTGTGACTTACCTTTCTCTGGACATTCAGGCATACTCTCAGTATGAACTATGAACTATGAAGTGGTAGTTACTTTGGGAGAGAATAATGAGAGAAAGAGAGAGAGAGAGAGAGTCCAAAAGGGAAGAGAAAGAAAGGAAAATAAGAGTAGAAAATGAGTGTGCTTAAAAGGCAAGGTATACAAACAAAAGCGGTCCAACTATATTTAATTTCAAAAATAGACAAAATGAATATAAATGTATATATTTATTATATTGACACCAAGATATAATACTAGATGGATAGATTGAAGCTGAAAGAGATGAGAGACAAATATGGGTAAAAAACGTAAATGTTTCGATCCTCTTACACTCTAGGATTTAAGGAATTTTATAAATAGTTTTTACATATTTTTTTTACTATTCAAATATATTAATTCTAAAATGAAAAAAAAGTTAGATTCAAATTAGTAAAAAGACCAAAATTAAAATTTTCATATTTCTTCCTTTGTTTTCTTCTTTTCCTTATAATCTAATCATAACTTTAATTACGAATCAGGATATGAATCTGAGCACTGGTCTCCGAAGACGTTCAATCATGGAGGAAGAAGAGAGAGAGTATTTTTAATTTTTATGAAGCATACATGCCAGCTCTATTACTGCTTGCTCACGTGTGAGTTCTTAAATGTGTTTGACTTTCTAAATAAACTTTGTGATTCCATTGCCGCCATGCACGTGGTTCTTGCTTCTTACTGAGGACAAACCTACCAACTTGCTACTCTTTTTATACTATATATATGATCAACAAACTCACCATGTTTCTGTGTTAATATATATTGCTTAATTAATTACTCACTGCACGGACTTCATAAGTCATATATATATGATTTTGAGTTTTTTGTTGCCTACTTGATATTTTTAATGATAATTTTATCCGTTTTTAGAGTTTATTTTAATATTATTGTAATGAATATTATTACTATTATAATTTTTATTTAAATAATTAATTTAAAAAAATTATAATTACAATAATATTTATTACAAGAAAAATGCCAAGTTCCATTGATTCACTGTACAATATTCATACATATTATTTATACATATATATATATATATATACACACACACACACACACTTCTACATTATTTAGAAATATAATTCTGCTAGCAAGCTATCTTGTCCAAATCAATCGAATTAATCCATTTTGATCTCTAGCTTCTATCTTCATAAAAGATTAGTGACTCCATTAGATCAATACTAGTCCTCAACATCATCATCGTCATATATATTCTTTATGACGATTGATATATATATATATATATATATACTAATTGACAAATAGAAATATAATCTACTCTTTTGTCTATTTTTATATACATACATGTGTGTGTTAATTAATTTGCTAAGGTTTAGTTTCCTCCTTAACTTATTTAATTAATTGCTTGATCTCTTAATTGGGCAAGTATTAATTAATTAGCTGAAAATATAGATCACAACTACCCCACAGATCATTAATATAATTCAAGATATTTAAAATTACATATAGGATTAAGGCATATATATATATGTATGTATATCCATGCATGACACTCTTATTTGTTAATGTCTTGATGTTCATGATTACATGAAATTGCTTAACATTAATCTTCTAAACCAGTTTGAGAAACGATTCCTCCTTAAAATTATGTCACTGCATTAATATACAAGTATATGTGACAATAAGGGTTGTGGGGGAAAAGATTGGACACCTTTCAAGATAAGTTGATAATGATCTTTAGAAAAAGACTTTTGTAATGTGTGATGGATAAACATTGATGGATGTATTAAGTATATATGCTCATTTGGGACATCTCACCCAGCAAGCTTTTCATATTGGAGAAATCATTTAGTTTAGTTTGACATGTAAGAATCAAGCACAGTGATTTGATTTTAACATGCTCTAATTTTGCATTCCAATCCCTCCAATTGTATAATATGACTAAGACAGTTAACTGTATAACTATATTTCCTTCTCACACACACACTCACATTAGTATTTTTCCCTTGAAGCACACCTTAGCATAACACAAAGGAACCAAAACCTCCCGTTTTAATTGCATATATATATATATATATATATATATGATGTAACACCTACAATCATTCTAGTTAGTCCACCTAGCACTAATTTAATATTGTACTTTATCTCACAAACCCTAAACCCTAACCCTATTGAATTTGCTATGTCTTACCAATGACTTTCTTTTAAGGACAAGGCTTGTGAAATTTTTTTAAGCATTAATTTGTTAGTAGATTATTTAATAAAAAATGTAATAAAGACCCAATATAATAATATATTATACCATAGAGAAACCTTTATTTAGCATAATTTTATTAAATGTTTTATGGTGAAAGACCTATGTAATTAAATTTTGGGCATTGTTAATTTTAATTATTGGTGTGGGATATATATTCATAATGAGGAGTGATCTATCAAAGTGGGTGGTGAAAGAGAGAAGGAGTGTATTTGGAAAAATTGAAAGGGGTTGGGTTGGTATTATATATAAATATGTAAATTACGTAAAAGAAATGCTTAGACTCTAAGCAAATGGCACCATCCATTCTTGTTTGACCCGTATTTTATGGCTTACAAGTCGCCCTATTCTCCTCTCAGCTTCCCCAACCTAACTTTCATACACACACACACACACATTGAAAAAAATATGTTAATTTTTCTGCCTTAGTGCACCAAAATCCAGAACACCCACCACCATGATATTCTATATACTGCATTAATATTCCTCTGAACAGGTTGGCCTATTGAATAATGCCACAGAATCTCTCTCTCCTTCTTAATATATATAATGTTGTACTTGAAATACTCTTGGTTCGAACCATGAACCAATTTCAATTTTTGTTTTTTTAATAGCAAACAAACATTCGCTTCTAAATAGAAAGTCTTCATAAGGGTCAATAATGTGTATGAAACTAAGTCTTGTCAAAATATATACTAATACTAGCTTGATGAAGTTGATGAAGGAAGGAGATGAGTTATTTAGGGTTGGTATATATGCAAAATTAGTGGCTGATAGATATAAGATCTATTTAACTATGAGTTTGTCTCCAGTGAGGTGACCTCCCATTAGTTGCTTTATTTTTTAAAAAACTTTTTTCTCTCTCCTCTAAAATAGGAGAGAGATAGACTATTAAAGGTGAATTTGATTGACCATGCACGAGAACTTTGATTTCATTAATTTCTAAAATTCAATCTTTTTTTTGTTTACAAATCTGATTGGTTTAGATATTTAATTTTTAGTTTGTTCTAATTCTGATAATTTATGGTTATAACCGTTAATTATCCACGTCACTTTAAATTATAAGCCGCATGTAATCACTATATATTAAAATGTATTTATTTTTTGGGATCACGATAACACATTTTTTTTTTTTTGCTTTATTGGGCGATTAATTATCTCACTGATAGATTGCATATTGTTTCTAGATGTGGGCAAATATAGGGCTAGGATCGATTTGGATTTGACCATGGTAATAATATTTGAACCAAAATGTGAAGATACGTTTTAACTTAGATAATTGTGGATTTTTATAAGTTGCTAAGAAAATTTCTGAACTTTAAATTTTTTTCCTCCAAAACACTAGCTAAAAGCACTTGTCCCCATTAATTATCAAAACTTTGATGATATAATAAATTACATGTCGTTTTTTTTGTCAACCTTTTAAAATTGAGATTGTTAATTACACTTTTTGTTAACAATAGTAGACAGAAAAAGTTAACTCCTAACAAATATTATAAAGGTGTAATTAGTAAACTAAAATGACAAAAACAACTCATGAGGATGGGTCTTCATATATATATGCTTAAATTAACTAAATCAAAAATCTTAATTATCCTCAAGAAATAGTTGTTGGTTAATGAGTAAAGGTGTTAATTACCATAGGTCATGCTGATAGCTTCTTGATCCATCAGCTTCAAGCTTCCTGATGATTATCACATTATAAAATTACACAGCTTTAACAGTTCTTATTGAAACCTTTTTTTGTTGATATGGATAAATACTACTAAAGGTTTAATAAAAACATTAATGAAAAGATTTTATATTGCAAGCTTTTTGCATTTTAGCTTGACCTTTCTTAGACATTGTTAACTTGACTTTATTTATAGAATTTAGTAATAATCATAATTTCATGCAGTTAAATAATTAATGTTTAAATAGAAAATGCAAGAATAGTTTAATCAAATTCAATCTCGCTCCGAGTTCATCAAACTAAATACAACAACCACTTCCCAACATTTGGCTTAATTACTTTGTTTTTATATAGTGTTTATTACACCAACTTCTTCTATAGTTTAGTGAAATTATAATTTCTATTTTTGAGGTTAATTTTACATAATATCAAATGGAACTCCTTTCTAATTTATATTAAGAATCTTATATTCAAACTTAGTATAAATTTATCAGCATTTATTGTTACATTAAAAATAAAATTACTAATTTATTGTACACAAAAGGCTATCTTTATTAAGACAAGTAAGTATAATTTTTAAAATTATAGAAATAATAAATATAATTTAACCAAATATTATAAGAAATTGATATAATTTACTCTTATAAATATTATACTGTGTTCTAGTACCACCCCGTTAATTTAATGAGCCAGGCCCTAATCTAATCTGTGCAGGGATTTTCTCTTGCTGGATATGGGCCCAAGCTTGGCCCATTAAGAAAACAGTGCCATTTTTGAAATGTTGAAGCCTGACCCTTGGACTTACGTACAAGGCATCAATGGGCTGGGCCCTGCCCTTTGCAGAGATTTTGCGTTGTCCTTATTTTGAATTTGGACTCCTATGATTGGCTGTCAAATATTGTATGAAAAAGCATTAAATTATTTTATTTATTTTAATTAAAAAATAATATTATAACTAAAAACAATTTTTAAAAAAAATATAATTAGCCCACTCTTATCAAGAAGCTGTAGTTGAATATAGAGCCGAACGTAGAAATTTGGCTTTATAAAATTTGGAACACTGAGTTGGTGATATGGATCATATAGTGTTAACAACTTTTTAAAGAAAAAAAGAGAGAGGCACGTTAAAGGCACTTCAATCTGAAGCATGTTATTTTTATTTTAGCTCCTCATTATTTTTTAAGAAAAATCAATCTTTAATTAATTTGATTATTCAATTAATATGATAGATATAAAATTAATTGATAATGATATTAACTATTATTAATTTGAGTGTTAAATAATAAATTAAATCTTATTTAATAATAAAAAATACACTAGATTGAAAAATTACATATAAAAAATCACACTGTTACATTTTTACATGTAATTTATAAATTTTATGTATTTTATCTTATTTTTAATTATTTAATGATATTTAATTTATTATTTAACAATCAAATCAATATCTATTAATACGTGATAGTTATCTTTTCATCAAGTTTATTAATTGAATGACTAAATTGATCAAGAATTAATTTTTAAGAACCAAATGTGAATATTTTAATTTTTCAAAAATTAAATTAGAAAAATATACATATTTCAAAAATTAAATAATTAATACTTTTATTAATATTAGTAGTAAAACTTCCAACATATCTTTTAATAAGCTAATAACTTTGACCAAAGTCAGTGTAAATAATTAATCGTTCTTTTCATTATCAGATTTTAGAAGAACTATAAATTATTTGAAAAAAGTGAACTTACAAGTACATTTAAATATTTATTAAATATAGTAGAATTTGCCAAGCAACAATAATAATACACTTATAACAAGATTGTGTTGTAGAGAGTTTGAATTTTACAAACTTTGAAGGTTGATCTAATTGTGTCTTGAAATTCTGTTTGATAATATATTATTGATAAAAAATTTCATAATCACTAGATGTATAGGAATAATTGAATGAACAAGATGTGTATAGATTGATGATCTACATAATCATCTCGTGGATATAAATGATTGATGAAATCATGAGTTATGGCATGGACCAAATACTTGTACAACTAAATCCCATAGACAATTAGATGAACTAGAGAGCTCGTGCTCCATCATGGCCTACCATCTTTCAATTTCAAAAACACACTCCTTATGTTCCCAAAAGGAATGCACCCTCTAAATCCATGGTATTTGTTGTGGTTGAAACAGACGATTCCTTCATCTCTGTCTCTCGCGGAGATCGAAGACGACAATGAAGAAGATGAAGATGAAGATGGAGAGACGTGGACCTTGCCAGAAGCTGCAAGTTGTGCTCTGAAGATGTTTGAAAAAATGCGAGCTTTATTATTATTGGAATAAGTTTTATGATTTGTTGGGTTGGAATTGGACTGATAGGAAGGAGGAGGTGTAAGAGGAAGCGGAGATTGAGAGGTGAGAGATTGAGATGGGTGTTTGGGTGTGCCTGGTTTTGACTCCCACATGAAAGGAACTCCCATAGAGGCAGAAGCTTCTCCGTAGTACATCACTCTCCAAGAACAGTTGCCTATGGAGCTTTCCTTCCCCACTATCCTCCTCGACATTAAACCTCCTTCTTCCTTCATTCCCAACCTCTTCTCGCCTCAAAATGTACACCACATGAATGAAACTACATATATATATATATATATATATATATATATCTGCCAGTTTGCAGTGTCTTCTAGGCCTCCATTTTGTCTAACGCTTTCGGGTACCTATAAAATATATAATTACCAACAAGTTAGATTTAGTAAAAAACTTAATTTTTTTATAAATTAATATTTATATTTTTAGTGAGAGAAATATTTATATTTAAAAATAATTAAAATATTTATACTTCACAAATATTTATAAAATGTATTTATTGAATTCAAATATTAAAAGAATGAGTTCAAGTTTAAATTCAGATGTTAAAAGAATGGATATGAATTTGAAAGAGGTGATATTTTATTTAGGCTTAGATCTGATTTATATAAATTATTTAAATATAATTTTTATATTATAAATATATATTTAATTTATTTAATACAAAATGTATATAAATTATATTATTTATTTTAATTTTATCAATAAGATAATTTAAGTTTAATATAAATATATAAATTATTATATTTAATAATTTTGCATAAATAAATTTATTAAAATTTTATATTAATTATATATTTAAAATTTACATAATATAATTATTATAATTTGTATATTTTTTATAAACAGGTCAAATTTATATGTAAATAAATTATAATTAAAAAAATAATGTTTTTATAAATTAATTAAGATATAAAAATATTTACTCAAATTCGAATCTAAAAGCTATTATACTTTATTCATAATCATCTTTACTCTTGAAAACTATGTATGCTTCAATATTAAAATGAGAATTATTTTGATGCCCCCGTTTTTAATCGTGACGAAATTTAATGCCTCATCTATTATATCTGGTAGATATAACTGTAAGCCTATTGCATTTTTGGAAGCATCTAGAGTCTAGACTAAAGATTACAAAACTTTTTTGGTATTATGTATTTTTATACAACTAATGGCTTAGACTATATACATGAATTTCAGTTGTATTAATTCAATCTGAATTATCATTAATTGCATTTACACTGTATGATCAACATTCAGGTATTGCTCAAATGGTCTCACGTAATATTTAAAAATGTGATAGCAAAATGAGCTATAGTGATTAGTTAATGACATGGGCGACAGGAAATTTGAGGCGGGATCAACACTAATAAATGACAAGTTGCGGTGGTCCATGCTTGCTGAACCAAACGGAGAAACTTTGTTATAAACATTGGCAGTGGGGTGGCATTGGTTACTGATTTACAGCTACTCATTGCCCATTAAATTGAAATCATTACCGGTAGATTTATATCTACTCCTTTATATTTTTATTATTAAATTTTTTAATTAAAATAAAATTTTAAAAAATAAATTATATAAATCATACATATGTTAATTTTTTTATTAAAAAAATTTAATAATAAAAATTTAAACATTACATCTGAATTTTTTTAATTATTAAGAGTCTTGTTATTAATAATGGAATATCTTTTTTTTTTTGTATTGACTAAAAGATAAAAATTAAGCTCAAAGGAACAAAACCGAAACAGCATTTACAAGAAGAGGAGAATCTTTTTAAATGAAAATATAAAAAAAAAAATTATGAGAATCAATCTTAACAATTCTATCAACACTTTGATTGGTTTTTCCAAAAAATGTGTGATATTTTGTAACTCTTCTCTCTATTAGTGAGGATTTCTCTAATATCTTTGACATTGAATTGAAGAGATGAAATCTAGTATTGGCATTTTAGATGAGAAGGAAAGCGTTAAGAGAATGAGTCTCCGAATCTACTCTTCGATTTCCTACATCATAAGTCTCTGGATCTTCTCTTCGAATTCAAATCAGTATTATTTTCAAGACAATAATTTCTGGTTTCCTCCATTAGACCAGCGTGGCTTTGTGAGCAGCCTCACCAGTACGGATATCATCCCGAGTGCAAATTCTGAATAACTCACAGATATTATTGGTTGATTTGATATTTAATCACTTTTATTTGAAAAAAGTCAATAAAAATTATAATTTTTATTAAATAATTCATTAATTAGTCAAATGTTTCTTTAACTAGTATCTCTAAGATACAAACCATTAAAAAAAAAAGGTACAATGTTTAAGTCATTTTTATTAGAGATTTGAACTACCATAGTGAAAAATTAACCTCTTTTAATACTAGATTCAATAATTGTTAGTAAAATTGTACCAAATCTAACCTATAACTTTAATCTTAATTATAACCACTTAATTTAATAGGTAGAACTCTATACTGCTTTAAACCGACAGTATGCTACTATGAGTAATCAAAATCATCACGATTGATTGGAGGTGTTGATTTCCACCTTATTTTAAGCCTAAGACAGGAAAAGAACCAAACCCCATCTTACGATAATGATCGCCTTTTTTTATTTTGAGATTAATTTTTATTAGGTTGAGAAAAGTCATTTTAATAAATATGCTTCTACAATTAAAATTTTTGTTTTTATATGAAAGTGATATGGGTTTAAACTTCAACCAACATATATTATACAACTACTTTGGATTAGCTAGATATAGACATACCATATGGTAGTTGAAATGCCTACATTTGGCACCACGTCCTCCTCCTACCTGGGCCTGGCCATTGCTATTTGCTATTTGCTATTAGTTGGAGGGTGATGAGGTTGACGCTTACAATTCGACCTCATTCAATTCCAGAGCTGCAGATTTCAATCGTCACGGATGGAGACATTAATTTTAAGGCAAGCAATTAAATGACATGTAACAGAAAATCAGCTACTGCGATCTTCACAAATTCTTTTGCACTTATGTTACGCCATCTCATTAATATACTATTCAATAATATCAATGCAACATTTATTACATAGAAATAAATGATTAATTAATTCTACATATGCACCTTCTTTTCTTTTCTTTTCTTTTTTGTCATTTTGTTTATAGATTTAGCTTTTACATTGCTGTTGTTTTAATAAATGAATTTGTTTAATAAATAAATATTTTAGTTCTTAAAAAATATATTTTATTTTAATTTAGTCAATAAAAAATAAAAATTATCACATTCTAATTAATTTAGTCTATATGTTAATTACATAGATGTTTTGATAAAAAATTTGTTTGATGTAACAGTAATGATTTGTTGAAATAATAGTCAAATATGATGTCATTTCATCATTTTTATTAAACTCATGTTACTGACATCAAAGCAAGAACTAAATTAACTGAGAAAATAAAATTCTTATTTTTTATTTTTTATAAATTAAATTAAAAAAATAAGTATTTTTTAAAAATTAAAACAATATTAATTTATTTTAAAAAAAATGCAAAGCGTGCAAAATGCATAAGGTATAGACATGTCCATAAAAATGCAATGTACTTAAGGTGAAAATATGAATTTTTTTTCCTAGAGTTTGCAAGATGTATAACATTTCTCTGAATTAATAAGGTGTTCTTTTTCATTTTTCTATGATTTTAATATCTATTTTTATTTAAATTTTTCTTAGTTTTGATTAAGTTATGTGATAATTTAATTTATGCATTAACCTTAACTTAATAAGTATATTTGCATATTTTATTCATGTCTTTACCTTTTTTTCACATGTATCTTTCATTAAAAATAATTTTATTTAAAATATTATTTAATATTAAATATAAATGGTTCTCTCAACACAACGTAAACCTTATTTTGGTTTTGGGTTTACAAGATATAGTTAAGTCTTTTAGGTGTTTTAATTTAGTGAATGAGTAATGTTATATATATATATATATATATATATATATATATATATATATATATTTTAATTAAAAAAAAAAGGTGATACATTGTGAGTTTGTGACAAACTAACCTCTCTCCTTATAGGTTTCCATCTTACACCCCCCCCCTTTTTTTTAAGTTCATTCCATTACTAGTTAAGACGAGCATTTTAGATAATATTTTAAAATTAAAGAATAAATTAATGATTTGATCATAAAATATACATATTTTTTAAAATTTGTTTTTAATAATAAAATATCTTAGTTTAGTTTCTAAAATAGTAATTTTTAATTAATTTAGTCATTTAGTTAATGAGATTGATAAAAATTTAATTGATACGTTTATAGGACATTAATAGATGCTTATTTAATTTTTAAATAATAAATTTGATCTTATTTAATAATAAAAATAAAAAAATAAATTATTATTTTAATTTTTAAAAGATATAACTTGTCTTAATTTAGTCTATGAATTATAAAAATATTTAATTTAATTATTAAAAAATATATTATGTCTTAATTTAATTTTTAAAATCTTAAATTAAGACACACAAAAAATGTACAATAATTATACATAAAGATTAAATTGATACATAATGTATTTTTTAATAATTAAATTAAATATTTTTATAAATAAAGAACTAAATTGAGATAAATTATATCTTTCATTAACTAAAATAATAATTTACTCAAAATAAAATAAAACATATCACATTTATAAATTATAAATAATGCATTTAATTATGTGTATTTTATAAATTTAATATTTTTTTATCATCTTTATTACTGAATAAAATTCAATTTAACATTATTAACTTACTAAAAAATAAAACCGTGTCTTTTAATAAGGCAAAGATTAAGTTATAGCTCCATCGAACCCAAACCCACAAAGATCAAGTTATAGCTAATTAATTAGTCATTTATTTCTACTTAATGGTACTATATTACATAATGTGAAATATTGAAGGGTTCAAATATTTGTATTTTAAAAATTATATATTTTTTATTAAAAAATAAATATTAAAAAAATTAATTCATAATTTATTCAAGTTGTGTGCTTATTAGTATAAATTTTTTTCTATTTCTATTTCTTTAAATAAATAAAAACCTATATCATTTCCAAAATCAAAATTGAATAATACTGTCCGTTTTACTTTTACAAGAAGAATCTCGGTGTCATTATCGATTATATTGTGTCAATTTAAACCTTCAAACACGTTTTGAAAGGTTGTCACATTTGAAGTGCCCCTGCCAACTTCCATTAAAGGTCTGTCATGCCTTATTTATTTGAGGTCAAAAGTTAGCAAAAAAAGTAAGTTTTTTTTTTTTCTCTCAGAATCATCACAAAAACAGTTTTTGTAGTTGGAAAAAAAAGGGTTGTAAATATTTTTTAAATAATAGTAGAATTGTTTTTTTTTTTTTGAAAAAGAAAAAGATAATCATCCGGTCCCTCGCCTAAAATCATTTATACGTACCACAATCTCATAACCTTGTTTATTCTTATCCCTCATAAACAATTTGCAAATAAATAAATAAAAATATATAGCAATCCCAATCGGTCATAATTCATGAATTTTATATTTTATTGTCCACAAAAACTTATTGTCCTTAAGATCATATGATTCTGCATGCGCTAAAAAAAAATATTCAATTTTTTTACTAAATGGTTTAATGATATATGTGCCATACTGAGAGTAAGAAATATTGGTCCACTGCTAGCTAGTGCTATATAATATATATAAAAATTAAAGAGGATCTTTATGAGCATAACTACTATCTTTTTGCAGAATAGTGGTCCTGCTCCGAATTTAATGCCGCAATTTATTCTTTCTGCATAACAGTCTCTCGGGGGTGTCATAACTAATAGGGGATATGAATATCAACATAAACAAGATATCTATCACTTTTTCGATATGTAATATATATTGCATATTTGCATGCTCTGTATATATGAATCACACACGTTGAAATCTGTCTACATGCATATTATTAATAGATACATAGAGATATCAAAGGTATTTTTCCTTGAATTAATATCTACATTTCAATAGTTTGATGTACATAACCGAGTTTATTTAAGAATTTCATATGTCAAAATGTTGATGCCAATAGAGTGCTTAATTTTCGAAAACCTTTTTTTATATTTTATAATCAAGCATTTATAAGTTAGTGTTGTTATTGAGTATTCCTTTAATATTGTCTTCAATTGAGAGATCCCAGGTGATGAGAAGAGAAATTAGCTTGATTAATTTTAAGTAGGGATAGCTTTTAACGACTCTTTTTAATTCAAACTTGATTTGTTATGCAGTAAAAGATTAGTCAATTAATTTTGCTAAACTCAATATTTGTTAAATAAGATTAATTTAACTTATAATATATATTTTTTAATTTTTTATAAATATTTTTTTATTAAAGACAATCCTATTTAAAGTATTGTTAAACATTAAATGTAGACATTTTTTTTATAAAAATTTAAATTTGATTAGTTATATTGTGAGAAACTAACCCTTCCATTAGACTTAATCTCGTTGGTAAATAGTAACTCATAATATATAAAAACAAAGAATAATGCAAATTAATTAGATACTTAATTCTAAGGAAATATTTCTAGTATTCTTATAGTATTGAAAAGTTCAATATTAATGTTATTTTGTATTTTGATAAATAAATGATACTCACTTAAAATTTATGATCCAACTCAATCATAATTTACAAATACATTATGTGATTTTTACTATAAAATAAATTAAATTACATGTTAAAATATTAGATATAGTATTGAGTGCTCAATACTCAAGTATTGAGAATGGACTTCAATTCAAGGAATTCATTTTTTTATTTACATATATTTTCTATTGAAATAATTTTACTTAAAGTTTTTTTGGGTATTAAATTAATGTAGGCATTTATTTCAATAAAAATTTCAATAATTTTGTCAATAAATACATTACTGTGTCTCATATTTAAGCATAACTATATATCTTATAATATAAATAAAGAGAGAGAGAGGGGAGAAGGAAGCAATAATTAGAACTTAATTAATAGAATATATTGTTGCTCACAAATTTGATTTTCTTATTCAAGACATTAGAGTTATTCTCACAATTAATTTACGTTATAAAGTAGTTCATACATGTCTTCTATATAACTAACTTTTGTGCTAATATTCTTGCTAAGTTAAATATTCACAAATCTTTTAATTTTTATTTATAAAAAGATCTTTTGCCTGATCTTTCTCTTTTCTTTTAGCGTATGTTATTGCTATTCACTTTTCAAAGTCATAGAATTTTATCTTTAAGTAAATTATTATTTTAATTTTTAAAAAATATAATTTGTCTTTAAATCATAAAAATATTTAATTTAGTATTTAAAAAATATATTATATCTTAATTTAATATTTAAAATCTTAAATTAAAACATAAAAATACGTCATTCCTTTTGTTACTAGAAAAAAAAAACTTAATTAGAAGAGCATATATCTTTCAAAATCAAGTTTTTTTGGGCCAAATTTCAAAAGCAATTTTGAATAAAAAAAATTAAGATGCAAAGCCGTAAATCATAATACATGTATACAAAAATTACAACTGTATAATTAGCAGTTGCTTGAGTGGTGGAGTTTACGTATTATTTGTTTATGGCCAGAATCATTATTTGAAACCGCAATCAAAATGTCATGTGTAGACCACTCGAAATCTAAGAAGGCTCAATAATTATTCTCTGATAGGCAATGAATGAACTATATATATTTCATGGCAGTATGTGTCTGTATGAAGTTTTTCATATGTATATTTATTGTAAGAGATCAGAAACAACCAAACAATAATTTTTCTTTTGTTCTGCTTAATTATTGATGTCAACCGAAAAATTATAAATTAAGATATTGGTCTTTTGGGCATAATTATTATGATTATGCTGATCGATTGGATTTATATATATATAATGTGTCATGATAATTCATGTTTAATTATTACGTTTCTACATCCATGTGATTAGACTATTTAAAAAAAAAATTGAAGTTACGGTGATTTATTAATTTATTTCAAAAAGTATTTTTATATCATATAATGCGCTTATTTGTGAACTCCAGTTTACAAACTATGACAGATGAGCCAGATGCAGAGATGTTTCTTAAACAAGATGGGTCTCTAACTACAAAGTATTTCATATATTGAAGATAATTTTATATATATATTCAATTTAAAATAATAAAATTGTTTAAATATTTTATTGTTATATTAAAATTCTTATGACATAACATTAATTTAACTGTATTTATTATTATTTTAAAAATTATAATCTTAGGTTGTATAAAAAGTTATTTTTACTAACCAAAAATAAATTAAAGGAGAACTGAGTACAAATTTTGGAATTAAAAAATTTTCAATATAATTGAACTAAAAATAAAAAAATTAATGCAAGTTAGTAAAATATAAAAAAGATAATGAGAGGACAAAATTTTATTAGATTCCCTTTAATTTTGAAAACTAAAATTAGGCCTAAATCATGTAATATATTTTGTAATTCCAATTAACTTGCATGAGTTTTTCTTCTTTCCCTATCTTAAAGGATTAATCATTACAACTTGTGATTCATTATCTCTAACATTATTCAGCTCTTTCACTTTGGTATGCACGTTTCAAATTATGGTTTCTTTCCCTGTAAAACGTGCTTACTTTTACTTGATTTCCTTTTCACCTAAAGGTTATAAATAAAAGTGTTATAGTTTGATAATTTCTTACTTGCGCAATTACCACAGTCGTAATTAGTTAAATTTAAGTTTTAATACAAATATATGTTTTATTTAATTTGAACAAACAATAATAAAAGAAGATTCATTAGCGAGCAATATGTTGTGTACGTAGATTAACAATGCTTCATTTAATTTTTGTGTTTTATGATCACATATCGAATTATAATGTTTTTAAAAGTGCACTCAATTTCTCACAGCAATTTAATATAAAAGTTTAAATTTTTAAAATGCAACCCATCTTATTGAATATGATAGATTAATATTTCACTGCTCTCTCTCTCTTTGTTTTTTTTCCAAAATCTTGACTAATGATGTGCTTTTGTATTTTTCTCGCTTGATAAATGTTCCAATTATGAAAGAGATCCTTGAGTGTGGACAGTAACGTTTAGTGAAATCCGAATGAAATAGAAAAAAAAAATAAAATAAAAGGGAGACAAATAAGGGATTTATTTTAAACGAATTGAGGTTTAAAATTTTTTTATTTATATTTATTTTATATATAATGAATGTCATTTTTTTTATTTTAGAGGATCTAAATCTTTTGATTATACATTTGTTTTTTTTTTAATTTTAAATAGGTTAAAATATACATAAACTTTTAAATTATGAATGCAAAAATCTTTATTTGTTAACTATTTCATCCAAAATTCTTAATAGAGGGTAGATATATCAAATAATTTAAAGAAATTTTGTGAATAATACTTAAAGTTTAGAAGAATTGTTTGTTTGTGTATAATACTTAAAGTTTAGAAAAACTTTTTGTATAAAGTCTAAATTTTAGACAGAGTTTTTTTTTAACATTTTAGTATGAATTATTTTGTTAATGTGTTATTATTTTGTTATGAAAAAACTAACAAAAAAATTTATTTTTACATAATTGTTAAGTTTAAAAAATTTTAAGTCAACTTTTATAATTAAAAGATCACCTAACTTATAATTTTACGAGCTTTTTTACATGTTGACATTTTAAAAATATATACATATTTCTTTTTAATTTAAAAGATAAATAAATAGCCCTTAAGATAATATTAATTTTTATTAGAAATAATATTTTTTATAAAATAGATTTTTAAAATTTATATTTCAATTTTGCTTATTTTGATAATAAAAATTTTAGATTTAGTTTACTTTAAAAGTAAAAATTAATTATTTTATATTAATTAAATACGTATTTAATACGAAAGTTAATATATACATCTTTCAATTTAGAAAAATAAAATGAAAAGATAATTATATAATTTGAAGATCAATTAAAAAAGGGGAGAATGAATAAAAAACCACAATAGCAATAGGATGGGACCCATATAACTGGCCCTGAAAATGAAATAGCATTAGGCGTGCAAGACGTCGTCGTTTACGCGGGTGTAACTGTAGACTTTCCCGTTAAAAAAGTCAACCATATTCATAACTACAATTTCGAAAAGGCCTTTCTGTTCTGTAAGCGCAAATCACGCTCTCAATCAACACAAGGTCATCGACGTGACAAAGCCCAGTCTCATCCATACAGCTTACGTGGCATATCGTCACTGGCCCATATTCATAAATTTCAACTACTTTCTTTGACTTTTCCGTCACTGACCAACCACACTGAAAGACACACTCTAAATCCCAGAACCTTTGCTCAGCCCCACACTGTCATCAATCATCATTCATCACCAAAGCCAAAACGGCAAAAACACTTCTATGCCGCCCTTTCCCTTCTCTGCTTTACCATATACGCTTTGCGCTCACTTTAAAGTTCTAAACTTTATACACCCACTGGCCTATGCATTGTGTTTACAGTGGACCCGCCTTCCTCACTCGTCCCTCACTCGCGACTCGGCCCTCACCCTCAGACATCATCATCACCTCCTCATCATCCCCTCCGCATTGCATAAATTGCAGTGCAGAATGAGTGTGTCTCGGAAGTCCATGCTTCACCCTTTTGTTTTTGCTTTTACCTCTGGATGCTTCTCTGAATCTCGCTTTTGCTTTCGTACTACTTGCTGCAATGGCTGAACCTGAAACCCTCGAAGCCATTTCCCAAGGGGTTCCCGGAACGCCTGCCATAAGGGAGGTCAGACCCGAGACCGGTTCAGAAAAGCTCATTGCAGGAAACGGTTCGGGTCGAAGGGTTAACTTGAGAGCTGAGATTGATACGTCGCCGCCCTTCGGATCAGTCAAGGAGGCCGTGACCCGTTTTGGAGGTAGCGGACCTTGGCTTGTAAGTGTTTTTAGTTCACACTAACTGCTTTTGTTTTTCTTGTTTTTAAGTGATGAATATAACTTTTTGCTAGCGTTATTTAGGCGAAGTTTTGCCATTAGATGCAATGGGTGAAATCAAAGTGTCAAGTAAACAACGGCCAAGCAATGTTGTGAAGTTAACTGACATACAGAGTTGCAATTTCAAACATGTAGACAATTTCAGGAAGCTGAAATTGATTCATAAGAGCTGTAAAATTCTGATTTTCTTTGATGTCATTTAATGCACTCGGCTATTAGTGCAATAACAGAATTGTTTTACCTTTCATGATTTGATATAGAGTTATAGACATTGAGTATTAAGGGTGTTTCCTCAACTTCAAGTTCTCCAGTCCACTACTTTTCTGTCCAAGTCGGATAAATAAAAGTTTTCAAGACAGGTTTTTCATTTTCTTGCCTAGTTTCAGTTTGATAAATGTTAATTTCGCAACGTAGCTGTATTATAGTTATTTTTTACTTTCTTGATATCTCAGAGACTCGGACTAGAAGGGAAAGTAGTGGATTAAGGATAATCTAGAGATTCGAATATCACATGTACCTGTGAGAATTTTCGTGCCACATGCTGACACTGGTGGGACACATTTTGCATATGTACTTTCTGGGTTATAACAAAATGAGTATCCTCAAATTGCCTCAATTACTTACTATCAAGGAGGAAATCATTTATATTAGCTCTTGGAAATTCCTGTGATTTTCACATATTCATACTGCCCATGCATATTGCTTTTTTTAATCCAATCTAACATAGCATAGTTCTTTTTGTGGTGTTGATACTCCCTGCGCTGCTTTAGTTTACTTTCTGATGTAGAACAAGATTATCATTAACAGAACGGCGTTGAAAATTTTGACATCAAGAAAGTGGAGGAACAAGCAGCAGAGTTGGAGAAGGATCTTATAGTGAAAGAACTTGAAACACTTGATGTGCTTGAAGAACTTGGAGCTACTAAAAGGATAGTGGAGGAATTGAAGCAGCAGCTACAAAAGGAAGCACTGAAATGTTTTGCAACTCCAGAAGTCCATTCCTGTGAACCTGTTGAACCTCCTGTTATTAAGGAAATGAATAAGGAAAATTTTGGAAATGTTGTGAACAACCAAGAACAGATATTGCATGGTTCAAGCCCCTGCTCTGCATCATCACCTGATCTGATCTTAATGGAGTTAAAACAAGCTAAAGTTAATCTTGGTAAAACTATAAATGAACTAGGGGTGATACAATCTTCTGTTGAATCTTTGAACAAGAAGATGAAGAATGAAAAGATTTTTCTTGAGAGGACACATGAGAAACTAGCATCAAAATATGCAGCTGATTCTGTCCAAGAGAGAGGTCAAGAACGAAGACTAAATCCACCAGCAGCTCCTGTCGAAGCAAGTAACAGTTTTGATGATCCCATGAATATTATGAGGAGTATCAATTCTGAAGTGGGACAGTGGCAGTACAATAGAATGGTCGAAACAAGATGTGAAGTTTCAAACCCCTTAAGTGTGTTTGAAGATATTGGATTTGAAATTAAGATTGCGGAGATGAGGTGGTTTGCAGCTAAAAAGATGGAAGAAGCAGCAAGGGCAGCAGAAGCCATTGCTCTTGCTGAAATCAAGGCACTATCCAGCACTGAGAAAGTGACTTTTCCTTTAGGGGATCCTTTTCCTCTAACCCCGAAAGCTCAAATACCCCAAGAGTCAACCACAAAGAAGGTCATAGACTCCAAACTTCAAATGGATGACATAAGGATTTCCAAACTGACTGTTCTGAGAAGGATGGAGGAAGCGACAGAAGAAGTTAGACATAGCAAGCAAGTGCTGACCGAGGCTCTGAACAGAGTTGAAACTGCAAACAGAAAGCAACTTGCTGCTGAGGAGGCTCTGAGGAGATGGATTCCTGAGAATGATGTGAAGGGACAAACAGTGTTTGACTCTATCAAGTGCAACAAGTTCAAGTTAGCTGGGAATTGCCATGATTCTTCTCTACCTGATGTCACTTGGTCAACCTCAGCCAACAATGATCCAAAGCCTGCTTTAAGGCCAACAGTTTCGATGAGAGACGTACTAAGCAGAAAGCAAGTTCCTGAAGAATATGGTACAAGGAATGACATGGACATGCAAATGGAAGAGCATAGTGAAAGGCAGAAGGTAGCTTTGAGTCAAATGCTGCGTGCATTAAGGGAAGATCTAACTCTTCCTGCTAAAGCTGAGAAAGAAGGGAGCGATCAGAAGCAGTTCATAGCCCAGAGGAAGAAGTTTGGGTTCATCCAAATATCACTTCCCTTGGCATGGCCAAGTAAGAAAAGGGCATGAAGTTCTAAGCTCAATATACCTATGTATGGTATGGATGATGTGTTCCCTTTCTTTTCATTCTTTATTAGTTCTTGTGTTTGGAATATTGTTAATTGTGTACAAGTTTGTGTCTGGGTTTTATTTTGTAAGGGATTTTGTGCAGTTGTGCTTGAGCGATTGGTTTGCAAATTGCAATACATTATACAAAGGGTATCGATATGTTATCATCAACTTACTTGATTGGTGGTCAAGACTCGGTCCTTTTCGCTTCCGTCTAACATATTGCTTTAATTTTTTTGTTGACTGGTATTCTACGAATGCAGGAGTACTTATCATTCATAACGCGCCTTTGATTTTACGGTGAAAAATATAACATCGCCTATAATTTATAATAGCAACAATAGATCATTCATATATTTAACACAAACCAAGTATTTTTTTGACATTACTTATATGAATCAATCGACATTCACCCATTTTATTTTTATTCATACGCATTAAAGTTTTTTAAAATAAAAACTAATTTTAAAAAAGGAAAATAAAAAATGGAAACTGCACAAACCAAACACTTCAATATTAGTGTGCCTAGTGACGCATCTTACTCACCGTCGACTCGGCCACCATGTTATGACACACATAACGCATATTGCGGACATCAATATCAATGTATCATCCACGTCGAGCACTTAATAGTTAATAATACTTATTATGGGTGGGACCGTAGGATGCCACTTCAGTTCTTTTTTTTGGTTTTTTTAACAATTAACCCATCAAAATTGGGTTACAGCAGAAAATTAAAAAGGTTCTAAACTTTTTATCTTCCCCACAAATTACAAACTTTTCATAGGAAAAAAAAAAGCCTTTTGGGCGGAAAAACAAATTTGCAATCTGGCGGTGTGATGATGAACATGAAATTTGCAGTGTTAGGCGCCACCTGTAGCAACTGGTGGGTATCAGAACCATTTTAAAAGAAATTGGAGCTTCAAGTATCGCTTTAATGGCGACTAGACCGAGAACGAGGAAAAGGGTCTGCGCTGTTCGCCGAGCTTCCGATGGAAGTGCCTTTGAGAAATGGTATATACAACTCATTATATTCAAAAGGATTCTTTTTCCTGTTTATGGTTTCTTGTATCTCGCATACTACTTCTGGGTTTCATCGCTACTGTCACATTTCAGTGAGAGGTGTAGGATATCGGTGGCTATTGCGTTGGCTGACATGCACCAATGTGAACCCCATAAGGGTGTGAAGAGATTTAGGGGAATAAATGTGAACCAACATGTGCCCAATCATAGTTTTGGAGACCAACCCATATCACCTTTCCGATTGTTCATGTACATTCTAACTATGAACTTCCTCTTTGCATGTTAATGGTTTTACGGTTTGAAATATGGTAAAAGTGATTGTATATTGATTAGGTTTCTTCTTCAGGGAAAGCTTTGTGAAGACTTGCGAGACAGGAAATATGATTGAAATTGATAGGAGGGGGTTTGAGACCTGGAAAAACATATCCAAGGAGGTAAGTCCAATCCATTACCATTTCGTATTTGTGGAAGAAAATAGAATTGTTCTGGAGCTCCTCTTTTTCTTCAGGAAAGACAACCCTATGTTTCTCAAGCTGAAAAAGTGAACTCTGCCTATGAAGAAGCTTTGAATAAGGAGGTTAATGAAATGATACAGGTAAATGTTAATATTGATTTCTTTTTCCTTTTCCCCTTTAAGCTTTATTCTGGCTTGTTAACATGAGGGTCAATGGAAACTAAGCATTGAAGTTTTGAAAAATATCATGAATGAGTTCTTGAGACAAACTTGCAAATAGGGCATTCTAACTACTATTAACCTTGGTAAAGACTAAGGAGTCACTTTGTTGAGTAATCATTGGCCAAATTGTTGCTTTTGTAACTTCAATTAATGAGGCTTTACAATATATTTAGCTTCTTAGAATCGTCTATAATGTGAATGTCCTCTGCTTGCAATGATTATGAGAAGGAAATGACTTAGAGGCTTAGGGCCAAGCTTCTCATTTCCCGATGATGGTAGTAAAAATTTCGTTTCTGAAAAATAAGCTAAAACAGGTAAAGAGGTAGAAATTACTATTAGGCCTGGCGTAATGAACTATGTCTGTTCACCCTTTTTCATTTGAAGTGGTTGTTATCTCTCATTCTTTCAAAATTTAAAATTTCTAATAAACATGAGTATGACAAGGTGATGGGTTTTAGGTGGATGATGAGGCTGATTCAGCCATGGTTGGGAAGTTTGATAAGGTTTGCTTACCTTAAAAGCTCAAAGAACATTTTGGAGTTTTGCTGATTATATATATATATTTCCAGTTCTTATTGTTATGTGTATGGGTTGTTTATAGTTTCACCAGGCAAATGAAGAATCTCCAGAATACTCTGAGTACTACACAGAGTTCTCTTGTCAAGATGACTGGTTTAACAAGGACTGGTTTACCATTGATGGTATATCTGTCTGCCATTCTCTTTATTTCTGAATGCATACTTTTCCAAATTTAATTCACCGTTTCATTATGAGTTTCAAATCCATACTCTTGAATGCTTAAAGTGTTCTCATTGTTTCCTTCTGCATTGAACAACCAATTTCTTAGACCTGACCATTATTAACTTTGAACTAGGAATAAGGGAATCTTGGACTTATGAGGAGGAATCTCAATAAACTTGGAGACTGCATTTAATGTTGAACATTCTGTATATTGGGACCATCAAGTAGTCAATGTTGGAAAATTTATTAGTTGCAGGCATTTTCTCAAAGGCAAGTCAGTTGGCTATTGTACAGTAACAGGTCTACAATCTGTAGTTTTTGTTTTCTTCTCAGCGAGGACCTTACATTATGAAGCAGGAAGAGTTCATTTCTGGGGCACCTTGCTGAAATGTGATCCTATGTAGAGGATACTGATTGATATTTGATCTCATATTTGGTGAAATGTTGCTCTAGAGTTACTTTTTGGCAGTGTAAAGATTGCATTTTGCTATACAATGATATTTTGATGGAAGAGTCAAGTGTTTTTGACATAACCAGGTAGTAGGTAAGGTGATTATGTGTGACTAGCCTTTTTTTCTTTTTAATGGAAAACTTTTCTTAAAAAAACTAGGAAAATTTTACCAAATTTCATTATATGAAATTTAAAGGTGTTTTAAAATAGTGAATAAAACGTATTATTTATTCTATATTACTTCTCTATTTCTTATTTTATTTTTAAAATTTTTATATATCTATATTATAATAGTTTTGGATTCTTTTTGTAAGTGATCTTACAAAATAATATATTTTTAATATAAAATATTAAATAAAATATGTTATATGAAAATATGAGAGAAAGAGAGAGAAAATAAAGATAATAAAAAATTATAAGAGAAAAGTAAATTATATAATTATTATTATTTAATTTATTATTTTAAAATTATCATAATTATTTTATATTATATTTTAAAAATTAGGAAAAGAATATGCACATTGGTATATGTGAAGCTTTTAATATATTTATGTTATAATGACTTTGTGTCTTTTTAGTTAATAATTTTATAAAATAATATATTTTATAATATAAAATAAAATATGTAAAGTGATTAAGATATGTGAATAAAATAAAAATTATAAAAAATAAGTGGATTAAATAATTTTTTATTATTTAATTTATTTTAACATTATAATAATTATTATTTTTATATTATATTTTTTAAAAAAAAAAGAATGTGCATTTGAAGCTTTTAGTATGTGTGTGTATTAGACTTTAATGATGATATAACAAAGAGTTCAATTAATTTAAGGGTTTGGTTGTGAGAATGTTTTGAGAAGAGTATGGGATGAAGTGAGTTGGTTTAAAAGTTTTAATGTTTAATAGGTAAATAGTGTGGAATGGGTTAAAATGGTTTGTAAACTATCTTAAACCATTTAATAATTCAAATTTTAAATTTCTCCAAATTGAAAGGTTTGATATGATTTGTAAATTTTAATCCTTCAAACTGTTACACTATTAATTATATTAGACTAAAATATATAGAATTCTCTTAAACTTTGGCCATTTTACACGAAATCTCCATAAGTTTTAAAACCTTACAAGGGACTTTTCCAAACTTTTAAAATTTTACAAATAAGAGCATTCATTAAATTTTTCATCTAAATATTAACAGTTAACTGTCATATTAGATCCATTAACTCTATGTCAAAATTTTTGCTGACTTAAACTAAGGACAATTTTGTCTTTTCATATTTTTTTAAAGCCCGCACCACTCGAATTGGTTCATGTCGGGTCAGTGGATGTGAATCCTCCACAGGTCGCTAACCACTCGAATCACTAGCCTCCCCTTTTGGCCACAATCTATCCATGTTCTTCTCACCGGATTCTTGCCATTTCAAGACGAAAATGTAATCTCAATGTGTAGAAAAATTTCCAGGTTGATCTCGAACAATTCGATCTTTTAGGTCTATAAGCCCAATCCAATGTTGCCTGCAATGTCTTCCTATCTACCCTTTCCATCACAGCACAATATGTCTAAATTGTCTTGTCCTTCGCTAGAAATGACCTGATTCTCAACATGTGAAGTAGATACATCGTCTTCGTGTTCCTGTAGAACAATCCCTAGTTCGCCTTTGACATCGGCGGCGACCTCAGGTCCTCATTGAACAGTTCATATATGTACACGCTTGAGCTTGCTTCTGGGTGTAATGGGGTCCTGTTGCGATCCAAAACTTGTTTGATTAGCTTTGAATTGTATGTGTTTGCGGTGTCTTTGGTTGCGTAAGGTTCTTTTGAATTGCCCCTTGAAGGCTGCCCTATTTCTATAACCAAAATGACAACGTTTATGATGTTGAGATTCTTCATGGAGATGTAAGCAACATCGATCATGGCGACTAAGACATTGGTGTAATGAAGCAGAGTGTTGGGGTCGACCATTTCCTTTGATGGTGTCAACGGTTTGAACAAGGAATTGTCAAGAGGCATCGCCCCTTTTGAATAAGGAATTGTTCAATGGTTTGAACAAGGAAGGGGGTGAGACTTTGGTTGAAGAAAGTTTGCAAGGGAGGGAAAGGATCGAGGATTATGGATGTGATGTGAGGGGTTGAGATCTGGATTTGGTTATGGAGGTTGGAGACGATGAGGGCGTCATAGAGAGACTGTATCGAGGGAAGGAGAAGGAGGGAAAAGGAGGGGACGGTGGTGAAGACCTTGTCACCGACGGAGATTTCAATGATGAGTGTGGCAGGGTAGAAAGCGATGACATTTCGACTGATCTAGGAGGCAATGATGGTGTTGGAGGATCCAATCACGAGAGGCTGGGTGGGGTTTTCTTGGGATGGAGTGGCTTGGACGTGGATGGAGAACACATGCATGATATTAACCTATGTTGCTTGTGGGCATGTTTGAGGCAATTTTCAATTGCTTATAATTGTTTGCTTGTAGGAGTGGGGCGCACTACAAAAAAAGATAGATTTTAGCCACAGTGAAAATTGTGGTTAATTCACCATGGTTTGAATATGTAATTGACATGGTTGACTACAAGGGAGAATGAATTGTTTTGTTCTATCTACAAGATAGGTTAATTTTTTGCAACTGTAGGAGGTTCAAAACTAGTGAAAATTTATAAAATATTTTATGGGTGCCCAAAAATTATGATATTTAAGGGATAAGCTAGGAGTATTTTTTTTAAGCAATCTCTCAAAAAATGGTGCAAAAATTCAATCTCTAGGTCCAAAAACTATAGCATGTTTAGGACGAGGTCAGCGGCACTTGAAGGTAAACTTCCAAGCCTTTAAAATGGTAGGTCGTGAGAGCAAAATGGATGTAGATTGAGCCTTTGGCGCTGACCTAGCTACTTCTTTGAGATATTTTTTAGATCATGATGATTCTATTTATTCTATGAATGTTTTAAATGACGTTATTGAGTCAGTTACTCAACAATACAAGGTTGGTTTTAAAAAATGTGAAAAAATAAAATTTTCTTTAGTTTAAGTTGGCAAAAATTTTGACGTAGAGTCAGCGAATCTAATATGATAGTTGACCGTTAGTATTTAAATAAAAAATTTAATAGATATTCTTATTTGTAAGATTTTTAAAAGAATCTCTTCTAAGGTTTTAAAATTAAAGAGAATTATGTATAAAAAGGTCAAAGTTCAAAATATCTGTGGAGAATTATTTTAATTATTATATTATAACATTTAACTAATAGAGAATGATTGATCTTTTATTATTTTTTAAAAACTTTTATTTTTTAAAAACTTTCAATTAATAGAGTAGTTTATGTAACTCACTCAAATTTATCTCCTTCTATTAATAACCATTCCAAACCTAAAACCTTGATAAATTTTTTTGAATCATGTGTACCTTAAGAAAAATTTTTAATCAATAAATAAAAATTCAATTGATTACGTCATTTACATTTGTTTAACTGATTTTTATACAATATTATTTGAGCAAATTTTGTAAAATAAAATAATTTTTAAAATAGCTTAAATTTAAGTAAGTAATTGCTAAAATAACAATGTTTCAAACTAAGATGCCACTCTCTATCATGACTCATAAGTTAATTCTTATATAAGCATTTGATTACTAATTAAAAAAATTGTCTTAAAAAACTGACTATTTGTAAATTTTTTTTAAAAAACTAAATTAGTTTACTTAAAAAATATTTTATACATATCTCGTTGTCTTACAAAAAAAAAATCTAAAAATATAAACCCCATATTATATTTGAAGCAAAATGAATTTTCTTCGGATAATAAACTGAAAAGGAAAAAGAAAAAAAAAATTCCTTATCCACAAGCACAGTGCACAGAGAAGGAGCTTGTCACGTGACTAGAATGTGGCGAGCTGCGACCGCCACCGCATCTCATCAAAAGACTGGGAAACAAACGTGAAACACCGAATGAGCCGGGCAAATTAAGCAGCAGCCAGAGCCTAAAGCTTCTTCTTTTTCGTCTTCTTGTTTGTTCAGCTATCAGCTTCTTCTTCCCTACCATTAACGCTGTCCTGTGTTGCCATGGTCTCCACCGCTTGTCACAATTTCAGGGCCTCTTCTCATTTGATTTCTCCCTCACCATCTTTTCGCATTCAACCTTCTTTTCCGTTTGAGCTCAAGATTTTGGTATGCAATTTCTTCTCTTTCTTAATGTCTTTTTCTTTTCTGGTCTTTTCTTTAATATGTCTTTCTTTTTTCAGAAATTAAAGCGGTCTGGTGTGGTCAGGAATCGTCTGGTTGTCCGTTGTTCATTTGGGTCCGATGAAAATGGCTCTGTCAATGGATTGCCATTTACCCCCAATAAGCTTTTCATGCAAGAGGTACGGCTGCTCATTTGCCTGTTCTGATATACTGGTTGTTGAGTTTTTGATTCCCACTTCATCTTTTTTTCTTCTCCTAATTTTTTAACATAGAAGTCTCTGCGTTCAACCAAGTTTGAAGGTTCGTCTTTTGTCGGTCTCGGTCCCCGTTATGCACTCTTATTGGAACAGTGAATTAATTTAGTGATGTTAGGTGATTAGAACTCCAGGGCTTCAAGGTTTCTTCTTCTCATAACTCTTTAATTCATTTTTCTGTCAGGCAATCGGAGCTGAATATGGGGAAGGCTTTGAGACTTTTAGAGCAGATGGACCATTAAAAGTTGATGTTGTAAGGAACTTTGGTTACCATTCATATGTTAAATTTCCCTTCTAGTTGAGTTCTGTTGACTCACTATCCTTCCCTCAGCAAGCAAGCATTTAATGATTTGTGACTCGATAATTTTTATTTTTAATTGAAAATAGGACTATTTGAACGACAAGTTGCAAGATGGATTTCTTCAGCGGATACGCTATGCCATGAAACCAGATGAAGCTTATGGTCTCATCTTTTCTTGGGACAATGTTGTGGTCTGTTTCAAGCTTTTACAAATGTTTTTGTTAATTATCATGCTAGATGGTTATCTTTGCTGTTGTCTTGTTGCATGCCTTGGGTATGTTAATTGATACAAAAAGAGTTTATGATCTATGCTGCAATCGCGTAGAAGATTTGTGTTGCCCGCCCTAGTGATTAATTGCTTGTGGGGTTTATTACGACAAGTCTTTATATGAGAAGAGCATGATGGTGCACATTAACTTGCAACTGGTTTATATATATTTTTTCCCCTTAATAACAGCATGTAATAAATTTATTTCAGGCTGATACTCGAGCTCTTAGATGGAATGCTTGGAAGCAGCTTGCCTCAGAAGAGGGTAAGTTAGGTTTGATCTTTAGGCTTCAGATTTGTCAATTTGGATGGACCATGGATAGAAGGGAATAGAAAGAAAAATTATTACAGTAGCTGATAAAGGAGCGTGATAGAATGGAATCCCTTGGTTGGATAGTTTGCCTCAAGGGAAAGGAGAAGAATTGACATAGGTCTGTTTGGCGACACATTAGAAGAGAAGGGGAAAGGAAGGGAAGATTTTTATCTTGTTTTACCATTTTAACTGTATTTTTACTTGTTTCCTTGTCATTGTTGGTATATAAAATTGGAAAATTGTAGAACTTCATCAAACGATTTTCCATATCCTCCTCTTTCTGCTAGTTTTTAAGGAGAAAAATTTTCAGGAATTATGCGTTCTGAGGGAACACCTCATTTCCCTGGCTTTCTTTCCTTCCTCAACAAGGGATTGGGTCCCGTATTTTCCATTTCGTTCCCTTCCCTTCCATCTTTCTAAAATAGAGTGGCTTATTAATTCAAACAAGTTGAATGAGCAAGGTGAGTGTCTGTTGTTTCATACATAAGCACAAGTCACATATACACCCTGGATAAGTGTATTAAACTGAACCAACAGATTAGAAGTATCTGAATTTTTAAATTTCTTGATGACTCGTGTGCATCATTCTAGAGATAAGTTATTGTATTTCTTACTCTGATTCTCATGTAGGGAAGGATATTCCTGAAGATGGTGATATGCAAAGATCGTTGCTATATGCAGGTGCTGATCACGCGTTACAGAAGGTTTGGGAGTTTGAAATTGCTTTTCTTGACATGTATTACATAACATATCAAACTATGTGATTATATTATACACGTCTCTCATATTGATAAAGTAGGGATTTTCCTTTATCATCATCAACTTGGAGCAAAGGATATCAGAAGGAAGATCATTGCAGTTATTGCAATTAATTCTTGTCATGTTTATAATGACTCTAGAACCAAAAAAACCTGTTGTGATTATGTACAGGTCTTATTATTTTGGTTTCATGCCAAAAAGCATTGTGATAGGGATGAGGGTAGTATGGGATGCCCAAGTCCCACATCGAGTAGAATGGGATGCTCGATGGGGTATTTAAGTAGCTTGGTTCTTCTCCTTCAATAGCTAGCTTTTGAGGGAGGGTTCCCCAAGCCACTTGGATCCTATCAATTGGTATCAGAGCTGGTTTGTCGACGGCACGGAGAGGGCTACCTGCGGAGGGTTCTGACCTACGAAGGGTTCTGACCGGCGGAGGGGCTGACCCGCGGAGGAATGAAGCAACGCAGAGTGAAGTGTCGCAGAGTGCAGCCGCCGGGTCGTCGGCTCTTCAAGGGCGGTGCTATGATAGGGATGAGGGTAGTATGGGATGCCCAAGTTCCACATCGAGTAGAATGGGATGCTCGATGGGGTATTTAAGTAGCTTGGTCCTTCCCCTTCAATAGCTAGCTTTTGAGGGAGGGTTCCCCAAGCCACTTGGATCCTATCACATTGTTTAGCAAAACTACAAATACATATAACCTTTTTTGAGATATTGGCACTAAACTTTGGGTAATAAATAGTCATGCAATGAAATCTTCTTCATCCCACCCCCTTGTTTTGGTGCTTTCCTTGCGATTAATATAAAAATCTAATGGCCTTACTGTTGATCTGCATGGCTATTTTAAAAGACTGTGTTAGGACTTAAAATGTACACAAGGGAAGACATTTACTCAACTGAAGAGTGTGAGTGGATTATTTCTACCAAGTGACTTTAGCTCCCATTGGTAATTATCATTGTTTCTGAAAAAGTATGGGAGCTTAATGTTGTCCAAAATTCTTAGGCTTTTTCCTTATTGTGTATCTGTGTGTTTTTATGTGCTTGGCTAGTATGGGGTCAATTACCCTAGGGTCTTTGTCTTAGGTATGTAATCTGAGGTTTCTCATTATGAAGTGTTATGGTAGTCTTTAGGGTGTCTGAATAAATTATATGCGTTATGTCACTATCTGAAATTCTGCTTTGCTTTCTATTGTCATATCTTATTAAACATATAACGCAAAAGAAAGGAAATAAAATATTTTCCAAAAAAGGGAACAGGAAAAGAAAAAAATAAAAATAAAATTCTTAGTAATGGTCTGTTGACTCCTCCAGCATTCAATAATTAGAATTTCCTTCTGAAAGTGTCATCATCCAAAGTCTCCAAGCTTGCTCTAAAAAACATCTTGTTTTTTCCTAACTAGCCTTTGCAAACTTGCAGCATTTCCTCTGGGATAAGACAGACAATGAACTGGACAGATTGAAGTTGAGGTTTTCTCAGCTATATTATGATAATCTTCTCAGAGTAAGTTGTTGCTTTTGATTTTTTCTAAGGGGGTGGTCTCATAGATGCAAGAAGCTGACATTTCTTTCACATGTCTTTGTCTAGCTTGAAACACCTACGGAAGGACTTAAAGACTGGTTGGAAGCAGTGTATACAGCTCGTATACCCTGTGCTGTTGTTTCAAGTCTTGATAGAAGAAACATGGCAGATGCTTTGGAACGAATGGGGCTACATAAGTATTTCCAGGTTGGTAATACATGAGAAGAGCTAAAATGGAAATCCATTCTAGAAATAATTAGTTGCCTTGCTTTCATATAAACGTGATTGCAGAAATAGCAATTTGGTTCAGATAACAAACAGTACTTGATCTCGGATTTTCATACATACATATAATATATAGTTTAGTGTAGCTGTGACTTTTTTCCTGTGGGAAACGTCCACTTCAGTTTGACTTGTGGTCTGACTTCTTAAGGAAAGCTTTTGACATACATGCAATAGAATAAATCAGTTGGTTGTTTCTACTAACAAATTCTAGGTTTTGCTGTGTCTTGAGATTGGGAAATTTATAAAGCTTTCAGTAAATCCGTTGGTTGATGCCAATGAATAACACCGCCGCTTTGTGGCTAGATCTCATTTCAACCAAGTGTGTGTTGGATAGAGTAAATATTTGATATCTTAATTCTTCACATGCTGTCATTATGTCACCCTTTGCTGAATGCAACATTTGATTTGCAGGCAATTGTGACAGAAGAGGATGGAATGGAGTCAATAGCTCACAGATTTCTTTCTGCTGCTGTCAAGGTACAGTGTACTCAGATGATTGTGTTACTCTTCTTATTATGATTATTAGTATACTCTTGTAAAGATGTTATAACTTGAACTTTTAAAAAAAAAAAAAAAAATCATGGTAGCACCTTAAAACAAGCCAAATTTGGACTCCCATAATTTTTTTAAATAATTACTGCTGCCAATTGATTGGTCAACCTGGCCTTAGACATAACATAGCTCACTCTAACAAGGAGGAGTTATTTTTGGATGTGGCATCATATATTACCGAGGATTTACTTTGGTTCCATTGGTGATTCAGTCTGCAGTCTTCTATACTTTTTGCCAAAACAAAAAATATATATATGGCAGCTAGTTATGAATATGTGGAATGAACCAAATAATTACTTTGTCATTCTTGATACAATATCCTGCTAGTTTTTGACCTGTTTGACTGAAAACTTTGCAGCTGGATCGGAAACCTTCGAAGTGTGTGGTTTTTGAAGATGATCCCAGAGGAGTAACCGCTGCTCACAACTGTACAATGATGGCTGTAGCTTTAATTGGTGCACATCCTGCGTGAGTAACTAGAAAGATATTCCCCCTGAAAATTAAATTCCATGAACATATCAGGCATGCCTGTATCCAGTATGATGAATCCAATTGCACAGATGCATAAACACTGTTTCGGAACACAAGATATGTAGGAGTTATAATGTATACTCAAATATGGTATTTTGGTCTGTCCGGCAGACAAAAACATAGAAGTTTCCAATCTTTTGCGCACTTTATTACTCAAACTTCTGATATATTGTTACTCACAGCATCTGGAAATTCGTTGTCGAAACCTGCAGGTATCAACTAGGGCAGGCTGATCTTACTATTGCTAGCTTCAGTGAGCTTTCTGTGATCAACTTGCGGAGACTATTTGCTAATAAGGGTTCAACATTTATGGACTTGCAGAAACAGATCATAGAGAAAGCTCCTCTGAAAAGGAAACTTACAACAGACACCATTTTTTAATGTGCGTTCCTTCCCATCCTTCTTCATTTCCACCCTGAAAATTTTCTTTGTAATTAAGTAGTACTAGTTTTTCTTTTTTCATGTAAATGTGCAATAATTTAACTGCAATCGGTTCGTTCTGATGTAATTCTTATTTTCTAGTTCAATCTTTGCTTGTAGTTTTGTTACCTATAGAAATAGAAGATGGGCATTATGGTAGTTCATGTATCTTATAGCTGGCATGTTAATATCGAAGTTTCGTCTGTAATATAAATAAATGTTCTTATTCCTAATTTAGTTTAGAAATAAGTGGTACTAACATATATTTCCATCCTAAGAAAAGACTTGAGCGAAAATCTTGCACTTCCTTTTGTGTTAAACTATAGTTTAATTATAATATTAATATTTAAATCCTAAAATGTAATATTGTATCATTTTAAATTATTACAAAAACTAAAATAGTTTAAGATTTACTAACTTCAATATTTAATAATTATTGGTTGAACAAAATTTCATTTTTGAAACTTTAAAAGTTGACTTCTATTTATCATATTGTTATTAAATATTAAAATCAATAAATTGATTATTTTATTTTTATAGTAATATAAAAGGATAAAATATTATGTTCTAAAATTTAAGTACTCCTTATAATAATGAAGTTATAATTTAAAAGGTAAATTATAATTTTACATCAGTTAACAAGATTGTGCTAGGAACCAGAATTGGTTGGCTTGCATTTTTGGTTTAGTTTTTGGCTTTTCTGTATATAACAAGATAAAAATCCACCCTTCTGCGTGAAAAGTTATTGGATGCCGTACGGTGCACACTTAATTAGTTAATTAGTAAAAAAAAATAATGAAACTCGTGTATCAAATCTTACTTTTATCTTTTTAATTTTT
Source organism: Senna siamea (assembly GCA_031216115.1). Lineage (NCBI taxonomy): Eukaryota > Viridiplantae > Streptophyta > Magnoliopsida > Fabales > Fabaceae > Senna > Senna siamea. The sequence goes on along the minus strand of CM062367.1, from coordinate 9,543,032 downwards.
ATGGAATAAACAGAACACTTGAAAACCTTTTTTCTATATTTTTTTTAGTCAAAATGTAAAATATCTCTATCAATTTATAGAATTATGTAATTTATCTCATCAATTTTAGAAGCTGATAAAAGACTTTTTAAACGTTCAATTTTATACATACCTTTTTGTTAATAAACATCATTAGACTTGTATGATTTACCATTTTCAAATTTAAAAGTTTGGCAAAAGAATATTTCAAATTTTGTAATACTATACTTTTAATTTTGTACCCCCTTAATTTTACTAATATGGACAAGTACTCACATAAAAAATATTAAGGAAGAAAGTAACTATCAATTCTGATATGATTTCTTTTAACTGGATGCATATTTTTTTTACTAAACTTTAGATATGACAAATTTATCTATTATTTATATCAACTCTATGCCATAAAATGAACAAACAAAACTGAGACTATTATTTGCATTGAAGAGTAAATTTTTTATTGCAATATTACATTATATTAAATATGTTTAAAACTTTCTGGCCAAAAAAACATGTTTAAAACTTTGTCTCGTACTCCTTTTACTTTTACTTAAAAAAAAAACTAATTTAGTTGTCCTCTCGCTGATATGGCGAAAGTCGCTGTCATTTTGGATTCTTGGGAGGATTAGGTTGGCGATATCCCTTATCTTTCCTTTCATCCCATTGACCTCTTTCGCGCCTCCCATATGTGTCATACTACTGAAATTGAAATCCCAAACTCGCTTACTGAGATGTCATAAGGACGTTGTGACGAGCTTCAGCTTCAGCTTCAACCATGTCGTGCATTAACACTAGCTTTGCTTCAATTATACCTTCTACGTCTCTTCCTTCGTCTATCCCCAGCAGATCACGCTTCGCCTTTTTATCCAAATCAAGGCCCCCAATTTTCTGCTCTCTAAAAGGTAATCTTTTTGTTTGCGCTTCCACCCTTTTCGTAATTACAAATGCACTTCTAGGACACAGCCATTGTAAATTATGATTGAGCTTTGCCTTTTTCTTTCCCTCATCTTTGGAACGTATATATACCAGGTCTTTTTCCCAATCAAGCAAATCATGTTTTCTTTGACTTTCTATTTAAAACTGTGTGAATTAGGATTGTGTTTGTCAAATTGAAATGAATTCCTCCTCAGTGATGAGTTACTCTGAATTTGTTATCCTCAAGTTGTGATTTTCACCAACTCGATCTGATAATTTTCGGGGCTTTTTATGAAGTCATTGATTTGATCATGCCGCCAGGAACCCTTCTAAGGAAGTTTTATTTAGGACTTCTTGTGACAATAAATAAACTGTAATATAGCTTAATGCTGGTAACCATGTTTGTGTAAACATATTATTTAAGTTTCCTATGTGTTCTTAGATGTCATATTTAGTGCTTGCCAAATGCCATTCTTTTATATTTTGAGATATTATTTGTGCATTTGACAAGGCATCCTGGTTATTTATGAGTTTCTGATCTGAATTCTGGAAAATCACATTCAGGAACAGTTGCTGAACCAAAAGCAACAGCATCTGCTGAACCGCTTTTGCTTAATGCTGTTCGTGGGGTAGATGTTGAAAGACCCCCAGTTTGGCTCATGAGGCAAGCAGGGAGGTACATGAAGGCAGGTTTATGCAGCTTACAGTTCTGATTGCATCAATAATCTACTATGTAGATCAGTAGATGTTAATCCAAATTTGACGTATTTTGAAAAGTTTAGAAAAATATAAGCTTATAGTAACTTAATACTACGTGTTCACAATGTTAGTACATTATATATAAAATACAGTTGCGATCCTTATTTTCCTTTTCCCAAAATGAGAATTGGCTCCCTTTTACATGTGCTGGGGGGTCATCTTGCCTTACGGAAAAGAAACTGACCTTGTGAAACATATTTATTTTTAATTTGGCATTATTAATTGTGCATGGATAAGGGTGTGTAAAATCTCGAAAACTCTATTAAAATTTCTAGAATTATCCAGACTGCCTGCTACAGTAGTTATTGCTTAAAATTTAATCTATCACAATCCATGTTCCTTTGCTTTGGGTCTTTTGTTTCTTTGTCACTTGTAAATTTGAAAGCCGATATTGCCTAGAAGAAAACTTTTGCGTCAATGAAGTTAAAATTATTTATGCATGTTTTGAAGACCACTTAACATTATCAAGCACTTTTTTTGCTTTGCCAGATTAGTTGTGTTTCTCCTTCATGAATTACTTGTTTTACTGTTATCATTCCTTTCAGTTTCAATTAGCTAAGGGTCTAACTCAAAGTTATTGGCTATAGTTTGCATTTACAACCTTGATGTGAATATGAACTCCTTACTGAAAATAGACCTAACTCGTTTACCTTTTTAAATCAGAGTTACCAAGTTATCTGTGAGAAATATCCTTCATTTCGTGAAAGATCAGAAAATGTTGATCTTGTAGTGGAAATTTCATTACAACCATGGACTGTTTTCAAGCCTGATGGGGTAAGATAACTTTCTGGCTCACACTAATATACCTATTCTTTTTGGTACACTTTTTTAACTCTACTTTTTGGGTAACTGCCATGATACTGTTAACATAAAGTTGCTTGATATTGATTCTATGACAGGTGATTTTATTCTCAGACATTCTTACCCCTCTTTCTGGAATGAATATACCCTTCGATATTGTGAAGGGTAAGGGTCCTGTCATATTTGATCCTGTTAGCACAGCTGCCCACGTTGATCAGGTGAGGGAGTTTGTTCCTGAAGATTCAGTTCCATATGTTGGGGAAGCGCTCAAAATTTTGAGGAAAGAGGTCTGGCTGATCTTTTACTTAGAAGTTGCCACTTTGATTTTCTGCTTTCATTCATTTCATAACTCTTCTCTGAACAGAGGCCTTTCAGTTTGATTATGTACTGTATGACAAGGAGTTCTTCATTTATGTTTGAGTATAAAACACACTGCCTTTCACGGATGGCCACTGGTAGTGTATTATAGGTGCTGGGATGTAATAACATTTGAAAAAGGTGTTTGAAGGCTTATATCATGTGTTACCTGAGCGAATATATAATGAAAAATTAACAACTATCCATCCTGCACGTGGCTATTAAAATAATGGGTTAAATCTGTATCTCTTAATGGTATTGGATATTTATCTGTTATTGTTTTATGTCCTAGACTAATTTACAGAGCCCAGCAGAGACTAAAAACTAACCTTTTAAATTCATGTAATTTTTATTTAATTGTTAATTCTATTTGTCTGAATGAATGTATATTGCCCTTATGTCTTATTATCTTGTTGAATCTAAAACCTTCAATATTGATCACAGGTGGATAATAAAGCTGCTGTTCTTGGGTTTGTTGGGGCTCCATTCACCTTGGCTTCATATGTAGTTGAAGGTGGTTCATCAAAGCACTTCTCAAAAATTAAGAGATTGGCTTTCTCGGAACCCAAGGTAATCTTTATTAATCTTTCCTAGTACTCTGGCAGTTAACCGTTTGTTGCTATGGCGAAGTACTGACCTTGCTTACTTACATAGTGTGCTTCGGTTTTATGTTAGTTTCTTATTCAACATTCTAAAATCTGGAATGGACTGACCACTCCACATAGTCTAGTCAGTCCTTAAGTAATTCCTTCATTTAATAGTTGACTGTAAACATGGGAAGATATGCACACAGAGAGAGAAATCTAGGATTGAATGAACTTTCACTATTTTAGTGTCAGATGTGGACTTAGAGACAATTCTTGCGTTGTTTCTTGAACTCATTGGATTCTTCAATTTCTGTTGAACTATGACTCGTCGATAGGTCCTTCACTCATTACTTCAGAAATTCACAACATCAATGGCAAGATACATTCAGTACCAAGCTGACTGTGGAGCTCAAGCTGTTCAGCTTTTTGACTCATGGGCAACGGAGCTCAGTCCAGCAGATTTTGAAGAATTCAGTTTGCCTTACTTGAAGCAGATAGTATATACTGTGAAAAAAACCCATCCTGAGCTCCCTCTAATCCTCTATGCAAGTGGATCAGGGGGACTGATTGAGAGGCTAGCATTGACAGGTGTGGATGTAGTTAGCTTGGATTGGACGGTTGATATGGCTGATGGTAGGAATCGATTGGGACCAAATATAGCAGTTCAGGGTAATGTGGATCCTGGTGTTCTTTTTGGTTCAAAGGAGTTCATCACCAACCGGATAAATGATACTGTGAGAAAAGCAGGTAGGGGGAAACATATCCTGAATCTTGGTCATGGCATTAGAGTAGGTACACCAGAGGAGAATGTTGCTCATTTCTTTGAGGTTGCGAAAGGAATCAGATACTAAGAGGCAAATTTTGATTAATTATTATTTTTTTCAATCTTAGTTGTGTTCATGTGATACTGCACCCAACCCTTCCCAGTTAATTTATTTGAATGTAATATCCTTATAGGAAGGAAACTACCAAGTAAGGGTTAATTCTTTGAATTGTACTAGCTCATTTATGGTTAACAAGGTTAAGAAAAAAACATTGTTTTGTAGTTAGCTATTTATCTATGTCTTGGAAGAATGAAAAAGAAGAAAATTTGTGAAGGTCCACATTTGATTTTTTTTTTTTTTTCTTGTGCGCGCGCGTGTGGGTATATTACAATATTAATTCATGAAGTTACATCACAAGGGTATGATTATGAATTCATCTGAAGTATATGAGATTTGGAGTTTAAATACCTCATATATCTTTAATTATTCATGATTGAGAATTGCTGGATCATATCACATGTTGATCATCATGTGTAAACTACACGTGGCAGAAGTTAATATTTTTTACATAGATTAAATCTATTTATTGATTTACTATAAGCGTATTATGAAAATTTTTTTTACTACAAATATAATAAATTATCTGAAATGAGAATCATAAGCTTTAAAAGCATTAACACTTTCATTTATCAATTCATCTTTATAAATCATATAATGCTTTAGAAATGAAGGGAAATATTTTATTATAGTACGTATTAATATTATTTAGACTCGGAAGGCTTGTGATTAACACTGGCATATATAAAGATCAAGATTCCAGAAAGAACACAAAAGAAAAGAAGATAAAAGAATGAAAGAAAGGCAAGAAGAAGATTTTCAAATTTGAACTTGCTGAGGAAGGCAATCCGGTGGTGACTTCACCACATAAAAAAGTTAGCAAAATTAATATGCTAATTACCAAAAAGGCGCACCGCCTGTTGGAATGAGCCCACAATTTGTCCGCCAATACTTCAATCTCATTAAAGGCAATAACTTTTTTTTCCCCTTCTTAATCAATACACATATCATACTTAATTTTCATATATGACAGAAATAATGTTTTAAATTTAATATTAATAAATATTGTATTAATTAGTTAGGGGGACAGAGGTCTAACAATGTATTCAGATCTTTTGAATTATAAATAGTATGAATTATGTGAAGTGAGAGATGTTATTTTTATATATTAATCTATTATCAACAAGTTAATATATAAAATAAATTATTTTTATATATTAATCTTTTTATAAATTAGTGTATAAGATATTACACTTCACACACATTCTATGAGATGCGCAATTCACGTTAAGTGTAACAATGCATACAAAATATGTTACTTCAATTTTCAATTGTGACCCTTTCCGTGGTGCCACCTAGCAAGTGCAGTGTGTACGTCTTGATGGAACTTCTGAAAGGTATAGGAAAAGCCCCGTTTGGTTACCCACCCCTCCAAGGAACAAGGAACCTTCCCTTCCAATTTGAAACATTCCCCTCCATTTCCAGAATAACCCAAAACTGCATTTACAAGTTTTAAATATTTGGTTATACGAGATGCACCACAATGCCTTTTATTTCTGCTTTCTCCTTCACTGTTCCGATGTCTTCGAGCGTTTCCTTTCCCTTCAACGGTAACATCTTTTCCCTCTCTCTGTATCTTTAGTACCTTTAGCCTTTATAGGCTTCTTGTTGTAGGATTTCTTGTGGGTTTTTGTTGAGTTTCATAGTTATGCTGTGTTTGGATGATCCACTAGAAAACTTAGACGGGTTCTGTTTTTCTTTTTCTTTTTCCTTGGTTTTTGATGACCTTAAAAGTTCTAATACTACGCGTGAAAGTTTTGATTTTTCCCTTTTTTCTTCAATGGGTTTCTAATGATCGTCAATTTGATTGTTTTAACATATTATGTCATTGAGTTGTGAACCTTAATTCTTTGTTCTGATTCTGTTTGATTTTTGCTTTTTTCGGTCATTCACTTATCAGGTCTATTTTATTAACTTTTGTTGTGCTTTTTCCTTCAATGCGAGTTTGATGATCTTCAATCTGATTATTTAAATACATCATGTCATTGAATTATCAAAATTTTCATTCATTCTTTTTGCTATGAACTTACTCAATACATTTTTGCCTAAATTTTGGTTTTTCACTTTCATCTCGGTGTTCGTTGAAGGTAATATTTTTGTGAATTTGCTTTTCTTCACTCAGATAGATTATTAGACCAGACAAAGGATGTAGAAAGATGTGCCTGAACTCTGATAATACCTTCCCCGGAGCGGCTGTATTGCAACATCATTTTGTTAGGCAATCCTTGCTGCTTCTTGATGAGGTTGGGGACTCTATTCACAGTCCAATGCATCTCTGGTTGCATATACACAATGAATTTTCTGGCAGCATTTCTTTCATGCTGAAAGAGATCTTTGATGAAGAAACATTCTTCTTCAAGAATCCCAGCAACTACTATACACAGGAGTGACCAAATTGTGTCTTAGGGTTTATAGTAGCACCTGAAATGGAGAAAAGGGGGAATGTGTTGATGCAAAAGTATGAATTTGGCAGACTATTAGGTCAAGGAAATTTCGCCAAGGTATACCATGCAAGGGACCTTAGAACTGGTGACAATGTTGCAATAAAGGTGATTGACAAGGAGAAGATTCTAAAAGTCGGGCTAGTTGATCAAACAAAGCGAGAGATATCAGTTATGAGACTTGTTAAACATCCAAATGTAACGCAGCTTTATGAGGTCTTGGCCACCAAAACCAAGATTTACTTCATCATGGAATATGCCAAAGGGGGTGAGCTTTTCAACAAGGTAGCTAAAGGTAGGCTCCAAGAGAACGTAGCAAGGAGGTACTTTCAACAATTGATCAGTGCAGTAGATTTTTGCCACAGTCGGGGTGTTTATCACCGGGATTTGAAGCCGGAGAATCTACTCTTGGATGAGAATGTAACTCTCAAGGTTGCAGATTTTGGATTGAGTGTCCTTGTTGAATCTAATCGACAAGGAAGTTTGCTGCATACAACTTGTGGAACTCCTGCTTACGTAGCTCCGGAAGTTATAAGTAGAAAAGGCTATGATGGAGCAAAAGCTGACATATGGTCTTGTGGAGTGATCTTATATGTTCTTTTGGCTGGTCATCTGCCCTTCCATGATTTGAATCTTATGGCATTGTACAGGAAAATAGGCAAGGCAGAGTACAAATGTCCAAGCTGGTTTTCTTCCGAAGCACGCAGGCTATTGGCAAGAATCCTTGACCCCAACCCGGATACTAGAATTTCCATATCAAAAATTATGGAAAGTTCATGGTTCAGAAAAGGGTTCAGTCCCAAAGCTGATAAAATGAAAACACAAGTTACAGATGTGGGGGTGACTTCAGTCAATTCTGATGCAATTTTGGGTCTGCCTGAGACTGAAAGAGGTGCTGCTACTGAGGCAAATCAAGCATTGGTGAAACCTACTTATTTGAATGCTTTTGATATAATTTCTCTGTCAGCTGGGTTTGATTTGTCAGGCCTTTTTGCAAGAAGTGATGAAAAGAAAGATGTCAAATTTACATCCCTGCATTCTGCCTTATCTATCATTTCCGCCATAGAGGATCTTGCTTGTGTCCTGAGGATGAAGATAACGAAGAAGGAGGGGGGGCTGCTGAAATTGGAGAGTTCCAGGGTAGGCAGAAGAGAGGCAGTAGCCATTGATGCTGAAATATTTGAGTTCACCCCATCTTTCCATTTGATTGAGATGAAGAAGTCTAGTGGTGATACGTTAGAATACCAGAAGATACTGAAGGAGGATATTAGACCAGCTCTTCAAGATATTGTCTGGGCTTGGCAAGATGAGCAGCAGCAACAGCAGTAGCATGGAGCAACCATTGTTGGGTATAGTTTATACTCTTTCAAAGTGTCATTCGTTTCAAGTTCTGGATTACTCTTACATTTTATGACATAAAGTTACTATTGTTTGTACTCCATTTCTTATCATTTATTTATATTGTTATATACTTTTTTTATTCTACATGGTTTTGCTTCAGCATGTATTCTGTATGGTGAGATATCAGCGAACCATTCAACCATCCTTGTCACTGAGTTAGACTCTCTTCATACTCAAACTATTTAATTGAAGCTACCATTGCGGGTTGCACAACATGGGTCTGCTAAGACGTTGTTTTTTTCTTTTTTTAAAATTATTTTATAAAATGAATTCTGAAAATTCATATTAATATTATTTTCATGTATTTCTATACATCCTATTAATAAAAAGATTTAGTTTTATATTTTCTTTGTTTTAAAAATTTAGAGTAAACAATTTTTAATTATTTTATGTTTTTTATTTTCAAAACACAACTTATTTTTTTATTTCTGTTGAAAACAGTTATTTAAATAAATTTTTGTTTTTTGATTTTTAAAAATTAAAAATAATTTTTAAAAATTACACTCAAATAGGACTTTAAGTTTTAAATTTTTGTTGAGAGAAGTATTTATATTTAATCTCTGGAAGTATCTTAAATATCATTATCTTTAATAAAAAATAGATGTGAAAAATTAAAAAAAAAAACTTTACTTGAAGTTTCTTCGGTTTTTTTGGGCTGCCTATGATTTCTATGATTTGTCTTTTAATCCATTACTGTATAGTGCAAGATATAACAATCTCTGATGCCAAAATAACATTAGCAGCCCAGACCCAATAAAGCACAGTCAAATAGTATGATATTTTTTTACACTCAAAAGGAAATATCTGATTAACTAAATTGTCCATTTTGATTAAGGTGAAGAAGTCTCGTACAGAATAATGACAGATATGGAAAGCAGACTGGGTCCACATGATTTTTTATTTCATTAAAGTTGAAAGAAGTGACTTGTCATTTGTTAAAAATCTAAATAATTAAAAGAAATTATCTACGTTTTCTAACCTTACAAAAAAAAAAAAAAGCATGTTCTGTGTAATGGTGATGATCAATTTGGCAATTTGGGGTGTGTTTCAACAGAGGACTAATTTCACATTAGAAAACATAGGAAGTAATGATGAGCCCACATGTCCATAAAATGATGAGAAATACCTGGAGAATATTAAATAAAAAAAGTAAAAAAAAAGTTCTTTTTTCTGCTATGTCCCATTGATAGAAAAATAAGAGGCAGAGAGAGAGAGAGAGATGTGATCCTTAATTGTATTGTATCCCACCAAGAAGAAGGGTTCTCCACTACCCTCCAAAAGCATCATTAACCATTCCAACCTCCTAATATACTTCCAAACTCTTGAAGTGACGTTCATTTCCTTTTCTTTTTCTGCAACGCATCTCTTCATCTTTGGTGCTCATTCTGTTTCTGCATATACTCTTCAACTAAACAAGACTTAATTACAGCTTTTTGTCTCTTGATCCGTGATTATTTACTTTTTTATTTGGTTTTTGGTTTTTTAATTTTAATTTGGTCTTTCATTAATTTTTGTTATTTATTCTCATGACTTTAACAAATGAAAGGATGGAAATAATTGAGGATTATTAATTGTTGGGGTCACATCTTGAAAATAAGAAGCAATAATTTCCTTTTTTAAAAAAAATTCAAAATTATTTTTTTTTCATAACATTTCTTACAAAGTTTCACTTAAAAAAACTTCAAATTAAATAAAAATCTAAAATAATCCAAATGGCTTTAAATGCTTAAAAGCCATTTTCACTTGTCATCTGACAAATATGTCTCTGCCTCTGTGGGACCTGCTTTAATTGTAGCGTATAGTTTTCATGTCTAAAATTTGACATGAATAAAATTAATTATTTATGTAGCATTTTTAGTTATCAGATTTTTTTAAAATAAATTATAACAGATGGGAAAATATTTTTTTGAAAGTAAAAAAAAAATATGATATAGAATTTTTTTTTTAAGAAGTGTAAAAGTATCGCGTTTTCAATAGCTCCAGCTGTTTCTTGAGTTAGAGCTATATTGAGATTTGGACATTTTACAAATAATTTACTAAAAGATATTTGTTATAAATTTTTGTATAAAGATATAACACATAAATAATCTCGAAAATTTAACATTATATGATTGACTATTTTAAAAAAACTTTACATGTTACGTTTTGTTGGGTTTAAAAGATTTAAAATTTGAGTAGTGAAAAGAATTAGAAACAAATAAAAAAAACTGTTCAAATATTTTATTCAATTTAGATTAATAATTTATATAAAAAATTAATAATTTTATTTCTATTTTTATGTTCATAATTTATATAAATAAAACTTAGTCAAAAATTTAAAAATTAAATAAATTTAAAATGAGCAAAAAATATTAACTAACAAATTATTTAAAATTTTTAAAATTTAAAACTAATATACCAATACTTTAACAAGTTTTTTTATTAAATAATCCCTCAGTAAATACTTAAAAATTTTATTAAAAATTATATTTTTATAATATTAAAAAAAAAAATTAAACTATATTTTATTCCTTAAATTTTTCTCATGCCTTAGCTTATAGATACTTGGCCTCGATTACTTCAGTGAACAGCCAAATAGCAAGCTTTTTTAATTGAAATTTGAAACCTTTCACTGAGTTTTATTAATTTTGTTCGAATTAATAGATGTGAGAAATAGCTCTCTCAAAAAAAATTGTATATATAAAATTTAAACTTAAAACTTATTTAAAGAATAAAAGACTCACTACTTTAATTAACTACTTACTAATAAAAATAACAAATTAACAAACTTTAACTAAGTATGAACATATTGGATCCAACAATTATCATTAAATCAAAAGTATACCTATTAGTTAGAATATAATTATTTTTATTTAATTACACATAATCTAACTATCACAATCTAACTATGACTCCGATTCTCATCTAAACTTTTTTTATAAGACAATTGTTGTCACAAGCTCTGATGATCATGAGACTTGAAGGTATACAACTAATTGAGTATAGGAAGAAGACAAAAATATAGCACAGGTACTTAAGTTTAAAGAGACCAAAATCTGAAACTTGTTTTCACACGATTGGCTACAAGCATAGATAGAAAGAATATTATTACTTGTGACTCACAGCTTCTACACCTACTATTAACTAAAAGAAAATGACACAAAAGTGAATTTCAACTTCACAAGTCACATGAAGCATGCCAAGTGTTTACTGTGACACAAGTTGTGAAAGACCTCAATTTATGTTACATCTAAAACCAAAGAAAGTTTGGATTTTTTTGATGCCTTGAGCCAGCAAATCAGATATAGATACATATACATAGAACTTAGGGCTATCCATATATATATTGAGATGACTTGAAGCCAACTCGTACTTTCACACTACCGTCACCTTTCACTAATTAAAGCCAGAAAATTTAGTTTTAAAAAGAAAAAGAAAAGAAAAGAAGCGAAAAGAAAAGGAAGGAATTAGCCTTTTTCTCTGCTTCCGATCACTTATGGTGAAGAGCAGCAAAAAGGGGCTTCCCATTTGCTTGAGGACCATTCAAACCCACACAACACTCACATAGTGGGACACACTTACTAGAATAAACTATCATTTTTCTGCTATTGGGTTTTGATTTGAAGTGCATTCTTTTCACTTTGTCTAAAGTTGGTAGGGATTCAGCGAAACCTTCATGATTTAGTAATAAGAAATGTCTCAAGTGATTAAAGATACCACCTAATCATGTTATATGTATCCACATTACATCTTACAATTTTAGCTAAATTATTCATGGATTAGATTTAAGTATAATACATTATGAAAATAAAATATGTAAATAAAAGTTTTTAAATAAATTTAATTATGGAGTGATGAGCTGTACAAATTATTCACTTTTTTTTTATTAGAGAACTTGATAACAAAATTATAAAAATTGTACTTAAATAGTTAAATGTTTTTGTTACTTATTTATTTATTTTTGAATTTGGGTAGCAAAATTTTTTGGCCAAATTTGTACTCTTTGAAAAAAATTAAAAGATCTTAATTAATAGTGTTGCTAAATAGTGCCTTTTAAAGATACTAATTAAAAAATTATTTAATTAATTGATAAAGTTTTTAATAAATAAAGTTATTTAGAAAAATATAAAACCATTAAAATTTTTATCAACCAACCAAATATTTTCTAAAATTGTATTCTAAAGATATTAGTTAACATGACCCATTAATTAAAGTTTACACAAATTAATCTGGAGACTATAAAAAAGAAAGAAGGAAAGAAATGCCACTTAATTATGGCATAAAGCAGTCAATTAAAGCGTGACACATTAATGATTAAGTTCATAGAAACTCATGGGAAGCATGTTTATGTCCTTATAGACGTGATTATAAAAAAGTTGGCAAGAACTAATCATATCTCTTATTTGTGATTTCTATTTTCTAAAACATTTCTTCTTGATTCCAATACCATCACTATCCCAAGATATTCAGAATGAAGATTTTTGTCTCAAATAGAAGATCAACATGAAGCATACCCTACATTGAAAAACTCATTCTTAATTAGCTTTAAAATTTTCATGATCTAGGAAACCTTCCTTTGAAGATTACAGGTTGGTGAGCAACCTAATTTAATTAAAAAAATTATTAGAATAATATTTTAAAATATAACCTCCAACTTTTTTCCGATTCCCTTTAGATTATTATAATTAATATTATTGCCTCGTGCTTGTCATAATCATTCAGTGTAAAATTTTGCACTAGCAAGTTATTTTATATAAATAAATAAGTAACTATTTCTGGGAATCGGAAGAAGCCATATTTGGTTGATTAGTCATAATTTTTTTACTATTTTATATCCTGACAATATCTGCTGCTATCAACAAAGTTACGGATAAGGAAGCCTAAGCCTACAACTACTTGACGACACAAAAATAATTGGCTGTCTAGTTGAAACAAACAAAAAAGCAGAACTCTTTCGAGAAATTTTTAGACACATATAATGTATCATCTTAATTATTTGTATATTAATTAATAATAATTAATTAATTTTTTTATTTTATATTAATAGATTTATATTCTATAAAAAAAATAAAAGAAATATGAATTAAATATTATTTATTAATATATAAATAAAATGACATCATTCTTGCACCTAAAATTTTTTTAACATTTTTTGCTAAAATATGTTATCTATTGTGTTCATGACACATTGCTGATTCTCATTTTATGCTTTTCTGCCTCATCTTTTAATTCTATAAAGAGAGGGTAGGACTCTACTATTTCTGGGGCTAATACTTACGATTGGATGTTTTATTGGGATGGAGTATATAAGTTCATGGGAAAAGTCATTTTATGGAATTTCAAATTACTATTTTTTTCAACCCCTTTTTATTATTGGAGGTATATATATATATATATATATATATACACACACACACACACACACACGCACGACCCAAAGTTGACCCTTTCTTATTGGACCTAGATCTAGACAACAGACCCAAATCTAAACCTACATTGACCTTAGCCACACCAGCTATGTCCTCCATTTTTATGAATAGACGTGATTGTGGTAGAGTATTATAATTCCAAAACTTTAATTTATTTACTAACAAATTTTCAAATTCACTAAATTTTTTTCAAGTTAAAATTTATTTATATAAAACCATAGCAAAGAACAAGGTTAAAATGTAGAGAATCTTCTTGTGTAAAAAATTTTATCAACTTTGAATCCATCAAACTTCTTATTTGGTGTAAAAATTAATATTTTAATTAAAATTTTTATCCAAAACTTTGATGGGAGAGTAACAAGTCAGTCAAGCAAAGTCATTTAACAATTTAAAATTTTTTTACACAAAATTTAAAGTTTAGAGTATTTTTTATATTTTGCCATTAATTTACACAACTTAATTTATCTGATACGCCTAGGATTTTGGATTAAAATCTTAATAATTAAAAATTTTGCAAAATTTTAGGTCAAATTTGATGATGTTTAAAAAAATCTTCCGCACAAAATCTAAACATCTTTGCATTTTAGGTAAAGAATAATATACCTTAAAACAATTATGAACACATTGAGAAGGCGACACACGCCTACATTAACGAGCTTCCATTGACACATTAATGATTAAACAATAAACTAATACAAAAACTGTATGTAAAAATTGTTGTTGATGGCATAAGCTTAAGAAGTGAAGCATACACGTCAGGGCTTGCTTGCAATGATATAGTAGCACTGTTGATGCAGCATAGCTCATTTATTTGGGTGTTCCTTACATACACCAAATTCAGAGAGCAGTCTTCCCCTTTGTACAATGGTAGCTGGAGTATTCAATTCAGCAGACAACGATGCCTGCTTCGTGACGGCACTCTGTGTTCAATTATTGGATCACTCGTGATTGCGTTTTCTTGAAAAGAAACAACACAACATGCAAATAAATAAATGCACTTTATAACCATATGTAAGAGATAAGAAGATGATGATGATACTCCAATGGACTCAATATTATATATACGTATAACCCATACATTATTTGTACTAGTTTTATGATTAAGGCCTTAACTCAAAGTAATGAAAAATATTTAAGGTTTAGGGTTTAGGTTTAGTATGTCTGAGTTGTTTATTGACAATCCATTTTAAGACGTTGAAACTTCTATATACATGAGGTTTTTCTTTGTATCCAGTTATGTAATAATTCTTTGTAATCTAACATTATCAAATATTCTCTAACTCCTGTCGTTAATTTGATTGTCAAAGACACTCGAGAAGCCAACTTTTCTCTCTATGTTATGTGATTCTCAATTGTAATTGAACCAGCTCTAGTGATTGAATTATCTGTTCTATGGGTCATTGATAGCATTGCATGTGGTATAAGTAGAATAAATGATGAACATGTGCTCAAGGTTTGACCCCATGGATATTTTATTTGATAAATATAAAAACAAGTGTGAACTGTGAAATGGTTGTAATAAGATATTTGATTAAGCACGTAATGACAGAGAAGTGTGGCATTTTTAGAGCATTGAATTTTATGAATTTCGGATCCGTCGTCTAATTAAAATACTTTGCAAGTAGCGAATCCGAACAAAGTTTGATTACATGAAACAAAAAAACGACGACAAGCAAATATGGAAAATTATAGCAAAGTCAACTAAGCACGTTGCTCTGAAATGTCTCCATCTCAAATCCCTTAAAAACTGTACAATTTGGAAGCAGCCAATCCACAATTCTAACGCATTGTCCACATTTTCGTCCCCTTTGAGCAAACTTAGGAGAGCAAAAGAAAGAAAAACCGTATTAATGTTCACACTGATCAAAATGAAACACAAACTAAAAATTTGTTCAAAGTCAAAAACTCGTGCAACTTAACCAAGTTTGGTAGCAAGAAGCAACTACTCCATTAACACTTGTTGCCTATTGGTCCACTCTTTAGTTTTCATACTGTTCATCCAACGGTTATAATAATAATTTGTAGATATGGATAATAGATAATGGAAGTGGAAACAGAGGATAATGAAGAAAGAACAAATTGAAATGTCAAATTCAGGAACCGCCATCAGCGTTCAGACACCCTAAAAACAGAGTATAGTTGTTATTAAAATAAAGAAAAACAAGGAGATAATGAAGAAACAGAATAAATACAATACTAGGACAGAGTCGTCCCTTAAGAAGATACCTTCCCATATTGAAAAGATCCCTCCTCCTCTCGGAATCTATCCTCTTCCAAACGAAACCCACAAATCAAAGCTTACCATTCCTCTTTCTCTCTCTCTCTTTCTATAATCTCTCTGTTCCTCTGCTACCACCCTGTTTCTTATTTATAAATAAATAAATGCACCGTCCCATGATGATCCCTCTATACAATTATAAACTCCGGTGAATCCTATATACAATTATAAAGCCTACATAAACAAAGTCCATACTAGGATTTTCGATCGAGATGGAGGATCAGAGTCAGAGTCAGAGTCAGAGGCCACCACTTCCACTACACTCGCCTTCTAACTCCAAGCCTGTGTCTCGTCTCAACTCTTACGTCGCAAACAGCAGAGTAGGCAGATGGTTCAAGCTCTCCCAGCGCAACACCAACTTCACCACCGAGCTCCGTGCCGGCACCGCCACCTTCCTCACCATGGCTTACATCTTAGCCGTCAACGCCTCCATCCTCACCGACTCCGGTGGTACCTGCTCTGTTTCCGACTGCGTCCCTCTCTGTTCTGATCCCTCCGTCCCACTTTCCAACTGCAACTCATCCTCTCTCCACGTCATCCAACCCGACGCCTCCTGCAAGTTCGACCCAGTTAATCCGGGTTACGCCGCTTGCCTCGAGAAAACACGCAAGGACTTGATCGTCGCCACTGTGGCTTCCTCCCTCATTGGGTGCGTCATAATGGGCGCTTTCGCTAACCTCCCTCTAGGTCTAGCCCCAGGTATGGGTACCAACGCTTATTTCGCTTACACCGTCGTCGGGTTTCACGGGTCTGGTAACATCTCCTACCAGAGCGCCCTCGCTGCTGTCTTCATCGAGGGCTTGATCTTCCTCCTCATTTCCGCAATCGGCCTACGCGCCAAACTCGCGAAGCTCGTCCCCAAGCCCGTCCGGATCAGCTCCTCCGCCGGAATTGGACTCTTCCTCGCCTTCATCGGATTCCAAAACAATCAAGGAATCGGATTGATCGGGTACAGCCCGTCGACCCTGCTCACTCTGGGAGGCTGCCCCACTTCCTCACGCGCCTCCCTGGCCCCCGTCATCACCGCCGCCAACGGCACCATTAGCTTGCTCCCCGGCGGGACCGTGTCTGGCGACATATTATGCCTGAAAGACAGAATGGAAAACCCCACATTATGGCTAGGCGTGGTGGGATTCGTTATTATCGCCTACTGCCTCGTGAAAAACATTAAAGGCGCCATGATCTACGGTATCGTCTTCGTAACCGCTGTGTCGTGGTTTCGTAACACCAAAGTAACGGCGTTTCCGAACACCGACGCAGGCAACTCGGCACACGAGTATTTCAAGAAGGTGGTTGATATACACACCATAGAAAGTACGGCGGGTGCGTTAAGCTTCAAGAACATAGGCAAAGGGTATTTCTGGGAAGCTCTAGTGACTTTCCTGTACGTAGATATACTAGACACCACGGGTACGCTATACTCCATGGCTCGCTTCGCCGGTTTCTCCGACGACAAGGGCGGTTTCGAGGGTCAATACTTCGCCTTCATGTCAGACGCCACGTCGATCGTGGTGGGGTCCTTACTGGGCACGTCACCCGTGACGGCGTTCATTGAGTCGTCAACGGGGATACGGGAGGGAGGGAGGACGGGTCTAACGGCGTTAACGGTGGCCGCGTATTTCTTCATGGCGTTCTTCTTCACGCCGTTGCTGGCGTCGATACCGGCGTGGGCGGTGGGTCCGCCGTTGATACTGGTGGGGGTGTTGATGATGAGATCTGTGGTGGAGGTTGAGTGGGATGACATGAGGCAAGCCATACCGGCGTTCGTGACGTTAATTTTGATGCCCTTGACTTATTCTATAGCTTATGGGCTTATCGGTGGCATTGGGACTTACGTTGTGTTGAACCTTTGGGACTGGGGGGATCAGCTTTTGGGGAAAGCAGGGGTCTTTAAACGTAGGGTACCTGCCCTTACCACTGTGGTCAATGGCAATGGGGTTCATCAACACACCCCACAAGATGCTACGCCAAAAGCGTTACAGGTACAAGTTTAGGGCAGTGTACTAGAGATCTTAAACTCCGTACCTTCCTCAAATTACTGTTTCATACTTCAATTTCACACTCATTTGATTCTTCTAATTAGGAGTACGTGCAAGTGTGAATACTTAGAAAGCATTCCCATTTTTTTACCAGTTTTTTTTTCTTCTTGTCTACTTGTATAAATATGATTCTTAATGAATATAAAAAATAATTTTATTTTCATTGTGTTTGAATTGGAAAATTGGATGGACGCGTATAATGATAGTTGTCACCATCATTAGCTCATGTTTGAAAGGTTTAGATTTGCTCACGAGTCTTGTGTTTAGGCCTCACCTAAATTGCATCATAAGTTTCCTGTTATTAAAAATAATAATATATAATAACTGTGAGGAATATACATGAAATTAATTTGTCACCATCATAATTAGCTCATGTTTGTAAGTGTTTCAACTTGTTTATAAGTTTTGAGTATTGGATTCAACTCAATTGCATCATAGGTTAATTTCCCATTAATTATTGAATGGAACTAGCTGGGAAACTTATAATAATGCTTCTTTTATTTATTTGATTTTTGATCAACTTCTATAATCATTTGCTATCAAGAACATGAAATAGGGAGTTTATTAGTAAGATAAATGTTTTTGTCTCCATCATTCTGTCAAATAACAAGGTTAGGCGACTTTTAAATGTCTTCATGGCCATAAAATAATAGTAAGATCGTTAATAAAGCAAGGGTTTGCTGAACTTTTTCAATGTATTAAAGGAAAACTAAATTGAGAAGCAATTAATTAATTAGTTAAGCTTTTTAATTTTCTTATAATATATTGTCTCGTTGACAATTAATTGTAAGGATGATGGAAGTTCAAATACGTGATGACAGCTTATTTATAGACTCACGTAAGTTGAATTTTGTGGAATACGGCAATTAATTTACAGAAATGAATGTTAGTCACATTAAGCACATACGACATAGATTTTTTTTCCTTCTTGTTAATTTATAATCAAGATAGATATTTTCATGGTGTTATCACTTGATAATAAAGTCTATTATACCCAAACAAAAATTTTCACTACAATCTTTTATTCACTTTCATTATTTTTACAAGCTAGAAGAGATAAATATATATATATATTTATTGCAAGTATATATATAATTAAATAAAAATATACTATAGTCTATTTTTGAAGGTCCGACTTGAGCTTCTTTCACCTAACCATTGTTCATAGTGATTAATTATATTACATGAGTTTCTTACCGATATTTGAGTATCAAGTCATCTATTCAAATGTTTATATAAAAGTGTACTCACTGTGCTGTATAGACCTCTTTCCTGGTTCTCTATTATTTTTTCTTCTTGTGAAAATTAATGGTATATTCTCAAATTATATTAAATTTCAAACTAATTTTTATTAAGTTAAAAATATTAAGATAAAATTCTTATAACAAGTATGTGTTTCGATATTCAAACTTATTTTTTTCTCAATTTCTATTTTAATCAACAATTTATTGATAAGTTTTCTATTCTTTGTACTTGAGATCTTACCAAATCCAATAGCATAAAAAATATTTAAGAAATTTTAGTGAAAATATTTAAGTGTATATTAAAGGGTTTGACCATACACTGAATTTAAATTTAAAAAAATAAAAAAGTGAAAATAAGAAATTATTTAAATCTCATGATTGTTCACTCTCTCATATTTCACATAAATTTATAATTTATTATTATTTAAACTAATATATTAATATACTAAAATATATATAATTTTAGGACTTATGTATGTTTTCTTCTCCCCCCCCCCCCCACCTCTCTTTTTTTTTTTTTTTGATTTGGTGTAAAACTCATTTTCCTATAAATGATGTTTCAGAGAAAATACAAAGGTTAATATTACATAATTACGTCAATCAGCACTGATATATATTTAAAAATAATTTAGTAAATTAAACAATTGGTTGATAATATATTGGACTTAGTTTATAAACTTATAGCGCAAAATTTTGAGAATTCTTATTTCTTATTAAAGGATAGGCCTTAACTCTGCTTTTGAAGTTTTCTTAAAATATTCAATTCAATTAAAGGAAAATATGGGAAATGCTCTGTATAAAAATTACATTAAAAAAATAAGAATTCCAGTCAAAGAAAGCCAGCATTTCTCCCTTTCTTTTTCAGAAGTGGGGATTGGTTTGGATTAATTGGTGGGAAATTGTGGAGAAGAGATTGTTTTGTATTATGATTTTTTTTCTTTTCTTGTCTATTGATGTAGAATGCTCACTATTAAAAACTTTAAAAAAACAAAAACAAAAGTATCAACTAAACATATCAGTGCCTGAAAATACAAATTTGACCAATAAAATTGCGTAACCACAAATTTAAAAAATAAAATTAAAATTTTTATTCATTATTGACAATATTTTTTTTTTTATAAGACACTGTTAGATGTTAAATATAAAAAAAAAATTATATTTATTATTATTAACTCTATTTATATAACATATTATCTATTTAAATTTTAATTTGTAACAAAATATTTCTATAAACTATTTAAAATATTAAAATTATATTTAAAAAGTTTATAAATTCTATTTTTTTTTAATTTTTCTTCACACATAATGTGAAGTTAAATTAAAAATAAATAAATTATATGATAAACACATAAATTTAACCCTAAAAATAAATATTTTAAATAATCAAAAAAGGTAATTTATTACAAATAAAATTTTACTAGGTTATATAGATATAATTGAATCAAATAAATTATACTTTTCTCTTAAATGTGAATACCATTTTTCATTAGACTCGACTTCGATGATATTATTGGCGGTATGTTTGAATTATCTCCAATGCTTTAGGTAAGCTGTGCATGTCAAGCAAATGACTAAAATGGTATACATCTTGATCCACTGACCTCATAAGCAATCATATTTATAGTATTATACCATCTTGAAGTTAAACCCTTCAGTTAACCCCCAAAAACATGAAAAAAAAAATATTAAATATCTTCCACTCGTGATTAGTCAAATTAAATTTTTTTAAATAAATTCTGTCCAACAAAAGAATTATTTTGATTGAGAGAAAATATTTGTAAAATTAAAGTAAAATATTTTATCTTTAAATGATTAAACTAAAAAAATAAGTGATATTTTAATTATGAAATTCAAAAAATTAAATATTAAATTAAAAAATTTAAAGACTAAGTTATTAATTTGTTTTAAATACTTTTGATTTGGAATAAAGAAAGGGGTAAAGGGTAGACTATCATCATTCACAATCAATTAATTAGTGGTCCCTGAAAATTAATTTTAAAAACAAGAATGAAAAATAACACACACAGATATATATATATAAGATAATATTTAATGAAAAGGGCAATAGATCTTTTCCAACTGGTGTGGGGGACACTATATATGAAGTTAGTACGGGTCCTTTTCCTTCTCTCCTAAACGGCACTGAAGAGAAAAAGTCTGGACCTAACAAAAGTGATAATATTAATTTTTTTTAATTCGAGTTTGTAAGAAAAACTTCACCTTTTTAAAAGTTAAACTTTCTAATTTTAGATTTTCTTTTAAATTCGTATAAATAATTTCTTATTACCAAGTTGAACTTTTTACCTTTATTTTTTTAAAATTTATGTAAATATTTTGTGTATTATTAGACATAAAAATTTTAAGATAATGAAAAATGAAAAAATTCAACCTCTTAAAAAATTAAAATCTTAATTTATCATAAAAAAAATGTGGCAATATTTAGGGTGGCAAAGTTGAAGTTGAAGTCTTTCGGCCTTTCCCAGGCAAACCGGGACGGGTCGTAGATGCACCTAACACTAAGGTGAAAAATAATGAAGGTGCACTAGAAATTCATCAAAAGCTTTGACAAAAAAAAGAAAGAAAAGAAAATCATCAAAATTTTGGCATTTGAATCAAGATGTGTGTGTGTGTGTGTGTGTATCTGTATGTATGTATGAATGTATGCATGTATTATGTCTTTTTAATATTCATACTTCCTCAAAACTTTGTTCTTCTTTTTAAGAAATTCTTCCCCTAAAAGAATTCATGTTTTATAGTAATTTAATTATTTTGGTATTTATTAAAACAATATCTTATACCCAATTAACAAATTAAAAAATTGAAATTGAAATTTAATTTTAAAATAATATATTAACTAGAAGGATATAATAGCGTTTTAATTTTAAGTAAAATAAAAAATAAATAAAATTTAAAATATATTTTCCTTTTTCTCTTTTGAAAAACCTAATAAATAATAAGAAGTCAGCATGAAACAAGGATAGGTAAGTAACCCCACTTCCATAAAGGAATTGTACAATTATGACCTACATAAGAAAAAAGTTAAAGAAGAAGAAGAAGAAGAAGAAGAATATGAATATCCATGATAGTGTGAATATGGTATTGAGCTGCAAAAGTCGATTACAGGTTTATGCCATTAGTAAAAGTACCTAGGTAAGTGCTGATATATATATATATATATATATAAAATATAATATAATAATAATGTTTCTGTGAACACTTACTTACACACACTCTCTCTCGCATAATGACACAAGACAGAAATTAGTGGGGAATTATTAATTAAGCTAACAAAGACCATCCACCTGTATGTATGTATGGGATTCTCTCTTAGGTCTTAACCAAAAATTAAAACTGCTTTTGGCAATACAAATCATAAGAAACCAACAGTTTAACACGTACCAACGTACAAATTAAAGAGAGCATGATTCTTCTTGTCCTGAATGCTCAGATTGATTGGCCTAAAAACCAGTGTTCTTTTTTTTTTTTTTTAATTTGGGCATTGTTTTTGGCTTATATATATATATATATATATATGGTATGTATATATTCACGTATCAAATTGTCATTCTCTGT
Organism: Senna siamea; assembly: GCA_031216115.1. NCBI lineage: Eukaryota > Viridiplantae > Streptophyta > Magnoliopsida > Fabales > Fabaceae > Senna > Senna siamea. The sequence continues at coordinate 9,520,333 of CM062367.1, read as the reverse complement.
CTCTATGTGTGTGTGATTGATTGCCAAAGCGTGAATGCAAGAAAATGGAATCGGATGACTGGAACATATTCTAGGTTAGTTGCTGATCTGATATGCAACATGCATGTACATGTGTCCATTCAACAATAAAAGCCTCTCTTTCTACTCTCTCTCTCTGCCTCTTCCAAACTTTGTGTTTTTGGCTTTGGGTCTTCTTGTTTATAGCGACAGCTAATGAGATTCTGATCTGAAATGACACCATTTTTATTTATACACGTGATTATCCATAAAAATTTATGTGCAATTTTTGAAGTCCTTGTTATTAAACTTCTGAATAAACATTTAACATGTAAATATATATAAATAAATAAATATATATATATTGTTTTAATGTTGAGTATAACATGATTGTCCTTTTAAAGAATTTACTTTACGTATGACAAATTAGTTTGAGAATCTAATGATAAACACCTTAAAAAAAATATTTTACTAAATTTTGTGGCCGGCACGAGGCCCTTTCATATGGTGGTGGTAGCAATCACCCAAAAATGAAATGAATGTTCTTTCTCTTTTTATGAATTTTCATTCACACACACACACACACATATATATGGGTATTTCTACAAACTAGACTTTCTGAAATCACATATTAAGATATGGGGTTATGAAGTAGTAACAGCAGGAAGCAGTGCTGCTGTTTCTTTGAAATCTTTTGCCATATAAATTTCCATGTCAATATAGCACAAGTGATAACGAAAAAGATAGCAGCTTCTGGATCACTTTAAATGGGAAAAGCAGAAGAACGCTGGCAACTCTTTCTGCTGAGTGCTTGGATGTAGCCCTTCTGCTTCTGTAACTGTACCATGCATAATTGCCTTTTTCTTCTTTTTTTTTTTTTCTTCATGGATAAAAACTGTCATTAATAATTAAGATTGAAAAGGATGTGAGGGGGTGATGATGATGACCTGAGGAAAAACAGAGGTACTACCGCTGGCATCAAGTAGGCAATGCCTTTTAAGAGCACAATGGTACAAATTTCAATTCAAGAGTGGGGTTGGGTGCAAAGCTTTTGAAGGCTCCTCCCATAGTGCTTGCTTATCTGCCACTACGTCCACGAGAGCGACAGAGACAGTGGGATTAGGAATCCTATCCCCCTCCACACACAATATATATGTTCATATCATGGATTCCTCAGAGATTGCATTCATTTCTCAAGTCTGGACTCAACTGAGGGAGGCACAGAGTTTAACCATTCAAGTTTTGGATGCTAACACAAATTATTTCACTACAGATGATGAAAGAATTGTTGTACCTTAATAGTCCCCAGAAGGAAGAGCTAGCTTGAATATGCAATATCTGTGACTTCATTGAAACACAAGGCTATGTTAATAATGTTGGGAGTATTTTAATCTGAACAAACCCTATAGTTCAGTAGTTCAGGGCTTTCCTTTATAAGAAGGATTGCAGCCCAATATCAGCATAATTTGCACAAGGGCATTTACTTGAACCATGAAAATCTCTTACTAATTCTGCACTTTACAGCATTCTCAGTTCCTTATCACCTAAATGAGTATAGTATTAGTAAGCTTAAGGGAGGAAAACCCTTATTTTTGAACCATCAGGATACATTATATCAGTTAACCCAGATGCTTCATTCCCATTTTTATGCCAAGATGATTATAACAATATGATTCAGTAGTCATTATTAAGCTGCCATTGCAAGATTTTGGTGAATCGTTTATGAATTTAAATTGTACATAATTGGCGTGCTACAAGCTTGTGTATATCTCCTATGTGCTGATACGAAAAAAGTAATGAATTACAGAAATAACCGTAAATAAATCAGATTTCTCTTGGTGCTCTTCATCTGTACAACTTCTGGTAACAAAGCCTTACTTCCAATGAGATATCTCAATGCTGAAACTCTCCTGTTAACAGGACATTACGAAATAGACCTGCCTCTGGAAATATGTTACATAGATATTCAAATTCACAATCTGCTCAATCAAATCCACAATATGGCATGATTTCCTAAAGAAGATCCTTCTAGTTGAAAAAGCAAATCCCAAAACTGTGCATGCAGGGAAACGCCAATCATACTCACATGGTGGGCGATATACTTGCTGGGATAGTAAACATATCTTTTTGATGCCATAGTCAACTTTCACATTTTAAATATCTGTCACCAATCAAGTATCACGGAGTATGCACAAGTTAACTTCACTTTCAGAGACATTTAACTTTCTAAACGTTCAGCACATGTATTGTGATTAAATTATTGTATATTAGAATTCACTGGTTAATGTCCATAGCAGCAACTGTACATTTAACCTCAAAAAATAATCCTATGAAGTGGAAGATATCTGGGGCTTTGCAAGTTGCGTTTGCCTACGACCCAAATAGAATGCTGTGACTATCCACAATAAACAGACCTGGTTTAGATCAAGGGAGGAAAGAGACACAATTAAAAAAAAAATGCTATTAAAATAAAAAGTCACAGGTTTTGATAGTGTGAAAGCATTCATATATCAAGGAAAGCCAAACTAATAAGGAAATCAAATTGAGTTAACTGTTGATACCAAAAACTTGTATAAAATTACGATAAAAATCTTAGGTTGACTATAAATAGACCAACTCCATCATATAGAAATATGTAAACAAGTCAAGCATACTTTTTAGTAGGATCCACCTTTGACATGTTTAAATGTCTTTTCATTAGTTGGTTAGGTCTACCTAAAACTTTCCAGAAGTGTTTGAGAGAATACAGACAGAAAGATGAGATTGAGAATACACATACAGGCAGGGCATAAAGGGAAATGGCTGATGTTTTCCCATTAAGAGTTCCAAGAAGCAGTTTGTACATTCCGGCTGCAGTAGCATCTCCGAGTCTTTGAACGAACACATCTAGGCATACCTGCAGTAGCATGTGGTTGGTGAAGTACTTCTTGACAAATTTGGCTATTGGATCATTAGTGCATCCCATGTAAATTTAATCATGCTCATGTAATGGCAAAATATTGCAGGAATAGCATGTGTGTAGAGCCATTACTTGGCTCTACAATAACAATGTAAAAAATGACTTATTCTACCAGCTCAGAAGAGCCACCCAAGACACCCACTTAATACCAATGTTAGGAGGGAAAGAAAAAATGGAAAGAGAAAGAGAAAAAAGAAGGCTATACTTTGGCTTTGTATTTCTCATCCTGTGAAACAACAGTAAATAGAAGTTCTCTAGCAGGCCTTGTCACAACATATGTTACAACCTGAAAAATTATTGAAAGATGAATATTAAACCACATATAAGAGTTGGACAATTGATCAATATACCCAACAAATTGCCATTCTCCAACACAAATCTCATTGATTGTAGCCACCAATATCCTCAATGAACATTCTGTAATAGAAAGAAGAAATGTCTGACAGTACCTTTCTCAGTGTCTCACAAAAAGCAACCACCACCCAAGTTGGCCAGACAACTAAAGCAACCAAATTTAAGAAGCCAATGGAAGGCGCAGAGCAAATAGCTGTAGTCACCCCAGCAACAGTAAGAATGCGCCCCTGTACTAGATAAGGGAAATACACTTACAGGCCAAGTTTAAATCAGCAATATATCAGTAACACTTGCTTACATCTATTGAACAATTCATGAAGCATTTTAAATGAATAATTTTTTCTTACTTTTTAATTTTTTTTTAAAAAGATCTAAACTCAACTCCAAAAGGAAATTCAAGACCAAGTAGAAAAAGTAAGTCATTTTTAAAATTAATTACCGTTAAGGTCAGTTGTCCAACAAGTATAAAAACAGCAATAAAGCTATTTATTTGGGCAAACAATCTTCTTCTCCCAATAGAGCTGGTAACAGTTGTGGCAATCACCGTCACTTTCTATTATTGCAGACAAGGGTAAATTTAGCATAATCATGACAAAGATATAGGAGTCTGTTCACAACATCAATTTAAAACAAGTAGCAACAAAGACAGACAACTCAGGAGAGTATCATACAAAAATTAAGGCAAAAACACATTTTATATTCCCAAACTTTGCAATAATTTCAATTTTGTCCCTTTTTTTTTTTGCTGTCAATTTCATCCCCAAACTTTCAAATTGTTATCAATTTTGTCCCAAATCCTAATGCCCTCCATTACACTGACAGAAACTGCATGTGACAGTCTGATAACTCTATGAAATAGAGTTATTTAGGTTAATATTTTATTGATTATCTGAGTTCTATTTGCTCTTGTGCCAATTTTAGTAGTGTAATTTAATGCTTTTTGTTCTTTAGACTTTTGTATTTTAAGTTCTTTCATCTTTGAGTTTTTAACGGTGTTTTGTGTCCAATTTCTTAGCTTAGTGTTGTTAATTTTAAGTTGATGTTTTTAATTTTAAGTTGTTCCTTCTTGAGTAGGTCCAAAATTGGCAAGAAATTCGCAAAAATGTGCATTCGGAGGCTAAAGCATCGATTTCTCGCTTAAGCACAGTATGGACAGAAGCTTTGCGCCTAGACACAGAAATATTGCGCCTAAGCTTTGTCGCAATAATTATGCAAAGGACACTTCCGTCTTTGGCGTTTTGGACAAATTTAAAAGGAGTGTTTCCTAGGGTTTGACAGAGGACTTTATTTTAAGCAAAAGAGGGACGAAAAAGAGGAAAAAGCACAAGGAAAATGAAGGTCCATGGTGGGTTCAAGTAGAAGGAAGGCCGATTTGAGTTTCACAAACGAAGTTTACTGATAAGTACCTAAGAGGCTTAGGGAACCCTCCCTTCAAAGCTAGCTGTTGAAGGGAGAGAACCAACTCCCTTAAGTACCCCATCGAGCATTCTATTCTACTCGATGTGAGATTTGGGTAGCCCATACTACCCTCATCCCTGTCATAGCACCGCCTTTAAAGAGCCGACGTCCTGGCGGCTGCACTTTGCGACACTTCACTCGACGTTGCCTTACTCCTCCATGGGTTAGCCCCTCTGCAGGTCAGAATCCTCCATAGGTAGCCCTTTCTATGCCGTTGGCAAACCAGCTCTGATACCAATTGATAGGTACCTAAGAGGCTTAAAGAACCCTCCCTCAAACCCTCATCTTATCACATCGAGTAGAATGAGATGCTCGATGGAATACTTAAGGAGTTGGTTCTTTTTTCTTTAACAGCTAGCTTTTGAGGGAGGGTTCCCCAAGTCACCTGGGTCATATCAATTGGTATCAGAGCTGGTTTGCCAACGGCACGGAGAGGGCTACCTGTGGAGAATTCTGACCTACGAAGGGTTCTAATCGGCAAAGGGGTTGACCCGCAGAGGAGTGAGGCAACGCTGAGTAAAGTGTTGCAGAGTGAAGTATCGCAAAGTGTAGCCATCGAGATGTCGACTCTTCAAGGACGGTTCTATGATAGGGATAAGGGTAGTATGGGCTACCCAAGTTCCACAACGAGTAGAATGGAATGCTCGATGAGGTATTTAAATGGTTTGATTCTTCTCTTTCAACAGCTAGCTTTTAAAGGAGGGTTTCCCAAGTAACTTAGGTCTTATCAGTTTCCTCTTCCCCTTTATCTTGATTTTGTCTTGTTTTCTAGTTTTAGACTGATTATTTTTTAAATATTCTAGGCTAAACTCTTCTCTCCTTAGGATTATAGTTTCTTAGGATGTAAATTGTGAATATTGTTACTCTCTCTTCTTCTATCCAATGATTATGATGTTTACTCAGCTCAAGATTGATTTCTCTTCTTCTATTCAATGTTTATAATGTTTATTCAACTCAATATTGATTTCTCTTCTTCTATTCAATGTTTATGATATTTATTTAACTCAATATTGATTTGTGCCTTGTTTGCTTGATCACCAATTAGGAAAATTGGGAGAATTTGAGTTACTCTTGGAAAAGAGACTTGAATTTAGTCCTAAGGCTGGATACCACTTGTTTTTAGTTGATTAATTGAGTAATTAACTAGATTCATGCAAAACATAGGAATATACCAATGGATCTTGTGGAGTCATAATTAGCTAAGTTTAGTGCATTTATGTAATTAGGGTTCCCATAAAAATATAGGGGATTAAATTACAGAAATAGAACTTATACGAAATCGGAAGATTCTTATAATGAAAATAGAGTTTAAGGCTAACTCTTAAACATTGAATTAGGTTGAGAAGAGTAGTGATATCATAATTGAAATGCTAAGTAGATTATAATCTTAGGGGTTTTATTTCACTTAGTTCTTTCATTAAGCATTGTGATTTACTTAGAGGTTTTACATCTTTATTGACTTGGATATTACGTGTTGATTGGATAAGGTGAACACGATAATACTAGTACTTAGTTAAACCTTAGCTAAATTTTCCTAAGGACGATACTCTTATTTATTACTATATTGCTTGTTGACAGTTTACACTTGCACTATGTCACAATCTAGTTGGAACTTTTGTTCACATGGCAAATGGAACACATTAGGAATTGGGAAGAAATTAATAATAATTGTAAAGTTCAAAGACAAAATTGACAATGACTCCAAACTTTAGGGACCAAAAAAATACTTTTGCTCATTATTTATTTTCTTTTTTAGCTTGAATTTTTAACTGTTTTCTCTTCCTATCACTTTTAAATCCTCTTTGTCTCAACAGATGCCCCCAAAATTTTCACCACAACAACTTAGTGGGTAGAGAAATTCACTTCTAGAAAAAGAAAAAACTTGGATTGAAATTTTTGTTAAGAACAAAGTTACTAGAGTTTGGAGCCTCTGAAATATTAAAGAAAGGAAAGAGAGAGAGCACTTTAGAATATAAATTCAATGAAAATTGTTTCAAGTTCAAGACTCCAACTTTGGCAATTTTCTTGGATATATTCTTGAGGGGGAGACTTTTTTTTTTTTTTTCTTGGATATATTTAAGAGATTAATAGTGAAACATTCACTGTTTATAAGTGTGAGGCAAGTGTGCCAAATGTATACCCTCTCAGTCCTATTTTAATAAATCTCATGTTATTTTAACCCCAAAACTTATCAACGTCCAATCAAATAATCAATCAAAGTTAAAGAACTCCAAACTGAAAAACTTCATTAAAATTTTTCACCCTTAAGTCCAAAGCTCATCTCTAAATCCACTATGTTGAATTTATTTAAGATTACATTTAAATAAAAACAAGACATGGGAAGAAATAACAGTAGTAAAGTTATAACTTTTGCATCTTCTTATGGATATCTGAAAGATTGACACAGTAATCCCCTTAAAAACCTACGAGCTAAAACAATAATGAGGCTCAAAATGGGATCATAATCATTATTCATGAATTTAGAAAATATAAATAAGTGGCTCTATGTAACAAGTTGTGGAAGGCAATAAAGACAAAATAAAATTGCAAACCAAGAGTAGAGAATCAAAGGAAGGTCAGAGGTAGCAGTAGAAATTCAATAAGCAAAAATGAGTATATGTATATTTGTTTCTGTATGTCTAGCTGACTACAGAACACAATGGCAGTATACACAAATAAGCATGATTTTCTAAAATCATACAACTTGACTCAAATGATGATCATGTTCTAAAGCTTGTATGGCATGGCAGAATATCTTACCTGAAAATAGAAAAATGAAGAGATAACTGCACTCAGCCAGAGGAATAAAGACACATGCAACAGGTAAGTTGATGACAATATAAGCCAGATGCCATCTAATATGGCCCAAACTTTAAGCTTCACTTCAGAAGTTGATGACTTTGGGGAACTTCCAACTGTATGTTCATTCTGCTGATCAGCCTCATTTTTGTGGTCAGAATCCGCTTCTCTAAATTAAAACATAATTATTTAGTTACAATCTTAAACCTATAGTTACATTATACATATGTCATAAAATGATATTTATGCCTTAGAAATAAATATAAAAACATGTTAAGTAGCATCAAATATAAATAATCAATTACATTTGGCATAGAATCCACTTGCAATGAAAATTAAAAAAAATATATCAGTGACTTAATAATAACTAACTAAAGCTAGCATTTTGAGTATTTTTACAGCTCCAAAGTGTTACCATTACCAACACACTGCAGAGTGCCAATAAAGTAGTTTCTAAATTTTACTTGACTTCAATTGTTAGATGTTGAAAAAGTGAATTGATGATACATGGAAGCTGACTAGTAAGCCCGTGAAATTTATTAGACAGTAAAACCTCTCATTTTGATTCTGATAGTGGCTACCCTAGCCCTAGAATATAAACAAGAAATTTATATAGTAGAGGAAACCCAAAACTTGAATGTTATGTTCAGTCTTTAATCAAATAACTATACAAAGATTATATAATGACCTGATGGGAGATAATTCTTCATGGACATGGAACATTTCCTGGTTTATCCCTTTTGATGACTGTGCTGCAAATTCCATTAACAATGCAGCAACCAAAAGCAGAACTGCAGTAGATGAATTCTTAGTTTAAAGCCTACAAGGTGTAGTGGAGAAAAGCAGAAGAGTCCATACACGGGGCATGCAAACCTACATGGGCCCAACCAAGCCATTCCTGTAGCAAACAATGACCCAAAAAGTTGGCCTAGTGTGGCACCAGCACCAATGAACCCGAATAATCTTGAACCTGACTGAACACAGAACAAGTTAAATGTGAACCAAATGACCCATACTACAACAAAAATGAAGTAGCTGTGTACAAACCTCACTGTCCATCACATCAATCACCCTAGCCCAAGTTGAAGAGATTGTAATTAGATTAAGCAAAGCAATCTTCACAAAAATAGAAATATGTATCATAAAAATGTATTTTCAAATTTAAAGTATTGAGCAACAGCATGCAGTAAAACTATACATTAACACTAAAACTGATAAAATAATAAAACATTACATATCATACCCAAAGGAACAATCCTATTCGAACAGAGATATAGAACCATCCATGGGTACCCCAACCTATTGAAGATGAAAGTGTGCTTTGGTCATCAACCTTCCCTTCAGGCTTTAAGGATGAGGTCAAAGTTGTGGACTCCTAGTAAAAGAAAGACCATTTTAACATGGGACCAAATATACAACCAATCTTGCACAAGCAATACAATTTATGATGAATTAACTTTCATAAAGATGTTTGTCTTACCATCAATTTGGACGTTGAATATCCAGTTGATGAGGAGCGCCATAGAAAAAACAACAGTACAAGAGATATACTAAAAAACCTGTGAATCAAAACCAAAGCCTGGAATTTCAAGAAGCACTGTTACAGCATGATACCTGAAGGATATACACTAAAAAGTCCGTATATTACTCTTTAAAAAAAAGTTTCATCATTGATAAACCATTGTGCAAAATAGTCAAATATCAAAGGCATGCAACCAAAATAACAATAATTTTCTGTGATTTGGTAGAATCAATACCTTTAAATTTTTTTTTGGAGGGGGGGGGGGGTGGGGGCTTTTTAAATATGTCAGGCCAGAGGCCCATAAGGAAACAAAAGCCAGGTTTTACGTTTAGAAACTCCTAAAACATCAAATATAAATTTGCTGTCTAACCTAAGGAGGAGGATCAGAAGAACCTATACCAAATATTTGAAACTAGCTCTGCACTCAAGAAGATATAAGTTGCTTGCATCATTATTTTATAAAGGTATCTAAATAGTGTCATGTAATTTAAGTGGCAAAAACTTACTCAAACAAATTAACAAGGCATGCTTAATGCTCTTATGAAAAAGTCTAAGATTGAATGCTATTTTTCCTTAGTTTAGCCAATCCATCATGAAAAGTAAAAAGGGGTAAAGTAACTTCGTGTTGATTGTTTTCTAAATTTAAGTTTTCTTTGTCTGCATGTAAAAAAGGAATAAATAAATTCCGGGAGGCTTCATAAAGCACTTCTTTAGGAGTTAAACTTCTATTTGTCCATATTTCGAGAAAAAGTATCTCTTGTTTTTCATTCCCATTCACATAAGAATGAATACTATGATTTGCATTTCAAACAGGCATGAAAATAGCATCTATAGGATTTTTGTCTTGAAAGGTATTTAGTGTTTTTATACAATATCCACAATTCCTCTCAAGTTTTAATTCAATACACAAATTAATTGGTTCTATTAAGTTAGCTATATCTTGTGTATTATCAACGATTTCTACAGAAGGTGCCAAAATTATACCTTGAGTAGTTACATATCCAGGACCCTTGACACAAATAGACACTTGCCAAGTTCCATACAGATTGCTTCTCAATACATTTTTTTTTAAAATTCATTAAAATTTCATGTACTGATTCTTGAATACCCACTTATGGTAGAATATTCATGTGCTATTTTCTCAGATTTTTAATGTGTGAGCAAAGCTATTCGCATTGCAATGCCTATTGTGTCAGCTTGAACTTTCGTAAGTGGAGACAGAATAAAGCATCCATAATAAAGACGCTTACTTCTGCTCTTGATTCAACACACTTCCGTTGTAGTGTCCGAGTGGATACTTTTGATCAAATCCTTGAATTATTTATTTCTTTTGAAATCTCTTTAATGTTTATTTTTCCTTTTACACAAGTCTTTTTTTAGGGGGCCTACATCCATTATGTGGCATGGGGATTACATCCCGTATGAAACTTAATAATATACCACTTCTACGAATAGCTCTTAATGCCGCATCTCTTATGAGACTGGGACCTTTCGTCATGACTTCTGCTTGTTGCATAACTTGATCCGCTACTGTCTGAATAGCATTTATTCCGCAGCAGGAAATGGTGTCCCACTTCTTGTACCCTTGAATCACATCCCAATGGTATGTTCCAGGAAATGCTTTCAGACAGTAGCGGATCAAGATATGCAACGAGCAGAAGGCATGATAAAAGGACCCGGTGTCGAATGAGATGCGGCATTAAGAGCTATTCGTTGAAGTGGTGTATTATTAAGTTTTATACGTGCAGTTAGACAAGTCACTTTCTACGCAGAGATGAGTAAGCTAAGCTAATTATTATTATCTCTTAACCTTTTTGCCTACAGAAAATGCAGAACATCACCCACAAATCAACTCAAGAAAGTTAACAGAGGGGAAAGCATACACTGATGAAAAGTAACATAATATTGCAATTATCAGAATAGCATTGTATCCAGTTAGATGCTAAAGCATATATGCATTACAGAAATTGCCCATCAAATAACTGTACGACTATACCACTAGTAAGCATATTAATGAAAGGGCACCGACAATACATAAACATAACAAATAGTTCTCTTTCATTGTTTTAAGCTTGCGAAATACATTTAACCTTAATCATTTCTTCCCAAATTATAAAAATTACCAAACGTCCATAGACAACCGATTTCAATTAAGATTAAAAACTTGAATTAAAAATTCAATAATTGATAAATTTACACGCCTACACTTAATATAATGGCATTTCTCATTTGTTTAGTTTCATTATTCATGTCGTCACTTTCTAAAGAAAATGCTCCTAATTGATCAAAAAATAAGCTTAGATAATAAGTTCACTTCATTCTCTGAATGTGGGAATAAAGAATCTTCTGAATTAAGTTTAAGTTCATACCTTGTTTTTGGAAAGATTAGGCAGAGAGAATATAAGGGTTGAAACAGGCGCAGCAATCAAAGTGAGAACTAAAGATCCCACAAAAAGACCAGGCAGATTGGATAAGCCTAAAGATATAGCACCCTCATCCCGCAACGGAAGAACTACAAAATAGGCACTCAAAATCTGCAGTCAAAAATCAATAATTGAGCAACCATAACAAAAATAAACAAATAGATTGACAACGAAAACATTCTCATCGAGAGAGAAACCGAAGCCTAGCTCACAAAAAAGAAGCAGGAGAAGGAGTGGAGCAGAGCCGAGGTCTCGTGCGGATGCACCGTAACGAACACGGAGATCAGCGCATCTAATCGAGACTGTCGTCCCATTTTCGTTTGCCTGAAGACGGGGTTCCTCGGAAGGGAAACTAACGGCGTCGCTTCGGTCTCTCAAAACTCAATACAAGACGAAGTACGAAGTTAGCTGGTTGGTCAAAGTATGATGTTCCACGTGGCAATATGCTAGTGCAACAGCACTGTTAAAAGAAAATTAAATGAAATTTGAAGATACAATGCATGTATCTTATCATTGTTTTGTTATTTAAGAAAATTGAGTTATATTGAAAATCATTTTTATTTAAAAGTTGACGTGATTTCAACAGTCAAAATAAATTATATGGTTCAACAATGTAAAGATGATGTGTACATATTCTTAAACATTTTTCTATGCTCTCAACTCTTGAGTTCAACCAACAAACGGTATTTCTCCACGTAGAGGTTGCAGAGTAACTTCGCCACATCCTAGTCTTCTCTCTCGTCATTCTCATCTTCAACACTGACTATACCTCGCAAATGGCGACCATTTGCCGTAGAGTAATCAAAGTTGAGGTTGCACAAGGTTCCAGATTTCTTAAAAAAGACTTTCCTTTTAATTCGAATACTAACGCTAACCGGAGAAATATTCGGACCCACTTCGGATATTCCCATTGTGCATCATCTATATCGGCATCGACTATACTCTGTAGAATGGACGCTACAGCTAGGGTTTCCAGTTTGTCCAATGGAGGGGACGGTGTTGTTCGCTTCCCGTTGTCTCCGTCGAGTGCTTTGATCATTCAGAAGGGGGACATCACCAAGTGGTCCGTCGATGGTTCCTCCGACGCGATAGTCGGTTTCTTTCTATTCTCTTAACTTGAATTTGATGGTTTAGAATGACTGTATATGAGTTTTAGCATCTGCTTGATTGCTTTGAAGTTTATTAACTTAATGGTCGACCGAAGTATTTGTTACTGTGCGATTTGAAGCAATTGAATAAATCGGGAAAGGTGTGTTTGAATTAATTTAATTTTCTTGCTTGATCTCTCGTAGGTGAATCCAGCAAATGAGAGAATGCTTGGAGGTGCAGGTGCAGATGGAGGTGATTGATTTTTTAAATGTTTGATTTTGTGTGGCTGTTAAGAAAAATTGAAGCTAGAAATTTGAAGAAAACTAACGTAAAAAATGAACTAAAATATAATTTTTGACACTCATTACGCCTCTTTCAGCCATACACAGAGCCGCTGGGCCAGATCTTCTTCAAGCATGCTACAATGTTCCAGAAGTCGGACGTGGAATTCGCTGTCCAACTGGGGAAGCTAGGATCACACCGTGAGCTTAGATTTATAATAATTCTAAGTGTGATAAAATTTTCATCTATTTGTCTTTCTCATATAAAAACCATGCGCTTATTTATTTGCAGAGGTTTTAGACTGCCTGCTTCTCATGTTATTCATACTGTTGGACCAATCTACAATTCTGACAGCAATCCTGCTGCCTCTCTAGCAAGTGCTTACAGGTAGTTCTGTTGTGATGGTGCTGCTCTTCTTCCATTTTTTTTCTTATCTCAAGTCAACCCTTTGTTACTTTGTCAGACGATACTTATTTCATTTCGTATATCAATTCATTTCTCTTGAATAATATGTTATATCTTCAAATTGATTTACAGGAATAGCTTGAGGGTTGCAAAAGAGAACAATATTCAGTATATAGCATTCCCAGCCATATCTTGTGGTATCTATGGGTAAGTTTACTGGACGAATCCCTTGGCCTTCTGATTATCAGTAATGATCACACGGCAAGACCAATGGGAAAGTTTGTTGGTAGTCTTTGTTGGGTTATAATATCGTTGTCTTTCATGAAGGAGTCTAAATTCTGAGAACGAAATTCTGGGTCATGTTCATAACTCATTCTGAATGTTGCTTCATTTCAGATATCCTTATGATGAAGCTGCCACAGTAGCAATTTCTACCATCAGAGAGTTCCAAAATGACTTTAAGGAGGTATTATATTCCATTTGCTCCATTTCTTTATAGGTTTTCTTAGGTCTGAACTTAATATGTATCTATTTGGTTTTGTAATTTTAATAAAACTTCACATTCCCAATATCCTGTCTTGCGTAAATACTATACAATTATTAGGTGACACAAACTGTTGCTTAGTTGGAAATTTGAGAGTTCTGCTGATTGGATTGGGGTTTTTCTAGAATCTGTATTTCAATTAAATATTTATTTCAGGTTCACTTTGTACTGTTCTCACCGGATATCTATGATACTTGGCTAAACAAAGCGAGCGAAGTGCTGAAGGATTTGTGTGATCCATCAGCTACTAGTCAGCAGAATTGAATACCTGATTCACAAGGAGACCTGCAACCTGCATTATCAGATGTCAAAAGTTTCTACACAAAAAATAAATTAGACGCTTAAGGGCCTTCTACTTCAGAATATAGTCTAATGTGAGGAGATTAGTGTTATGGTGGTTGGCATTTTATGCTGTAACGTGTCTGTGGAATTGTGAGTGAGATCTACTACAGCCTACCTGAGGCCCTGAACTCCATTGTTGAATGTTCATGATGCTTTTGTGTAAAATCATGGCAACTGAGCAATCTTTTTCTGTTTCATGGAAATTCAGTGTCCTTTCTATCCTTGTTTGCAATAAATAGAGTACATTTCTGCTGTAGATAAGTAATCCTTTAGACAACGAAACTTTCATTCGAAAAGTAAATGTTTTATCAACAAATTTAGATAATCTTATATTTTACTATTATCTTCGGCAACTAATCACCAATTCACCATTTGATAATGTCATTTTTGTCTGTTGAGTCATCAGATAGCTACTATCAATTTTCTATACTCCGCCATAATCATTTTATGCATACCAAAATCACCAGAAAGAATGGCATTCTACTTCTTTAGCCAATTAAAACATCCTACTTGGGGGAAAGTCGAACCTTAAAGAAACAAGATCGTTAAATGTTTTACCCAAAAACGCCAAAGCAGTAGACGTTGAACTACAAAGGAGATATGAAATTCTGCAATTATCTTGAAACATGCAAGAAAGAGTAAAAAGAAAATTGCACTTCAAGAGCAAATACAGTATCACTTATTTCAATATCTTCCAGTCTTTGCCTTTACCATTTGTACAACTCCTGCTGGTTGTTCCAGCAAATTTTAACAGTTAATGACACATCTGGCACTGAACACCTCATAATAAGTGTTATACAAGCCTGTACACATTCTAGTTCAATTGATGATGCCAACAAATATGAGAAGAGCCTTTTTTGATGAACAGATACGAAAACAGCCAGCATACATATGACTTCAGAGCTGCAGAGCAGCATCTAACTACAAAATTGTCCCTACATGTGAGGCCAAAAAGAAGGCAAGATATTAAACACCACCCAAGAATGGAAAACTAGCTGATTTACACCCAAGATACATAAGTAGGTGGACAATGAATCATGAGTCTTTTTCCCTGGGTACATTCCGCGGAAGTCTGTTAAAAAAGCTCTCATCTACTATTCTGTAATGTTTTGAAAATTGTTTGTGGATCATTCCACAACATTTATCTACATAATCTCCATATTTTCTGTACAATGCAGGGACGGTAACAAGTATGAGGGTTCCTGCACCATTAAAGAGGAATGTGTAAATAAGATTATTAAAATAGGGTGAAGAGCTTATACACATCTCCTTCTGTCATGAAACATAAATATATACAATAGGAAGTTATTTATCAAACATATAATAAAGTAACTAAATAAACCTCAATTAGCCACATGTGACCTGAATTAAAGCAAGTCATCCAAATAGGTGAAAGGAAACCGTGGAAAAGCAGCAAGAGATTGAGATGGTTTGAAATTTACATATTATAGCACAATGATAGACAACTTTGCCTTCTACACAACTGACGGCTATCACCTCCCACCGAAAACCGAACAATAAGTAAAAATCAACGAAAGCCTACAAATAGTCTATTTGTATGGTATGGAATTATAAGACATGAGAAAACTGCAGAAAAACCTAGAAATAAAGTCCCAGTTAGAGACATCAGAAGCTGCATTTAAATAATTAACGGTTTTATGGTTAAGGCATACCAATATATGCAAGTGTGAAGAAAGAGACAACGCTGCCAATGACAGACAAGAGCCACAGACAGATCACCACCTGAACAGTAGACAATAGCTCATTAATCTACCTTTGTTCATTATCTATTTAACTAAGTCATAAACAATACTGAGAATTACAATGATCTCATATCTAAATACAAAAGTTGCATTTTTATAGCAGAAATAACCACAAGCCATGAGTGGACCATTAAATCATTGACGCAGCATTAATGCATCCTGATATTGTTTGACAAAAAAAAATATGAATTACTAGGACCTGCTTCACCAGTGGAGGCTCTAGGGAGTTAGTCATAGACCAGATGTCTGATAATCCTGACCGAATTATTATTTGTCATTCTTGTCAGATTTGGACATTGATGCACTCAACCTAGTTTTCTTATTTTTTAAAACATTAGGCATCTTTAAAATAACACTCACCAACTGTTTAGATCACACTTTCCAGGTCATAATGCTAAAAAAAGGAGATCGAAGGATTCCTAATATGCTTCAAAGAGCAAAATGTAACAAAACTAACCTTAAAAAAAACTCTAAAGTCCTTTCCAAGAGTGATGTCATGAGCCATAAGGAGCAGATTATTGATTTTAACCCGAAATGATGCTGCTGCACTATTAACCATCTCCTCTGACACTACTAGCTCTGGTAATGCTGGAGGTTGTCTGCTTGATAAAGAAAAAGATAATGCATTAACATAGTATTATTGCCAGCCACGATTATAAACATGAAACATGTCCAACTACTTAAAGTATATAGTCATACTTGTTTCTAAGGGCTGCGTAGTTTGCATGGAGAAACAATAGTACGATCAGAATCAGCAAGACATCTGAACAAATTGTTAAAAATGGCAAACTCGTCCACTCAATTAGGATCCATGCAACTGTTGCAACAACGATGACGCCAATGGAAACATGCCACCTCTTCCACAATAGAATATCAGCAACTAGAATTTTTTATTTTTTTTAAAAAAGGAGAGCATGAGTCAAAACTAGTATAACCATATCCACAATGGAATGCAAGCAAAGCATTAATGCTCTTCCAGCAAAATTTTCCAAGTTTGCATAGGTATTTGAGTCTTATTAGTTTTAAAATAATTAGAAAAAACAGGGTAGAGATTTGAATTAGATATTCATATGAGCAAATTAAAATTTTAACTCAAAATATTTCCAATCCCAAATGCTGGCCACTGTGATTAGACCATAAAACGCAACATATGCATATGAAAAAAAGAGAGATAAATTAAACGTGAATGTCCATAGCTAGATAGGGAAGCAGAGCAACCATTATAATTGCAGAAGATTCAATAACCAGTAAAGCATGGCCATAGAAACATGAACAAATACCTCTGCATTGTTGACTTTTAACAACATATGCCAAACGAGGACTGATGGGTAGTGCATAAGCACACAAATAAACTCCAACTTATCATCCATAATCTTTACCAGCCTTTTTTTTTCCTTTTTTCTATGTTGAAAGGTATGAACATTATGCATAATAACCCTCTCTTTTCTCAATTTCTATGTTTCAAAAAGTTCCCATCACCAACCTATAAAAATTCTAATTCAACCTGCTTCACTGGCTAACGTTTAACTTCAAATATCCAAATATCAGCATCTCACCTTCTTGCAACTAACTTCCATAGTTTCAGATTTTACTTCACTTCAGACCATCCAATATGTTGTAACGGCATAATAAATGGGTCTACTTACATTGATTATGTCTTAGAAGTTAGTGCAAAGTAAGTCAGCTATACAGATTAGCAGCCACAGGGACAATTAAATGGAGGAATTACTTCAAAAGTGCCCAGCCTATTAAGATGGTTCCATTCATTTGTCAGTGACAGCTGGAGAAGTGTTAGATACGACAGCATAAGGTAATTCTTTCATTGACAAGAAAGCCATCAACTTTGGAAATTCTAAAGAATAAACAGTAAAACTCGAACCGCAATTTTGCAATGTTAACCCCAAATGGGATCCAATAAAGAAGGCACCCAGTTGGAGATCTCTTACACTTAACCCCACACAAGAAATAGAAACTAGAGGCTTGGTGAACAGATGGAGGATCACCTGATCCCACGGAGCCACCGGACGTTGGAGTTGCCACGGACTTCCTTACGTCCCCATCGCCTTCGATGTTGTTGAAGTCTTGTGGATTCTCCATGAATCGCGGCAAAATGACAGCTTTGGAATTTACAGCGTTGCTCTTTCTGAAAGATTTGAAATTTAGGATGAACAAATTGATGGGATTGATGGGAAGTGTTGAAATTTTCGAAACTCCTAAAAGAGTATTTGCTATTCACGGTGTCCCTGGAGACGACAGAAATTTCATTCAAATATGGAAACAGCAGTCCGCAGCAAGTGACGGTGAACATGAGAGGAGCCTTACGAAAACGACAACGTATTGACGTCAAGAGTTCGGCAGTGGGCACGCTTGTAATATCAATAATTTAAGAGGAGATTTTATATTTTGCTATGTGATTATTTAATTAAAAAATAGGTATATATGATTTTTAGTTATTGTTCATTATTTTATATTTGAGTTTTTTTACTTTTTTATTTATTTTTTTGATTAAAAATTTTTATAATAAAAATATAAAAATGAAAATAATTAATCCACCACATTAGTGGTTAGATTATCATTCAAAAATATAAATATAAATATGAATTGAACTAAGCATATATCCATTTTGGTAGAAATGATGATGTAATTTTATTTGTATTTAAAAATAATAAAAAATATATTATTTTTTGCACTTAAGTCATCAAATTAGATGATATAATGAAATATTAAGATAATTTATTTGTTATAAAGAGATCACCTTTTTTTATTACTCATTTTGATGACATTAATAATTATGCAAAATTAAAACAAAAAATAATTTTTACAGATAAAATTGACAGGAAAAAAGATTGGAGATAAAAACATACTTTTTCCTTTTATCAAAATTATTAAAATTTATGTTAAAACAATTGTTACTTGAAATAAAGATTTTGGGCAATAATTTTTTGTTTTTAGGGTACTTTAGGCAGAAGATTATCAAGCTTCTTTTTATTTGACAATAATACACGCCCTTCGAAAATAATTTATTTAGTTAAAAATACTTTATGATGAAATGAAACATAATTTATTAAGAAAAAACTTATTTTAATCTTAAAAGATATGGTAACTTTAATATTTTATATAGATTATTCTCATCAATTTAATCTTTCATAGATAAAAATATACTTACTATTATTCTTTGATCAAAATTTCATCTAAGCTTGTTTCATTTAATGAAATGTTAACTCAAATTTTTTTACTAACATATAATTTATAATTAATAAATAATTCATATCATATTAAAAAATTTTATGTATGTAATTAAAGAAATTTAATTTATATAAATATTTTATCTTATATAAATTAATATTTAATATATAAATTGGTCATATCATTAATTAAATTACACTTTAATATTTCATTAAGCAATAAAATTATGAATAAAATTTACATAAAAAAAACATTAAAAATACTTTATTTTTAAAAAAATTAAATTAACAAAAATAATAAAATTAAATTAAAAATTATCATATCTATCAATGACCAAAATAAAATGTTTCACTAATTTATTCATTCTATTTACGTCTATATAAATAAATTGTCTTATTTATTCATTCCATTTATGTTTATATCAATATCACACAAGTATCTATTTACAAGTTAGGAGAGCACACCAAGACCATGTCTACACATTAAAACTTGTATACACAGTCTTGATTTACATTACAAAGGCTTGATAAAGTTTTATCCATTATTTAACATACATTTCTCTTTTTATTTAGATTTGACATCAACTATAAAACTTAACATAAACATAATTGTTATTGAAGATTGACAATAGAATCAAAAGCATTTAAAATTCTTGAAAGGAAAATTGAGATATAAATATTTGATGAGTAAAAGCATAATCACGATACTTTACACACATTATTGTAGACTCTCCCATAAAAGAACTTTCTAGTGTTTAAGATGTATATATGAGCTAAAAATATTTTTGTATGAATCAATTTTTTTATAGACTAAAATAATAACAAAATTATATGTACATATTGGGATTAAATTTAACCTGACACACAAATTTATCAAAATGAAGCTCCACAATTTGAAGTTACTCAATACTTTAATTAGTAAGAACAATTTTATGTTTACATTTTTTATGAAACATTAAATAAATTATAACAACTAACAAAGCTCGTCCTAAAGATAAAATGACCACTTTTATCACAATTAATCATAATTACTTTTTATATTTATTTGAAATGAAAAAAAATACATATTATAAATGTTTTAGACTTAAGGATGAGTTTTTTCTTTTGTTGACAACCTTAAGGATGAGTCTTGGACTGCTTAAAAAATTATCATTTTTTATTAAAAATATATATTACACTAACTTTTTTTGAGATTCAATGAAATTATACTTACAACTTTTTTAATTTTAAAAATTATATTTAATATTTTAAGAGTTGATATAATACCACATAAATTTTTTTAATTTATTTTTATTAATAAAATTAATATTTTATACTATATATTTTTATTATAAAATAATAAAATTATTTGACTGTCTTCATTATTATATTAAAATTTTATATTAAAACTTAGTATAAAATTTAATTATATTTATTATTATATTAAAAATAAAATTATAGTCTCATTCTATAAAAAATAATATATTTATAATATAAATAAAATAAATATAATTTTAAAATTATAGAAATGATAAGTCTAATTTAATTAAATTTTAAGAAAAAGTTGATGTAATTTATTTAAAAATTACTAAGAAAAGGTTGATTTTTGGACTGATTCTGATTGGAACGGTTGAAGAAGGCATCACTGGGACATAAAGTTTCGATATTTATTATGTGCTCCGTTTGTTGGTGTGTTTTGCTTCCCCTCTCTCTTGTTGTCACGTTCCTATGGAGGCGCCTACCCATAATTAACCATAGCCGATTGATTTGTATTGATGAATGATCAGTGTTCTTAGTTAAGTTGATTACTCAACTTCCTAATTCTCTCCATAACGAAAACAAACCCCTCTTCCGGTCACCCTCCCGGAATTTGGAACAAGACAACGCCCAAACGCAATCATCGCCCCCTCCCTCCAATTTCCGTTTTCCACTACATCGTTAGGTTCAGTTTCCATATCACTCACCCCCATTTGCTCTCTGCTTCTCTGCTTGGCATACTGATTACTGACTGCATTCCTACTCTCAAACTTCCATGACCCAAAACTCTAGATCACCCATCCTTCTATACAACCTCCTCAATCTTCTTTTTCTATAATCATCGGATCTATAATCCAACGGCTCTTTCTCGCCGAGCAGTTTATCTCTTCTGTGAGTTTTGCTATCTGCTTTTGGGTTAAGTTGTCGCTTTGTTTTCTGGGTTGGCTCCTTCTGCTGCTGCTTACGGACCCTTTTTTTGTTGTTTGCTTGAATGTCTTGTAATTCGTCTTCCTCTTTCTTTTGTTCTTGGCGTTTTGAATTGGGGTTTTATTTGGGCTTTTTTTGTTCTTGTTATCAGTTATTGGAGCAAAGTCAAAGATGGTGGAGGGAGAAAGTTTTCAGCTGGGGACCATCGGGGCGCTGACTCTATCTGTTGTATCATCGGTGTCAATTGTAATTTGCAACAAGGCGTTGATGAGCACATTGCATTTCATATTCGGTAAGTTCATATTGATATGGTAATGGTTTCTACTTATTTGTACTTAATATCTTCATTTTGATTCTTCCTGATGATTACAGTCATGTGTGTCTTCTTTTCCAATATGATTCGCATTATAATGGAATGAGCGTTAACTAAAGAGGGTTACTTCAGCCATCTAGTTACTCTAGAAGTACTTAGCTGTTTATCAGAGATCAGAGCGGTTGAGTTGGACTATTGTCCTTTGACTTTTGTGTTTGGATATATACTGGAATGAGCGTTAACTAAAGAGGGTTACTTCAGCCATCTAGTTACTCTAGAAGTACTTAGCTGTTTATCAGAGATCAGAGTGGTTGAGTTGGACTATTGTCCTTTGACTTTTGTGTTTGGATATTAGTTTTACTAGAAATTGGTCCTAACTCTTAAACATGTGAGGCAGTCTGTAGGTACCCCCTCTTATTGAAAATTAAATGATGTCTCTTTGGAAGTATAGGTAGAAATCGTATTTTCCTACCTAGTCAAGTATTTTATCTTCCTACCCTAAATCAACACTGAAACTATATAACATCGTCCACATAAGATATAGGTTGCCTCATAAGAATACAAATATATATTCAATTTAGGGAAGCGTCCAACTAATAGTTTAGATCATTACACATTTCTTAACACGATTCACTAATTTGTCAATTTTCGGTTAAAATGGGGAGTGTGCTAACAAACAGTATTGCTTACTTCCATTCTATGAAATTTTAAACATGCCCTTTGGTATACATGCAGCTACTACTTTGACAAGCTGGCATCTTCTTGTCACATTTTGTTCTCTTCACGTGGCACTAAAACTGAAACTCTTTGAGCACAAACCTTTTGAGCAGAAAGCTGTAATGGGATTTGGGATTCTAAATGGAATCTCAATTGGACTTTTAAATTTGAGCTTGGGCTTCAATTCTGTTGGCTTTTATCAGGTACAAGTGTTTGTGTTGGCTTTCTCTCTTTATTTGTTTAAGCAGGTCCTTTAGGGTGTTCTGAGGTTCTCATTTATATTTGCCTACAGATGACTAAGCTAGCTATCATTCCATGTACTGTTTTTTTGGAGACCCTTTTTTTGGGGAAGAAATTCAGGTACCACTCGGCTTCTCTCCCCCTTTCTCTCTCTAGTTCCTTTTAATCTGTTATATCTGTTTTGTGGCATCTAAGAAAGTTCAAGTCACCATGATGTTGTTCTGCATGTAAATTACTATTCTGTCCTTTGTTGCATCTACTGGTCTTTGGAAGTTAGCACATTGTTTTGACCTGAACGATCATTGTGAAATTATTCTATATTCAGCCTTTTTCATCTCCCTGAGTGAAGTTGCCTTTAATTGTATTTGCATCAATTTTAAACTGTATTGATTGCTCTCTTTTCACTGTAATTGCAGTAAAAACATTCAAGTTTCCCTTGCTATCCTCCTTGTGGGTGTTGGGATTGCGACAGTCACTGATTTGCAGCTCAATGCTTTGGGGTCTTTCTTATCTTTTCTTGCAGTGATTACAACATGTGTTGCTCAGATTGTATCCTCAAGGGATTTTCAATTTAATTATCACATCAAATTTTAGCATTAGTGTGATACATTTGTTCTCATTTTCCCTATTTATGTTGTAGTATATTGCTCTAGTTTTTAACCTTATAAAATCGTAGAAAAAATAGCGCTCCATTTTTTTAGGTTCTCTTTTATAAAATATGCCAGTCTTTGCTTGCATGATGTCCATTTGAACCTGGAAGCCCTCTCTCTTTCTGTTTGCCTTCCTAAGTTAGTCTATTTTCTTTGGGTAGAGGCTGTCATTGAACATATTAAGTATTAATACCTCTCAGTCGCACATGAAAGCTTGAGAAAGATGGTTCTATGCCTGATTTTTTTTTCACCGTGGGTAGTGGATCTTTTCTGCATATATGCGTACTTGTTAAGATCTTAACAAATCCGATTCAGATGACAAATACTATTCAGAAGAAGTTTAAGGTTTCTTCCACTCAGCTTCTATATCAATCATGCCCATATCAAGCAGCAACCTTGTTAATCTCTGGGCCATTTTTGGATAAGCTCTTGACTAACCAAAATGTATTTGCTTTCAATTATACAGCTCTGGTGACGGTAAGATTTAGGAAGCCCTCATTAGCATACTTTTGCACTCTACTCTTCTTCATATTCTTCTTTTCAAAATGTATTCTCAATTGTTACATTCTCTATTGCAGATTTTCATTGTTCTTTCCTGCCTTATCTCGATATCTGTAAATTTTAGTACATTTCTTGTTATTGGAAAGACATCACCAGTCACCTATCAGGTTCTTGGACACCTAAAGACATGCCTTGTATTGGCATTTGGTTATATTTTACTCCAAGACCCATTCCACTGGAGGAACATCGCGGGAATTTTGATAGCCCTAATTGGGATGATTCTATATTCTTACTTTTGCACCGTCGAAAATCAGCAAAAAGCTACTGAAGCTACAGCACTAGCATCCCAGGTTTGTTTAACATGTGTACCTCTGCATATCTCGAGTTTGCATTGTCATCATTTCATAACATGCTCTCTGATATAATTCCGTGTTTTCTCCCAACATTTTTAGGCAAAAGAAGCTGAAGGTGAATCTCTCCTTAATGTGGAAAATGGAAATGCAGTAGTATTAGGTGATACTGTTGGACAAAAGCCCCCAGTGTGGACCAAGTAGAAAGATTAGTGTGCGGTGTGGTTGATGAACTTGTAGGTACACCTTATAATAGAGGGTTAATAACCTTATTGGAATTAGCAAGTTTTGGTTTTCCCCATCTTTATAATACTTACAAAAAGGTATAAATTGTGTCTTAAGGTAGTGTAAGTTTAGCACTATATGAGTTGATAGCTAGCCAGCACTATTACTGAGGAACAAATATATATGGTTGTGTGTCAATTGTAGAGTCCTTCAAATACGACTCATCGTAGCCAAAATTGCCTGGTAGTAGATTTAAGGTCATGTTACTTTCATATAGATACAAATTTTTGTTTCTTCCTCCAATATAACATATAAACGTTTAATGGTAATTATCTTATGTTTCTCTGTTTGATACTGGTTTATGATTTACGTATATCTTATTTGTGTTCCTATTCGAAGAGTTATTTCTTTGAGTTTTTGGTACAAAAGATTCCTCAGACCATAAGGTTTCTCATACATCTCTTCTTTGAATCGTTAAGAGGCTTCACAGATGCACCATCAAGCACAACGAAGGGATATTATCTACGTAAATTTTCAAGTAAATTTAATCTATAAAAAATGATAAATTATCTCAAGTATATGTAAATTATAAGTTAATTTAATTAAAATATATTTTTCATGTATTGAATTAATTTCTTAGCGATCCTAACTAATAATGTTTGTAATGGTAGATTGTATTATTAATTGTGTGCAGACGCATTCTGTGCTTGTAAGAAAAGAAAGGGTAAAATAATTAGAATCTTTGTTAATAATCGAGACAAACGAATAAACAGACGAATCATTACAGATATTAGGTGGCTTCCATATTACAAGTGCATGGAATAACAAACGAGAGATTCCATGGTGTATGCTTTAGAGTTTAGACTAAGTTTACGTGGAATGATTTTATCTACAGGACTTAGGAATATACTCATACAATATTTTTATATTTTTATTATTAAATTTTTTAATAAAAATAAAATATTTTTAAAAAAATTAATTATAAAAATAATCATTTGTATAATCTATATACATATTATTTTTTAATTTAAAAACTTAATGACAAACCTTATATATAATGGTTTCACACTGTTATTATTATTATTTTTTCTAATAATGAAGTAAAACTAGGCTCTTGTTCTTAATTATTGTTCTAAATCGGACATTAAAATATTTGCAGTTTTCATTCGCTTAGTACACAGACTAAATTATACACTTCGACGTTTAGTAATAACTAATAAGGAATAATATTAATTACATTAAACTATTACACCATTTTCTTTAGAAGAATAATAATATATTACCTAAACACTAATTCTTTTACAATTCTTATAATTCTTATAGGGATTATAAATAAAAATTTCAATTAGTTCCAGTACGTGATTAATCAACTAAATATTGAAGAGCCAAAAAGATCAATGAGGGAAGGATAACCCACAGTGAGAAAAATCTGTGACCCGCCACGTCGCCACTGCCCACGCTAATTGAATTGGAAATTTGGAATATTGTGACGCAATACAGTTTTCTTGTAAGTGCAGTTTGATATGAATGTAATCTATAACCCCTTGGCTGTCACTTTAGCAAATCTCTTGAAGAAGGTACACGTGTGCATATATATAAACAGTCAGAGTGTACTAGCTTATTCATTTCTACTGCTTGTGCAGAAGAGATACCAAATTGTGCAATTATTCTTCATCTATCTTCGATCTCCATACTCCATTCTCGCCATGGCTATGCGAGCACTATTGTCCAGAAAAACCCTAACCTCTGCGCTTCTGAATGAACCCAAACCAATGGGGTTAGGTTTAGCTGCTGCCCAATGTTATCGCGGCTTGAAAACCTTCACTCTACCTGATCTCGATTACGATTATGGCGCTCTTGAGCCAGCCGTCAGCGGCGAAATCATGCAGCTTCATCACCAGAAGCACCATCAGACTTACGTCACCAACTATAACAAAGCCCTCGAGCAGCTTCAAGATGCCTTAGCCAAGGGCGACGCCTCTACTACAGTTAAATTGCAGAGTGCCATTAAGTTCAATGGCGGAGGTTCGTTCCGATATTTCATTTTTCCTTTAATTCTTTATTTTTTGCGGATCTGGGGTTTGAAATATGGTCATATTATGAAGTGAAATGAATTAGTTGACTTAATCAAGTTTCGACGATCATACGGTTGTCATCATTGATCGATGGAGAGTTTATATACATACTGATTATAGTTAATTGAAATCCTCTGGGAATTATGTCATCCATCTATGTTAGTGATTGATCTGATATATAGATTGGCACCTAATTGATGAATTGCAGCTTAACTGCGGTCATTCTAGAAAATAAGTGAGTTGACTTTGGTGATAATAACTAATATATCAAATAGAAGCGGGGGTTGGGGGAGAGGGAGGAGGGAAAGGGGGGGGGGGGATAACTTTTTATACCTACTGCTTAAGCGAGGAGGATGTTGGTGACAATCTTTATTGGGAGTTCAATCATGGTAAAACAAGTAAACAGCCACTTGCAAATGTAACTACACATTATTGTGATGTGTCATTATTCATAAGAGCAACTCATTGGATCTTATCTTACGTGTATGCTTGGTCAAAACTAAAATACTGATAGGCGGAGCTATTATATGAATACTAGTTTGAATTAGCTGATGAATTCTTGTAAGTTTGCGACCCCTTTATGCTAATGATTCTGTCCATGAATAGAGTGACACTAGTTGATAAATAGGAAATTTCAACTTGATTAAGGTTATTCTTGATGACAGATATGTTAACCCTATCAATAACAATTAAGCTATTAAAATGAAGCTGGGGGAGCATGAATAACTTTTTGGAGTTACCAATTAAGCCTTAGAATGTTGGTGAATATCTTTGTTGAATTACAAGCATCCCAAACCAACATTTTGCGTATGTGACTGCACATTCTTGTGATGCGTAACTTGTAGTACCATAAGTTGTGTGTATATTATTTTTTAGTTGTTAATTCATATTCTTGAACCATCGTGTTGTCATTTTTTTTAGTAAGTAATGACAGAAGTGGGAAGTTCTAATCTCTAAGACTGCTTGTTTAATTAGAAATGAAAATCGTGTAAGCATGCATAGAGCTTTTATGAAACTCATATAAGCTATGTTGGGATGGCAATTGGATCTTGGAACTGCCAGAATGACTAAAATTTACATTGAAGGCATTAAACTTACTCTATGTCCAGTCACATACTATGACATCTAAGACCATTATGTGTTTTTTTCTTCTTTCCTTATATTTGAGTTTGACTATTTGAAGAAGTTTCTGAGCTATTTTCACACTATGTGTCTGGCCCCATCCATCATGTGTTTTTGGGTTGGTTATAAGACTGCAATTTAGGCCGTATTCCTTGAAACTTGGAAGTCATTTTATATCATTGCCATATTCATCTATTTACTCCTTTTAAAGGGAAAAAAATTTATGGTTTAAAAAATGTATCAAGCAAATTTTTGAAAGGAGGAGGATAGCTGAAGAGACCTTTTCTCGATTCTTTTTACTGTATTGGTTATTTTCATCTCTTTATTTTTTCCCCATAAGGCTGTTATTGTCCCTTAATTTAGTTCAAAGGTGACTTATTAAGTGCTAACCATTTACCAACAGGTCATATCAACCATTCTATCTTCTGGAAAAATCTGACTCCTGTTCGTGTAAGTTGTAACTTAACTTTTTTCTTTTTATGGCTAATTTTTCTGTTCGGTAATTCATTCTCCCAATGCTCTAATCCTTCCAGGAAGGAGGTGGTGAACCACCAAAAGGTTCCCTGGGATGGGCCATTGACACACATTTTGGTTCTTTGGAAGTATTGATACAAAAGATTAATGCAGAAGGTGCAGCCCTACAGGGGTCTGGATGGGTGGTAAGTTGCAGATTGTGAAATATTCAGAAATCTTATGTCCTTGCATAAGTGGTTTCTTTACTTATACTTAGACATTTTTTACTGTTATGACAGTGGCTTGGTCTAGACAAAGAGTTGAAGAGGCTTGTAGTTGAAACCACTGCAAATCAGGTAAATCCCCCCCCCCCCTCTTCTATACCACACAACCCCAAGAGGTAACAGAGATCAGATAATATTTGGTTCAGCTGCTAGGCTTTGATTATATGATACCTATATTGGTGCAGGGTTGGGGCTTCTTTTAGTTCTTTAATTATATAGACATATAGTATTTCTTTTTTTAAAAAAAAAAATGCGATCTGACTTTCTTCTGAGGTTTTGAGCTTGTTCTATTCTCATAAGTCATAATATTCATGAGTGACACATGTTATGCTCTTGTCTTGATTCTGGAGAATTTTGCAAATGTTCACAGAGCTTAAAATATAGGAAGCTTGTTATGGTGAATAGTTGGGAAGCTATCTGTTGACATATTCTTCAACTTTAAAGACTCACTACATTTAAGTCCAATTAATCGCCTCCATAAAAATAAAATTCAACGTAGCACATTTTTAAAGTTGAAGATGGGGTTACTTGAGTTTTGAAAATAGAGGGTAGATTGGAGTAGTTTTCCCTTTATTTAAGGTAATATTATCCTCAGTGCATATGGAATTTTCTGGAGGACATATTACTTTCCAGATGTAATTTTAAACATCTTCATATTGCAGGACCCACTGGTGACTAAGGGACCAAGTCTAGTTCCATTGCTTGGTATAGATGTTTGGGAGCATGCATACTACTTACAGGTAATAATTTGGAGTTCCCTATTGGCATCATAATAGCCATTGTTATGGTATTTGAGGTTTTCTTTTCTTCTGTTTTTTGGTCAATTTATCCTCTCAGTGTGTTACTTGTGAGACATATAAAGAAGTATTTAGTGTAGATAAATTTTTCAAAATTTGGAAAATTTCTATCCTAGTATTATCCTTATTCTAAGTGATGACTGAGAACGAACCATTTTTATTATTATTACTGATGTGGTCAATAAATCTTATTGGGAAGAAGTTAATTCCTTCGTAGTTTGAAGGGCCTTTAGATAATGAAAAATACATGTGCATGGTGGGATGTAAGCATGGGAGTCTTCAAATTGTAGACTTAATAAGAATTTCTCTACAAGCAATATTTATGTAACGTTTTGATGCTATAAAAATTCAACTCCTCCCTCTGTCTTTCTGAGGCACGTGCACAGGCAAATATGCCTGTCCTCGCCTCCGTTGTAGAAAAATTCTTATGAAGGCAAATAACCTTAATTGAGGATTTGCTTCCAGCACATTTTCCAGCTCCAAAAGAGTAATTGATTTGTGGAGTTAAATGTTTCTCCTTGCGTCATCGTTATTTATCAATGTTAAATCTTATTTTGCATTTATTTGGCCAATCAGAAAGAAACAAGAGGACACGCTTTTGACACTCTAAGCTTCCTAGATCTACATGAGTTTTGAAAAGGTTTTCTGAAATGTGCTTTTGTTTTTCTTATTGCAGTACAAGAATGTCAGACCAGACTATTTGAAGAACATATGGAAAGTTATTAATTGGAAATATGCCAGTGAAGTGTATGAGAAAGAGAGCTCTTAGTCTGCAAGATCTGCTTGAAGAATCCTTGAGATGACAACTTTGCAGCACCTTTCTGAGATGGAATAAAATCTAGTGACGGATGATAGATTCTCATTCTCATCGAGGTTTTTCTATAAGTCGCAGCATCTTTCTGACATGGAATAAAATGTAGTGATAGATGACAGATTCTCATTCTCATCGAGGTTGTTTTATAAGTGAAATGTTTGGTGTATTAATACTTCGGAACCAGTAATATATCAACTGTGTTGTGTGTATCGTGCTGATGGTTTGCTCATTTTTGTATGGAGTTTAGAAAATTATAATTCTTCATTTCTTGTCATATATGCAAGTGTTGTTTTGATAACTGATATAATGCAGTGTTACTTGATGAACAACTAGATATTTTAATGAACCTTGAAATGCAGTGAGCCTAACTGGGAAGGAAAGAGAATGGTAGTGGAGTTTGAGTCTTTTGATGCTTCATATGCATAGTTTATCTATCTTTAACCAAGTTTTTCCATTAAGGTTGTGTTTGATAGCCCAAGTGAACCTCTTCTAAGGATCATATGGCCAAAACTGGAAAATTTTCATATTATCATAATGTCAGCGTTAGGTTCTTAGCATGGTTAGAATATTCGTTAAAAGGGTGTTTATATTTAGTGGGTTACAGGAACAATATCTCGAATAGTTTTTTGTGAATATGTCAGAAAAATAAAAGAATTACAGTATTCCAGCTTCCAACTGACAGTCCTATTTGTCAGGCAAACAAGTTTCTGTTATGTTCTCCTTGGCAGGGAGAGGAAATAATAGGAAAGAAGTAAAAAGGAGGTCAAAAACGATTTTGGCCCTCAGCCTTCAGGTTGGACTATAAATATCTCAGGTTAGGCTGAGATTAAGGTTGATGTGGTTGAAATTTCGTCTACGTGCGTTGCATATCATTAGTAGGGAGGATTAAAATATTTATATTTTATAAGTATTTATAAAATTTATTTGTTAAATTTAAATATTAATATATATATTATGTGATTTATTTTAATTTTAACAATAAAATATTTTAACTTTAATATAAATTTATAAATTATTATATTTAATAATTTTGTAAGAATAAATTTGTTAATATTTTATATTGATTATATATTTAAAGTTTACATAATATATGTGATATAACTTATATAATTTTTTTTATAAATTTATATATATAAGTTATAATTTAAAAGAAAAAATTATTTTAAATTTTTTATAAATAAATAAGTCTGAATTTAAGTATTTAGAAATTTTAAAAATTTGAACATGAAAATATTTGATCCCAAGTTCGGACATAAGAATTATAATCCTTTACTCATGTCCTACTCACCGAGTGTTGAGGTTGAGGTGTTCCTCTTATGGGTATACCCTTTTGTTGCTGATTTTATTTATTTTGGTGCCCTCTAAATCTAAACGAGTGTGAACTTTAAAATAAACAAAACGTTATGATAAAGTTCGGTTAAATATAATATATATATATATATATATTTACATACATATATAAAAATTAAATTAAATAAAAAATATGAACTAACTCATTTACACATTTAGAACTCACTCATTTATTAAACAGTTTGAAAAAACCAAATTTAAATTCGTTCATTGTGTCTTGGAGCTTTTGAGAAGTAGGAAGTAGAAGAAAAGATAACACACAATTAAACTTGATAATTTAGACTAAAATTTAAATGAGTTTGGTCATTCAATAAACTTTTAAAGCGTGGGCTTTATGAATCAACGCATAATTAACCATGCACTCATTCTTCACGTAATTATTCTTTATTTAGCCTCATTTTTCTCTATTTTCTTGAAATAATCCTTATGGTTATTTAATATAATGTTATAAGCAAACAAATAATTAATATGTTAATAAAAATAAGAAATAATATAAAATTGATAATAAAAATATATAGATATGCGTAAATTAACTGATCAATTGAATTTAAATTCAATAAAACAATAAATTGCATGATAATATATCAAAAATTTGAAATAATTCACAAATAATCAGGTATATCCCAATTGAATAATGGACCCGAGGCCCATCTATATTTATTTCATCCAAGCCCAAATACCGAACCCAATTGACATTCGTATATAAAAGGTATCCTCCGAACCCTAAGCCATCCCTTCTTGAGGAGCACCACCACCCAAACCCTAGCTACAGCCGACCTGCATAGGAGCTTTTGCCGGCAACCATGGTTAGATCCTCTCTGAATCCAGCCTTCAGGCTCTTGGCCATTACATCTTCTGAACCTGCGTGATCTTCTTTCTTGTTTCCACTCACTTTATTCTCAATCCTTTTGCAGACATTCAAGAGAAGGAATGGTGGACGCAACAAGCATGGCCGTGGACATGTCAAATTCATTCGATGCTCCAACTGTGGCAAATGCTGCCCTAAGGTATTACACGTTGAAACTTCGTAGCCTAAATTGTTACTGTTCTTCCTTTTGTTTATTCGTACCTTGATTGCCTTCAATTTGTTCCTGACAAAACGGTTTTCATCAAACGTATAACATACCACACACGCGGTGTGCTGGTTCATGTTCGGCGGCGTGTTACAGGCTATTATTATTATTATTATTATTATTACTTTAGCTTGGTTGATTTGAATGAGCACGTGGTTGATTTGTAGAGTTGTGGTTTTTGACATTTGCTTTTCTGATTTGTGTGGAACAAAGGATAAGGCAATCAAGAGGTTTCTTGTGAGGAACATTGTCGAGCAAGCTGCAGTTAGAGATGTTCAGGAAGCCTGTGTCTATGAACGTAAATCGCTTTACATTTTTCTTTAGTTTATGTTTCCGTTTGTATCTTCTCTGTTAAGTTACATTTATATGTTATTATGTAGAATACACGCTCCCAAAGCTGTATGTGAAGATGCAGTATTGTGTTTCCTGTGCTATTCATTCCCATGTTGTGAGAGTTCGTTCTCGCACTGATAGGAGGAACCGTGAGCCACCACAGCGCTTCATCAGGCGCAGGGTATGTTAATTTATCAGAGCGTCGTTCAGATTTGTGTTTTGTTTTGTTTTGGTTCTGTTGTTTTGATTCAATATGTTTCTAATAACGTTAGTGCGGTCATAATGATTGTTGGCGTGCTGTCGTTGATGGTAATGTTTTATTGATGCAGTAGTGTCAATGATGCATTATTTTACAAAATGTTGAAAAGATCCACTTCCCTTCCATGATGGTTTGATATAGAATTCAGAATTCAGAGTAATCTTTTTATTGAACGTGAATTCTTTATTATAAAGAAGAATTGTCTTCCCTGCTAAAACCATTGATTTTATAAAGGAACACCTTGTGGCATTTTGGTCCTCCAAGACATATCAGTATGTTGTTTTATGATCCAATCAGATATATTGGCATGCCAAGCTATGTGGAAACTTTTGCGTAGTGTAATTTGTATTAGGTCAATTTGATATGTTGCATGTCATTAGTTGTTATTAAGATATTATTATTAAATGATTTCTCCTTAGAAAATGCTTCTTTCCCCATTTTAATGTGTGTGCACATCTTTTAAACATTCAAGACATTGTGTTCCCTGCAAATGTTATATTGATTGATGTGAAATCGACCTTAGTTTTTCCCTCAACATTGGAAGATAAGACTATCAGGGTCTGCTTGTTTTCATTTTATAATAATTCTTGCCCATAGTATCGTTTTTAATGTTTGATTGGATTTATTCTCTCCTTTGTGCTCAATTATAGCTTTATGCTTCAAACGCCAATATTTGATGAAATTTTTTGTTTTCTTTTCAAGGATGATGCACCAAGGCCTGGTCAACCTGGTCAAGCACCTCGTACCACTGGAGTAGCTGTTGCTGCCCGTACCTGAAAGAAACTCTATAGAGTTTTATTAGTTCTGTTGGATCCCCATGTGATAAACTTAGTTCTGTACGCTGCTTGATTCTGGAAATTTTAGTTTTGCTTGCTTAGGGATTTTTTTTTTCCTATTTGTCTGGTTTTTACTCTTTTGAGGATACTCTTCCGAGCAATTATAATTTGGTTTTGATAAGAATGAACCTAGAAAATTATATATTTTATTTGAAGTGGTTACCTGAGGCATTTAACCTGTGTCTTCTAGTCAAAATACCTACGTTTCTATTTAAGGTCCGTTGTTCCTTGATCACCTAGCAATTTGTGATTTGAATTTATTCCGTTCATTAACATTTGCGTCCTCTCCATCTTTATATTGTTACCAGCCGTTTGTTTTTTTGGGAATTTATCACCTTGATTTGGTTTGAATGTTGGTTTTGCTGTAAACCGTACAAGGACTCAACCACAAATCGAGTCCCGGAACATTGTCGCCTGACAAGGAAAGGCAATAGGTATAGGGTTGAGCTGTTAGAGAATCGCATTGTAAAATAATAAACGATTGTAAATAAAATATTTACTATACACCCAAGAATTTAGTTCACGGAAAAGATCAAAACTCATGGGTAAAAAATTATTTAATTGTGGGTTTCTGAATTGTGTCATTAGATTTCTCATTGTCAATTCTGTTCATAATTTTGACTCCGGGACGCGTGATGGATATACGAAGTTTTAGAGTTCCAGCAACATTTACTTCATACTCTCAATATTCGGAGTTTTGAGGTGAGGGTACTAATAGACAATTGATGGAGGAATGTGGAGTGAGATAAGTGCTAATTGTTTAAAAGTTAAATGAGATTGAAAAAATAAAAGTTAAATTATTTATTTTTATAGTTTTATCTAATTTTTAATTAAATTTTTATAATTTAAAAGTTTTGAATGAAGTTTTTATAATTTAACAATTTTTTTTATTTAATCTTGTTTTAATTTTTGTTAAATTTTGATGATATGTTATTTATATATTATTTTAATATTATGAATTTATTTAATTTAAATTAGTTTTTAAAATTACTTAATATAAATTATATTTTATTTTATAAATAAAAGTTATTTTAATATTTTTTTCTCATTAACAGAAATTATATATATTTATGAATTATTTTAAAAAAAATTTTAACTACAGATACTCAATTAGAAAATTTTAAATTATAAGAATTTAATTAAAAATAGAGTGAAATTATAAAGATTACAAAAATAATTTAATAAGAAATAAATTATATATTATAGATATTTTAAATCATTTTAAAATTCTCAATTTAACTGGTTTGAAAACTAGAATGTTGGGTTATTTGAAAATTGAAATGGTTTATAAATTGTCTTCAACTATCTTACCCTACTTTTATACTATTCTTAATCCTTCATACCAATCAAACCTTTAATCTTCAGTTATTTATTTCATTGATTGTGAAGAAATCTTCCAGAATCAATTCGAAACACGTAGCAGATGCCTCGAGTCTCAGGATTCTGCAGTGAATCTTGTTAAATAGGGCACTGCCTATTTTCCATAACTCGATTTTGAGATCTCTTCACAAGGTCTCTATTCCCATTATTCGTTACTCAATACATATTGCACGTCTTATGTTCCTCTTTACCTATGGCATTAATTTGCAGAAACTGGCTTTGCAAACCACCCCAAATTGCTAGAAAGCCAAATGACAACCAGAAAGATATATTATTCCTACTTCAATGTCATTGTTTCAAATAGAAAGGCATATATTCTACCCAAAAAAAAAAATCATAGACATGCATGGTACTTGAAAATTTCAAAAGAGAATAATATCTATAACAAAGACCTAGTTCTGAAGTATGGAATTTCAGAAGCTAAAATCAGGTCTAAATGAGATTTTAGTTTATCTCATATTACATTTTGAATATCATGGCGGACCAAAATGGTTCCCCCTCTCTCCCCCAATAACTCATCCAGTTGTTTCTATGCTACGACTAGTCTATTTCAGTACAAGACTCTGTCCCTTTAGCCCTTCTGTTTGGCATCAACCATTGTGTAGTTTGCAGTGATAGCATTGTGGCCGCTTTAACAGTCACTGGTGCCTTTAGGTGTGCAATCAATGAGGAGTACAAATCTGAAACAGTTCCTTGGCAATACTGATGCATTCTGTCATGGGACAATTTGTCTTAATTGCATTGGTGGCTATGTGAGACCTGCTGGCAGCATACCCCTTCTGCAATAAACCAACCAAAAAAAAAAAAAAAGGTTTGTCTCTGGTCTCTGAAGCTTTGTTCTAGAGCCAACATGAATCCCATATATGATATAACCAAATTTTCTCATATCTGGCCATAACCAAAACTCAAAGTGACAATTATAAAATGAGGTAAAATGAAAGACAACTTCCTTCTTTTTCCGTCAGCAATTAAACTTTCTCATTTAAGTGTGAAGAAGAATAATACTTCTCTTCAGTCTACAACTTTATTTCCTCACTCTGATTTTCCCTTCTCACATCCCATCTTATTTGTCCAGATCCAAACATAGTACAAATATCCCCAAGTAGAGCATTCCAAATGAGGAGATCATCAGCCACTTTCACAAAGCTAGAATATCCCATATGAACACGATCACATACTTTCCCAAACAAGAGAAAAACTCTAGGCGGGTTTCAAAACCACAAAAACAAGTTAACTTGAAAAACTTCCAGTGTGTAATTGACCAATCATTATAATTATTTATACAGGTTTATAAGAAATTTCTTATGTTTGATGCATCATATAGCAACCTTATGTAGAGCAGTTAATGATATGTACTGTGGCAATGCTTAAAAGTCAAGTTTCATTAAATGGTTCTGTAAGTAAGTTTGGTGGCAAAAGAATGCGTCTTTAGACAGTATATATATAAATTGCGTTGATACATCAATTTCTTGAACCATCTGTCAGAGAGCTGATCTGTTGTTGCCATACAAAGCATTCTCTGGGAATCAACTTGCTTAAGGTACTTTTATTTTTATTATTTATTTATTTTAGAAGATTGGTTTCTGTCTTTTTTTTTAGTTTTTATAGTTTTTAATAAGCTATACTTGCTACAAAATAAGCAAACTTAAACTAGTGCATGTAGATCACTGCTCAAAACCTACTCGCATGGACTTTCCACAAGCTCATTGCAATTTTGAAAAGCTAAACATCCTTATTCTCAAGCTAGAGTTGTTAATTAAATGACGTTAAAAATCCAAGATCCATTTTTTTTAATGAAGTAGTATACACACACACACACATATATATATACACATATATATGTGTATATATATATATGTATGTATATATATACATATGTATATATAAAAGGATGGCCTAGTAAATGAGACTCCCACCAGGTGGGGTTTGAGAAGGGTCAAATGTACGCAATATTACCTTTGCGCTCAGAAAAGCTCTTTTCAAGACTTGAACCTATGATCTCCAGGTCATATGGCAACAACATTACCGTTGCTCAAGGCTCATCCTCTTAGTATTATATATATAAATGAACAAAATTGATTTGAGATTTGACTATATATTTCCTTTTTCCTTTTTTTCTAGCTTTTTGTTCCTATGGAGGGATAGGGTTTCAAAGGTTCCATGTTTAGTTACTTTATCTTCTAACAACTTCACTTTTCTGTAGTTACTTGCTTCCTTGTAAACTAGCACTTAAGCATAAGGAAGACGGGGTAGACTAACACTCGAAAGAGATACATAATTTCAGATAACAAAACAATTGGTGAACACAAACTAAAAAAAAGAAAAAGCAGAAGAAAAGATAAGGGTTTGCATTTGCCAAATGGGATGATAGAAGAGTACCTTATGCATGGCATTCATCAACGTCTTTAGAGGAGGAGAATTCATTTTTGCACGACTCGCCATCTAGATATATTGAAGAGAAACCACCATAAGTCATTTTTCAAACCGGAAATACTAAATTACTTTACAATGCTTCAAAGAGAAAAATTCAATAAAATCATTGACAGAAGGACCTCATCCAATTTGATGTACCCAAATGGCAACTTGGGGTCACTTTCATCCACCATCAGTTTAATAAGTTTTCCAAGATTGTCTGTACTGTCACAGTCAACCCATCCCCACTGCTTGGCAAGATTTAACATGTCCATAAGATAGGAAGCATCATGAAGAGGACCCGTCCAAAGTGGTCCTGAAACCACAAGGGAGGTAGAAACCTGAAGAAGAAAAGAAACCTTATAATAGAAAGCTACGTCTTTCTGTAATTCAAATCTGGTAAACTAAATAGCATTCCATATGACCTTTCTTAATTCTCCTAATGCCTATGCTGCATTCCATTTGTTATAATTGGTATGTAGGATGTTAAGCTATGGCAAGATTCTGTGCTCTGTATTGAATTAAACACATGCTTCATCACTTGTGCAAATCAGTACTTGCTGATGAGGAAAAAGAAGAAATATAATTATATAAAGCCACCAATGAGGTGTTTCATATTTAATTTTATTATATTATTGTTACCAAGTATCAGCATATTCAGAAAGGAAGAGGATGAAAGGGTAGGAAAAACTATGTCATTTGCATTTTGTAATACCTTTCTCTTCAGGATTGATACAATACAAGATAAACATGAACATGTTATCAGAATAACCAAATAAGCAATTGGCAAACAGTATTCCTTAGTAATAAGGGTAAATGTTTTAGAGACTTGTGCCAACCGGAAATATAGATATTGGACAAACCTCTAAGGGGTTAGTATCAAACAAACCAGACCATACCTTTGCATTACTACAGGAGCAACTGATTTGGCCGAGGTCATCCCACAAAAATTCTTGGGAATTTCCACACTGATGGCAATAGCCAATAAAACCGTAATGTCTGCAGTAGTAATAAAAGTAATAAATAAGAAAAAGAACCCAGAAATGAATTAATAAGATGTAACAGAAACATTTATATAGCACCTATTGTCGTGAAGCTTCCCACGATTTAACCTCAGCAAGACTCGGAAAACAGGTCCATGATAAGCATAGTACGAAAATAAAGGTGTAATATGATAACCCAACACTGCAGCCTCCCTTGCAGCCCCACCTATAAGCATTCGTAAACCAACCTCATTCGAATATGGCATAGGGCGCACATAAGCTCCATATGCGGCTAAAGAACTAGCAAGAAAAGAAGAAAGTTACAAACTACCAACAGAGAGCACCAAGGTGATACAGCAGAACATGCAACAACCTATAAAAACATGTTAGGCACAAGTCTGTCCCACAAGCACAATTCAGTCACCGTAATTGTCAAATGTCCAAAGGTAGTCAGTCACCAGAACATTGTCCAAG
This sequence comes from Senna siamea, assembly GCA_031216115.1. Classification (NCBI taxonomy): domain Eukaryota; kingdom Viridiplantae; phylum Streptophyta; class Magnoliopsida; order Fabales; family Fabaceae; genus Senna; species Senna siamea. The sequence goes on along the minus strand of CM062367.1, from coordinate 9,481,407 downwards.
AAGACCAACAAAACAAAGATCAATCACAATGTATAATCAGAAACGTTCAAAGAAAAGATAGTTCAGAGAAGCGTTTTTCTAAGAGGTATAAATAACTACAAACGCATTATGTACTTCAATTCAACCATAACAGAAAAACATGAAAGTCTCACTGATGAGGACGGTGACCACCAGATGAGTAGCCATCGGTTGAAGTAACATAGAGCAATCCACCCAATTTCAAAGAGATCATAGCAGACCTCAAGAAAGAAGAATCACTCCCAAACGAATCAATATCAATGAAATCAAAGAAATCCTTCTGCAAATAGTAATCTGCCATTACACGGTTAGCTTCTAAATGAGTAATCACCCATCTCTGTTCCATCTCTGAACCGTTCTTTGCCCTTGACAAGTTCTCCATAATAGTGCTTCTATAGTTATCATTTCCGTCGTTTGCCACAACAAAATCCGCCTCGGCTTCTTCGAGGTACCGAAGCGACCGGATTCCGCAGCCGCACAATGCGTCAAGCACACGCAAGCTCCCTTGTGACTTTTTATGGAGTGCCGCAGCGAGCACACCGAGGTCACGGCCGGTGGCACTTTCGTACCTGTAAAAGGCCTCGCCGGTTTCAAACTGCAGACCCCTTTCAGTTTGATACTCGGATTTGCATTTTCTGTTAAATTTTAGCTTAAAGGTGGAAACTTTGGAGTGATGAATGAGAGCTTGAGGAATGGGGTTTTGCAAAAATGGGGAAGAAGATAGGGTTTTAGGAGACAGAGTCAACATGGCGGGAAATTGATGGATCATTGGGTAAAGTTAACCGTTTTTTGGGATTTTTATAGGGGATGTTGTACACGTGTATAAATGAACGTCATTTGGGACCCATATGGGTTTGATGAAAGGATTATTTAAAAAGACGGAATGATCTTGACACCTCAGAATCTGAGCTCCCAAGGTCCAAAACTGTGGATAGTGGGGGCCACCTCCAACACTGCTGCATCAATGGTTTTGAAGGAATTTCTCCATCGTTGGGGATTGAGGATTAGGGTTTTAATTTCTGAGAAAATTTTCTGCTTCGCCATTGGTGATGATGCTCTCCTGTCGGTGTTTTTCTGAGCGCAGAGGCGCAGAATTCTCAACGGAATTGGCTTTCAGAGACGCAGCAAAGTGGGACAAGCAGAGGAAAAAAGCGAGCAAATTGTTCCGTATGTTGAGGTATAACCCCCGCTCACTTGCGTGACATTCATTATGGTAAGTGATTCAAGACAAGGAACTTATAAGCACCGTTATGGGGCTCCGTGCAAGAAATATGATTGCCCCCGACTATCCGCTTTGGCGTATATGCCTAGTCTTCAATTTCTTGCCTGTCATTGTTCAAATTCAAACTATCCGTTTTCATTATTTTCATGAACCCTAGGGTTAAGTTGGGTTGGGTTCTCAAGCTTTACTAACTCAAGAACTAATCTTGAGATTTGGGAATCGCTTCTATCGGACTTGGGTAAGTGTCATGGTTGTCTATCATTCCTCTATCAGCTGTAGTGATGAATTTAATTTCATGCGAATCCTGATATCTATGTAGTATAAACATTACTCATGTTAGTGATCTGCTGTAGCTTCTGAAGGCACTGCGAGAAACATCCTGCATTTCTATTCGTGATTTGTCTGACGCGTCATTACCCAAATTTACTCCTATTCCTGATTCAAGACGAGGAAAAGCATCCGCTTTTTGCAAATCCACTTACTCTTCAATTTGATGCCCACCATTGTTCAAACTATCCGTTTTCATTCGCCTTATTATTCCTAGGGTTGAATTGGGGTGGGGTTTTTTAAGCTTTGCTAGCTGAAGAACCATTTTGCGACTTGTGGGCGTGGCGTCATGTTTTTCTGGCCTTCCTTGATTAGCTGAAGGGCCGAATTTAAATTCATGCGAATCCAAAGCCATGAGAAAGAACATTCTTCCGTTCTACTCTTGATTTGTCCAGTGGGTCATTCCCCTCTGGCCTTCGTGTAGCATGTGTTCTTCATATACTGTTGGGAATATGCAGCATACCTTTTAAAGTTCCTTAACTTTTAAGGTGCTGAAAGCTGTGATGCTAATGAACTTTCAGGTTTGCCAAACTGAAGAAAACATGTCCACAGAATTTCAGAAATTCCTCTCTAATCTGAGACGGATAACTATGTAGGAAGACAAATGACTTGTGAATTAGGAAAGATAACTAAAGCTAGATTTGTGTGCAATCAAGACATATGTAGGGCTCTTCTATGGAGAGCTTGACCTCTCAAGAGGTTGAGCTCTTCACCATCCAATTGTCTCCAGATTTGGGTGATTTTCGTGAAATTTGTGATTAATAATATTTAATGACCATGCACATGTCTTGCGACGTGATTGGATGGTAGAGAACTCGACCTCTTAAGATGTCAAGTCCTCCATATCCTTTCCCAATTGGTTTATAGATGGATGGCAGAGGCTGACTTGAAAATGTAATCACTGTACAATTGAGTGAGTTTGCCACTTATAGCCTCCTTGTCATTGTACAGACAGATGGCCCTTATTCTATTGTGTGTTGCCTCGCTAGGTAAGAAGAATTCACTTTGTTATAATGTAAATCAAAATGAACTTTTCAATTATATTGTAACTTGTGATTGACTTCCTTCTCCTCTTGCTCTGTTTTATTAAATTTTTGTAGTTGTTTATGTCTTATTTGTCGTATTCTGTCGGTCCTTTCCATGTATAGTGGTCTTTGCATCATACAGACAAAACAAATGACCCATTTTCTATTATTCGTTGTTTTGGTAGGGAAGAAGAATCCACTTTGTTATAACATAAAACAAAAGGATCTTTTCAATTAGATAGTAAGTCATGATTGACATCTTTCTGCCCTTGTTCTTTAATTAATTTTTTTTTTGTTCGTTGTGTCTTATTTGTCGCATTCTGTTGTTCCTTTCTTTGTATAAATGTCTTTGCTTTGAATGAGCCAACATGTGTACTTCCCTAATCATTCATAGTTATACTATGCAATTGCGTCCTTATAGTAAAAGCCCTTATTCTTTTCTGTTTTGTCTTGGTTGGGAAAAAGAATTCATTTGTTATAACATAAAACAACAGGAACTTTTCAATGAGATAGTCTATTGCGATTGTCATCTTTCTCCCCGTGCTTTGTTTTATTAAATTTTTTTTAGTTATATCTTATTTGTCGTATTCTGTCTCCCCTTCCATTTATAATTCTTTTTGCTTTGAATAAGCCTGCAGGTGTATATACCTAATCATTCATGGTTAATCTCCTTACATTGTGTAGACAAATGGCCCTTATTCTATTATGTGTTGTATAGCTAGGGAAGAAGAATTCACTTTTTTTAACATAAAATGAAAGGAACTCTTTAAATAGACAGTAAGTCATGTTTGACATTTTTTTGTTCTTATTTGTCGTATTCTGTCGCACCTTTCCATGTACAAGCTTCTTTTCTTTGAATGAGCCAACATGTGTACATCCCTAATCATTCATAGTTATATTTTTAATGACCACCGCCTTTTCCTCTGACAATATCTTTCATTTGTTTTTTCCTCCCCGCTTTTGTTTCTCTCTCTCTCTCTCTAAATCATAAATGAAGTTCATCAGGTTAACAAATTCTGAGTGCATAAAAAATACAAAATGGTCATGGAGCAAAGTTGTAGTGGCCAAGCATCTTATATTCTTCTTAGATGTATTCAAAATTAATGACTTGTCACTGCTTTGGAACCCTTTAAATCTCTACTTGTGTTTTTATAAAAATGAATTTAACTAGGTAGCAATGGCTTCTTATTTCTACCTTTAATCTATCCTGACACTAATTTTTGCAAACTTGTTTCTGCTTCCCCGTATACTGTTTTATTTGTAAAAGATCTCAATTAAAAGTCTGTTGTGCTCTTTGACATGCAGTAGATGCGTCATCACTGAGACTTCTTGTTTGTTGTGCTAGGTTTTCTTCTCTGGAGATATAAGTTCCAGTTTCCGCAGCTATGGAAGATCAAGGAAATGTGTCACCTTCCTCCTCTTCATCTTCTTCATCTTCTTCCACCTTACCTAACCTACAGCCATTGTCAATTGATGAGGAGCTCTGGATGATGGCTGAAGAAAGGGCCCAAGAAATACTATATATAATTCAACCAAATGTAACTTCTGAGCTGAGCCGAAAGGAGGTTACTGGTTACGTTCAGAGTCTGATTAGTGGTTACTTTGGATCAGAGGTTTGAAATTTTTAATTCATTTGTATTTTTAACTACTAACTACATATTGTTGGAGTGGATTTTTCTATTTTTGGTATTTCCTTCTTTTGATGACATCTCTGTCTTGTCCTCATAATCTGTTGGGTGTTTTCCTAGCAGTTGCTGCTTTAAATGATTTGGATCTATTGAATTCATTTTGATGCATGCAATGAATGTTCCTTGATTTCTGTTTAAGATTATAGTTGAAATTTTTTGCCATTTTTGTTCCTTTCTATCTTTCTTTCCTTTTGGGTGCAGTTAGATTCTGATATATCTTATCATGCTTATAGGTCTTTCAATTTGGCTCAGTCCCACTAAAAACCTATCTTCCTGATGGGGATATTGACTTGACTACTCTCTGTCTAGAGAATGAAGAGGAGGATTTGGCCCAATCAATATGCAATATACTTGGAAATGGAGAGGACTCTGAATATGAAGTAAAAGACATACAATACATACGTGCACAGGTTTAAACTTTAAAGTCAAATGTCTAACTCAAGCATCACAATTATTGCAGGACTTTCTTTAGAACTTCCCTATCCTTCATTTTTGTCTTGATATTTTATTAATTGTTTCTTTTGGCTTCTGTGGTTTATTGGTCAGAGGCTCAAATATATATTACTTCTTTCTAGTATAACAGAGAGAAGATTTCTTTTTTCTATCTCTAGAACCTTGAGTTGTCACCACAGCTCATGCTATTACTGAGTTTAAGTAGACAGCTGGTAGAAGTAATAAACAAAGCATAGAAATTATTTGAAAGCCACCTCACGAGATAGGTCTCAAGTGTCATTTTCATTCCAAGGTGTTTTCCTAACTTCTAAAATGTGTCATTGGAGTCTTATTAAAGATCAAACTTGTTGTTGATGCATTGAATATTGAACAATGAGGGATGTGACAATAGTAAATTGAGTAAATTACACTCTCTAAGATATGTCAAAGTTACACTCTCTTTTTCTCTATTTTGAAAATCTACTCTCTTCTCTCTTGAGATTAAAAAACTTATAATTTCACCCATTTTGACTAAAATACTCTTAATGGCATTATTAAATTTTTTTAAAAAATTATAATTTATTATAAAAATATATTTTAAAAATTATTATTTTATTATTATTTATTTTGAGTTAAAAATTATAGTTATTTTATTTTAAATTTTAAAAAAATAATTTTTTATATTGGTGAAACACATATTTAATTATATAAATAATAAATATAAGAGTATTTTGGTCAAAATAAGTAAAATTATAAGTTTTTCTTATCTTTGAGGGAAGAGTGTAATTTCAACATCTCCGATGAGGGAAATGTAATGTACTCTAGTAAATTTGCCTACCCGTCCCCTCCCCCAAACCCCCCCCCCCCACCTCTATGCAGGAAAATAAAATAAAGTAAAATAAAAAATGACTTTGGTCTGTTAGATACTTAAATCCTTTATAATTTCTGTGTACCCAATCACCTTTGCATGCCATGACTAATGTTCTGTATTTTATTTTTGATATTCATCTATGTGACAAGGAGTATCTTCCTTGCCACTATTGCTTCTTTCTTTTTTTTTATATATATAAAGATTCTTCGCATTCTTTTTTTGTCCTTGATCAGAAAGTAGTAGTTAATGTTCTTCTGTCAAATGATAACTCTCTACTTTATCACACTTCACGATTTGATTTGTGGTTGATGGACTCCAGGTTCCTGTGGTGAAATGCACGGTGAAAAATATAGCTGTTGACATTTCTTTTAATCAGATTGCTGGACTTTGTACTCTGTGTTTTCTGGAGCAGGTATAAACTTATCGATGGTAATAAAATTTCACAATCAATACTTGTTCTGAGTTGTACTTGTATGTACCTAGAATTGCTTAGGATCTATGTGCCTGAATTTCACTCATTTTTGTGGTACTATAAACCTGTGAAGTCTACGTGCTGAAACTTGAAGATGGAGGGGATCTTTCCATAGTCTTAGAAGTGAATAAGAAAGTTGATGCCATATCAGACTTTACCTTTATATGACACTTATGTATTTCTGCTTCTTTTCTTCTTTCCTTGTGTGACATTTGGGATTCATTTTCTTATTATATTTATTTTGCTTTCCTTGGTCTCTGTTGAGTCCTACAGAGAACACTATCCAATGAATTCTTTCATTTTCATGGGTTGTTTTAAAATTTGAAATGACCTCAATATTTAGTTTTGTTTTTTGAGCCCATTTCCTTGCTTGCCCCATGCTTTGACTTAATGAGTAATGCTTTTAATTCTCTCTATGCCAACTGCATTTTATCATCAGACTAGGCTAACGCTTCCTCTTCTTTTTTTTTGTCTGTAAAAAAAATTAACTCAGGTTGATGAACTTGTTGGGAAAAACCATCTTTTCAAACGTAGTATTATCTTAATCAAAGCTTGGTGCTACTATGAGAGCCGAATTCTTGGTGCACACCATGGCCTGATATCAACATATGCAGTGGAAACATTGGTCTTGTATATTATGAATCTGTTTCATTCATCTGTGCAGGGTCCTTTAGAGGTGGGCTTTCCTTTAATTTTCTAAGCAGCGTTGTTCTAATACACTTCCAAGTTTAGATTTTGTATTCATCTACTAAAAGCCACTAAACTGTCATTACTAGCAGGTCTTGTATAGATTTTTGGACTACTATAGCACATTTGATTGGGACAGCTATTGTCTCAGTATAAATGGTCCAGTAGCCATATCTTCCCTTCCAGAAATTGTGGGTAAGTGTTATTTGATTGTATGTGTATGGGACTAGCATGATTTGATGGGATTAATGATTTATAATTCAGTGCCTAAAATGCCCATCTCCTTTGCCTGTTGCAGAGACACCAGACTGTGATTGGGATGAACTATTGCTCAGTAAAGAGTTTCTGCGAAGTTGCAGGGATATATTCTCTGTTCCTGCAAGGGTATGTGAAACTGCTGCTCAGGAACTTCCTGTTAAGCATTTGAACATTCTGGATCCTCTAAGAAGCAACAACAATCTAGGGCGTAGCGTTAGCAGAGGTAATTTTACCCACTAAGATAGAAACTAATAGCAATCATTGATTCAGTGGAAAAATATTACTGTTAGAAAATATCAAAAGTTCATCACAACATTGAACTTTTCTAACTGAGGCACTGAATCTTACTAAAACATTATTATTATCATCATCATCAAGAAGTTCATCACAACAATGAACTTTTCTAACTGAGGCACTGAATCTTACTAAAACAATGTCGTTGTCATCATCGTTGTCGTCGTCGTTATTATTATTATTCGAAGTACTGTCTAGTGATGACTTTAGTTTTGTATGAATTGACATATTTACAATACTGTCTAGGAAATTTCCATCGGATAAGATTTGCCCTTTCCTTTGGTGCTCGAAAGCTTAGGGAGATCCTTACACTTCCAGGAGAAAGGATGGGTGCAGCTCTTGAGAAGTTTTTCATGAACACTCTGGATAGAAATGGGAAAGGACAAAGACCAGATATTCAAGTGCCTGTTCCTGCATTTGGAACTGGAAGATTTGAAAAGTCTGCTCTCACTGGAGATTTAGACAGTTACTATACTTGTCTACAATATAGTCAGTTGTATCATAATTATAGCATACCATTCGCTGCCCATCAAATATTTCCATCATCGCCTTCTCAGGTTGATGTCAATGCATTGTCAACTCAACAGAACTGGAGTATGATCTACCAAATGGGCACTGATCTATATGTCCCATTACAGACACTCTACCTTTCAAATGCTTCACAACAATTTGAAACAACTTTCAATTTTGAAGAAAAGGGAAAGTCACGAGGAACTGGCACATACATACCAGACATGGTATTTTGTTTTTATATTATTCTCTTACTTTGCTTCACTTATAACTTGTAGACTGGCTTTATCATCCAAAAAATTGTTGGATCTTGCAGGCTCTTCTTTCCTATCGGGATATGCATACAAGGGTGACCAGGCCAAGAGGATCTGCTTCTGTGAATTATAATATATCACCGAAATCGCATCCAAGGGAGGAACCACTGGAGATTCCTTCTGAAACAGACATCAGTGGTGATTCTAGACCCTTCAATATCACAAAGGAAGAATTCCCTCTTCTTTCAGGCTCTCCAAAGACCAGCCCCCATTCGGAAACCCATGGCTCTGTTCAGTTAACTCCTGAATCTGAACAGACCATAAGTTCCTCTTTGTCCCATTTGAATATTGAGTTTGGAACATACAGGCCTACACACCCATTGACAATACCACATTTGCCTGCAAAAAATGATAAGCCAGATTCTGGTGTTTCTACAACTCTGGGCTCTCTGCTAGGTGCCCCAAGTATGGAAAAGGAGACAAAAGAAATTTCCTGAGAAGATGAATTGACAGTCTCTAACCTATTAAGCATGATCATTTTGTAGTTTATCTAGGATAACATCCAACAATGGCGAGTTCTAATGTGCTTTGTTGTAACTGCATATACTGTCTACCAACCCAACCATGTTAAAATTGGGAGATGCTAGGGTTAGATGCTAGTAGTAGCCAATGACTTGATAGCTAGCCGAGGCACCATCCTGAGGCTCTTACCCCTTCCGTTGGGATTGTTCTGTCTGATAGCCAATTTATACCCTTAATCCTATGTTGTGGGAGAAAGTGTTTGACTATTTCCCTTGGAACCGTTTTACAACACTTTTCTTCATAGAGTCCAAAGAAACTTGTACATGATTTTGCTTATATGAAAATAGTCAATCACCCATAATATATTGGGTACAGTGTTGTATATGAGTTGCTCATTTTGATAGCTAGAGGTTCATTTTAGACTTTAGTATCTTTTGCGGGTGATTATTACATCAATGGCATGTAAGGGCTGTTTGGCATTAGTCCAAATGGGCTACAGCCTGCAGCGGATTATTCATTTACACTTTCTGCGCTTTAGGGATGGCATTCAAATCCAACTGTTTGACAAACTCAGTAAATTAGGCTTCATTTACGGTTCGATCACATCAAATCCAAATCTTGTATGAGGCTTGGTTATATAATCGAATCAAGCTAAACTAGTAATTCACACATCAACTCGATTAACTTAAATATATTTTCTTTCTTTAAATGTATTTTTACCTTTTGGACAAACTACTTTCTCTAAAAAAGTTCAAACTACAGAATTTTCTGTTTTTAAAAAATTAAACTATATACTTAAGATAAGGTAAATTTACATCTATTTTAACTAAAATATTCTTACAATTGTTTCTTATTTAATATAACAAATATTAAATATGTATTTAATCAATATGAAACAATATTTTTTAATTTAACAAGTTATAATTAATGTATAATTTTAAATAATAAATAGCATTGAAATTAAATAGTAAAAATCTTTTCTAATAAATTATACTTTAAAAAATTCATATTTTATTTTAAAATATTTTAGTCATTTTTAATTTTTGTAATAAATATATATATAAGGAACATTTAAATTAACATTATTTTTTACTAAAATATTCTTAATTGTAATATTAATTTTTAAAAGAATAATATTTTATTTTAAAAATTGTAGTTAAAAATTTTTTTTTACTTTTATTTATTTTTAGTTAAAAATAATTATTTTGTTTTATTTTAGATTTTAAAAAATATTTTTTATTAGTCAAATCCATATTTAATTATATCAATAATACAAAGAAAATATTTTAATCAAAATAAGTCTAGAGAGAAAAATGTAAATTTTTTAAAATAAAAGAAAGTATAATTCTATCATCGAGGAGAATATGGTTTACTCCTATTTATTTGTCTATAATATTATAAACTACAATCTAAAACCAACTCAATATTTTGGCATTTTTGCTTTCTAAACTGACATTGACCCCAACCAAAAAAAAAAATATTGTCAGGCACAACTAATTTGTTAGGCCATATTTCCCCCTTTATGAACTTTGCGTTATTATTTGAGACGGACAATACAACCTACAATTTGTTTCTGAGGATTGGATGACTACATAGACAGAGGCAAGCCGAAAAACAGAACTAAAAAACTATGTACACACAGAAAAATAGTGAACCAGGATGGCTAAGACAGTCTTCTCCTTTAATACCATGCAACTACTTGCAAAGATGTGCCAGCAAGAGCCCTGAACTGATATCCCCTTTATGGGTGAAGAATGAGCTATTCTTCAGAGTGAGATACTGTCAAAGGGGTGAAAATGTATAATCGACAATCATGAGCATCAACTCGAGCACTGAATGATGATATAGCATCTCCAGCTATTTCCTTGTGCTGCAATATAGTAGAGGTGCAAAACAAAAACATTTAAGTAAGCACTTATATGGAAACTTCATCAGTTGTATGGTGGTTCTGCATTAAATAGTGAACTCAATTTATCAACTACTGCAATTCGGACTGATCCTTTTTACTTCTTCAAATGTTTTACAGCGCTTTTAAGCTAACCAAAATGCCCAGAGATAGATCAAAACAAAAGGAAAACAAGCATGGAAAGGAAAGGACGTATATACCTTCAGATTTTACCAGATATTAGCAATAGTAAGAATTAGACAGTGGTTAGTTTCTTCAAAAAATAAAATGAATAAACAGAAGCTCCTTCAGGAGGCACAGGACTCAATAAGATGATATAGAAAGACTACCTTGGGACAATTTCATCAAGCTAGGCTTGCTTACCTGCCACAGATCTCTTATAGAAACGTGAATTTCAGATTCAAGCCCAAGTGCTTTCCATGCAGCTGTGATAGTTGTAACTCTTGAGCACCGATTCCAGAGAGCTACAGCCAATCGATTTTCAGACAAAGGGCCTGCCCAAACCTATAAGAAAGATGTCCAATTAAAGACCAAGTACAGCATATACAAGCAACTTTTTAACTCTGAACTTTATATGCAATCATTATACTTTTCACATTCAATAGCATATGCCTAGATCATTTGTCTTGCTGATATAATACTGATATTCCAAGTCTAAACGTCAAACATCAAAATGGTACATTACAGTAGTCTTGTAGTTCTAAATCCATCCTTTAAGTAGAATCCGAGAAATGGTTAAGTTTCATGGACATGTAAAGTGTAAACTGAAATCTATATTAATACAACTCCAAGATGAAGAGCCATGTGCATTCCTCAATCTAGATTGACATCATTCAAACTGTTTATCACGATCGCAATAAACTGGGTAAACCTAGATAAAATACCCCAGGCTTGGTCACATAAATACACTAAGAGGTGGTACAGAAGAGATGACCTGACGGCAACCTTCTATTCCGGCAACTTGAACTTTCCTTCCCTGAACTCCAAGCGGATCTGCATAGAGACATAATATCCTTACCTACTTAATATTCCTGAATTAGATAAATGATTAAAAAAATAGAGGATTAAGAAGCATTACACATAAACGTGATAAAGCAGAAAAGGGAAGGAGTTGGTGTTAGTGTTACCTTGGTTTATGGCAATAACTTCTTTATTGCTCAAAATCTTGTATGTCTCTGCAGTCATGTTTCTTACGTCACAACCAATCAATAGAGGAGCCTGCATACACAAATTTATGATTTTGACCTTCTGAAAGTCATAGCTACAATATTTTGTGTCAGCTGTTGAGATCTTTGCAAGCTTGTCTTCATGGTTTACTTACAAGAAATTATGACCACTATTAATAAAGGTGAAGGTGAAGAAAAATTCAGATTGCGCAGATCATTGGAGAAAACAAAAATAGTTACCCAGAGGTGAACTTTACCACCCTTGCTAATATGACTAGATTGCTAGCTAATTAGCTGGCACCATCTAGTGACTTGGGTTGTACTATATGACAATGAGAGGATTAAAAATACAGTTCAGTCATATAGACCAGTCCATTTAAAAACCAGAGGAAAAGATGGGGAAGGGAGAAGAAAAAGGAAATAGAACTTATAAGCAAGACCTTCATTAATGCCCAGATGCTGAAGTGAGCACGGTACTCCTGGTAACTCATGCCACCATTGCCAACTTCCAGCATATCTGGGTCTGTCCAGGAATGGTAACACACAAAATAAGTAAAATTGCTTTTGGTGTGATCTAGGGGTTTGAAGAAATTACCACAAAAACAACACTTTAGTTTTACCATTCCATCCTCCAGGACCAGCATATGCTGCCCACTTGTCATTAAGATCAGCAATAGTTGTCATGCTAAACAAGAAATACAACATTAATCAGTATACAACCACCTTGTAGAAACAATGTTCGATCTTTGTCTTGTTTTCTGTGGTTTGAACATGAATACTAACAGTTTATATGTTAAAGCCAAAACCATAAAATTAGCTGCCAAATGAATCATTATCCAAAAATAACAAAGAAAAAGTATTTTATATGAAATATACATAGGCTTTTAATGGGAAGGCGATAGATCCCATGTTACAAAAAATAAAATATCAAGTGGGCTGGAAGGAGAGAAGGGAGAGAATATCCTTTTGGGTGGGAGACCACAGTATCAATTCATATATATATTGGAGGGCAGAACAATTGAAGAGGAAGGAAAAAAAGGACTAAGGGAATTGGGAGAGTACTAGCCTCTCGAATGCTAGCAATGTGGGTTGCATTCTGGATTGCTAAGAAGGCTAATGGAGTGTGGCTATTTTATCATTTTTGTGTGCTAGTTCTCTTGCCGTGTTATGCTATTTTCGGTTCTCTTTAGTGCTGCTAAGTGTATTGAACTGTGTTGCTAGTTTTTCTATCTTGTAATTGTGGGTTATGACACTCTTCTTCGAGTGGTATTATTCAGTATCAGTCTTGGTGCTCTATCAGAAGGCATCAAACATCTCATATTGGTCAACCCAAAAATATGTTGATAGATGCAGCAATACCAGATTCCACATAAAAAGATGTAACGCCAACCATATGATAGTGCCATTTCTATCACTATGATCCTACTTGTTCTTTTACTACAATTTACAAATAGCCACCCCTCCTACTTTTTTTATCCTTATGAGATCGTTAAAAGAGTGTTCAAAGCAATCTACAATCTAAAATAAGATAAGAGTACATGTGACTCCAAAACTTACTTTTAAAACCTTTAGAGGAAGAATATGCAGAGACATGAGAATATTTATATGTCTACTCATCCTACTACCTTCCTCTTACCTTCATCTTTATCTGCTTCCAAGTGCACAGTGTATACTTATTTTTTATATGAAAAAAGAAATTTATTGAAGGAAGAAAGAAAGTATAAAGGAATACATGAAAAGAGGACAAGGAGTCCCCTATAAACAAAAATAACAAATAAAAAGAAAAAAGAAGACTCTAACTCAACAAAGACTTCCAATCCCTTAGACTCCACAGAATTTGCGAGTACTGCACATTGCCAAAGTGCTTTATGCTCCTTGTTCCTCCCAAAGCCCACAAACTTGATAGCTAGGAATGTACTATGGTAGGTTGGGCAGACACAGTTCTCTTCAAAATAACCAAACAGTCTATTCCAAATACACCTAGCCACTTCGCAATGCAAGAAAAGGTGGCTATTGTCTCAGCGCTCCTAAAGCATGTCACACACATTGGGTGATAAGGCCTTGTTAGGACATCTAGTCCAAAACAAATCATTAGTATTGATTCTATTAAGTACCTATGTCCACACAAAGGCCTTTACCTTAGAGGGAGTTTTAATTTCCAAAAAGAATTAGACAAGAGATTAGAACTAGAATTTGGGTATCGAGTCAAATATTTTAAAAAGGAAGAGAAAGTAAAGGAGCCTCAAGATTCTAAGTTCCAAATCCTTCTATCAGACATGGATTGAGCATTGAAAGGAGCAAGAATTACACAAAGTATAATTATATATGTCACTTATTTTTTTACCATGAGGTGCCAAGTGAGTAATTTAGAACTAGAAGGAGAAAACAACAGTAAGACTCCATTCAATGATTTCTTTATGACTGAAATCAAATATATAAGATTGCTTTATAAAAGAAAGTTCAAATAATCATAAGTTGACTAGGATAGCAACCTTAATGTATGTTAAAATAAATCCGATGTGCCCCTGATATAGTCTAGAAAATATTAGCAGAGTAAGAGAAAAAAGATATGCTGCAATGAAGAATGAGAAACAAACCTGGACAGCAAGTATGGGACGCATGTTGGCTTTTGGTAGGTGTTTCTAGAGGGAGTTTGTTGTGGGAGGGTCAATAAAAGGAGGGTCTGAGTGAATGTTTAGGCATGGAAAATTACAACGTGGTTTTAGAGGAAGATAGCTAGCATCTTGAAGGGCTAGCATTGTTTTATCTTTTCAGCACATTTTCCCTGTTTTCTGTAAGGCAATTCTGCCATTCTCGGGTGGATTGTCTCTGTTTTGCCATTTTAATTCTATAAACGCCGGTATATCTCTTATATTTTTGTGAAGTATTTATTTGGGTTCCATAAAAATCATTACTTGGATTAAATAAAATTCATATTCCAGAAAACACTAATCCCCAATTTACTAACTATATTCTGATTTTATAGGCCCAAATAATTAAAATAAGATGTATGAAAATGAAAACTTAAATACTATTCCCAAGATAATTTAAAATTCCCAGTAATTTCAATATCACAGACATTTTCCGTATGTAATTCATTGGCATGCTACTGGATCACCATTTAATAGGAAATAATCTGATAGAACCCACTGAAATGCGCTGAATAATGCTCTGTATATTAACAAAATCTCAGCCTAAAAGCTGAATATCCAGAATACAGAGCTGCCTACACTGGCAGAAATAACATTCACAGAAAAACAGCAAAACAACAGCACAGAAACACACTACACAAAAGCCACAGCACAGCTCAACTCACACATAAACACACCAAAAGAGAACCATGCTAGCATTTGAGAGGCTAGCACTCTCCCAAAAGTCCCTTCCAAATTTTCCTCCCCCCTACCATTTGCTCTACCCACCAATATATCTGATACTGTGGTCCCCACCTGATTGAGTCAGTACAATCCTCTCCTCCCACATGTCTCTTCCTTTTTATCTTTGATATATATATATATATATATTGTAACTTGGGTCTATCATAATCAAAACAAGCAAAATTCCAAGGCATCAAACATGAAGGACAGCTTTGAGCCCTAAAATAACTTTTCATCTCTTTAAAAGCAATTATCTAAACTTCTGAAGTTCCCAGGGGCAAACTGAATTTCTAGAAGTAACTAATCCTCACATAATGTTTACTAAATCACCTCTTAGTCAAAGTCCAGAATTTTCACCTTGCCCATGAATCATTGATGTCATCAGTAGTGCGCCAACTGTTCCCAACCTTGCCTGCCCATAAGGCAGGGTCATCAATGCCCCTGTAAAACACAAAAATGATGCATGAAAATTGCTTCTCAAGCTAAAAAATATCAAACAACAGAACAGACACAGCTGAATACCATTCACAAATTGAATAGAAAATTGTACGTGCAGATGCATTGAGAGCATTGCGCATTGGTGGGTATCTGGAATACATAGTACAACATTGCATCAGTTCAGGTTTACTAGGCATTGCTGCATTAGCAACTATTCTGAGTCACAGACAAGATACCGTTCTTCGGGTGGGATGCCCAGATTGAAGCAGTTGTCATACTTCAAGTAATCCACACCCTGGAAAGAGAAATGAACCGAAAAAGTCAAACGATGCAATGATGGAAAATATAACCTAAACTGAATCAGATTCATTAACAAAGTGAATGAAATGTCTGCCTACAAGAGTGACTTCAAAAAGCAGATTAAGATATGTGTTCAAGATTATTCTATTTTTATATCATGAAACATTCCTTCTAACATATTTAAAGAAACACTATTAACATTTTCTAGTCAAGGCCATCAAGTGACTAAAATAATTTTTAGCAACGGTTTCATTGTTTTCTTTTGAAATTCTGAAGTTTTGCTGTAATCCTAACTGTGCCCCAACATAAATACATGTATGTATAGGTCAATACAAAACGTCAAAGCCTACTCTTGGATTTGGTTTCCCCTGCTGGCCATCATGACACCCAAAGTTGATCTGGTCCAGATTTGGCGTTCATGATGGTTTTGATCAGAACTTCAAATCCAACTGTTGATTTGTTAGATATATATATATATATATATGGTATATAACTGATTCCATAGAAGTTACATGAGGATGTAAAACTAATTTATATCAGTTGTAGTTTGCTATTATAAGATGAGATAATGGTAACTAACCCAAGAGGCAAATGTGTTCGCATCATTAACTTCATGGAAAAGTGATCCCGGTCGGACTTGACATGTAAAAGCCCTAATAGCAAGTATAAAAATATTGAGCAGAAGACTAAAAGGTCAATTTAATAATTCAATGTAGGCAATAGCGTCCATCCTACCCTGCATCAGAATATATTCCAAGCTTGAGCCCCTTTTTATGCACATAATCAGCAAGAGCCTTGATTCCTGATGGAAAAGTCTTAGGATCAGGGACCAGTTTATCCTGCACAACCAAAATACATAGTAAGGAGTATACAAATGTTTACTGAGACTTGGTTATATCACTTAAAATAAATAGTACCTAAAACAAGCCAAAGAATATTCATTCACCTGACTTAATAGTTATATTTATATCAAATTTTAAGCTTTACCACATTATCAAGACCTATTAAATGCCAAACGAAACTATTTTTTACATCCAATGGAAAGATGAATATCATCTGATAAAATGAAGGATGATAGTCCAAAAGATAATTCCTCCTGATTCAATATTACTTTGAAAGGAACATGATTCAGCTGACCTTTAAATTTCTTATTGCAGAAGACCAGCAATCATCTGCAATTAACAATATTAAATAAGTTCAACATGGACAAACTACTGCTAAAATTTTCATTCTGAAGATGAAAGAATAGTACCTATGTTGACGTACACATAACCTAAATCAGCCAAGCCCGACGATATAAGTGCATCAGCTGGATGGACAAAATATATATTAGTAAAGGTAGACATAAACTAGTGAGGAAAAGAACTGTATCTGTAAGACAAAGTATCAAGCATCATCCTACTTGAGAATGCCACTGGACTACTCAATAGAAAGATATCATTTGCTAAATGGATGCTTTTTGTGCAGTGTTGCTAGATTTTTAAAACAAATAAATAGATGAACAAGCATTGCCATATTCAGCAATTCCATGGGAAATTGTCAAAGACTCCCATTGGAAACATTCTTACAAAATACTCAAATCACTAGATTTAAGTTTTAATTGAACAAGGCAAGAAGAGACAGTGGAGGGTATAAGGGAAGGAAGCAGGACCTTAAGTCTGATCTGATAAGAAAGTTATAACTGATTGTTATCCTTTCTAGTCCAAGTGCGGAAGAATGAATAAGTTTTGTAATTTTTTTCGTAATTATATTTCAAGAAGCTAAAGATAAAATTTCTTTTAACTTTAGTAGAGCAAAGAGAAAAAGAAGGACAATATTTTTAACGAGTGAGAACCAAAGTGTTGCCATGGACCACATAAGCTAATTACTGTTTACGTAACTTTATTTATATTTAAAAAAAAGACTATCTTGGCAATTTGGCATATTGAAATTTTTTTCATTTAGAGACCTCACAAAATAAAGTTCTTATTCATTATTTATGTTGTTCCATATTTCACTATCTGTTATTGTTTCTTGACCACATTTTCATCTTTTCCTTTCCCCTTTCATACCCCCCCCCCCCCAAACCAAAAAAAAAAAAATACCCATTTATTGCTGAACCGTATTATTGTTAGTCACCACAATCCCTCACGCGTAAATACATTCATCAAGAAAATGGAAATAATGCTTCTATAAGTTGTGGTGTAGAGGCAAGAAAACAGTACCTGTTTCCCTAATAACTGTTTCATTAATATTGCAAGCAAAGAAATTCCAGCTATTCCACCTAGAGAAGAACAATCATGTTACATAAGCCATTGTTATGACAAGCCCGCATAATTCTCCAATTAAAAAAGAAAAAATAAACATAAGACAAATTCCTAGCCATATACGACAATCAAGACCTGCGGGACCCAAATGAGAAGGCCCATTTACTCTAAGTCTGCAAGAAACAGGGAAAAATAATGGGAAAAGAGAGGAAAAGGCAGGGAAAATCATCATCCTTCCACTTCCATTATGCATGATATAGAAGTATTTTTTTTCTCAGTAACAAACCAGAGCCATAGACTATGTGCATGTGGGTTTTCTTCAATCAGTGGTCATGAACAAAGTGGAAAAAAGGAAAGAAAACGTAATTAATAATTCCAGATAATCTTCATCAACTTTCAACTTGAAAATAGAAAGCAAAAGGGAAACAGAGAGAAACGAACCCCATCTGAGGCGTTCGAGCCAACCCGTTATTAAGCTGCAATAAACCATACTTGGAAGTGTCATAAACAGTGCGAAAGTTCGATCCGAAAATGGATTTCTCGTAGCCCTGCAAGAGAGGTACCACTCTCGAAGAAATTGGAACACAGGAAGCACAAAGGAAGAGAATAACCAAATGCACACAAACAGAGTTGCTCTGTTTCTTTTTCGCCATGAATGAAATTCTCCTAACCTTCTCTTCTCTTGCAAGCATTGCAATTAAGAAGCGACAAAGTAAATACAGACGTGTTTGAAGCAGGAACTGAACAGAAAAAGTTAGAAAGAGCCAAGACTACAATCCAAAAGCATCATTCAAATTATCCTTTTATGAACGACTGGAGTACAGAACACCATTAGATAGTAAGGAAAATGTTAGATACATCTCTCAGTTGTATTAGATAATAATATTTAATTAATTTTTAAAATTTTTATAATATATAAATTTATTAATATAAAATAAAAAAATAATTAAATATTATTAACTAATATAAAAAGTAATATAATATATATCTAATCTTTAATAATAATTAAATAAATATCTCTCAATAAATATTTTTTTAAATGTACATCTTATAATACAATGAATATTTTTTTTCCTTAAACCTAATCAATGCTAATTAAAAAATGCATAATCCTTAGCCAAACATTATCTGAAAGATTGACTTGGATTAGAGAAATATAACGGCAATAGCCAAACTCCTTCGCCATATTTCTTCCACATTATTCTCTTATTTATGTATCATTCTAAAAGTTGTATTTGATTTTTTTTTATTAAATTATATCAATATATCTTGAAATTTAGTTAATTATATTTGTTTTTAATTAATAAAAATATTTTTTGTAAATTTGTGATCATATTTATAATATAATAATAAATATAATTATATTATATTATATTTAATATACATTTTTAAATATAATAATAAAAAATTAAATAATTTTATTATTTCAAAACAAATAAATACGATATAAAAAATTAATTTTATTGACATAAAATGATTTTAAAAAATTATAACATTACATCAAATTTTAAAAATCTTAAATATAGTTTTATCAAATTTTAAATAGAAGTGTGTAGTTCATCCATCTTTATCTGGGAGGGTCCCGCTAAACATAAATTAATTTGAATTTGATTCAGGGTTCTAGGCCCTTCTATGCTCTGTTTCATTAATCTTTTAAAATTTAAAAAATAAATAAATAAATAAATATAGTCTGTATAAATTAGATATTACTTTATGTTTTTTTAATCTTTCACTCTTATAAATTATAGTATTAATTTAAAAAAAATTATAAAAATTTAAATCCGATTTTTTATATTTTAATAAGCATAAAAAAGGTTAAGAAGTTTTGAATTGTTTCTTACTCCATTTTTCTCGCGTTTATCCAACTAAAGTAGCCAGATGGTGGACCACTCTGTTTTATTAGAAGATTGCGAAGCCTAACCTCCATAGACAAGAAAGCTATAAATATTAGACAAATGGAAAGCTATGCATGATTTATATAGTTTAATTATCATTTCAAATTTTCAATACACAACTTTTAATGTTAGATAAAATTAATATTTAAAACTTATATCATGTTACATAGTAAGAAAAAATTAGAAAAAGTAATGAAACACACATTACATAATAATTAAGTGACTTTTAACCATTAGTTTTAATTCGTGTATATTAATTTGTTGTTTTAACAGTAACACTAATAAAAATCTTTGCAAGTGTTAAATTTTTTGTTTTTCCATTTTATTTTATTTTTTTTTTTATGAATCCCATTTTCTTGTCCATGGATCTTTTATTTTGTATTTTTTTATAGAAATAATATTTCGTTCAACTATGGACACTAGAGCCATAAAAACAAAAGCAAGACAAAACTGACAATACATTAGAACTAAATTTTTCTTACAACAAAGTGTAAGAACATAAAATAAAGTCAATACACTTTAAATTTACAACCTAATTTAAATAGAACATAATATTTAAAAAAATTAGTAGACATTTAAGATAGGGCGACATACTTTTCAACCAATTAAATTTTTTCTTGTTTCCTTTATTAAAAAAATTGAACTCGGAATTATAAATTTAATGAGAAAAATTGCAAATTTTCATAATACTACTCCAAAATATATATATATATATATATATATATATATATATATATTAATTGCCCTTACCCGTTGCGATGAAAATATGTGGGCTACATTTATGGGCCTCTTACGTTGAATTTACCAGAATTTTATGCCCTAGATAAGAGTCCATTATATTTCTATAATCCATGGGCTTCATTTATTGGAAGCAGTTCTTTTGTTTCACACTTTTTGCTGAAATGGGCCTAAGGCCCAAAACTTTGCTTTTTCATTTTTAATATAAGACAAAAAAAATAAATTATACCCTTTTATTTAGAGATATCAAAATTATATTTTTTTAAAATTAAAAATTTTATAATTTTATATATTTTGATTAAAATTCTTTTGATGATGTTATTAAATCTTTTAAAACATTATAATGTATTAGAAAAATATATTTTAAAACTTATTATTTATTATTATTTACTTTGAGTTAAAAATAATAAAGTTATTTTATTTTAAATTTTAAAATTTTTTTTATATTAGTCTAATACATAATTAATTATAAAAATAATAAATATAACTTTATTTTAGAGAAAAGTGTAATTTACTCAAAAAACAAAAGAATCATCTTTACCATAATTTTTTTATTAAAAAAAAAGACAACTTACATAAAATTATTATTTTTCAAATCAATAGGAATAGGATTGAACCTTCCACACATAATGTGAGTTACTAATTCTTGGTAACTTGAACAAATATTTTTAAACATTTATTATCAAACTCTCTAATATAATTATAACATTGGGATGAACTTTTTTTAAACAAATTAAATTAACAAAAGGAAAAGGTTTTCAACATAAATAAATATATAAATCCAAATCGTTTTCCCACACCACCAAACTCTAGTTGGTTATTATTTGTTTTCTTGCATTCCCATTTATAACCTATTTGCTGTGAAAATATAATATAAAAAAAAAAAAGTGACACATCTAAAAAACGACGATAATGTTTTATTTGGTCAGAGTTTGATCTGGTTCAAAAGTTGCAAACGCTTAAGGACTTTGATTAAGCCATAAATACATAAAAAGACAAAGAAAAAAAATGTAGTCAATAAAATAATGCCTTGGGTCATAATAGGCGTCTATATAAGAACAAGCCATATAATTATATAAAACCGAATTTTTTAAAAAATTATATATATTTTTTAGACTTACAATAGAAAAACATACTTCCGGATGAGAGAGTCAGAATCTGAAATACAATGGATTTCTTAATTAAAAATAATAATAATAATTTTGTGAATAATTTAGTTTTATTTATTGGGGGCAGGTACGTAGGGATATAATTCTTAACAAAATTTAAAAGATTTAGATGAATGAGACTCTCGTGAAGCAGAAGGAAGGTTACAGGAGACACTGACCGAGTCCGATGTTACCTGATGGTTAAATATATTGTATATGGATTTTGAATTTTTGTATTTTTTTCTTTGTGTAAGAGAGATTAAAAAAAACTTACACTAATAAAAATTTATTATGAATAAATTAGAGATTAATATTTTTTATTTTCTATTACAATAAAAAAAATACATCAATTTTTAAGTGTAGAGAAACTACACCCATATATATGGTCCCATAATTTGTAGAATTGCAAAACTAGAGCACTGTCTTTTTGTCGTCTCCTATAGTTTACCTGCTCCAGAGGGAAATGGATAGTTGTGTACTAATTACTACACAGTACATACTGTATATTTAAAACACAAACAATATAATGTTATGCTTAAAAGTGTATTTTATATTCAAAATAAATTAATAATGTAATTATTGAAGTATTGTCAAAATTAAAAGTGAGTTTTTTTTACAAAAATCTAAATTTTAATTTATTATATTGTAATAAATTAGTTCATTTCACTTTATTCATCAAACTCATAAGAGTAATGGCAATCAAGGTTTAAATTAATTTCTTAAACTCTTATCTTTGAGAATTTTATTTAGCCCACCTAAATTGTCAACCAAAAACACTTAGAAAAAAAAAGGATGAAATGCATCTCATTTATTCATTATTATCAATATACATTTATATCATTTACTATCAGACATTAAATAACATTAAATACAGTCATTTTATCTAACAGATATTCAAATTTTAATTTATAATTTTATAAATTATTAATCACTCTTGCTAGATTCAATTTTCTTTAATTGTTATATATATTATGTGCTATATATATAATCATATGGTTAATTTACAATATACCAGTTAAGATTTGTTTCCCGTGAGAGCTTTATTTATAATTTTGCAATAAGTAATATAGCTCCTTTTCAGGCTTCTGTTGGGCATTAATCACTTCAGATAAAACACTCATTTTTGGCAACTTATAAATTAGACACGATGCTGAGGTACTTTTGGTTCAGAAGAGTATCTCTCAATGTTATAATTACTTTCTGCTTTATATATATATGGACCTCCAAACAGATCGATCTTTAAAGCATTTCATGCAAGTCAGACACATATTAAAGAACTGAGAGTCAACGTTAAATACAAACTTGTTTATATAACAATATATGAAAAGAAGACAAGAAACAGACAAATAATTAATATGGAGGAGTCTATACGACTTTTACACTTAATTATTATATAAATATATTGTCTTTATATTAAAACCATTTGAATACTTTCTTCAAAATAAATGAGTTAAATTTATATATATGAGTATTTTAAATATACTTGAGAGTAACTTAACGACCTGATTTTCAACCACCTTTCGTGCTCTCAAAGTTAAGCTTATAAAATTAACGGAAATAAGCTTATAATAATAGGTTGAAAATAAATTAACCGGGTCAAATCCATTGCTATATAGTAATTAATTAATTAACATCCACGACACATTATATTGCTTAATTATTTTTCCTGAAAATTAACTGTCAGTGCTCCATCAATATATATCGACTTGATAATAAGCGCATTCAAACCGATTAAAGAATATATATAAAACTGGCTGAAGAATAAAAAAATCTAAAGTAAAGGAAAATGTGACACACATATCATATTCCAAGATCCAATTTGTATTCATATTTTATACGTATTCTATCGTACAGAATAGAACATGGAAAAACCTGAATCCGTGTCGTTTAAGCGTACAACACAACCTACAACTGTATTATGAGTATTTACATTGTATAGAAAAAAAAAGTAAATGAAAAAACAAATTAAAATTAATGGGAGCAAGAGCAACCAGAAGCAACAATATAATCCTACAATCAAACTAGTTGTTGACGTTGTTGGTTCCTTTGCTTGGTCCAGACGGCGGAACAGTCCCTTTGGGAAGCATGTTAAGAACCAAAGGCCCATATTTTCCGGCGAGTCTCTTAGTCGGAGACGCCCGAAATCTACTTCCCGACGACGGCTTTCCGGCAGCCTCCATGTGATGACGACATGGCAAAACGCGCCCTGGCTGGGTGGTAACGACACCCACGCTTTTGTCCTCGGCGCTTGGAAGCAGGAGGCCGTTGAAGGTAGGCTGGGTGGCTGCTGGGTTGAAGTCGTCGTTTAAGAGCCTGGCAGATGAAAACGACGGTGGCGATGATGTCAGAAGCAGAACGACAAGTAGCACCGACGCGAAGAGGTGGTTCGCCATCAAGGATTGGATGAATCGAGCTCTGAGATTCGAGAGAGAGAGAGAAGGTGAATACTGAATAATGAATAATGAATTATGGAAATATTAGTGAGAACGAGGGTTTATATAACGAAGAGGGATTTGACGAGGTCAGTGTGATGGTCGAGATTGTAATTTACTAATTTTAATGAAGTGTGGTTTCTTAGTTCTATACCCCGTGATTTTTAACATACACGCACTTTTTAATGTTATTCGGTAACGACTTGGTTCATTTAATACTATTTAATTATGGTTTTTTTGGTGTCAGCTTTGCTGGCTAGTTATTTCTCCCATCGATATAATTGAAGGACCATTTTGGCATTTATGAATTTGTAATTTCAGGAAACAATATTATGCTCTTTTTCGTAGTTATTGTTTTCTTCCTTTTTATAACATAGAGATATAAATAACATCAATATGTTATTTAATTTTGTGATTGAAGGAAGTGATAACATGAATGGGTCAAACGTGTGAAAGAAGGAAAGGAGGTGGTAGTTGACTGATTTAGAGCGTGTACGTAGGTAAAAAGGGCCAGGTTGGCTATAGCGAGTGGAAAGTCGTCACATTACTCGCCAAGTCGGCAATAGGAGAAGCGCAGGGGAACGGAAGCATCCACTACTGGGTGGTCTACTGCAGTGCCTGCTACACACGCATCACTTGTCACGTGATTGACTTCAGTGACTTTCTCTACACGTTTTACGCTACGCGGCCCACTATGACTCATCACTCGCGACTGCTAGCTGCTACTACAACTCACTTTTTCTAGTTCTACTTCCTCACTTCCAACTTTGAATTCAACTATTCAACACAACTTCAATTTCTTGTGTGACTAATATTACCCTACACTTCATTTTTTATAAATACATTATAAAATCTTTTATTTTATATCAATTTTAATAACATATCACTTTGTACCAAGTCAGAATAATGTATTTTTTGATGAGTCTAACAGATAATCAAATCTACACTGCACTATAAAAATATAAATGTCAGTATACCTTTTTATATCAATTCTTTAATGATTTTGTTTAATCAAAATTAGTAAGTAACATTGTGTATATTAAATATATATATTTTTAACGTATATCCAACTCTAATTTGATTGTAGACATTAATTATTATTTACAAGAGCAAATTACATTTTTATAAGCGTCTCACTTAATTTTATTGTAATTTGTTTCATTGACATTTAATTGCTTTGTAATATTTAGTATATGCAATTTGATCAAATTATTAGTCATATAAGAACCAATAAGTAATTAGTTTGAGTAATATTTTTGTCGTATGAAAATATATCCGTTAAAAGAATTATACCCTCACTAAGGTACCTCAACTATAAATGACAAATTGCGTAAAGATTTTAATGAAAAATTTTAAATTACGAAAGTGCAAACATTTTAATTGACCCTTATATAATAAATTAACTAATTATATTATAACATATATATATATATATATGTATATAGAGTTTGGTGAAAAGCACGGTGTGATTTGTTTTGACCAAAAAATAAAGTGGAAAATTTA
Organism: Senna siamea; assembly: GCA_031216115.1. NCBI lineage: Eukaryota > Viridiplantae > Streptophyta > Magnoliopsida > Fabales > Fabaceae > Senna > Senna siamea. Next base: position 9,455,681 of record CM062367.1, on the reverse strand, counting down.
TAATTTAAAGTCATTCTTGGTAAAACACTAAAATCCCAAAATCGTTGCCTATTGTGTGGGTCGTTCAGAGAATAATGTAAAAAATGGGGAGGAATTTTTGGTACAGGTTGAGCAATGATTTGTTTTTATCAATTTTATAAACTTGAGTCCCAAAATTAATGCCTACTGTTGTAGGTCGTTCAGAAAATAATGTCAAAATAAAGAGGAATTCTTGGCAGCAGCAATGAATTGTTTTATCAATTTTATAAACTTGAGATATATATTTATCTAAGTTAAGGTAAAGTAATTATTTTAGCCACCAAATATTTACTTTTTTTAATTCAATTATTCAAACTTAAACCTCCTTTTAAAATATTTTTTCTCTCTGAGTTTAATATTTTAAAGATAAAGCATTTTAATTTAATTATGAAAATGAACTATTTAAGAAATATTAGTGTCTCTCTATAATTCAATGAAATGTAGCTCTTATACCAAAAATAGCATCATTTTCAGGGCTTGGAAATGCCAAGCAAGTAATGGCTATAGGGAATCTCTGTTTTGCCTAATAGAAAAACTACTCTGATTGATATGGAATATTTTGGTATTAAATTGAAATAATCTTTACATAACTAAATTAAAAATATTCTTTTTTAAATATCAGCTTAAAAAATAATAACTAATTAATAATTTATTCAAACTATTATATACTTATAAAAAGACATATAAACTCATTAAAATTATAATTTTATCAAAAAATATCTTTTTATGAAATTTTGTGAAACTTGCTCACAAAAAAGTTCTCATAAGCAAAGAGATGTCGCTCAAATCTAAGATTCATGATAAGTTCTCATATTCAAAAAAACTCAAATAATTTACTAACAAAATATTATATAAATTCGAACATAAACCAAATAATTGTTAGGTAGTTAGCTAATTTTGTTATTGTACAAATTGGATCATGTATTTTGCGGATTGGAATATGATAGGAAATTCAGATTTGGAAGTCTTGTCACATAAAAATGGTAAAATTCCAAAAGAATGGTTTTTCTTTTCTCTGTAAATGGTGGCCAAAGACCTAATTAGAAAGAGGAAGTAGGGACGAAACTTCAGGCTGAAGGTGAAGGTATACACATAGGATTCTACGTAGAAATGAGCAGAGAGAAGCATGGGTTAAGTCCACCTACCATATTAAAAATATATATACAATTGGATGACACACGCCGCGTTGATGTCACAATACTCTTGGTCTCCCACTTACTTACAACATAGGCTTTCCCTTTTCAAATTGAATGAATGTCAAACTTTGATTCAATTTTGCTATATCAATACCAAAGGAAATGTGTGCGTTGCTTCCAATTAGCCAGACCTTCTCAACCACTCCCGTAGTCTTCACGTGTTTGACAATTTTTAGTTTTTCCATCATGAAAAGGAAGATTACGTTTATAGTAAATTACATTGATTTTCAATGAGGTTTGTTTACATCGCATTTAATACATCTTTAATTTAAAAAGTTATGTTCACGTCTTCTTTGATTTATTTTTCTACTAATAAAGATAACTTTCAATGTTAATTAGTATAATTTTCTAATTATTTTAATATGGTGAAGATTAAGATTGCCTAAACGGCTCCACATCTTGTTGTAATACCAATTAAGGAAAACAGGCTTTCACACTTAATTGGTTGATTCTTAATGTGCTTGTCAAATTCTTCAAGATCCTTATCATCATAAATAATTGCTATCCCACAAAAAAGATCCCTTAATATCTTTCAAGCAAGATCCCTTAATGCTAGCCGGCTATTAGCCTAGAGTTATTTTCTATGAACAAAATTTCTAACTTCTTCTTTAAAAAAATTAGAGTATTATCAAGTGTTGAAAAATATTAAAGTCTTATTAAATAATACGTTTTATAAAAATTAAATTTATATCATTTATGATGAGATTGCTTCTATCTCAATCAATAATTTATTAATTTTAACTTATTTATTTTTGATATTAATTTTATATAAATTTTTCTTATTATATATGACTTTTCAAATTAATTATTTGAGACACCAATATTTTTATTATAAATTAAAATATTAAAGGCATTTAAGATATATAATTCAAAACTTCAAATTGTTATCCTTGTTAATTTTTCATAAAACGCTAAATTGTAAAACTATTTAAAAATAAATTTTAATTATCACATTAAATATGAGAATTTTGAACATATATATGCATAGCGATATTACTAGTGTATGAAATGACTTGATCACGATCTTAAACTGTTGGTTTAATTTAATTAATTATAATGCATAAATGGGTTTTAATGACATTAGCGTGACCGGAGAATTAATTAAGCACACAGAAGAGAGGATTATACTATAGCGGTTGCTTATGGGAAAGTGAAAATATATGGTATAAGAATGGAATTTTGGCTGCTTAATAGCCTAAAGTTGGAACAGTCTTTGGGATTGAAGAATAAAATTTGCATTGGACTCTTCTTTAAGGCGAAAAAGACAGCAAAAGTAAGTATCTAGGAATTATCAAAGTCAAAATTAAACATATATTTCACTTCTGAATGGACAAAACAATACGACGACCCCACTAAGCTCTTTCTAATGCTCTCTATTCTTATCCATCAATTTCCAGAATCTCAAACTCAAAAAAGAAAAAAAAAATCTTGCTGATCAATTATTTTGTTGACTCTGTGATGTAATTTCATTTACTCTTATTTTACTAAAATTAATTTGTGAATTTATTAATCACGCTCACGCCATAGATCATGTGGGGACTACTGGCAGTGCGTCGGTGCGAGCGTGTCTCCATTGTAACGTGAAATTGGGAGTGAAAAAAAACTGGTTTTTAGTATGTGGCGGTGAAAATAATAAAGGTAATTACTCTCTTGTTCATAAAACATATTAAAATTACACTTTTTTATTTTTATTTTAAAAAATTAAAAAATTATAATTTAACTAAATATTTATTATTTTTTGAGTTAAAAATAATTATTTTATTTTATTTAAAAAATTTATATTAGTCAAATATATATTAATTATTTAATATATAAAAATATTTTGATCAAAATAAATTAAATTATAAATTTTTTAAACTTTAAAAAAAGTGTACATGTTTAAAATAAAAAATATATAATTTTAGTATCTTTATTCAAATAATAAAATTTCATATTTCAAACAAAATAACCCAAATTTCTTACCATTAATAAAAATATATACTCAAGCGTAAGTTTGTTTAAATATTTAAATGAATAAAAATGTTTCTTAAGTGATAGGAAATTATTGTAAATAATTTTTTTTCCCACTATCTTTTAGAATAGGCATGGTAGGGAGTGATTTGTGTTTTTCAAACTAACAATAATTTGGTAACGAACTTGGATTTGATGCAATTAACCAGTTTGATCATTATTCCTTTGCGTCCTCCCATTTTATGGTCAGATGGATACACACGTATATTATATGGACTGTGTGATGACGTGGCAACCTTTCTACGTGTCCAGCATCATGATGATTTCTTGTCACTAAACATCTGTTTCAGCGTCGGCTTTGGGGATAAGTATTTTCGTATGCAGCAAGTATATATTTGGTATAAAAGGGATCAGTTTTTGTGTATAAAATCATATCCAATAACTTATGTTTCACTACTTTCAATTTTTAAGATTAAACTATCTCTGTCTGAAAATGTATGTTAATGTCTTAGAGTTTATTTGAAAATAAATTTTAAATATTGATGATGTCGAATTTGGATAGACCTAAAGTCATTTCAATCATAAAAACATGAAAAATATTATAAAGTAAATTATAGGGATAACAAAATTATATTCATCTTTTTTTTATTTTAAAAATTTATATTTTTTATTTAAAAAATTAAAAAATATATAATTTTATTTATCTTGACTAAAAAATTCTGACTGACATTATTAATATTCTAAAAATATTATAATTTTTAAAAATTATAATATTTTATTATTATCTATTTTGAGTTAAAAATAATAAATTTATTTTGTTTTAAGTTAAAAAAATCTTTTTATATTAGTCAAATATATATTTAATTATATAAATAATAAATAGAATAATAGTTTGGTTAAAATAAATAAAATTAAAAAAAATTTCATCTCTCAAAAGAAAAGAGTGTAATTTTTAAAATAAAAAAAAAGTGAGTATAATTTTAAAATTTTTTAAAGGATGAAATTGTAATTTACTCAATAATATATTATCTAAAGTTACAAGATTGAGTTGGGAGCTCTATTATAGATTTTTACCCTCAAATTAGTATTTGAATCTTCTATAATTGAAAAAGAAAGAGATAGAGGCAAAAAAAATAAAGACCAACTTATATAAGATTAGAGTTTATTTCTCTCATACTACAAAAAATTACTTTAAAAGATTTAATTTCCTCAAATTAATTTAATTTAGAGTGAAGAAAACAGAGATGACAAATATGTATGATATGTTTAGAAAATATACCTTAGAGATTCAAAAATTTTAAAATTCGAAGTCATTATAATAACCAGTGAATTTAAATGCATTAAAGATATATATATATATATATATTGTTTTAATTTAATTTTAAGTATAATAAAAAGAGAAGATAAAATAACTTGATTTCCATCCATAACTACTCCTCACATAATTCTTTAATCTCTCGTATCTTTATATATTATATAATTTAGGAGATTAAAAAGACAAAATACTAAAAATTATTATAATACAGATATGCATATGAATTTAGTTATTAATGTTTGTTTCTATGACCAAACTGCAAAATTTCACTATTTGTTATAAAACATTTTAATAAAAACATTATAAATAACTGTTTTATACAAGTTAGTATATTTTATATGATTGGATCTTGTAAACAAAATTGTCTACATTTTAATATGTTAAATGTTTATTAAACAATTTGATAAGAAGCACCTAATAAATTATAGCTACCTAATTAAAGCTAAACTCTTTTTTTTTTTGGACAAAAATACAAAATTTACATGCCCTTTTAAGTAGCTAGAATTAATAATATATTAAAAACTATTTTTTGCATTATTTTTTCTTCTCTTAAATAAAAAGTTAAAACCCTGTCATGTGGCCAAGCAACAAACAAAATTGCGGTATGAGCAATGATGGGCAATGGTCAAAAGAGTAAAAATCAATCCCATTTTGTTCAACATAACCCTAACTTTAGTTCATTAAAAAAATAATTTACGTGAAGGATAAACGCGAAGAATTAGAGTTGTCTTTTTGCCATTAACAACATTATTATTGATTACTCTCTCTTTACAATAATTAACGAAAAAAAAATCAACAATTAATATAATGATCTGTGTTTCTAGCTAGCGATCGATATATATATAAAAACTCCGATCCATCCATATATGTCGTGCTCTTTGTGGCCCTCACTCTGTGAGAAACTAATCATACTCTACGTCCCCTACTTTTGAAAAAACGAAGCATATGCCATTATAGTGCCCCTTATAAATAAATTTAAAAAGACACTGTACTACATGAATTATATACTTTAAATCTTACTCTTTCTCTCTTCTTCACTTTTTATATATAGCAAACTTGCTAGATCATCAACTATGGCGTCCAAGCCCAGATTTTTTGTCACTGTGCTAGCTCTTATATTCATTCTGTCTCTGATAATATGCCAAGAAATTGCAGCTACAAGCAGATTGATAAGCAGCGAGGAGGTTGCAGGCAATTATAATGTCAAAGTCACACAAGGGTTGAAGAAGAAGATGAAAATAATGGAAGATTATGGTGATGAAGGTACAGCTGAAGTTCCTCCTCGTCATGACTATGATTATGATTTCTATAGAAAGCATGGTGATGTTCCAAGCCCAGGTGCTGGTCACTGAAGTTACAGTGAGTAATTTTGAACCATTGATCTGAGTAATTTTATTTATTTATTATTTGTTCTTGAATTTTGTTATTATTTTTTTCTTTACAGATCATGTGGATATGTGATCGATGTGATTATTGCTGTAATATTTTCTGGGAATGAAGCTACTGAAATTTCTGTATGTGCCATGCCAAATTCTCTTTTGGATGATCCCAGAAATTAAACGTGTTGTCAGTACGTGGGGGGCTTTTTTTTTTTTTTTTTGCTTGGTTCTGTTTATAATTAATTATATACAAAAATTTGAGGTGTTATAGTGGGGGATTGAATGTAAAGGTTGTATATTTGATTTTGTCAAAGTAAAAAATGAAGATTTTTCCATTTTTCTTTTATCAATAGCAAACATTTTTTTCACACTTTCTTTTGTTTCTTCACGAAAATATATTAGAATAAATTATTATTTTGATGTCTTAAATAAAATTTATTTTTTAAAAAAATTAAAATCTTCAATTTCATCTTTAAAAAATATATTTTAAATAATTTAATCTCTATATTAATTATATAAATATTCAAATAACATTATATCAAGTCAGATAAAAAATTAATGAATAATATTATAACAATAAAAAATAATTAATAATCATCATATTCAATAAAAATATTTATGTAACTAACGTAAATATTAAATTATTTAAAAATAAAATTAATATTTTAATATTTTAAAAATTAAATTAAAGTAAAATATATCAACTCTAAACATTAGTTGGTTCGTTAGTGATGTTGATTGATAAGCCCTTCTTTGGGCTAGATGTTTTTAATTTGATTGGCTAGTTCCTCAATCATCACGTAAGAAGCCCACCAATACGAAAAATGTTTCCCTTTTCTTCTTCTATTTCATGCTAAACAAAATAATAAAAATGAAATTTGTACACTTAACCAGAAGTTTATTATCACTAAATATTATTCAGTGTAATAGCTTGCAATTGCAGCTAAGGCAACATGATAGCAAGACAATACGCATGCTCAATTTGCTCATGCTGCCTCTTGCCAGTTTCCTTCACCTACAACTTAATTCAAAATATCATGCTTGCTGCAAGCTTAACGTATCGCTCATTTTTTCAAATTTAAAAAATTATATTTAATACTTTTCTTATTTTAAAAGTTATATATGACATTTATGAGATTTATTATAATATTATACAAATTTTTATTTTAATTTATTTAGTATGAATGAATATAACAATGTATACATTATATATGCGTTGTTCATTTTAAACATTAAAATTATTTACTTGTTTTTGTTATTATATTAAAATGATATAAATTTAAATATATTTAATATTTTATTAAATTAAATTACACTTTTATTCTACATTATAAAGTTTTTTTTATTGGAATAAACAAATTATAAGAAACTTGACTATGTTTGTGTCATTTTTTCAACTAGGAAAATAATAAATACAATTTAACTAAGTTTAAGAGAATTGGAGACACATAACACAAATTTTTTTTCCAAAATTTTCAAACATCAAATTTAAAAACAAAATTTCAAATTGGACACACATAACCCAAAATTTTTCTTTAATGGAAACCATAAATATATATATATATATATATTTTTTTTTCAAGTTCTTAATTATCTTATAAACTCTGTAAGTTTGTAATCACTGCAAACCAAAATCGTCATCCATAATTAATTGAAATATCCAATTTTGTGAAAAAAAAAATTAGCCAAAATGGAAATCCCAGGACTTGCACATTAATGTGTTAACTGTTTAAATTGCAAGTTACTAATTTTAAATCATAAGATATCAGAGTAAAAATGAATCAAACGAAGAAATTTTTAAGTTTAAACATTATATAATTTTATTTATATATTATTAAAGAATATTTAACTAATTTTTTTTACTTTTTACACTATGTATATTTATCTGTATAAAATAAAAAATTAATTATAATTAATATACAAATAAAATAAATATAGATGTTTGAAACCGCCCAAAGCTTTATGTGTGGACCGTGGAATCCAAAGAAAGCTACGCCGAAGCCACGTGTCTGCCTCTCCCCTCATCCTATCTATTACATTACATTTGTAGCTTTCACCCCTGTGTACTTATAATATTTTTTCTCTTCGAACTCTTATAAAAATGCATAAATGCATAAAATAATATTATATTAATATAAAAAAGATAAAAATAAAAAAATAATTTTCGTTACTTATTTTTATTATTTTTAAATATAATAATTATTTTTGTTTTATATTAATAAACTAGCTACAAAAATTAAATAAAAGACAATTAAAAATTATGCCTTTTTCTTTTACATTTTAAAAATTATACGTCATTTTCTCAAAACTAAAATTACAATTTTTTTATTTGGACAAATAATATTATTTTATTTTATTAGAGAGTATATTTTTAAGATTTGTATTTCAATTTTATTTATTTTAAATTTAAAAAGTATAAATTTAACTTATTTTAAAATTTAAGAAGTCACTGTTTTAAATTGATTAAATACATATTTTTATATCAATAATGGTTTAATATAATACAAAGAGGTAATTTTTACAATATTAACACTATCAACACCTTGTTAAAAAAAGGAGGTGGCACAAGAGCGCAATTTATTTTATATTAAGATCAAATTTCACAAATATTAATATTAAGTGAAAAATATATTTATTTATTTATTTATTTTCGAACTTGTTTAGGAAAATTGTGAAATACGTAAAAAGAAATAAAAGAATCAAACTTTTGCATAACAAATTTGATGTTACATTTTAATATCAACTCATTTATTTTATTATTTTAAAAATATAATTATAACCTTAAGTGCTATAAAAAATATTTTTATAAATAAAAAATAATTAAAGATAAGTTATATGTAATTCTTGGAATAAAAAAATTAAATGTAATCTTAAAAATATTTTTTATAAGTGAATTTAATTTTCTTTTTATTTTATTTTCATTTTATAACCTAAAAGTAAGAGCAAATTTATATATAGTTTTTAATATCTTTATTATCAAAATTTTTAATTAAAATAAAATATGTACATTTTTTAAAAAATTTAAGATAAATAAATTATAATTAATAATTATATCCATTTTTAATTAAAATTTTAATTATACAAATATAAAAATTATAATTTTTTTCTTAAGAGCATCAGTAATGTTTTTTGTTGTAAAACCAAGATTTTGAAGACACAAGAGAGACACACAACATTTTATTTATTATATTCATTTGTGTACAATAGTTTCATTTTTATAGAATTCTAGTTGTAAAATAAGATTAAAGACACTATAATACACAATTAATCATACTATTAAGAGTGTTTTCATGGTGAGATATTACAAATGAAACTATAAATTCAAAAAAAAATTATTGATATGATTATGAAGATGTTACAAATTATGAGAATGTAATGTTGATAATCGTTGTAATCATCCACATAAACAAGATTGTTTATAATATTTCTCATTTGACAATCACACACTATAAATATATGTCTTGTTAAAACTTTGCTAAGAAAAATTTAGTAGGATAAAAACTTAGAGAAGGAAGATAAATATATTATTTATAGTTAATTTTCTTTTCCTAAAGTTTATATTTTATCATAAAAGTTTTTAAGACTTTATATACATGCTTCTTAAAAATTTTAGTTGGTAGAACTTTAATGAAAATATCAACTACAATGTTGATGCTTGTTGAATTCTCTTCATACGATATTGTTATTTCATCATTGGTTGTGGTCAATCTACTTGCTTCTATAATATGACAAGTCATGTTTCTCAATCACACACATTTATAACTCACTTTATGAATAGTCAATATCTCTAACTGACTTCATGATATAATTATAATGATTTGCTTTACTAATTGTCATGAAATGATAGTTCTTCCATGTGTATAAAAGTGCCCTTATTTTATATAGTACTTTAGGACCAATAAATTATTCATTATCTTCTCATGGATGATAAATATTTATTTCTATATCAAGTGAACAAATAGTCATTAAAAAATTTAAAGGATAAAATTTATGTTCAATATAAAATCTCAGATAAAAATTTGTTTTTCCAATATCTTTTATTTTAGATTCTTTTATAAAAATATTGTGTAATTTTTGAAATCCCTTATAGAATTCCTATTATTTTGAAGTCATCAACATAAATTATAACTATGAAAAAATTATATTAATAAAAACACATGGACAAATAAGATAATTCTTATATCCTTATTCATTGAGATAGTTATACTACATTCGTCCAAACTATTTTAATCCATATACAAATTTTTGTAATTTGACGAAATAAGTGTTTCAATGTTTTGAGTTATATGCTTCAAAAATCTTAAATATTTCAAAAATTTTCATATATATGTCATTATTTAACGATTCATATATATACGTAATTACTGCATCAATTAAATATATATCAAATTTATCAAAGACTATCATAAATTAAAATGTAACTATATCCATATCCGGACAATAAATGTTATTATAATCTATGGAAAGCTTTTGTGAGAAATCTTATGCCATAAGTCATGTCTTACATATCACAATTTCATTTATCTCTCTCTCTCTCTTTTTTTTTATGGACAAATACTCATTTGTACCCTAAATGTTTAACATATTCCAATGTTTGAGTAATTTGTCTAAAAATATTATTGTTTTAATAATTAATCTAATTTCGCTTATATTGAGTCATTCTATTTTGGCCAATCGTTTAAAATTTGACATTCGTATACAATTTTAAGTTTAAACCCATAATCATTAATAATTTTAGAAGTCATTATGTATGCAATAATGAGATCAACAATTTCATTTATTTTTCAAATTATTTTATATTTCAACGAGATCTTATAACTTTTTGATACCAAAATTATTTATACGATTGATATAATTGTAAAAACATTATAAATTATGATGATCTAATGTTCACAATAAATATAATCATCTAGGTCAATAAGTTTATTTATAATATTTTTCAATTTTTTGAAATTCGTGAATCATTTTGCGAGTGGTTCCAATTTTCTAAGGACATAAAATATTTTATAATACTACATATATAAATTTTAAAATAATAGAGAAACCTAATATTATAAGAGATTGAGCTATTTATAAAATTATTCTATCCAAAAGTTTAATTTCTAAAATTATATCGGAACTTAATGTTATTTTTTCCTAAAATTTATGCTGGACAAATGGGAAGAACAAAATGAAATTAATTCACCTGTAACACTATAACTCACAAGGGAACAATATATAAAATAACGTTAACTTTAACAATATGACACAATATAGTAATTTTTTTTAATTAATAGATAAGATTTTACATAATTGTTAACTTATATTTTATTCAAATTTTAATTTATTCCCTAATTTCAAATTTTTGTCAAAATTTTATTAAATTTTGTTGACATGATAATTATATATAACCTAAACATTATGTTTTTATTTAATTCAATTTAATTTACTCATACTATTTAACATAAAATATATTTTATGTTATATATGTAAATTATTTTTACATCATTATTTATATTTATTATTGATATAAATCATGAACATTTAAAATTTTAAGATAGTATATATATGTATTGTCAATATTAACAAAATTTAACATAATTTGAACAAATAAATGACAATAAAGACTAAATTAAAACTTCGTTAAATTATAAGGATTCAAGAAGTATAAATTTTTAAATTATAAACACTCAATTAAAATTTGAATGAAATTACAAGAATAATAAAAATAATTAAATTATTTAAAAATTTTAAATACTCATATATTAAAAAAACTTAATTGCACTCAGGTTTAATTCTTTAATTATAAATGATATATAGATATATAAATTATAATTTTCACAAATCGTCACTCCATTATCAAGTCTTCAAAAAAAAAAAAATCTATATACCTAAATATAATTTTATGATAAATTCCATATAAAAATATGAAGCATGAAATGTAGATATCCATCCCACAATACTTTTTAAAAGGCAATAAATGTTTAAATTTAATGCCGAGAAAACGATAGCCTCAAGCAAACTTTTCTTAGATTGGTAAAAAACAAAAAGCAAACTTTTATTAGAAGGATTAGATTAAACTTGTTAAAAGGAAGGAAAACTGTAGTTTTTCCTTTTTCATTATCTAAAAGTAAGAATTTAAATTATTAACATGAAACTCTCAAAACTAAATGACAAATGTATACTAAGGAGAATTGGGTTGGATGTAATAAAATAGATTAATTTATTATAATGTAACGAATTAAAATTTAAATTTTTATTTAAAGGTATTTACATTTATTGTTAAAAATGTTTCGATTATTTCTAATAATAAAACATATGTGAAAAATAAAAAAAACAAGAATGTAATTAATAAAAATAAAATATAAATAAATATAAAATTATATGTTTTTGGATTTTCAATTAAAAAATAATACATTTTTTAGTAATAAAATATAGATAGGAAAAAAAATTAAAACTTAATTTATCTAGAGTGAAACTTTATTAGTGTAGGTCACTTATTTTTTTTTTATATCTGTTATTGTAAAAAATTATGATAAAAAATAAATGTAAAGAATTAAAAATCTAATTATAGTGGAAATGAATATGATTAGTATATGTTTACCATACACGCATGTTTAATTTATTAAAGAAATATTATATAACCAATCTTATCTAAACAGTCCTCTCACTGACTCCAATCTTCATCTTTTAATCACACTTTCTTAGTTCTCATCTCCATCGTCCACCATCCCTTAAGGCTTTAACTTGATTGGTTCAAATTGAACACATAAAAGAGTGAAGTTAATACACACAATTATAGATAATTCCTGTTTTTGACTCTTGCCAACATTGCTGCCGAAGCGTTTGGGCAAAACCGCAAAAGTTTATTCTCTACTGATCTCTTCTTTTCGGCCGAAAGGATTCTCTACTCACTATTAAATGTTTAAATGCATTGGACATGCATCACGTTCTGTGCTTTACCACTCACATTATTTTAACACCAAAACAATTTGTTTTCTCTCTCTTAGTTTGGCTCATTTTCAACTTTGTTATTATTTTATTCGTCTTCTAAAATAATTGTGAATAACTCTATGCTTTCAAAATAAGTACCATTTGACTGAATTCATTTCAGACAGTCTTGAATTTGTCTTTTAAGTGTTTATTAACAGATATAATTTTTTTTATCTAAATATTGTTTGTATATATTATTATTAATATAATGATATGATATTATTATATTATTCTTTTTATTTAAAAAAATTTAATTATAATTTTTTATATTTTTTATTAAAATAATTTTATTTAAAATATTATCAGATATTAAATATAGATACTTCTCTTAATATAAATTTTAATTTTAATTTATCACATTATAAAATATTAATCTATTTTACTAAACTTAATCAATTATAAGTCTACTTTAATTATATGTTTGATTGACAATATTTTGAAAAAAAAATATTAATAAAGATAAATAACAAAATTAAATATCATGTAAAATTAAGAGATAAAAAATTAATTCAAGATAAAATTAAATTAAAATAAAAAATAAACTTTAAAAATAAGAATACCTCGAGGAAAAATACTTTTGTCTTAATTTAACGTATCTCGTTTTACGTCCGCAAAATCCGAATATTATTGACTCATGCCTTCCAAATTTTATGCTCTAAAGCCGTCTCGGTTGTTTGTTCTTTTTTTAAAAAAAATTCGCAGCTTAGATTGGAACTCTTACCCAACATCGATAATGCTGTACAATGCTATAATATCCACTGGTACACTAAGAAAGACAAGAAAAGTTATAAATTTTGATTTGATTAAAAAGTAAATTGATTCATTCTCTGTATTTCGTGTGTTCAGTGAGTCCAAAATCTTACCGATTACCACCATACAGAATCAAAATCTTCATCCCCATGTTCTACTTTGCTCCTATAATACTGAAAAATAAAAGGTAATATTTTTTTTGTTTTTCTTCACTTGTTTATCATTCGACATTCGCCATGGTCGGTAGGTGCAGTACTTTAACAGCTTCTGCTTCTGGGGTTCATTCACTCTCGACAATACAACCAGATTCCTCACTGTCCTTCTCTCCCATCTTCATGCTCAAATCCCGTTCTTTCTGAAGAATTAGATCTATTTGTGCATTTATGTAAAAGCTAAACTTCATTTCAAGGAGTCACTAGGATCTACCTCTCTGCAACACCTTCTCACTTCCTAGACTGGTCCTAAAGAAATATTCCATACTTCCATTTGTTCATTTTGGTAAGCATAGAGTTCATTCCCATTCCATCATTTCTTCAAGTTTTCAACTTTATGTAAGATAAAAAGATTCTTGATTTTACAGCAAAGGATGAGCGTCATGTCATAGTTTGTGTGTGCTCTTGCGAGATTGAAGGTCTCCATCTTAAAGCTCGAAGGAATACGATGATAGCAGATACAAACGAAAAGCGGTTAGGCTAAATCTGAGAAGCGACAAAGCCACTCATAAAGGAAGGCTTAGTGGTGAAGGTGGAGTGATAGAAAACGGAAAAAGCTGTTATTACTGTCGTCATAAAGGCTTTTATGGTGCTGGGCCACTAGTTGAAGTAATAGAGCATGTTCACCTTTCATGGGCTTTTTCCAATAGCATTTATTGATACACATGCCTCTGCTTTTTAGGTGACTCCATATGCTACAAATATGTTTATTTCTGTATTTCATCCTTCTCTGGGTCTAACTCCAATCTAATCTTCCCCTTTAACATGTTCTTTTTGGGATCAACTTTGGTGTTTTCTTAGGTTAAAATTTTTCCACTATTTTAACTAATTACATGGTCTTTACTTGCAAAACCCACTGATTATGACAGCAAGTTGAAAGAAACTCTCTTTCTCTGTTTCGCAGCTTGCAAGGATTTAGCGAGAACAGAGAAGGGAAGAATTTCAAAGGTCGGTTGGATTTTGAAAAGTTTGGTTTTATTTCACAATTTGGATAAAAACGATAGATTTAATAATGAAGAGTGGAAGTGGAATAAGGAGTGTCTGTATGTATATATGAGTGACACGATGTAAAGTAGAAGAAGAGGAAGAAAAAAATGATTGCTGGTCCTTGAAATCGGCTTTATTTGGGTGGGCACAAATTGCGTGGTGAGTTTGTAACTGTCGCCTAATCACGTGATTCTGCCTTTTGGGTCACTATCACTAGGAAATTATTTCAATTCTATTATTCTGTTTTTATTATCAGCATTGTGACTCTTGTGTCTTGTACACAATTGGACCCTGAGGAATACTTTCTTGTTGTTCTACCTTCGTCGTCATGCTCCCATGGAGCATTTATTTGTATGATTAATTCTTCATTCTGACGATAAATCAAGTTTTGAATTTAATTGAAGGGCCAACCACGTTGAGGTGATTGTTTCTTTCCTTTTCATAAACCTGAGAAAAGATAATGTAAGGTAGGGGATAGGATGCACTTGCACCTGCCTTTCATTATCTGAATGATTCCTGTATATCCCATCTTCTTTTTTCTTTTTTTTTATGTCCCTTCTTCACTCCCCACTATTCTTTTTCTTCTTTTTCCCTTCAAGAATTCTTCATTTTATGAGTAGCTCTCGCCTAGGGAATAGTGCTCTTCTGGATTTTCTTCTTTCTTCTTAATCTGAGGGGAATGAAAGATTGTGCTCAATTTTCTAGAAGATTCGTGGGGAATGGGGGTGTGATAGAGATATGGATGTCATGTGGGTTTCTCGAAAAGTTAGTGAGTGTTTCCTTTTTATCTCTTCTGTCTTGCTGGACTAAAGTAACAGACAGGATGAGTCATGATTGATCTTACAATGGTCAACATGGGATTCCTTCGCTTCTCTATTACGTATTGTTTCATTTATGGCATATACCTTAACAGATTCAATTGGTCAGTGCAGATCTGCAGCTAACGCTGTGCTAAATTTGGTTCCTAGTGTGAACTACAAGGAGTGAAACAAATGGATCGTGAATATGGGAAGTGCTGGGACACATCAAAGGTTAGTACATAAAGATTTCTGCTTCCTTATGATGATATCCATATGGGTTTTAGTTCAAAATGCTTGTGAATTTAACTGAATTCTTACAGAGCAACCTGATGAATTGCATTTCAGAAAAATTCTTGGAAGACAATTCTGCTCTTGGCCTACCAAAGCCTTGGGGTAGTATATGGGGACTTGAGCATTTCTCCATTGTATGTTTACAAGAGCACATTTGCAGAAGACATTCAGCACTCAGAGTCCAATGAAGAGATTTTTGGTGTTCTTTCATTCGTCTTCTGGACTCTGACATTGGTGCCGCTATTCAAATATGTGTTTGTGGTCCTTCGAGCTGATGATAATGGAGAAGGTAAGCACATGAATAAATGATTGAATCCTTTATAACCTCGTCATCTTGTTGATAATTTTTGTGCATGCTTTCTGTAGGTGGTACATTTGCTCTATATTCCTTGATTTGCAGGCATGCCAAAGTCAGTCTTCTACCAAATCGGCAGAGTGCTGATGAAGCTCTCTCTACATATAAGATGGAGCAGCCTCCAGAGAGAAACAGCTCTAGAGTGAAAGTGCTACTTGAGAAATACAGGGCCTTGCATACAGCTCTGCTAATTGTGGTTCTTCTTGGCACTTGTATGGTAATTGGGGATGGGCTGCTTACCCCAGCCATTTCTGGTAAGGTTCCTCTTTATTATGCATGTTTTTGCAAAGTGGTTTCTTATCAGTTTGTTGAGTAATCATTTTATTGTGTAGTTTTCTCAGCTGTATCGGGTCTTGAAGTATCAATGTCCAAGAAACACCACCAGTGTAAGTTTCTCTCAAGGCTTTCTTCCTAATCCAATATGATAAGCAAGTAATATCAATACTATCCTCTGATTCAACGGTATATAAAGTAGATTTACTGCTATAGGAAGGAGACTGAATAAAGTTCAAGCTGATGGAAACACAATGAACAGTTTTGGACTTACAGTGCAATACCCATTGTCCAAAAATAAAAAAGCAAGAAAAAATAGGTAGCTCTAACATGGGATATTTCTTAGCATTACACCCAAAACAAGTCGTTCTCATGACTGAAATCTTTAGACTGCAATATCTTGCAATATGATGATGAAATAGTCCACTAATAGTTGAATTGCGATGCTGTGATTCAAATGCAGATGCTGTGATTCCCATCACTTGCTTCATACTGGTGTGTTTGTTTGCACTTCAGCACTATGGTACACACAGAGTGGGATTCCTTTTTGCACCAGTTGTGCTGACATGGCTCCTATGCATCAGCACACTTGGCTTATATAATATATTCAAATGGAATCCGCTTGTATATAAAGCTCTTTCACCATATTATATGTTCAAGTTCCTGAAGAAGACAAGGATAAGTGGATGGATGTCTTTGGGTGGAATACTGTTGTGCATAACAGGTAAAAGTGGAAAATACACGCATAGGGTAAAATTCTACATTCTGCGAGCTCATACTTTACTTAAATCCTGGACTGTGTCTATTTACAAACACATATTTTCCAGAGCCTAACAAGAATATAAATTAGGAGCATTTCACGAGCAACCTCAGAGTCTTATGTAAAAACCATGATTTTATCAAATGTACTTATGTTCAGTATACGCACCTGTGATATCAATTAAGAAACAACAAATTTTAAACTTCCAGTTCTTGGTTCCTTTCCTTATTACTTATTAAGTTCAGTAAAAATTACAAGTGAGTTCTTTTTGTACTTCCATTAAAATAAATTCTGTTCTGTTTGGTGGTTTCTTGTCGATTGCCTATAGTACACCTTTACACCATAAAAACTAGATGTAATACAACACATTCATTAAACAATAAACTCATGTGTAAGCAACTTCTGTCCTGGGGTTTTAAGCAAACAATGGGGCCAAGTAGTAGAAGACAAAGAATTCATTTCTCATTTGTTGAACCTCAAAATATGGGAAGTTAAGCTCTTCTTTATACAAATACATATTCAATTTAACTACTTTCTCATGGGCTAAGAGTTTATCCCTCTATTGTTTTGAATTCCATATCGAGCAATAGTAGGGTTTGAAAGGTACTAAAGCTACATCCCATTGCATAAACCATCTAAGCATTGCATTTGTTATTAGAAAAAACATCCAATATTCAAAACAGTTTATATGAATTATAAATTACAGATACTCCCTAATTCATGATTCAAGCTTGAAATTTATTAAATTTCTGATCTAATTCATGATTCAAGCTTGAAACTCCCTATCTGTTTCGAGTTTAGTTAAACCCAATAATTACGCATGTGAAGAACTACTATAAGCCAATAAGTGACATGCATTGGCGATACTTGCAGCTGCCTGTTAGTGTTCAAGTGGAAGTAGCATTTGCTTAGGAAGTTACTTATTTCATATTTGTGTTGCTAGTATTCTGAATTAGCCTGGAAAGCCGGAAATGAAATTTTATGATGTTAATATATCTAGCGCCTGCAGAGAGCTCTATTCCATTCGGAAATGAAATTTTATGATGTTAATATATCTAGCGCCTGCAGAGAGCTCTATTCCATTGTTTATAAGGCTTGTACCAGGAAAAGTCTAAGATTTTGTAATTATCTACAGTAAGAAACCTGTGGACTAAATATAATTCCTTTCCAAACTAGTTCAATCAGTTTCTAATACATTTAACATCATACGTTGCTCAAGTTCTTGTTGTAAAATGAGTAGAGTTACTAAGTTTAAGGTACTTTTACAAGTTGAAAGACAATCTGATGTGTGCACTCTCTGATTAGGCTCGGAAGCTATGTTCGCTGATCTTGGCCACTTCTCATATGCAGCTATTCAGGTTGTTCTGGCATCTATTTTTTTTTTTTTTGTCTCCTCTCCTTCCGGTTCTTCTTTGATTTCAGATACTTTACTTAGAACTGGGGAAAGGTCAAATTTCATTCAATAGAAAGTTTTTAACAAGTTGTCATGTACAGACTGCATTCACCTTTCTGGTATATCCTGCACTTATATTGGCATATATGGGTCAAGCTGCTTACTTATCGCACCATCATCATTCCAGTCACGAGATCAGTTTCTATGTCTCAGTTCCAGGTATTCATGTTCATGCTCACTTTATCAAGGTAATCATAATAGTCTTCAAGCATGAAAATCAGAAAGAAGCGACATGAATAATTAGGTGGAACAATTATTTTTGAAACATGGTGTGGAACATATGAACTGACCTGCATTTCCTTAATTATTTCTCCAAAAACATACGGTTTTCTTAGCTAAGTATTATGTTAATAGTATATTCTAGAAAATATAATGCTGACGTTTTTTGGGTGCAGAAAAAGTGAGGTGGCCAGTGCTAGTCTTAGCCATTTTAGCTTCTGTTGTAGGAAGCCAAGCAATTATCAGTGGAACATTTTCCATCATAAACCAGAGCCAATCACTTGGCTGCTTCCCAAGAGTTAAGGTTGTTCATACATCAGACAAGATACATGGTCAAATCTACATCCCTGAAATAAACTGGATACTCATGATCCTCTGTATTGCTGTGACCATTGGATTTAGAGACATAAAACATATGGGAAATGCATCAGGTAAGTTATGCATTCATTTATAATTACTTGGATCATGTTGTTCACCTTATTGTTGAATAGTTAAAACTTAAAAACTACAATTTCTGTGCATTTGACTAACCTCTTGCTTATTCGAACTTCTGATGAACCTAAATAATTTGCTTGAGTTTTGAATCAGTAATGCTGTGAGGGTTTTACAAGTTGGAAGATTTTGAGACACCAAAAGAGAATATTGGTTTCAATTGGAAATGTATAAATTCCAAATCTTTGTTGCAGGGTTAGCAGTGATGACTGTGATGCTGGTGACGACATGCCTTACTTCCTTGGTGATTATACTTTGTTGGCATAAACCCCCTATGGTTGCTCTTTGCTTCCTATTGTTTTTCGGTTCTGTTGAGCTGTTATATTTCTCAGCTTCCCTGACAAAGTTCCGGGAGGGTGCCTGGCTCCCCATCCTCCTTGCCCTCTTCCTCATGACCATAATGTTCGTTTGGCACTATGCAACCATCAAGAAATATGAATATGACCTCCACAACAAGGTTTCCCTAGAATGGCTCTTAGCCTTAGGTCCAAGCCTGGGAATTGCTAGGGTGCCTGGAATAGGCCTAGTGTTCACTGATCTTACCTCTGGCATCCCAGCTAACTTCTCCCGCTTTGTCACCAACCTCCCTGCATTCCACCGCATCCTTGTGTTTGTATGCATAAAATCAGTACCAGTCCCTCATGTCCCTGCTGCTGAGAGGTACCTTGTTGGCCGTGTAGGGCCTGCCACTCACAGGTCCTACCGGTGTATAGTGAGGTATGGATACCGAGATGTTCATCAGGATGTGGATTCCTTCGAATCAGAGCTGGTAGAAACGCTAGCTGATTTCATTCGTTATGATTGGTACCGTGCACAAGGGTCTAACGTAAGCATTGAGGATGATGCTTCACATTCCAATGAATCAGCCAGTCACAGATTAACTGTGATAGGAACAATTGGATTCTCTGGGCAGCCAGCTTATGAGATTGAGGAAACCGTGCAGCCAGCAAGTGTATCTGTTGGATTCCCAACTGTGCAAAGCGTGACAGATGTTATTGAGATGGAGCCAATGGGTGTGACTGAAAGAAGAGTGAGGTTTGCCATTGATGAGGAAGAAGAAGGTGAACATAGGACAAGGTGTGAGGTGGGTGTGCAAATGCTGGAAGAGCTGGAAGATCTGTATGGTGCACAGCAAGCAGGAACAGCATTTATACTGGGGCATTCTCATGTGAGGGCAAAACAAGGCTCATCTGTGATGAAGAGATTGGCGGTTAACTATGGCTACAATTTCCTGAGAAGAAACTGTAGAGGCCCAGATGTGGCACTCAAGGTTCCACCTGTGTCTCTTTTAGAGGTTGGGATGGTTTATGTTTTGTAATTAATTAGCTTTGTTTATGTTAACTGGTTTTGATATATATAGCCAACAGAGGCTTCAAATGCCAAAGCATTGTGCAGTGAAGGAGGTTTTTGGTAAATGGAAGTATGGAGCTGACTCTGCACTCTGCACTTAAAAGCTCTTATGCTATTTCTATTTTATGTATGAGTTAGCGACAAATGTTTTTACTTGGTTGTATTTTCCTCTCTGCATAACCGCGACAACAACACAACTCTTACAGATGCTTAGAAACAATTTCTGTGAAATAATTAATAAGTGTTAACTGCTATGAAAAAGATGATATTATGAAGAGTCTTTTTATTCTTTGATCATCCTGATATCTTTATGTAGTAATAAAGAAGTATTTTATATAAATGTTTTAAAAAATTACGTTTTACTAATTTAGGTTCTATCATTTTATAAGTAAAACTTTAAATACATCATGTCACAAAGCCAAGAAGAATATAAGTATACAATTGATTAAATTTTATAGTGAATAAACTAAAGTAAATGAGCTTTTTTTAAAAAAAAAAAAGTCATTAGATAAATAAATAGCCTATGGGATCTCATTTCTGACCTTTAAAAAAAAAGTTAGTTATAATGAATTAATGAAATATGACCCTAGTTAATGCCAGGAGCAAGAATTTCTGTGATTCAAGCTTTCGAAGTGCCAGAGTTTACCATTATATCCACGCATTGGTGGATTAACCAAATAATAAATCCATCAAATGTAACTAGAAAGTTTATTGAATGTATTCAGTTCTTATAATTGAATAATAATAATATTATTTAATTTGTTTAATATTATTTAATTTATATAAAATAAATTTGAAAATTACCAATCCGGCTGCAGTTCCCCAAGTAGAACTTATAAACTAATTTTTTTTCTTATATTTTAATCTTTTATTTATCAATTTTAAGGAAAGCCTGAACTACCCTACATAATAGGGCAGGGCTTACGATGGCGGGAACAAACGGCCCAGCAAGTTTTGGCGGGAAAACAACCTAGATAATTCCACCTGATTGCGCCGATCACTCTGGATTGCTGAGCCTCCACTGCACGGTAGCGGCGAGAGCGACAGCAATTTGGTGAGTCAGAACTCAGAAATGGTGGGACCGCCGTACGATTTTCTGGCGAACCCTATCGGTGTCGTGAGATCCACTTTCGAGAAGGCGGTTGCCTCGGGCTCCGATCCTGCCTCTTTCGACGGCAAGGACTGGGGCACCATCGGTCTTTTCAGTGATTTCCTCTCTTATCAGCCTAGCCTCTCTCGGGTTCACTCCTCTTACTTCTTATTCATATTTACGTTTTCTCTGTTTATTACTTTTGTGGGCATCTCATGGTTGTCTTTATCGTTCTCTATAATATACCCATGTTTTAAAATCACGTATTGTCTTGATCTCATGGGACGACTAGTATCTGGTTTTCATAAGCTTGTGACTTTTTGTAGATTTAGTTTATTTGAACCTGGCGAGTCAAACTGGATTTTGCTATACTTTACTATTTTATCCTGTTATTTGTGAATTTCATTGGAATGCTCAGCTTAATTAGTGTATTTTTATGTTCCAAATCCATTATATATGACTGTTTAGATCAATTGAATTCATTTATTTGCTTATATCTTTTACCAGTTGGAGTGTCAGCTATTATGTATTATTATTGATAAATTATTTACCTGTGTATGTGTTGTTGTAGGTTCCCGTTTTGACTCCAGCCACTCTGAGATGGGTACAGCCAAATACTTTAGTTCGCTTTCGTGGAATGATACAAGACATGCTTGGAAATGAGTTGTATGTGGGTGCTTATAAGGTATTTTTTGTTGTTGTCGTTAACGTAAATTTCTGGATCAACCATCTCTAGTACTAAACTATTCTGACAAAAATGAATTTCGTTATGCAATTTTTGAAGGATGGTTTAGTATGGAGGACCAACAAATTCATGGATGTAGCTCAATTTCCTATGGGTTCCTCAGCAGATATGCGAATCTGGGAACGACGACTACTATACTGTGTTCCGGTGAGTTGTCCGGAGTTACCATTTCTTTCAACTTGGATGCTTGCTGCATCTATTTCTAACGCTTTCACACTAGAACCTAAACAGTTTTGTGCAGTTGCTGCTGGTTAAAATTATGTGGTAAAAGAATGATAATGAGTCATCAGTTGCCTAACAGATAAACTTTTAAAGGAATTATTTTTATCTTCTTTTTAATAGGTTCCGGGACAGAATGCATGGACTGAAATTTCATCAGAAGCATTTATGAATCAATATATGGACAGGACATCCCAACAAAGAGAAAAGCGGAGGAGAGCAGATGACGAGTCTAATGATGGCGAGGATTTGCCTGTATATTCTGGCCTTCCCATGCTGTCTTTTATTAGATTATTGCTTTCAGTGAATTCACGCTTCACAAATAATCATTAAGTAGAGTAGGGTCACTTTTACATTAGTTTTTTGAATTGAGGGCCTTACCTTCTAATGGTTTGGGTCCAGGATAATAATGAATTTGGCACCTACAGAGTTAGTTTACTGGGATTTTTATTATAAAGTTAGACAACAATAATTACTGGGTATTATACCCTCTTACTAACATACTGAATTAATTCACAGGTCGCAGGTGATGAGGTTCAAGGCTCTCCTGATACCAAGAAAATGGTATGCAGAACTTCCATCCAACTGGCGAAGCTTTTTTTTTTCATTTTTTTAATAATTTCATTGGCTGAAAATGACCAACCTAGAATAAGCTTCTTTGGTGGTTTGCTTAAAGTGATTGATTGCACAGTTTGCTAGTTCAAGGCCTGCCAGTCTATGGGTTTGTTGCAGTTGAAAAAATGTAATTAGCTTCTAGTTATACTGACTGATTGGTCTGCTCAGTATTTTTAATGAGTGATCAACTAGAGTGTTTATGAGGCGAACTAAATTTTTCTGTCTGTGGAATTGACTAGAATGATAGATAAATTTTAATGTGAATATTTCAAGGATTGATCTTGATGCTTTCTTGGACACAATTTACAGAGAGAAGATGAACACCCTTCCCTTCCTTCTCTATCTCAGGGAGCTATGCCTGAGAGTTCTAGCTCTAGTATGAGTATAGTGCCGGGTCTTGATGCTAGTTCACTTGCTTTTCTTGTGAAGGTAAATTTTTTTCCCCTTACATTTAAGTTCCAAAGAAATTATTGGACACGAATTTTAATCATTGTTGTTGTTTTAAATTTCTTGGAGTTCTAATAGTTCTTTTTTCTCATTTTCATTCTCATGCCAGATCTATGATTCTCTAGAGTCTGACTTAAAGCTGAATGATGTTTTTGAGTTTGTTGGTGTCCTTGCATCTGATCTGGTGCCTCAGGTGGACAATGAAGACTGTGAATTTTCAAGTGAATTTTGTGAAGATCCCATGCGCCATTTGCCACCTGACAAGGTATTTATATAATTTACATCAGAGGAATTACCAACCCCTATTATCGTGTAAAATTGGCCTCCTCGTGTTGCATGGGTTCTCAGTGTCAAGTGAGGGGGAGGAAAAATGTACGTTGCACAATTCATGCTAAGGCACATGCTTTCCTGGACTTGGTCGCTTGAAAGATTTGTTGAAGTCAATCAATATTGTAACTTAACAGTAAATTAGTAACGTGGTCATTTTATGTGCTATCTGTATTCTACTGTTGACTTCCGTTTTAATGTTACTGAATCAAAACTCCCAGATTCTCCCCCAAAGGGATATATTCATCTGACAGGCTTGCCCGTTGCTTTAGGCGCAAGTGTAAGGAGGATGAATATAATGCTATGACCCACCTGGTACCTGGTTTTTAACATATTCTTGCCCATTTTCCATTATGTTGCAGGTACCACGCCTTCATTGTTTTATTCATAGGAAACTTGCAGCTCAGGATTTCCTTCAGAATAACCCCATAATAGAGGTAGTTTTCATGCGTACCCTTTTATAATTTATTTCATCTGAATGAATGACTTAGAACTTAACTTGTATGCTTTACATCTTGAGTTGGGATTTTGTTTAATTTATTGCATTGAATGGCAACTCTGCTGAAAAAAGCATGTACTTGACCTCACAGCCAAAGCCTCACTTGGTCAAAGAGATCAGGGACGCTCTGCTGAGACATCTCACCACTGTCCTTGGCAATGATGATCTGGCTGCTCATTTCATGTTGCTGCATATCCTATCCAGGGTATACAGTTCTTAAAATTTTTTTGGGTCCGTCATTTCATGGTTTTGTATATCCTGTTGGTTCTTGTTCAACTATTAACACATATTTAACATAAAATATGTTTCCCACCCCAGTCCTCACATTTTTGAGAATCCTTGTATGATATGCTTTTCTGAAGCAGGTGCATGCTAGAGTAGACACTCTTGCTGTGGGCAAGCTTTCACTAAATCTTACTTGTTTTGGCAAAGAAACTGTGTCTGTATTCGGAAATTTACTAAGCCTCACTGTCAAGAATCTCTTGCCTTTCACACATTGTATTCCCCTCACTGTGGAGTACCTAAACACTACTTCACTTGCACCAAGGAAAGATTATGATACAAATAGGTAATTGTAATTGCTAGTTCTTCTGAATTATGGACATCTTATTTATATGTAACATACATTTACAACTTTTTGTGTTAATGCTCTAGACTGGTTACTGGAGTTCTGCAACTAGCTGAAGGTTCACATTTGATTGTTGATGAGACCAAATTGGAGGCCGGAACCCTCAACTCTGTGGGTGTGGAGAATGCAAGGTTGCTGAAAAATTTAATGGAGTTACAAAAGGTAATTATGTTCTTGCCTGGTACTACTATACTAAGCTCTAAGTCATGCAAACTGATAGTATGAATGTCCAGTTATAAGAGATAACTTTATCAAAACTTCCAGAAGCGTCTAACTTCACCCAGAATATTGAGAAATGTTGTTGTTCTTCATTTACAACAGCTTGATTGCAGTTATTTACTTTATTTGGAAGTAGAAGTGAAGCTGACACACACGTAATTTGTTTCAGCTGGAATATGATTTCAAGTACTACAAAATGGAAATGGCGACAGATATTCAACTGCTAGTTTTGTCAGAAGGAAAATCAAATATCTTGCCAGCTGATGTAGTTGTACCTTTCCGACCTTCTGTGGTCAATTCCACTGATGTGGTGGTCGAAGAAGCTTTGGAAGCTTGGAGGTGGTATTTGGCTACTGTTAGACACCTGCCACATTCCATTGAATCAGAAATGCAGAAGGTTTGAGTCATGTTGACTACAGTTTTCATGAAATGAGACAAACTGGTTAACAATTTAAGTTAGTCTTGATCTTAGCATAAATAATAAATACCTAGTCACTATCTTTAAAGGATTGGATTCCTGGGCACCTCATGTTACTAGTAAGCCATCTTCATGTCGATTGCTTTAATTATTTCACTATTTAAATTCCCTAATCTGTTAAAAAAAGATACCTAAAGCATATTTTAATTTCGCCACAAGACCACATTTGGAGCCTTTAAACTGTTGCCTTATGTTTGCAGGTGGTCGAAAATGATTTAGTTGCAGCAAGACAAGCAGACAGAAGCTTGAATCCCCAAGATTTCAGCCGGTTAGTGATTGACTACTTTACTTGCATTGCTAATACTAGCACTATTTTGATATCTCATCTCTATTTAGTGGTTGCTTTCTTATTCCCCTTACAACAGATGGCTAACAATGGGTCGCCTCATGTCCTTGAGCTTTGGTGAGACCAGCCTGTCACTAGAACATTGGCAAATGGTAAAGGAATTGGAGAAGCTGCGAAGTGAGAGATTAAAGTGAAGTATGCACTACTAAAAAGTGTCCAAGATTTTTAACATGGGTTATGGGATTGGAGTGCTAGCATCTGGAAGAGATTTGGTGAAAGGATAGCCATTACATGGGTTAAAAGGTTTTGGCTATGACTTGACAACCAGAATTGTCCAGTTAGTTGCCCACTATACTCCATCATATCATAACGTGTATATTTAACTTAGGGCTGCGAGTTTCAATCTTACAAAAAAATGATGCTTTCAGTGAAAGCAATATAATGTCATTTTATTAAGAGCAGCATATGTACAGATTCATCTTGTTCTTAAAATAATCCTATTTGCTAACTTTCAGTTTCTTATAATGCACCATCAACTTGTTAGGGAATGATGGGTCATGGTGTGAGTAGTGAATATAGAGACGTGTGCCCAAGGCATAAAGGGCCAAACGAAAATTATGTAAGCGCCATGACTAGCCGCGGCCTTGATGCATCATTATGGCACAAGGCAATACAGGGGCCGCAGCCGGGGGAGGGGGAGGTGGAGATGCGCCACTAGATTATTAAAGTTAGTTAACTTGACCTACTTCTCCCTCGATACTCAAAATACGCTTATACACGTCACTTTTGGAAATATACCTACTGCTCCTTAAAGAATTTTTTTATACTCGGATAATATTTATTTTCTTGATCAAACGTTATCAAGTCTACTTTTTTTGTTTTTTTAAGGATGAGTAATTCTCTTATCCTGTAAGAGATGTAATTTACATAATCGTTTCATTAAAAATATGCACTCTCTTATCTTACGACGATAAAAATGTATTATACTTATCTCCCTATAACAAAAAGTAAGCTCCAATTATGTTTATTTCAATCAAAATACCCTTTTATATGTTACTTGTGTAATATAGTAAGTATTAAATATGTTAACCTTTTAATTTAGTAAATTGTAATATTTGATCAAGTAATGATAAAGCAGAATATTAAGGGGTCAATAAATAATATATGAATCTAGACCATTAAATTATGATTTAAGAGTAATTATTTTTTAGCTTTAATAATTAATACGCTCCATATATATACCTAAACATTTTGGACTTTTAAAAATACACAATAGTGATGCCTTTTAATTAAAATTTTGACCTTTCGGCTGGGATAGTAGTTACATGCTAGCTGATGAATTGGCCCTCTCTTGCTAGGTTCTACTATTAATGGTTCAACAATTACCATAATCCAAGGGCAAAGCAAAATAGACAAGTCAATGAATAAGTTGGTTCTACTCTTCCAAGTCCTTCATTGACTTTAAAAGCACCTACTTAGTCCTCCTACCCTTTTGTATGTTTACATGTAGCTTGGTACCACTTTCAATCTTCATAGATGAAACTAAAAGTAGTTGATTTCTCCACATGCCTCACAACTCTCAACTCACAATCACACAGTAAATATTCTAAAATTCTTAGGACTAAGCAAATAACAGTTAATTGACCTGAAAAAAAAAAAAGTAACAGTCAACTCAACTATCAACTAGTATCTGTATTTTTTTACAGAGTAATACTGTTTATATAACTTTTTTTTTTTTTTTCTTTTCCACAGATTATGCACAAACAGCTAATGTAGTTGTATCTAAGTTGAAAAAAAGAAAATAAATTGTTTAATTATGCTAATAATTTGAGCATAAAATTGATAATTCAGAAATAAGTAAGAATGAATGCTTTTGTGTGCCTAAAACTTCACTTGTTCCTTGAGAACTGAATAAATTAAAGCTGATATTTAATTTAAAACCGAAGTAGCAAGATGGAAAAGACTTTGCAACAAAGAGCATAACTAAATTGATATTATTTTGCCCCAACTTAGTTTTA
This sequence comes from Senna siamea, assembly GCA_031216115.1. Taxonomy (NCBI): domain Eukaryota; kingdom Viridiplantae; phylum Streptophyta; class Magnoliopsida; order Fabales; family Fabaceae; genus Senna; species Senna siamea. The sequence goes on along the minus strand of CM062367.1, from coordinate 9,427,338 downwards.
TACCATTTGGGGAATTAAATATACAAGGCTATAATGAGATATTCAGTGCCTTCACTTCAAACAACTAAAAAGGCAACGATCAATGGATAATCTCTAAAACTAAAACCACTATATATTTTTTTTATAGGCCTAGCGGGTGCCATATAGCCACCTCTGCATTAGAAGCCACATTGGCATGAACTCCTCCTAATCTACCCTCTTTCTTCTCTCACAACCACAACTCTAACCAAAAAGACAATGCTATTATACTTCAAACATAGATCTTAATTTAAACTGAGATCTTATAATTCTCTAAAGTTGTCCACCCTCAAAGGTTTGTCCAAATTGCCAATTTGCAGGCACAACATTGTTGCCGGTGATGGTTCTGCCATCACTTGTGGTGACTTGGAAGGAGAGGCTCTGGCCATTGAGGTAGGAGTTGCTTTGCCAATTCTGCCCCCAATTCCTAGACATGGCTTGCCACCCAGTCTTAGAGCCTTTGATTGATACAGAATGAACATCTCCAGCCCCACCTACGTTAGTGATCAGAACCAAGTTGAAGTATGAGTGGCCATTGATGGTGAATCTTATCCCTCCTTTCTTCACACAGGGGATTCTGTTTTCAAACCAAAATGGTCATGTTAATTTGTAGGTTTAGTCAATACTAATTTAAAAACTTGAAAGCAAGGATACTAATACTGATATAGTAGATTATATGATACGGTACCTAGGTTCCTTTGCAATATAATACAGGGCTTATTTACCTTCTGAAGGAAACAGGAACAATCCCAGCTTTGTATTGAGCAATCTGCAAGAAAGCAGGCTCAGCAAGATCAAAGTGTTGCAGAGGAGGGTTGCACCAGCCGCCATTGTCATTGGACAAAGCTAAGTTAGGAGGACAGAAGTTAGTGGCAGTGACGGTGATGGTACCAGGGAGGCACCATTTGGGGTCGCCATTGCATCGCATCTCATAGCAAGACCCACAGCTCAGGCCATTGTTGAACAGAGCAGTGCTCAATGCTGCAGTTTGAGTCCCATACCCCTGGCTGTACAAATTGCCATACCCACAAGCTCCCCCTGCAATCTCAACACATAATATCATCAGAAACTCATTACCCACAAGAAAAGATTCAAACTTTCCAACTCATATAATCAGAAACTCAATACCCAGAAGAAAAAATCCAACTTTTTAACACATAACAGCTTAAAGAGTGACTTTAAACATACCCATTGTCCCAGAAGCGTCACCCCCACCATAAAACGTGGCATGAGCATTTTCCCATCCTCCAGTGTCACCGTAAACGCCTTGAAGGTTGAGAAGAAGAGGGAAGAGAAGAGAGAAAGCAGAGAATGTAGCTGCAATGGCCATTTTGTTGTTGTGTACTAGCTAGTGCTTAGAGAAGCTAGAAACAGAGGACTTAATGAGAATTGAGTTTTTGCTGCTTAGAGGTTAGCACAAGGTGGGCTTGTTTATATAGGAAACTAGAGAACACTTAGAAGTGGGGTCGATCAAGTGTGGTTGAAACTTGAAAGAGACATTTTAGCAATACTGAGGTACAAAAACAGATTCATATATTTTTATGTTAAACAAGTCATTAGCAGAAACGAAGGAGCACATGCAAATGTTTCGGTTAGACTACCAACTGCTTAATCTACGGTCCCACATGGCACATGCATTCTTCAACTGTTTCCCTGTAATATTCTAAGCTTATTTATTTCAAGAGGTCTTTAATGAGGGTGTTTTCTTCTAAGTTTTTCCCTGAAATCACGGTATCAACTCTCATTCATACACCAGAAAAAGCCACTAATTGTGAGTCACAGTATACTAATACTACACTATACTACTAACCTTCAGATTTGTCCAAAATGGTAGGCTTTGATGGTACTTGTTAAACAAAGAAAGTAATCCTCCATTTTCACTTTTCCATTGTTCACACACTTTGCATTCAAGTCAAATTAACCATTCTTGATAACGGTGTAATTCTTACATTTTGATCATTAATGTTGAAGTAGTTTCAAGAATATATTAAATTGAAATGTATGATGCATTTTAATGTTTGTATGAATGCTAATGCTCCATCCCAAAATCGCTGTCTTATTATGTATGAAGAGGACAAAATAGTTTCTACTTTCGAGAATCTTAATGTGAAAGGATTTTAATATAACAACGCAAGAGGATCTGAGTCTGAGCAGATAGCCGACATGAACAATTTTGCAATTTTTTAAAACCAAGAGTTCAAGTACTTTGATTCCACGTGTGTCACTGCTCATATTCAGAGGGCTTCAAGAAAATTTCAAAAGCTCACAGGAAAAAAAAAAAAAAGAACTAAAGATTGTACATTGTTTCCTTTTTCATGCCTAACTTTCTTAATAATGTCTTAGCATAAATTAGTCACTTCAGCAACGATCAAATGGAAAAAAAAATTGTGTCGTTTTTATTTTTTTAATTAAAAATTAATGTGTGTTTAATTTATATAAAGTATTTTTTATAATTAATTTTTTAAAAAAAAATATATTTTATTTTAATTAAAATATTTAATAATAAAAATACTTGATATAAGTTTAGTCCTATTCAAATCACTCATATTAACACTAAAAACAAAATCATTTCAATAAGCAAATTAAATTATGTAACTGATGCGATTGCAAAAAGGGATTTTCTCAAATTAAACTTACACGTGGATGGTTTTGATGTGAGAAATGGAAAAGTTAAAACAGAGAGCATATATTAATGAGAGTAAACATATCATTAACTACAAAGGGAAAGAGGATTATTTTGTTTTTAATGAAATAAAAGTTTGAATGCTTCCGAAGCATTAGCTAAATTAAATATTTTCTTTTTGTAAGCATATCGCCATTAATATGCAGAAAAGGTTTGGAAGGTATTGCAGGAAAGGTGGTAAGGGAGGATCTGATTTTGGGCCTACCATGTTATGAGCACATGCAAGTCCCGTTCTTCGCGGTCCATTACATTCAAGCGTCGTTTTCTAAATATATATTAAAAAGAATATATATTAAAAAAGAAAAAAAAATGGAAGGTGCTTGTGTTTTGTGTTTTAAATCAAGAAAGGAAAATTAATAAATAATAAGAATGAATTTACAAGAAAATAGGATAATGACTTGAAGAAGATGATGATGATGATACCTAAATGGGTAGGAGAGACATGGATCATGGGTTTGTATGAATTGTGCTTAGTCATGGTGGAAAAAAAATCCCATGAAAAATAGTCACTCAAATAATAAACTTATAATTTATTTGGTAAAGGAAAAATGATATTAAGATAAATTACTTCAAGATTATCCATCAATGTGTGACATGCTTATAAGATATTAAAAGAATAGACAAAGATTTAGTTTAAAATAATTATATCAAAATGCCTTTATTTTTTTAAAAGGAGCTACTTAATTATAACCATAGGATGTTGAAATTTATTTAGCTTCAAATTTGGGATAAAGGCTATTGTAAACGAATATGAAATAATATGAAAATAGACTTTACTTTAACAGGATCAATATTTGAGTTTTATATCACATATACTTTTGCAAATTTTAAATTTAATTTATGACTTGTACGCTTATATTTTTATTTACCCATTTAAATCCGGTTTACAAAATTTTTAATTAATTACCTTCCTAAAATTAAATAAATGTATATTGAAGTGTTTATGAAATGCATGTCTTTAATCTTATCTACATTCACATAGCAAAAAAAGTATAATCTCAACTACAGTCATAAAATTGGAGGGCTTCTCATAATCCATTTTGAGTATTATCACAATAATAGAGTACATTATTTTTAAATAATTGAATTTACTTAGGGTTTTATTAACTAGTGACACTGGCTAAAATTTTATCATACATTGATAAATTTTTAGATATTAAAATTTATTATTTTTATTATTTTTTTTACAAATTTTAAATTATTAAATAATTTATCAACCTATCAAATTCTTCTATATATATAGAAGTTGCAGTTGGAAAAATGCTCCTCCTAATGATTAAGTAAGTATTATTCGTAATAAATTAATGCACAATTAATGTAAACAAAAGGACAAGTATAGAATCATAAACTTTACAAGCTACCAAATCTTTAGTTCCATTATTGATAATTTCACTTCAAGAACACTAATAAACGTCTCTTTTCCATCACTGTAAGAATCAACTTTATATCAAATCTGCCAATTTGTCTTCTTATAAATGGATCCTGATCGTCGAATATGGTTTAAATTTACTTTATAGTAAAATTTGTTGAGAATTTTAAATTCAAAATTTGACAAAATTTGCGGACGCAATCTAACTCTATATCATGTCTAAAGTCAAAAACTGTTGGCTGCACCACAAACTAGAAGATTCAAGTTTACGTCATAATGGAATAAACTAAATTTTCTGGCATTTTTCAATACGAAGCTAGAAAATTCAAGTCTATAAAGCAAAAAGACCAAAAAGAAAGCAATTAAAGTCTCATTGCGTATACATTTTTGACCTTGCAAAATTCCTCCATTTCAGGAAGACCGGTTAATAGACTCAATTCTATTACAAGTTTGAATTATCATATAATAGTTATTAATAACTCATTATTACGTCATAATTAAATTTTACAGTAGACTTGAGTTTCTAATTAAATTTTGGAACTAGAAAAGAAGTTGTTGTAAGTTCAGTTAAATATTGAGGTACAATGATGAAAGGAAGTTGAACTGAACAAAGAAGCTACCCCTCTTAGTCCAAGGCCTAGTTGAATTGAACATAACTTTGAAATGAGATCCACAAAAAGGCATGTGGATTCTATCCAAATGTTGTTGTTTGGGGACCATATGAAAGGTTTCGACTTTCAACCTTCAAATGGTCGTTTTCCCGAGGTAATTAAGAACAATGGCCGTATGTAGGAAGACACAAAAACAGTAGTTTGTTGGAGTGTGCAAGTTGAAACTACATGTTCCAAACCCTACCCATGTGCATTCAATGGGGGGGACGTTCTCATGTTCATGTAGGGCATCCATAACTTTTGTAAGGTGACAAATTGGTTACAACATATGATCAGGGTACCCACGTTTTAATGTTGAAATATGATATGTCTCTTTGAGAGGTAGTTAGGCATAGTTTGTAACTTGAAACTAAGTTGTTGAAATATATGTCTCTTTGAGAGGTAGTTAGGTATAGTTTCTAACTTGAAACTAAGTTTATATTTACTTCTGTTCAATCTTCACACCAGAGATTAGAAGGAGCTTTGTTGTTACTACAATTTGAAAATTTGAAGAGAATAAATGAAAATAAAAGGTGCTTATTTAAATTCAAATAATCTATCTTCATCTGATTTTCTTGAATAGAAATTGTGCTAGCTCTACAAAATTTGGTTTAGTGAAGTGGAGCAAGGCACCATGAAGATGAGGACCGTGACAATAAGAATTAAGATGTGCTTGCCCTTCTTTTTCCGCCCAATACAGAAACGAATAACTATTAGATATGTGGTGGAATTTTGCGGCGCTCATTTAAATGTTCATGGCCACACAATGACTTCTTCAAAATTGCCAGGAGGTATTAATCAAACCAAACCAAACCATGTCCACTTTCATATAGACAACAACAAAACATGATCGTCCATTGATAGCAAACCATGTCCATATGTTTGAACTTTTGCAACTGAAATTAATAGCACAAGATTCTTTGTGCAATAACGGTAGAAATTGAGAGTTGAGACAAAAATACCAAGCATAAGCACATACATAGACTAAAAGACAAAAACTTATTGAATAGAAGGGTTAATTAAGTACATATTCCCACTATGAAAATATAAGTGGACAAAGGAATGTAGAGGTTGTATCATAGTTAAAAACTCGAAACAACATCATCTGAATTCGGAGCTCAATCAAGTCTAACAAAATTTAAAAAGATTAAGAGCTAGCTCAGAGACACTGGACAAGCCACCAAAATTGTGAAATTTAATAAAATAAAGAATTAAATACATAAACAAAAAATCAATACCTTTAAGTCTCACTTAAGTCAGTCTATGAACAATCCAATAAAATGAGTGGTGACATGTTGATCAATCAAATTGGCATCAAAAGGCACTGCTGATTTGTTTAACAGAACTGGAGGGACCATCAGGCATCAGAAGATGAGAACCCCTGGTGCTTATCTCAAGCCCCTGAAATTGGCCAATAGATTCCTGTGGCAACATTTCTGACAAGTCATGTGGGTTGGCTGCAGCAAGCAGAGGCTGCTGAGGATTTGACACATTAGATGAGAGTGAGTGCAACTGCTGCATTTGCATGGTCTGAGGTTCACCTGGCCCATGCTGTGGCTGATGTAAGAAGAAGGAACCTTGAGAGTATGGAATTTGTTGCACTCGCATATTATAGGTTTGGGCTGGAGTTAGAGTTATTGCCTCTCCAGTAGCAATCTTAAGCCTATCAACTTCTTTCTTCAGTGCTTCATTTAGAGCTGCGAATTGTTTTTCCCGGGGAGGGGGGGTTGAAGTTTTGTGAGTTAGATAAGCAAGCAATGACATTATATTAGCTGAAAGTTTAACGTAACAGACCACTCATTAGACTTTTTATCATGAGAAGGTACAAAATTTCCTTTAGTTTTTATTATTCCTTTATGCAAAACAAAAACTAGTAAAGCTTCTGTTTATTCATTTTACTGGTGTCAAAGAGAACTTGCATAGCAAGTAATAAGAGGAAACAAAGACATCAAATAATAATTAAAAAGGAAAATTTCAGATTACTCCCTTATGGTTCAACCCAATTTCACTTTGCTACCCCGCAAAAAAGTGACACTCTGATCCCTTGAACTTCATGGCATTACCCAGCCTAAAGTTGTTGAAGCTAAAATATAAGATAAAGCACAGAAGAAAGATATCATGGCAGAATGGGACTTAAGAGTAGTACTATGGGTAATCAAGGATCAATCTGACTTGAAGGGAAAAAAAAAAAACAAAAATCAAGAGGGGAAGGGGGGGGGGTCTTGTTCTCTTGCTATCATCCATTAAAAATTCGACAGAAATGAATATTTGATAACAGAATAAAGCTCAAAGGGTGGCCAGAATGACAAGTTTGAAACCACTGGGTGCTAAAACGAAATTATATCAAACCACTATGGGAGGGATAATCCAAATTCCCTGCCCCCAACCCCCCCCCCCCTCCCAAACAAAAGAAATAAAATAAAAAAGATGGATGCACGAATCAAGTTCATATGCTGAATACTCAAATCTTTGTATGATTGAAAAATGAAACATACCATCACGTAACTTGGCTTGTTGCTCCATAGCTTGTAACCGAAGCTTAAGCTCTGTATTTTCACTACTCAAACCAGTCGTATCTCTCTGGAAATAGAATAAGTTTCAAAACAATTGTATTAGGTAGCATTATATAAAATCATGCCAACCATCATGTATGAGCAATTTGACTACTTGCAAACAAAATGTAAGAAAAATAGCGCATCTGCAGAATGACCACAAGAAAAAAAGGAAAATGTTAAATAACTAATAATGGGAAAAGAACAACCTATTGAAACTTGACAGAAAGATTATGAAGCATATCCAATTTCTCCGTCATAAATAGCAAGCACAGAAAATTTCTTCATGTTCATTTTGTCAAGCTTCATATCTATTCTTGTGATAATAAATAAAATGCTGAACAGTAATCAGCCACATTGAACCCCTCCCTTTCTCTGAAGTAAAAGGACTCTGACTTTTACATGATTATTTAATAACTAATTTAATATTTACAGCAGCTAACACACCATTTTGCAAATATGTAAGTCAGCATTCTGTGAAAAATCCACATTCACATTTTAAAATTTCATAAGCACAAACTTCAGAGGTGAACGTGGATATGGCTGATAAGAGTATCACTATTCCTAGAAGTAATTGTCTTAGTTCCAATGAAGCTAACCAGATCAAGATTTGTTTAATGTAATGATTAATCAAAAAAGCAAGATGGATTCACATTTCAATCAGACCTGGAAAAGATTTAATTGAGCTGAAAGAGTAGTTGCTTCAGTCTGAAGGGTTTGAATTTTTCTCTCAAGTTCTAATACATAACGAGCTTTCCTCTCTTTTGAACGAGCCGCAGATTGGCGATTTGCCAGAATCCTGCATCAGATGCACAATTCAGGGAACTCCCTTAAGTAACAACAATATGAACCACTATGGCACGCAGATAATAGGGAATATAAAGTTTCAAACCCTAATAAAGAATCATGAACTGAGTAGCTAACCATAAAATGTAATATATATTAAAATAACAGAATATGCATTTTTCTCAATAGAAAATTCTGACACCAAATTTCAATGAGAACATACATTTCAAGAATTAGCAAATATAAGATAACAGAACACAAATTTTCTAGTTAAATAAACATAAACTTAAGTTAAATTTTGTAAAATATGGAAATGGGTGTACTTTCCATACTTTCCAATTATATTCAGTATTTCATCTACTATAAAACCACAGCATAGCTTGATCAACCAGCCATTCAAAGTAGCAAATAACATATTTCAAAGAGAATGCACAAAAATGAGCCTTTTAAAACAATCTGACGTGAAAATGGAGAGCATAGATCAATTCTATCCTTGCATTAAATTGTTCGCCTAGTAAAGACTTAATATCTGCTTCAATTACAAATAGTCAATATTTAGATTTTCATCTAAATTCGTAGAATTTAATTCTAGCAGCTACAAATTATGTGAAAGATACGCAAATTCACTCCTGAACATACATGTTTGGGTCCACATTACGGTTCAGCGTGATCCAAAAGGGCAAATCGGATTCCCTATTGCTTCTTCGAAGCAAATACAAATGATTCATACTTCATACTCCCATCTAAAAACCAAATTCCTTCCGAAGTTACAATATCTATCAATGAGAACTATACCTCTTGGCTCGCTTGGGATCAACGGTCCACAATTCAGCAAGCTTATCGGGAGCCATGGCCTTCTTAGCCTCAATGGCCTCAAACACGGAGGTGTCATCAGCTGAATTGCTATGCCGATGCCTAGTTCCAGTTCCACCTGATTTCTCAGCCTCGGAGCTATTCTCAAGGGTTCCAGCATTGGCATTACTCTGGGAAGAGCGGGGTTTGACGTCGGGAGATCCACTGTCAAGTTTGGATCCGGATTTGTCAAAATCCATGTAGGCAGAGAAGAGGTCATCCTCGGATCCCAGATCTTCGAAGGTGATGGAGGGGCCATCGAAGGGACCAGGATCGAGATCGAAGTCGTCGGGGATGCGGAATTGACCCTCGGATTGGGTACGGCGGTGAAAGGGACCGCGAGAGGGAAGGGGGTGGTTGGGAAACGACATCGTTGAGGAGAAGAGTTGGCTTGTGAAATGTCATGCAAGCTACAATGGTTTGGAATTCAAAGGAACATGCATATTACGGTGTCGTTTTTACCAGGTCAGGTAACACTAGTGTCTCCATCTCCTTTCCCTGCGATATTGCTCATTGTCTTCCTCTTCCCATTCCCTCTTGGCTCGCTTTTTTGTCACCTTCACAGTCACGGATAAGGAAATATTATTATTAATGGCCCATCATACGACGCCGTTCACACTCCATACTTACTATACTCTCTCTCTTGATTAAATTTTAATTACTAGGAAAATAATTATCTTAAGTGACATCTGATGACTCATTAATCATTATAGATAAAATATTCATTTTAATTCTTCTGGAAACATAATAGAATCTTCCATCTCATCATTAAAGCTTTGCCTTAAACGGCGATAGGTTTTGGATACCACCCGTTGACTTGATCCTAATAATGCTAATGCCACAGAGCCATCATGAATTCATGATTCACACGTACACACATTATCTCGCGCATGTCCTCATCATTTAACAACTTACGTTTTCAGGTTTCTTTGCAATATTGTATTGGCAATTTCCACGTTTAAGTGTAATCAATGTTATGTTCCACTACTCCAATTCATAAATTTATAAAACTTCCTTTTTGTCAAAACTATGTTAAGCTTTGATGATCTATACAAAATAATTTAACCAGTTTTAATATACATAATTACTTGCCAAATATGTTTTTGCACTCGTACATTTTAGAAAAAATAGCACTTATTCATTGTGATTTTTATCTCTAATCACAATATTCTCCCTAATTTAAAATACGCGTATTATTATTAACCCACTAATTTGTTAGAGTACTCACTACAATAAGACTATAATAACAAAAATTATAAACTCTAATGTGAAAGTTTTGATTCATTCTTTTCCTTTTATTTGGGTTATATCTCATTATGAATTTATTTTTCAGTTTTATTTTATAAAAAATATATATAAGGTTTTTATATAAATTCAAAATCTTTGAAGATATATTAAATTTTTTTCTTACCATTTTCCATCATGCAAGTGCATAAGACAAATATATTTTTGAATTATATCAAATCAATATTTTTTTATATACAAAAAATACTATAACAATGTTGTATAAGAAAAGAGATAAATTTAGAATACAAATATATAATTTATTATGTTATCTCTATTATGTAAATAAGTAATTTTGTATTTTTTTTCTCCTCACATAATAATGTCCATCAAATTATTTTTTCATATAATAATAAGCTAATTTGATTATATATATATGTGTGTGTGTGTGTGTGTGTGTGTGTGGTATTATTTTTTGGTAGCCTCTATTTTTCTCCTCTCCTTTCATGACTCTATGCAATCAAAAATTCAAAATACCATAACGGTGTGTGAGAGTGTGAATTAATATTGGCCAAGTGTTGAATATATGAGGAGGAAAAAAACAAAGAGAGAAATTACGTAAGATGTAAGGTACGTATGGTGTCCACTGCAATGTTATAGCATGATGATTACATGGCAAAAATGTGTGTCCAAGACTCCAACTTGACGATCAACTATCTTACTAAGAGCAGTTTAATTTTGTGTGAAATTAATATTCCATAAATATATGAGGTTTGTAATGAAGCCCTCTTTATCTGTGAGAGTAGCCCACTATCCCTTAAACAATTGCTATGTGTTTCTCGAGCTTTTCAAATTGCTATAATATGAAATTAATTACTGGTGTTTTTCACGTTGTGTGATAAGGATTTTTCATCATTATCTCATAAGCGTAGACCAGATTAAAGAAAGACGGGTAATACTTATCAATAATAATATTCATTAAAAAGCAATTAGAGGGAGAGAGTGGAGCTACCATGGAGAGAAAATCAATGATAAACGCGTGATGATTTTAAATTTTATATATATATATATATATAGTTTCCATTTTAGGTAATTAAAAAATAAAAATGATAATTAAAATATGACACTGAGACTTTTTTATTTAATAGATTAATTAGTCATTTGAAATAATTCTCATAGTTAAAATCACATCGATTGCTTAAAAGGCTTTTTTTTTCCTAATCTTAGTTATAATTGTACTATATAGGTATTAATAACATTAATTTTCTGTGATACGTGATGAAATATAGATACATAAAAAAATGGCCCATAAGTTATACAGATCAATTTGTATAAGTATAACTCATAGATTAAATGGATCGAATTTTTTTTTGGTCTTTTTAAAAATTTAAAATTTTACTAAATTTTGAGAATTTAAAATTTCGAGTACTTCTGCGATTTGATTTTTTCGTATATTGAAAGTGTAGAAACTTGAGCTAGTTGTTTTTGTACGATCATTTAAAGGAATTTGAGATTTTGAAATATTTACAATGATTCTTTTTAACAACTCTAATGAAATATTAAGATCACCAATGTCTAAAATGTGGTAAAATGTAAAAAACCTAAATAATTGTATATAAACTATAAAAATATGTATCAATAATAAAAATTATATATATTAATTAAAAAAGTACTTACCACTATAAATTGAGGTGGGACAGAATGCATATCACGGATATTTCGTATTTCAAACTTTTGGTCTCCAATTAGATTTTTTTAAGAAAAAAACAGACGAAGAAGACATGGAAATCATACTTATCTCTTAACATGACACAGACCCACACATAATCAAATTCAAGTTTTTGAAGAAAAAAAAATTGTCGTGGGATGTTAATGCAAAAGCCCTATATATAGGAAGAATTATTGGAATAGAAATAGAGAATGTTCAGAAAATGTCACTAACATAGCACAGCATAACTGCTAGGGACTTGTTTGTATGCGCAATCACCGTCTGTGACCATATTATAACCAAAGTTTGAACCAACAAATCACGTGTCACTCTCCCTGTTTTGTGGGGCTCAAGTTGGGATTATTGAGTTAGGTGGTCAACTTCAAGTTTCTTTTTAGGTACACCGCGGCCCAAGGCTTTTTTAACTGTACAATTCTGGTAAAATTCGGTGCATTAGAACGCACCAATTTAACTTTGTATTATTAGATTGATAGATTGATTCCTGTGAAATTCATAAAATAACTCGTTTTAATTTGGTCAATTTAAAATATTAAACATTTTTAAATATATATAAATTTGTATATTATATATTTTGAGTGTATGTTTATTTTATATTTATCAATTAGCTTCATTTAATTATCTTTTTTTATGATATAAAAATGATAAAAAGAAATTAAAAATATTGTAATTCAAAATAATATATAAATTGAATATTATGACATAATTTTGATATTAATTTATTTTAATATTTATAGATGAGAAATAATTATTATTTTTGTATCTCTATAATTTATATATTATTTTTAAATTCTTTTATAATAAATTAAATGTAAATATAGATGAGAAATAACTATCATTATGACTTTTAATGTAAAAATAATAAAAAATAAATTATATTAAATTATTTTTAAAATTTAATGAACTTATATTTGAATATTTTTATCAAAATAGTAAAATGATTATGTTGGATCTTAACATTAATTTAATCATATTTAGCATTATATTAAAAATAAAATTATACTTTTTTTCTATGAGATAAATATTTTCATTGATAAAAATAAACTAAAATAAAAATTATTATAGCTTTTTAGATATTTAAATATAATTTAATTAAACTTAAAAAAATTCTGAAAAATATTTATATTTAATAAGATCTAGATATTTGTAAATTATACATAAACATTTTATATAAGTTTAATCGTAGTATCTATATCATATATCTCTAAGCCTTTGATATGTTTAGATGCAGTGAAATTAGTTAATGCTTGTTTTCTCCCACATTAATGTTTTTTAAGATTTGAATAAAATATTCTTAATACGTTTTTAGTATTTTAATATTTTTAATTAAGTACATTATAGTTCTTATTTTTTTATCAATATATAAGATAAAATTAAAGCTTTATATTTTAAAAGAGGGTGAACTAATGTTTATTAAAAAATTAAATTTAGTAAAACTTGGAGGAAGATTAATTTAATTGAGTAGGTGTGAGTGAGAAGTTAGGAAAGTGGGTGAGAATAATAAACATGGTTGATGGAACTTGAATGGAAGTTGGTTCTAGAGAGATCCTTTGAGGCATGGCAAAGGATTAATGTGAAGTGAGAATAAGACTGCCCTATGGTGGGACCTCTTGAGCCCATAGCCCTACGATGCAAAGGCCATTGAGCCTAATCCAGCCACATGGCCTTCCCCATGTGCATGTGCTGTGCCCCTACTCTTTTCCATATCTGTTAAGAATTAGACGTGAGTAGACAACGGTTCACACTTAATTAATTGAACCGTGGTCCAATTGCCCCTACTCTTGTCTTTTACGCTATTTGATTTCTTTGCATTACTGTATAAAGTATAGTAAAAAAGAGATATATAACAAAATTAAACATAGAACTCACTTATATGATTTAAATTAGTATTTTTTTTCATAAATTAATACTATAAAGTGTATTTTTTTAATTTTAATTTTAAATATGATAGAAGATGAAGTAATAAGTTAAATAACTTATATATTTTTTTATAAGAACTAAATTTATTTGTAATTTTTTTATATTTTTATTATTAAATTTTTTAACAAAATAAAATATTTTAAAAATATAAGTTATATAAATTATATATATTAATTTTTAATTAAAAAATTTAATAATAAATATATAAAAATTGTATGCAAATTTTTTTATGACTTTTCTTCTCATAATTTTTCATTTAAACAAAAAGAAAGAAAGAGGAGATAAATAGAATTAAAAAATTCAGACTTGATTGCAGTTTTTAATTTTTTTTTATTTTTTTTAAAAATTGTTTGAATAACTAATTTCAAACGGCAAATAAAAAGATAGAATACATATTTTAAAATTTTAAAATATAAAATAATTAAAAGATATTCTGAATTCACATAAATTTTTTTTATTAATAATATGTATGTAAATATATAAAAAAATAATATTAATATAAATTCTTAAAAATAATTTTATAAAGTAATTTTAAAAAATAAAAAAATAAAATAATATCTAAACAAACTTTGGATGAAACTCTCGCAATAATATTTTATATTATATAATTTAAAATATTAACAAGATGTAAAATTTAAAATTATTATAATATAAATACAGAAAATATTATTATCATAATTGAATACAAATTAATAAATATTACTTTATCTGAAATATATATTATAAAAATATTTTTATTCCATATAAAATCAATTAATAATTTTTAAAAATATAATATGCATTTAACATTTTAGTAAAAAAATGTAATTAATAAAAAATTGATGCTATTTACTAATAAATTTCCACTCATTTCAAATTCAAACACCTCATTACTTGAAAATTACATTTCCGGCGTATTCCAGGCTGAGTTGTCTTTTTTAACCATTACTTCCATCTCTCTCTTACTTTCTCTATTTTTCTCCTTTCCAATCACTCTCACATGTGATTCTTCGTCGCCCTTTTTGACCCTTTTTTTTTGCCTTCCCTCCTCACTTTCTCTCTCTCTCTCTCTCTCTCTCTCTATCTTATCACACTGTTTTTCCTTGTTTCCATTCCATCCTTCTCTCTTTCATGTTTTGACCTCCTTCGTTTGCAGGCTTTCAACATCTTCATCTTCTTGTTTTTAGAGATTTCATTCTCTTCTCATCTTCACTTTCTTTGTACTTCTTACCTCTTTTTTATCTTCTTCACCTGACTTCTCAACGTCTAAAACTTCCATTATCTTCATCTTGAAGGTAGAAAAATGAAAGCTTTCAAGCTGGCATATCCAAACCGCGTTATATTTTTCGATTTTTCACCCATTATTTTATATCTATGACAGATTTTTCTGGCCATCCAGTGGTGTAACCGGTTCGCGGGTTTCGGTCCGGTCTGATTTTTATACCAAGATAACTTTTTCATCACAAACCACATAGTGTCTGTGTCGCACCTACAAAGCTTCATTGCTACACATATCTTCCTTAACCAGATATAAGTAGACACGTCACAGTCTCATGAAAACAACACCAAAAAAACCTCACTTGGTTTTCGTGATTTTTTCAAATACCTGTTGAAATAACGACAAAAGGGATTTCCATTCTAGTCCCTTTCTTAATTATCTAATCCACTACACTAAGATTGACAAGTTTTGCTAAACCAATCAACTTTTCATTTCTTTGAGATTAATTGCACGATTGCTGTTTACACAGGAATGGCAAGCCTATGGGATCTATCATGCTCACTCTTAATAATGCACTAAACAATAATCTAAAGAAAATATGGCTATTAGTAGGAGTATTTCAATATTGCAATCAAATGATGGATGTTGGATGAGAAAAATAACAAGGATGGGATTAAAATTTAGATTACTTCCAACTTTTTAATTAATGGTTGAGTGGGAGAAGGATTTGGTGCTCAGAATAAGTACTTCTTTAAATAAGCTAATTGTGAGATTATGTGGGATCAGGTACCATAATCAAAATTCCTCAACCGCCTTTTCTTTTCTTCTTCTTCTTCTTCTTCTTGACTCTGGTCTCTGGGATCTAATATAAGCCTCTTCATGTCATATCTCACACCAATAATAATATGTTGAACAAGACACCCAACAACCTGTTTATGTAGCTTTGGTTTGGTCACATATTATCTGTGTCCCAAGTTGCCTCTGCAACTTCCAAACACTACATAGCACTTGCCTATAAAAGCCATACCTTCTTTCCTTCTTTCTTCTGCATCACAAATCTCAGTCTCTCCCTTGTTTCATCTTCTCAAGAATTTTCTGAGCCTTCATAGAATCTATCAAAGCCTTCAAAAAGAGGTTTCTTTGAAAGTCTCTGCCTTTTGATGTTGATATTTAATCAAGCCTGGGATGATTTTCAGGGCCATTAGGTCAGATAACTCTGCTGATATCAAAAGGGTATAACAAGAATTTTGAGCAGTGTGACTGTAATTGGAATCAGCGTTGCTTCTGAAGTAATAATGGTTCGCCTACTGTTAGACACAGATTCAACTTCAACTTCAAGCGCGAGTTCAACCCCACCAGGTAATGGAAGCAGAACAAGAGGGGGTTCTTACACAAGTGATGCTAATTTTGACACAAACATGGTGATTATACTCGCAGCCTTGCTCTGTGCACTGATATGTGCTCTGGGGTTAAATTCAATTGTAAGGTGTGCTCTGAGATGCAGCAGAAGATTTGCTTTTGAGACACCAGAAGATGCAGCAGCAAGGTTAGGAGCAAAAGGGCTGAAGAAGAGTGCATTGAGTCAGATTCCTATTACAGTTTATGGTTCATCAGGTACTACTAGTACTAATATTGCAGCCACTGAGTGTCCAATTTGCCTAGGAGAGTTTGTGGATGGAGAGAAAGTGAGGGTGCTTCCTAAATGCAACCATGGTTTCCATGTGAGGTGTATAGACACATGGCTTCTCTCACACTCCTCTTGTCCTACTTGCAGACAGTCTTTGCTTGAACAACCTGGTCCAAACACTTCTGGGGATGTATAGATGTAGCTTAGGATGAAAATGAAAAGATGGAGAAATACAGAATAGCTTGTCTTGGAATTTTATTTTTTTGTATTTACACTTCTATTTACTGTAATTTGTATGGAGATATTATAGAGGTAGATATTAGTATTGCTCATAAAAATTTCTGAATGAGGGTTTCTGAGGGTCCATTTCCATTCTGCTAGTGTAAAGGTATGCTTTGTTGAAGTTTATTTTCCTTCCTCCTTGGCAGAATACAGAGATAATGTACATAGGCAGCACTTGGATCTCAGATTTACCTCATCAAAGCTCTTTACATTTCAAAAGGAATTGAACTTAACTACTGTAACCCTTCCTTATAATAAATCTGATTTCAGTAAAGTGGTTGTTAGTCATAATTAATGCAGAGATTAGCAAGCACATGAATTGTAGAGGTAGCTCATAATATGTCACTATAAATAAGAACAGCATGTGACTTCACAATCCATGTCAGAAGCCCATCAATCTGATAACTCATGAAACATCATCTGTTCACTCTGCATGTCAAAGTAAAGACTAAAGAACTTTTTTCCCTCAACGTGGGAAGGAGATTCTTCATTATAAGGAAATCTTCTACTCAGTCCATAATTGTACTCATAGCTAACCTTAAGGAACTGGTTCACTGATGAAACAAGTCTCTGAAGAGGTACATCAAAAAGTAATGCAGAGTGGAATTCTGATTCCTAACAATTAACCATGAGCTAGCTAATTTGCATAAAATAGAAAAGAGAAGAATTTTGAAATTATCATCTTTCCACGTGGATGGCATGTGACACACTCCCTAGTCTATTATCACTCAAAGTAGCTGCAGAGTGAAGACATACCAGTTGTTTCAACTTCCATAGTTTTTGCTTTGCATTCCTAACTCAAAAAAAGCTCAGCTTGGGATTCCTCTAGCCTTTGTAAAGCAGATAACAAGGCATAAAGAACAGATCTTTTTGTTCTTTTTTCTTCACTTATCTAGGCATGTTTTGATACTCCAAATCAATTTTATCACACAATGGTTTTTCATGACTCAGGTGACATGCAACATGTTGTCATGCTGACACCATTAGAGCCACTGGAAAAATCTTCATTAGTCTCCACAAACAATTTCTGATAAGTTTAAGGAATTCAAATGTGAGAAATTTGCAAACATAAATTTAGGGGAAGAGATCTTTAAAGAAATAAAACATCTCCATATCTACATATTTGGGCTTGGCTTTTAGAATGAAGCTATTTAAAAGATTTATTCCTCAAAAAAAGATGAAGAGTGTGTTATCTCTTTATCTAAATTTTTAAATTTTTTTCTTTTGATGAAAATTCAAGTATTTTTAAGTCATATTGAACTTGAGACAAATCACTATTAGATAAAAACGTAACGCTTTTTTAACAAGATTCGAACTTATGTCATCTTTTTTATAAAGTAAAATCATTTTCGTTTCACTAATAACTTGTTAATTCAAATTTTCTTCTTTGATCTATGAATCTTATATTTCATAAGTGTATTGTCTAGGGTTTTATTAGTGTTGTTTAATTCATGTCTTATTAAATTTATTTTATATGATTTTGTGCCTTCTTTTCACCGATTGCTTTCTTTGGCTCAAAAAAGAATTGTGTAGTTTATACTTGAAGAAACTGACACGTTGTATGGCTGTATTATAATGGTACATCACCCCAAGTACACTCACTATACAAAGTCCAATTTGGCAACTGAGATGGTTTACTGACTCATGCAGAAGATAGCTGGAAAATTGAGTTTGGCTAGATCCAATGAATGAGTTAAGAAGACGAAAGCCTTTAAGCTTCTTTCATTTCAGTTTTCACTATTACTTAACACAAATATAATATAAAACAATGTTACTTATAGGAATGTGAGAAAGAGTGTTGTTATTATTATTAAACTAATGTTGTTGGTGCAGTCTTTATCCTCTTGCCTGTTTGATTTGATGTGCAATTTGAGTACAAGAGCATATAGAAGACACCAACCAAGGAATCAAATCACGATTGATTGCATTTGTGCTCACAGAATCTCACTGTCTTGATGTTCTCTTGCTTTTGCTCTAATGCTTTATTATGTATTTATTTTTTTCTGTGGTTTCTTAGGCCCACATTTTGAAAATGAAGAAAAGAAATTCATTCCAAGCAGCACTACGTGTGGATTTCGTCCAAGTAATGAGAATTAAGCATTGAAATTGAAAGTGACATTTTTTAAAGACATCCATTCATAATTAGACCACTCACCACCACTTTCTCTTGTACATTGTTTGATGGGTTCCCATATCTCTTCAGATTTTTTTTGCTTCAATTGCATACATGATTAGGGCAGAAGATGTTGTTCATTTTTTCACTTCTCTTTCTTGTTTGTTTCATGGTTTTTGAGTTGTAAGAAGAGGGTCCATTGCCATTCTACTACAACTAGAACTATTAAAATCTTTTTTGTTTCTTTTTTGGCTCAGATGCAGAGATACACCCCATGAACACAGAAACACCAAAGATACTTGACACTTCTTATTTGTAAAATATAAGGTATATTTGAAAGTTATTCTTAAAAATATTTTTTAGTTTTTAAAAATGAAAAAAATGTGTCTAAATGTGTTGTTTTCGACTTAAATAAACAATAGAACATATACTTGAAAAATGAAAAAACTGAATAACTAAAAAGATGTTTTAAACTCATGTCTTTTAAAACAAAGAAAATATAAAAAAACCAATATTTTTATTAATGATATGTACATAAATACATAAAAATAGTATCAATATAAATTCTTAAAATTAATTTTATAAAATAATATTAAAAAATAAAATCAAACGAGAATAGATCATGATAAATAAAATTTCTAACATAAAAGAGAAAAAAGAAAATATCGCCACCGTGGGTTTCAACCTCTCCAATGAAACTGACCAATGGTCAACGATGACGGTAACAAAAACAACGGCATCCTTCTGCTCTGTTGCTCAGTCGTGTACCACAATGACGTGGGATATGGGGCTGAGTAGTCTACCGTGGGGCAAAGGGTAATTTTCGTAAATGAAAAAAATTTTTGTGTACCACATCTTTACTCTTATGTGTCCATTTTTGTTTGACATGTAAATGGGAGGAGTAACATTTGAAGATTTTTTTCACTCAAATAAAAGTTTAAATAGTTATTAATTAAAATTCAAAGAAAATATATTAAGTGAGCATTTTATTTATACAAGAGATAAAAAAATTTAATTATTAGATTAAATTAAATAATTAATATTTAAATATTATTTTAAATTTCACATAAAATATTTTAAATTTGACATAACTATTACTTAATATGTTTAAATTAATATTTTAATTTTACATATTTAATTTAATCTAATAGTTAAAAAAATTCATCACATTTTTTATATAGATAAAATATTCTCACGCCACAGAGATTTTTATATTTTGTTCCCACTTTTTTGGTTAAAAAAAATGTGATTTTACAAACCGGCCAATTTATGGGAGAACGTGGGCTTTTTTATTGGGCCCGAAAGAGTTGACTAATACCCAAGTTAGTTGGATCAATAAATTCAGGGCTGAGAGACCCAAAAGGAATCTTACGAGAATTTAGTTAACTTCGTTTTGGTTTGCCAACAGCAGCACCGAGTAAAAGTAGCATAGGCTTTTGTCACCAAAAACAAAAACAAAAATTTATTATAAGCATGAAATGTAACGCAATCGGAAACTCTTTAAAAGTGGCAACACTCCAAGGACACTGCGTATTTAAAAATTTTACTTCCAAATAATCAAATCTAAATTTATAAAGAAAATATTATTTCTTATATTTTAAAATAAAAAATAAACCAATGAGCAATTATTTAATTTTTTTTATTCTGCTAACAATAAATCTTAAATCCCACAGTTGAGATAAAGAATTAAGTATACAACTAACAATAAATAAAATTTTTATTATTATTAAATAACATCAACTAAATAAATCATCCGATGCATTTTATCTTGACTAATAAAAAATAAAGCATAATCAACAATCTTAAAATATATTCCATAAGTTAATGGGTAATGCAAGTTCATTTCTTCAAAAACAAAAGGGTAAATTTGACTAGGGACATAGAAACCACAACATTTTGCAATTCCAATAACACAATATTTTGCAAGACATCCAAAAATTACATTCACTTGGACAATTCAAGGGAGAGATTGTTAGCCAATGATGCAATGGTTGAGGGAGATATCCCTCCTGTGCCTCCAAGGTACCATTTCTTGATCATCTCCACCACATTCCCATTCTCTACTACGAACTTTGAGTCTTCCTTCCCCTCCAAAGATACCACAATCTGCATACAAACCCACAAAAACAATAAGCCATCATGCATGCCATTGTTCTTAATTACTCAAAGCTCAAACAGAATACATCAGTAGCAGAGGCTAATTTTGCTGCTGCTACTACTTTACCTCAGCAGTAGAGGAATTTGCTGGGAAATGATATGTGATCACTGAGTTTTTCTTGAAGTACTTAGACTGGAAAAACTCAACAACTTTCTCCAGAGCCTCTTCTTCTTCCTCTTCGTATTTGTCATCAGCTGCTAATCTGTCCCTCACTGCAGTCTCTATCTGAACCCCATACTGTGCTCCTTTTATCTCTTTAATTACCACTATTCTTATCAATTTCTCCACTGGGGCTGCACATTTGTTTCATTCACATTCACACCAGTTCATCATAAAAACACTGTAGATTCAATTCAATTCAATTCACAAATGATTCAGAATCAAAATTGAACTGTGTTTACCAGAAATGAGAGCATCAAAGAAGTCATCGTTCTCTTCTACCTCCTTTGCGGGTTTGCCCTTCCATTGCTGCAAATGCCCCACTACTTCAAGTTCCAGATACACTCCGATTGAATAGAACTTCACTTGCAGAAAGTGAATTTCCATGTCGGTGATCCCTGATTGAAGAAGCAAAATTAATCAAGCTTCATGCTTCAATTATATTCACCAGCCCCATCTGAATCAGCTTATAGGCTGTAGCTATTGGTGTAAAATTAAAAATCTAAAATCTAGGGTTATTTTATTCCTAAATCAAGAAGTGATCCCATCTTCCAAATCTAAGGAACTTGGAGGTGAAAGAAAAAATTAACTTACCATGACCAAGAAGAGAAAGGGGCTTGGTAGTGGTGATCTTTGAAGGATAAGGGATTTCATCAACCATAACCGCTTCGCTAGCCACTGCACAAATTGTATTCACAAAACAAATAATTAATCGTAAGCAGGTAATTAAACACAGTAAACAAGAGTGAGCAATTTCTTTGATCAAGAGAGAGAGATCGAGAGAGGGCTTACTGCTTAATTTTGCAGTGATTGGCAAGAGAGGAAGAGAAGAGTACTGGGAAGGATTGGGACAGAAGAGAGAGAGAGAAAGACGGAAGATATATAAAGAAAGTGTGGTAGACCCTTTCTTCCATTCAATGCCAAAAGCTGTAACAAGATGGGTAGGTAGGTAGAGGGTGACTCAATCCTACCCCCATGTAGTTCCAGGATTTCAGACTTTTAAGATAGCCACCTTTATCTGACTAGAGACCATCATCCACCTTCTCATTTTTCGAATTCTTTTTTTTTTTTTTTGTCTTATAATGTACATTTCAATTTCTTTTCATTATTATTATGGTTACTTAATTTAACTCAATTTTTTAACAATTGAGTAAATAGATTAAGCAGCATTCCATGTAATTGTCATGAATGGATTTTGAATATCTAAAACATTTTATATAATAAAATTAAAGAAAAAAAATATCAAAATAATAAATGTCAAAACCAATTTTTTGTCTCTTAACTTTGTCTGAAATTTTAATTGTATCCCTTATTTTTTATTTTAATTCTTTCTCTTATCTTAATAATTGATATAATTTTTTTTAACTAAATATCATATTTATATCTTATTAATAACATCATCATATATAAAATTCATGTAAAATTATTTTTACAAAAGTGTAGTTAAACTAATAGAAAATTTTAAATGAAATTAAAATAATCATTGAATTAATTTTCATGTAGTTTTAAATTTTTTTAATTTCTTAAGTTTTGAGTTTTGAATACTCAAATGAAGAATTAAAAAATTACAATGTTTTAGCTTCATCAAAGTTTTAATTATACTTTAACTAAAATGATTTTACTTTAACTTTAAATATGATTGACGATATTTAAAATAAAAAATAAATTATACCAATTAGTAAAAATAAAGCACAAAATTAAAAATAAATAAAAAATAAAAAATAAAATTAAAAGACATCAAATTAGTTTAACCAAAAGTAAATATTAAACAAATATTTTGTGTTTATATTTTAAATTTTGTTATATAAAGTTCTTTAAAAATATGAAGTGATCCCAATTCGCCCAAAAATCCTTTTCTTACTCAAAAAGTTGTCTTGTTTAAATAATTAAATAATAAGTTAATATTTCAGTCTCTTGCATAGCGGAAAAAAAAAAAAAAGGTAGTTGAAGTCATCGCTTAGTGTTTGGGGTTTTGGACTTCGGACAAAATAATGGATTCAAGTTGAGTAACGTTGACATGTCCTGCTTCGTTCAATTTGGTTGGCCTTGACTGAAATATTGGCAGCCCACCCGCCAGTCCACCCACGCGGTTGGTGGCATAAGTATCCCATACGAGTATTAACCAATCAAATAAAATTTTTATCAATACAAGAGCTATAACAAGACTCATGTATTATATAAAGAAAAACAAGCTTAACAGAACAATATGCAACACACCTCATAATGTTACAAAGATTAACAATACATTTAATTAAAACTATAATAAAATAAAATATAAAATTTTTTTGATGATTTTCATAAAATACAAACGCAACTTCTTAATCTTATATGAGAATTTGATAATTTAACATTTATAAACAACACACCTCATCTCTGCTAGGTTTCGTCTTGGTTCTACGTTCTCCGAGGCACATCTTTATCAATATTTTAAAATATTATTCAGCAAAATTTTTATATTAAAAATTGAGTATAGGAAAAAAATATTAGTTTTAATAATATAATAATATTAAATTTTAAATATTTACTAAAAAATATTTATATTTAATACCTCGTAAATTACAAGATACATGTGAAAAAGTCGTCAATAATACTAAAAATTTAATCTAAAGTAAGAAATTAAAAAAAAAATCTATATTTAATGTCATATATTTATTTATTAACAAAATAGGAGTTTATTCAATTTTCGGTTGCCTCACTTCTGTGCTTGTCTTCTTGCATTTTGTTCCACGTCACAGATTAACCTGAACTTACCCAAATTATGTTTCATACCTATTTATTAACTGTATTTTACTTCCTAAATTCATACACTTTTTCAGTAGCAGCTATTTTTAAAGTTAATATAGTAGTGTAATTAAATACATTATATTAGTATTCAAACTTCAAATTTCTTTTATATTAATTAACTCACCCATAACATAATTATCGCCTTGGGTATTATATTTAAAAAATAAAATTATTTCACTTTTTTATTTAAGAATACTATCATTTTGTTAATACAAATTTAAAAATTTTTAATGTGTTTCACAATTAATATTTACAAAACATATTTAAGATTTAAACGTATTTCACAATAAATGATTTGAATATGTTTCATGCTTATTGATTATAAAATGCTTTCAAATTAAAAAAAACATATTTCACAATCAGAATTTTTAAAAATACATTCAAATTTTCTCGGACAAATTAATAATTTCCAAATATGTTCAAATAAATTATAGAATGAAGAAGAAATTTGAAAGCCAAGTACATTAAAAATAGATAAAAATTTAAATATGATAGTGATGATATTAGGAATTCAAGTCTGCACTATATGCAGACACGTGACATGGGCGTCTGGGAGGCTTGCAATATTAATTCAATTCATTTACTAAATTCAATTATAAAATGTATATTTCGCCAAGCAACTTGAGCTTACGTGGCCTTACGTGGCTTGGTATGAAAAAAGATTTTTGTATCGTCAGCATCCATAAACATAATATCTTTTTCTCTGATATTGCAATATTTTTTTCAATAATTATTTTTTAGAATTAGTTACTATGCATTTTTACTTATTTATAAAAGTGTCTTCACTTCCATTAATTACACTTTATTAGCATATTTTAATGATAAAATTTTATAATTTATTATTAATTAATTAATTTTTTTATAAGTACTATAATAATAATAAAAAAGGATAAGAGTGTCATTTTATAATACATTAAGGTTTGAATGTGAGTCTTCACTATAATGATCACATTCAATCTTTCTTTTTCCTTCCTTCTTATGGTGTGCTTTTAAAAATTAACAAAACTTAAATGCTAATTTTAGATATTTGTTTTAAGCTTTTCTAATAAAAATATAATAATTTAAACATTTTTTTATTTATTGATTTCTTTTCTCCATAACCTCACGTTACATTAAAAATATCAGGAAAGAAACGGCATGAACCAACATTTATGCTTCACTTTATCACTGATAATAAAATTTTATCCCTATCTTCTAAGGATGAATTTGTTGAAGATAAATAATACAAGGGTGGTTTCTCCCTTGCTTTTTATTATGATCGTCTTTTTTATAGGTTATTGTCTATTTTTAATTAAAAAATAAAACGTGTATATATATAATTAATTTTTGTACTTTATCATTTCGCGATTGGTTTTATTTACATTTTATATTTTTTTATTAAATAATGATATTAAATATATTAAAGAAGTTTACTTGAGTCAAGTAATTTCTTTATTTGTAGATAATTGATTTACATGCAACATCTTTTTATTGTTTTGCTTATCCAATGTCACTTTTTTGAATTTGAATTACTTAGTAGTTAAAAATTAGATTACGTATTAAACATAAAATTTACTATTGTACACTGTACTAGATTTTTACTCTACTATTCTATTTTTATATTCCATTCTCGCTAGAACGTAAATTAGTAAATTAACTATCTATAATTCATTATTTTGGATCAAAAATTTTATTTTATTTTATTGTTGTTAAAATGAGGCATAAACAAGGAGAGAAAAGGTAAGAAGAGTAATCGAATTTAGGTATATAATATGAATATCTATATCTAAGGAGAATGATACTTGAGCCAACGTCTTGAACAAAATCTTGTAAATTTTAAAAATTGAATTCTTGTAAACAATCATTTCGTTGATAGTTTTTTAAAATGAATTGAAATTTTAATTTTTGGGTTGAAAAATAAAATTTTTATTATTTTTAAAATTTATTTAAAAACAAATAACTCAAAAATGTTTTAAGCGCAAATGCTGACGTGGAATTCATTCTTCTGACGTGTCATGCGCGATTTATTCTATTGGTTAAGATTTACACAAAGCCGATGCCAAATGTGTGTCTGCGTTCGAAATCCATGCACTTTTCGTGTGAGTCCACGTGCCCCTATGCTTCCATTGGCTACACGCTCACTCACTCTTTCCTCCTTTACTCCAACCAATCTAAACCGTCCATTAAGATACAAAAATGAATCCTGCGTTTGAAAAAAAAGGAGATGCATCATAACTTAATACTTATACACACAGAGACGAAAAACCCGCGTCAAGATTGTGTAAAAGTTTCGATTTAGACAATGAATGCTAATGATTAGTGGACGGTGGAGACGGGTGCTAGGATTCTAATTTCAATCGTGACCGTTTAATGTTCCTCGAGCATCTGTCACTATTGTACTACCAGACTCCCTCGCATTCTCTATCTCTTCCATCACCGTCTTCTTTATATATACGCATAGCGAAAGCTTCAAATATTTTCAGTCACTTCTTGCTTGTTTCCTTTTTCGCTTTGATTCCTCGACTTTCTCTTCGGTTCAAAGGTCCGATTTGCACGCGCCGCCATCCCTCTCGATGGCGTCTTCTCTCGACATTGCTTGCAAAGGCGGCAATAATAGCGTTGCCAAATTCGGCATCGACAGTCGGTTAAGTCTCGGCGGGGATGCACGACGGCCCCTTTCTGTGGTGTTCGGTGATCACAGCCGTTCGAAGGGACGGAGGGGGAGGATCATGGCAGCAGCCACCATGACGACTGCGGCGGCGATGGGATTGAAGATGCCGATGAGATTGGATTTGGATTTGGGTTTGGATTTGAAATCGTATGGGAGTAAGAGTGATCGGAGAGAAGGAAAAGACAGTGGGGTCGATGCGAGCGATAGGCTCGACAGGTGGATGCGAGATTCTGTGGTGGAGATCGTCAAGAATCTGAGGGAAGCGCCGTTGTTAGTGCAGGTTTTTCCGAGGAGGAGTAGCGATAGTGACAGCGACTGCGGCAACGGTGGTGAAACGACGACTTCGACGGCGTTGGTGACGGAGACAATGGCAATGGAAAAGGATTGGCGGGTGGTGAAGGGGAATTGGGAAGCGGGAGAGATGGCATTGCCGGAAGGTCTTATATTGGTGGAAGAATTGACAGGCGAGGAGGAGAAAGAAGAAAAAAGAGGGAAAGAAAAAGCGACGAAGGTGTGGGGGATAGTGGTTCAGGGAAGACGGCTCGGGTGTGCTCCGGCTTGTTATTTGTTGAAGACGACTCGAGCCGGGTTAGGACCGATGGGTCCGTTTTGCACCCATTATTGCTTGATCAAAGTGAACAACTTCAGGGAATCTGTAGAATCACAATTCAAGAATGTTTGGCTGGTGCAAAATCATGGCCAGTGATATTATTTATTATTTTATTTTTCAGATATTCATCAGGGAAATTGTAACAAATTTAAATACAAAAAAAATTATGCAGTTCATTGGCCACGATGCTGCAGATGTGTACAGAGTCGGCGATATAGTGAATTTTTTCTGTCAATATGAATTTTGGAATTTTAGGCATTTAGCGTTATTTTCTGCTTTCTTTGTTTTTTGGTTAATGATATTTGCTTTTAGTGTTTGTTGATCTTGTCTGTGATTTTTCAAAAGTAAGAAAGAAATAAAAATAAAAAAGTGAAAATTAATTTATATAGATTAAGGTTTATTTTTTTATTGTAAAAAATTATTATAAAAGATGATTGTAGAACATTGAATCTCTAAAAAGTGACTTAATCATTTTGTAATATATTTTTTTATTCCACCGCAAAGCCAATGAATCCTCCTCAACACATCACAACCATAACTGAGCCAAACGATGACAGCATAGCCTTCTGAAATAATTTGTTATTGTAGGATTCGTAATTGCCAATTAAATTACGCAATTAGTACCATGTTCGTTGTTCGTCGAAATAATTATGTGGAACCGTTTGTTTGAAATCGGAATTGCCTAATTCAGCTATTGAAAACTGCATAATTGGGCACAAAACGTGAAACACAAACAAAATGTTATTGTTTGGTACATTCATTGTTTTGCTATAGACAAGCATAAAGATGTGAATAAATTTCCAACACAAGAGTGTGGAAAATAATAGAAACGTGAATCACAATTCACAGCTGATGAAGTCATGCAGCCTAGAGCTTTTACTCCGAATGGAAGAAGTTTGGATGCTGAATTTATCTCCAAACAAATTATCTTATTTTATAAGTCTGATCAACTGGATTAAACATTCTTCTAATTACCAATCGCACGATTAGCTAACAAAATATCCATTGATATAAACAGGTGTCATATTACTTGCTTTTAAAAAAGGATTAAATGAATCCAACTCATCATAATTTTTTTATATTCAACTCGTCAAAAATTTAAATTAAGTTCAGTTCATTTAATAAATAAATAAATTTAATTAATATATTAAGTTTGTGTTAATTAAATAAGCTGAATTTAAAATTTTGATGTTTAATTTATTAAACTCGTGAATAACTCGATTAATAATAAAATATTATTTTATATAATATGTATGATATTTTTAAATTTTAAACAATATATATTGTAATCATATATACTTCATATAAACAAATTAGATAAATACAAAAATTCATGTATAATTAAAAAATATTATATAATTTGTTCCTATATATATGTGTGTATATATATATATGTTCTATGAAAGTTGATAATTTTTTATTTAATTTAAATTTTATATGTGTATAAATATATATATTATATTTATAATATTGTTCGTGAATTATTTAAACTTGGCTCATTTATTAATTTGATAATAATTTTTTATTTATTTTAAAACTTAAATTTTTATTTAAATTCGTCTTATTTTAAATAAATAATCTTAATTAAATTAAAGTTTCACTCAGTTTGAATCTTTTACAATCCTATTTTCAATGAGTGTTTTAGCTCCTTATCAAGTATAAAATCATTTCAAACTCAGTATATTATGTAATTTATAGTGTTTTTGTTGACTTAGTCATTTAAAATGTGTCATGAGAATTATGTATCTTTATGACAGTTATTTTTTTCTTTTATTTTTTAAAATTATTTTATAGAATTAATTTTAAAAATTCATATTAATATTATTTTTATATATCTATATATATGTTATTAATAAAAACATTTATTTTTTGTGTTTCTTTTGTTTTAAAAAATTAAAATTCAAAAGATCTTTTAATAATTTGTCTGTTTAATGTTCTCAAAACATATTATATTTTTTTGTTTTTTGTTAAAAATAGTTATTTAAATAATTTTTTTATTTTTTTATTTTTAAAAATCAAAAAGAATTTTTAAAAACCATTATTTAACAAACTCTATATCCCTGCATTCCATGTAGGTTTCTTTATTCCCTATGCAGTTTTCAAATCCATTTCAAAAGTAAGAACATCGATTATATATATTTTTTAGAAATATCACATTCTATTTTTTTTTTTATCGAAAACAGTTATTTAAATAAATTTTTTTACTTTTAAAAAATAAAAGTAATTTTTAAAAACTGTTATTAAACAAGCTCTGTATCCTTGTATTCCATGCGGGTTTCTTTATTCTCTGCGTAGTTTTCAAAAGTGGGAACATCAATTTTATATATATTTCTTAGAAGTACAGTGTTACACTTTTAATAGTTTGGAGGAATAAAATTTACTTTTTGGATAAGTATATTTTCACGTGAAAAAATATTATAATAATATATGTCACATAAGGAGAGATAGACATTAAATATAAATATTAATAGAGCTCATGATTTAATTAATTTTATATTTATTTTTTTATTTACATGACACAATCATGATTTAATTAATTTTATATTTATTTTTTTAATCCACATGACACAATCATATTAACTTATCACATGAGAAGATCTAATTTCTTACTTTTTTCCTTTGTAAAAATAGTTTAATTAACTTTTATTATGGCAACTGATTTTTAATTTGAATAAATTACACTCCATACCAATCAGTCTTAAAAACCTACACCCATCTCCCTAAAAGATAAGAAAAATCAATAGTTTTATTCATTTTGATTGAAATATATTTATATTTATTATTTATATAATTAAACATGTATTGAACCAATGTAAAAAATATTTTTTTAATTTTAATATTAAATTATTATTTTTTTAAAAATAAAATTACCATTAAGAGTATTTTATTTTTTTGGGAGAGGAAAATGTAAATTTTAAAAATAGAGGAGAGAAATATGATTTTAACATATTTTAGGGAAAGGGTGTACAATTTCCTCTACTAATTAGTTGTCCAAGGTTGTGTTTGGATGAAGTAGTTTAAGGAGAAAAAGTAATATTTTGATATATTTTAATTACTTCTTTACAAAATTCTTTTTTTGGATGAAAAAATAATGGAATTTAAAATTTTCATGATAATTTAATCAATTGATTTTAAAGGAATTTAAGATTTCACATATTTAATTTCAAAACCTCGTTCTTGTTTTATTTTTAAAAGACTTGTTATTAGTGTTATTTTTAATACATATATAAATATAAATATACATATATTTATATACTAAAATAAATATATGCATATACGTGTATATATGTGTGTATTTGTTTATGCACACACATACATAAATATACATATACACACACACATGTACACACATACATATTTTGTATATCTTGTATACACATGCACATATATATTTATATATATATAGTCAAATACATACACATAACATATATAAATATCTACATTGAAATATTATACATATAATTATTAATTACAACAAATAAATTTATAAATACTATGGTTATCCGAACAGAAAATTTAGAATGAAAGAAATTTAAATTATAGTATTTCAAATTTCTTACATTTTAAATTTTATTAAATTTAAAATTTTATAATCCAAACACAACTTAAATGTTTGATAGAAACACTGTGTGATAAATGTGGGCCGAAAGTTCTGATTGGAAATTGAGTTGGGCTTTAAGGTTGGGAGTTGATAGCTTAAAGCCCAACCAAATGATGGAGAAAGAAAGAGAGATGAGAAACGCGAGGGAGTGACAAATGTGCGAAACGTAGAGCGCAAACTGGGTGTCCCTCTCCTTCTCCCTCTCCCTCCAAACTCCAAGTATTTTTGAATTTGAATAAAACCACGTCGAAGTGAATGCTGGCGTCTCCTAACGCTAACAGTAACAGTAACACATAATAATGTGCATGTGCTACTGCTAAGCTTAGTCTATGCCATAATGGCATTAATCATACATGTTTTCTGAAATCTCAACTCTTCTTAAGCGCGCTCTCTTTCTCTCTCTTCTGCAATTCAATTTCAAATCAATTTACCAATTTACTACTCCCATCTCATTACACAAATCGACAAATCCCCCCACAGACCCCATTCCCTATACAATTTAACAAACCCTAATCCACCGACTCACTCTCACACTCAATCTTATGTCTTTTCTTTCCAAGATTCGTTTTTCAGCGCCAGCATAGATTGATGATTCTAATCCTTTGAGAGTGTTAGGGATTTTGATTTTGGTTTGGGGGATTCATGGACGAGGAAGGCAATTCGGTAACAGTACCTGAGCAATCTTTGACAGCCTCCAGATCGGATACCAAGGTTGGTTCCCATGCTTCTTGGGCTGTTCTGATTTCTGAATCAATGTCTCTTCCTATTTCTTATTTGTTTTCTGCTTCATACGTACGAGGTGTGTTAGGCTATGGGAGAGAAGAGGCCAAGCACTACTCTTTTGGGAGAGAATAGTGACTCCGCTCGTAAACGGGTGAAAATGAGGGATCTTGAATCCGTGATTGAGTCTGCAGGTAATTTTGAGTGAATGATGATATTTTGTATGCTTCTGCTTATTCATAATTGGACAAAGCATCATATCCATTGCAAAGGATTATCAATTTGCTCTTCAAAGAATTGAGCTTTATGTGAATTTTATTGTTGTCGGCCACGATACAGTTTTGTTTCTAATGAGATCATTTATGCTTTGTAGAATTCGTCATCTTCTTTGCCCAGAGCAAGCATCATTCAAAATGATATTTTGTTTACTTGCCTTTATGTTTTAATTCATTCACAATGAATTTCTTTCCCATTTTTACTGTGAAAGGAAGCGTTACAAATGAACCATATGCAATGCGTGTACTTTTCTAATGGGTTTTATTTCAGTTTCAGAGATGTTTTGAGATCAAATTTAACGTACTCTTGCGCTTATACCACAGAAACTAATACCCATTCTCAAGGGTGTGCAAAGGACAAACAACACAGTGTCCAGTTACCATTCGGTAAAAATGATGTTTCACAAGTGACCGAGGTGCCTGTAACTCTGGACTACAATGCTTCACAAGTGGAAAAAACTGGAATGAAAACATTCCCGGGAGAGGTTAATCCTGCCCCCGGACCACTTGATCTTAGTACCGAAGCTTTCTGTGCCAGAATTTCATCATGTGATAGACGTGATGAATGCGACAACAATCCCACTAAAGTATCCTTACCTGGGAAGCATGGCAGGGAACCCCTTAGTAGTTGTGTAAACTCTAAAGGAATCGATGTTGATCTCAATGCAGAAGATGTTACCAGCTGTATGTATCTGGACCAAGCAGAGTCTTACAAAGAACATGATCAATTTAAGTCAAAGGATGTCTCTGAGAGTGGGAGCTGTACTGGCCCTCTGAAAGAAAAAGATCCAATGAAATTATGGAGGGAGATGAAGCGAAATGGTTTTCTTTCATCTTCTCATGGAGGCATTCCAATGCCGAAACAACGTGGGAGGAAAAGTAAAAATGATTTACTCAAGAAAAAGATGGAACTTGCAAAGAGAGAACAAATTAACAGGTTCTCAAAGATTGCTGCCCCAAGTGGACTGCTGAATGAATTAAACCCCGGGATTATTAATCACGTAAGAAATAAAAAACAGGTTCATTCAATCATAGAGGCTCTTGTAAGGTCTGAAAAGCATGAAAATGCCAATATTGGATGCAAGCAAGCAGCACATCTTGCAAGTGGAAGTGCGGAAGTTAGCAAAAGGGACTTGGAATGTATGAATGAAGCAGGAAAGCATCAGTTTCCCTTTCATCATGAAGAAGGGCTCCCTCATAGTTCTTCAGGTAGCAAGAAAGCAAGAAAGTATCCTGTGACGATGAATGATTCTTGGGTTTTGGAGGGTAAAGCTGGTGAAAGTGACACATGCTTGGCAGAGAAAGATAGTTTTAAAAGTTGTGTGTCACAATTCTCTCATGTCGCAGAAGATGATATTTTAGCTCTAAAATTGTCATCTTCAACAAAGGCATCTGTGAGTTCTAGCTCTTTGTCAAATGAGGAATCATCAAACTTTACTAGTGTTTCGTCTCTTTCCCTGAAAGGCTAGTAGACACTTTCCTCATACTTATTCATTCTTTTTTGGCAGTTTTAGATGTTAGCCACCCTCTTTATGCTCTTTTTTCCCCCCGACATTCCTGGTGCAGAGATGAATGGGATAAAAAGTTTACTTGTTTGAAAGCTAGCAATTATGAGAAAATTATGCTTTGCATCTTAGATCATCACATTTTCGGAGAGCTTTTTAGTGTATAATCTTTGACCTTGTCAATTTTAATCGTAAGACTAGGCAACAGAAGAAAAAAAGCCTTCGTTGATATGGATGCTTCTTTTTTTTTTTTTTTCAGCTGCTACAGTTGCATCTCAATGGTTGGAGCTTCTTCATCAAGACATTAAAGGGCGCCTTTCAGGTAATGCCATTTTTATATCATTTGATCAGGTTGTGGGGAGGGTAATTGCTTACTTTCAGTTGTACTGTTTTCTGCATCTACAGCATTGCGTCGTAGTAGAAGGAGAGTTCGAGCTGTGATCAATACTGAATTGCCTTTCCTTATGTCAAAGGAATTTTCAAATAACCAAGACAACGATTCTTTTGTTAAGAAAGCCTCTTCTGGACTAGCCAATAGCAGAATTGCAGAAATGCATCGGGCAAGATGGACTACTTTGTTTGATCAGATGGATGAAGCGCTTTCTGAGGAAGAAAAACAACTTGTGAGTACCAAAAAAAAAAAAGATACTACTACTTTTTAGTGGTCTCAATGTTTTTCCAGATTTGTTTGGGTCAAGTAATGCTTCATTTGAAGAAGTCATCTACTGTATGAACTGTGTGCAGCTTGGGTAAATGAGATACAGATATTGGAAATAGTCACGCTTTCTTCATAGGAATGGTAGTTCAGTTAACTCTCCTGAGATTTTATTATTTGAAAGGCTCAGAATGTATATTTAACCTGATTTTTTTTAGGCCAAATGTAAAAGCTCCTCTCAACTTGAGGATTGAGCAATTTAGCTCCCTCCATTTTAAAAGTTGACCAAAGATTCTTTAGACTTCCAGTTTTAGTTTGTGTAATATACCTTTCAGTTTGATTGATATGGACTAGTGCGGTTAGGGTTTTTGATAGATATGTTCTAGGAGGGATATGTTATATAAAAATGAAGTCTGGAGAATCTTTTAAGAAGAATAAATTGAACAATCGTTTAAGTTGAGAGAAGTTTTTGGTATTTTGTATTTTTTTGGATATTTGAATCTGACCCCTCCCTGGATTCTAGATTCTTAGGAGGACAAGTTTCTTATTTCATTCCTGTGATTTGTGATATGATTACAGAGTGAGACGTTTGTTTCCTTTTCTTAACCTACGCCTGCACTTTCCTGGTTCGTAATTTCAGGAAAGTTGGTTAAATCAAGTAAAAGAAAAGCAACTGCTATGTGACCAGGGTTTGCAACATGTAAATTGGAACACAGCTTATGGTTTACAGCAGCTAGGGACTTCAGAAAATGACTCGAGGTATACGTTTCTCTTACCTAATATCTATCATTTACTACTGATGTCATGAACTTAATACCTGAGATTAGATTTACGCTATTTAAAGTTGTACAATGTGTTTTTTTTTACTTCTTTAATCATTATTTTATCACATACATATAATAGAAATAAAGACCCACCGATTGATGAGTTTGCCAAAATATTGGTTTAGAAGTCAAAACGTACAAATTAAAGCTCATTTTATCTGATAATAGTCACATATTTACGTTATAGTGGTTGCATTATGATAATATTGTTGGGGAAAGAAAAAAAAGAAAGAAGAAAACTTCACATTAGGCTCCTTAATCAATCAGATGATAAGAATATGTGTTCTTTACATTCGTGAACTAGGAGCTCAGCAAAGTCTTAGTGATATGAGAAAATTTCATGTACCTGAATGAGAGTGTTTTTTCTCCATTGATGAGGATTGAGGTCTATGAAAGCTATACACCATTCATGTACCTTAAATGCATAAAATGTTTATCTTGTGCTCTGCTAGTGACTGATTAGAAGCTTGGGTAATTGGTTGCCTTTAATTCCTTAGTAGTTTAGTGACTTCTTGCCATTTATTGTGATCTTCCTAGTTGTAATTTTTTTGGTGTTTAGTATCGTTTGCAACTGAAACTTTATCCGTATTTCAAGTGATTCTACTATTTTTATTTTCTGCTTCTTTGGTATCTTCAGTAGTTTTTCCTCCGAATTTTTATTGGAAAATCACTTTTTAAGTTAGAATGGATTCAATGCCCTTTTGCTACTTACCGTCAGCTACTTTATTTATGGCCAGGAATGGCAAATCCTAAGTTTGGTGCGTTGTTATTATCCGTCATTTCGTTTTTCCATTGGAAAAGGAGAAATAAAAATGTTCTTTGTTTTCAACAATTTCAAGTACGAATGATAGATCATAGATGGCTGATTTTGAAATTTATGGGAGTGTGGTCATTTGCATTACTAGTGGTTTGAATCGGATATACTGTATTTGAAAAATTTATTCCATGTTTTTCTATGCCGGCACTCATTTTTACTAGTTTCTACGTGAATATTGTAATAGCTAAAATTATATAAGCGTCGTATTTCCCTCTTACATTTTCAATTTATAAAATTCCGCCTATACCTTGGAGAATGGAGATCCACTTTTGGGAGCCATATTTTCTGGCAATGGATCAACTATGATTATCGCCTACAAAGTACATCTTTGGCATCTCGTGTGACATGTTATTAATACTGCTACGGCATATGCATTTGATAAATATACAAAAATATCAAAACAAATTTTATCTTTTTTGACTCGATATGCGTTTAAATACAATTTAGACACGAGAAATAGAGCTCATATTAGAACTAAGTTTAAAACAACTTTGATAACTCATTTTAATAAGATAATTAAAATTCTTTTTTAGTTATTTTTAATTTTATTGTACACAAATAATTTAAATAATATATAGCAATAATTTTTCATTTGAAAAATAATAATATAAATAGTTTAAAATATAGAATAATACTTGTAATTGTGTCAACGTCAATGTTTTTGCTTCATAGATGCCTACAGTTACAAATTTGTCAGATTTGATATTCTAAATTTTGCAGGGTATGGGTAGCAGATAGCTCAGAGAAAGAGTTAGCTGTGAATGCAGCTGCAGCTTCCATATATTCAACATGTAATTTCCTATTGTCAGAGAGCTAAAATGTAACTGTATCTGACGTTGACAATTTTCATCTCCATTTAATTATGCTGATTTTTTCCTTTTATTTTTCTTCTCAATGAGTAGCGGTGGCCTCAGTAATTGTCACCAGCATGTAGAAAAACTAAAGACTAGGTTCTGAGATGAGCAAGCTTTGTGGTTTGCTTAGTTTGTAACATTAGCAGTCATTTTTTCTCCCCTTGTTCACATTCATTTCCCTAACTTCGTCAGAGTAATTCAATGTCTAAATATTGACAGAACCATCTCTTATAACGATTATTGTTTCTCTTTGTCTGTCTCACTGTACGCCATAAGTATCAGTATGGGATTTCAGGTTCTATCTTGACTCAAGTGTGCATCATTTATTAATCTGGGTTATCAAAGTTTTGGACCGGAATTGCTTCTCAGACGTTGAGTTATTGTAACAAGTAGTTCCTCGGCAAGAAAAAGCAACAAGATATCAACTGAAATTGAGTCCGGTCAAATAAGTTAGTGTTTTATAATTTGATAAATTAATATTTAAATTTTTGTTAAAAGAAAGTTTATTTTTATTTAGTGTTTGATAGTGGATTAAACAAAATAAAAAAGTAACAAGATTTCTTCATAATTTTAAAAATTCTTTGAATTTTTATAATTAATAATTAAGCGTAAACTCTAAATATGTCATTTTGTTTGATATTCTTTCAACCGTGTTAATTCATACTGCAAAATTTTCATATGTCAATTAAGAGGTTAGTACAGTGAAAAGTACAATTTAAAAATACTAATTTTGATATGTAAAAAAATTTAAAGTGACAAGACTTAACGCGGTTAAAAAAAAGTTAGACAAATAAATTTATTTGTTACAATGTGAAAGTTTAATAAAAGCTTATTGCCATTTTTAAAAGTTCATTCTTCTGGATTTTCCCTTATTACTAAGGATAATAAATCAATAGATTATCAATTCGAGAGGAAGGATTTTAGTGAATTTAGTAAACTTACCTTGTCATGTTATTTTAAAATTTTATTTTTAAATTATCAATGAATAATTTTATGGTGAAACATTTCAAATCATATATAACAAATATAAATTTATGAATTACTTCTAAATTTGCATTTAAAATTGTCGTAGTAATGTGTTTTGTTGTCTCAAATTTTTTTTATTAAAAGTAATTTTATTTAAAATACTATTAAATATTAAATGTATATAATTTTTTTTAATAAAAATTTAAACTTTGATTCTCATATTGAAAAAGATTAACTTCTTCTGTTAGACTTAATTTTTGTTAATTGTGAGTTAAGGTGTTTAATCTATCCATAGAATCAGTTGAGATTATTAAAATTAAGCTTATTTGAAAATGGATCTATATAAATTAACTTATTTATGCAGTGGTAGCCTTTTAAAAAATAAAAAATTAAAAATGATGAATTAATACAACATAATTTATAATAAATATGAATACATAGATTAATAATTGTGTCGAGATATTATTTTCTTCTTCTTATATACAATGATTGATTTATTTAGAAAGTTAACACAACTAAATAAAAAGAGGCTTTTGTGAAATAAGAGAAAGAAGTGAAGTTTTTAAAGTAGGAATGAATGAAAGAAAAAGAAAATTCAACTTCTAATCTATTCAAAGTCCATCATAAGTATAAGTCCTTTAATTTTTTTTCTTTAATTTCTTTCATATTTCAAGATTTTGATTTATCTCTCTTATTTTAGAGAAGTAAGAGTAATATTAATATTGAGATAATACACTAATTTAACTGTTATTCAGTCCTAAGAAATTTAATCTCAAATTGTTATCTAAATTGTAAAAGAAAAATAAATTTTCAACTAAAATTTTACTTTTTATTAAATACAATTAAAAATTTTAAATAAAAAAAACTGAATTTGTTTAAGCTGCCAGTCAATAGAGATAAGCTTACTTAAAAGTGTAAATTCATTTTCCAAGATAGCCTACTGAACTGACCCATTTGAGAGTGTTGGTTTTCAACAAAATATTCCCGTTTGCTTGATTGGCAATCCCAAGGACAAGAATGCCTACTTTATTCGATCATTAGAATTGTAAATTTTACTTGTTTTGATATATAGTTTTATTTTAATATCAGAAATTAGAATTAGAAAAGCAATTAAATAATGAAATAACTTTTTTACGAGCCTATTTTGATAGAGGAAGCCAAGCAGTACTGCATGGTATACAACACAAAATAGTGTCATAATATAATTGATAACTTTACAATCATTTTCACTGAGTATAAGGCTGTTAAATGTATATATAGGACTATACCAAAATGATCATTACATAAATACAATCTCAGACCTCATTGAATGCAATCACTCACAAGGCCTCTAAATTTCTAAATTAAAAGTCTGTTAGCACATTTTCTTGCATGCAATAGAACAGTGGGAATGTGGGATCACAAAGAAGAAACTACGCCTAGTGAGTTAAGATTAAACACTGCCACGCGGCATCTGCATATTTAAAGCCAATTAGGTCCCATCTTGCTGGAGGCAGGTTTTGAAGGGTCATCTGAAACTTTGGCAAGCGAACGATACTGCAGTTTTACACTCTCTGCATTGTCCAGTGTCTTCACCACATACCTATAGATTTAGTCTTTTATCAGCTACAGAAGCAAGTTTAAGGAGGTCCCTCGAAAGCAAAAGATTCAGGGATATAGTAACAAGCATATTTGAGAATAAAAAACAGATTCTGCTTTTCTATCTTAAAAATCAGATTCCTCTGTAATTCTTTTTAAATTCAAGTTAAACAAGTAACCAAACAAAATCCGAAGCAATTATTTCCATTTCCAAAGCTCAGTCCAGTAATGTTCTTTCAATACTCTAATCATTAAATATGCAAATGAAATGCATATATTGATCAGTGAATACAATCAAATTCTCCTTCAGCACAACAAGAAGAAAGCAATTTTATATTTACATTTCCATTTCAGAGTCATCTTGTTCCATGTCTGGAAAATTGACTAGGATCTTGTTGAATATTACACTGAAGTTCTCTTAGTTCTTAACATTTGCAATTCAAGATATAACAATAAACAAAGTCTTTTCTCACTAAGGTTGGCTGTATGATCAAGTGACACTAACATGTTTTATCTTTACTCATTTCTATAATTTGCTCACTTGCAATTCAAGATAATATCAATAAAATCCTAGACTTTTATATGCATTAGACTTCTAGCATTATGTTAGGTATCAAGTACTTATGGCTCTAATAACATCAAATTTAAGCATTTTTTGACGGGCATAAACATTTCACTGTGTTACTATATTAGCGACTGCTGAAGGAAAAGAAATTAGAAAGTGACTGACCATCCATTTAGGCATTGTGTTGTTACAATAGCTTCTCGTCCAACAAAACGCTGCGGTGTCCTCTTGTTCCCCTGATCCAATTTCCCTCCAATCATTATATTTAGATACTTAAGTTTGAAAAATGAACAAAAAACATTTATAAGCAAATTCAAGACTATCTGCATCCTACCTTTATAATAACCCGGTCCATCACAGCAAATGGAAATTGAACACCTCTACCCCTCGGTTGTTCCACAACGGCTGAATCACCATAACCACCCTGTCCTATGGAAAAATAAATTTTATATTAAAAAATCGTGTCAAGGCAAGTATGCAAACTTAAAGGCAGCCTCAGTACTTCCTGATTACCTCTCCATCTCTCTATCTCATTCTATTAAGATATTATATGGTTAGAGAATTAGATTACATACAAACCTGATCAAATCTTTCTCTTCTTCTTTTGGATGACCGGCAAAACTGTGATTCCTCTTCCCGACGGTATGCCTGCACAGCAACTCGAAGTGCTGATCAAGGCACCCAGCCCCCAAAGAAAAGTAAGTAAAAGAATAAGAAATGTATGCAATATAAGTTGTCAAGGGACCCCCATCCAGAATTTTAAAGTAACAGGTGACAACATTGTTTACTCTAATTTTTAAGGAATGCTCACCACAAAAAGACAGATATTTAGGTTCGTTTTTCATGAGTTTAATTTCTTTGATCACATTAAAGATCTAGAAACTATCATTTGCAACATAATGGATATGAACAAAAACATACATACATAAAATGAGCACCAAAGAGTAGTAGAAATTACAGGGAAAAAAAATGAAGCTTCAAAATGACTGTATTATATTGTTTGTGAAACCAAAAAATATTTGAGTACCAAGAAATAAATTTCAATGTTCTTCTGGGATAAGTTTTGCTTACATAGATTTGGAGATATTGATTCCTCAGATATGGGTTGTGAACAAGTGCAACAAGCTTTCTGAAAATGCACCGCGTAACCACTATATTAGATAGTTGACAACGTGGTAATTCCTATTTGAGAAAAGTAATTTCTGAAGAGAACTGAAACATTTGAATTTGACATATAATGGACTAAAATTGAAACTACCCAGCCAGTAGCCCTTACTAAAGCTAATAAAAGGCAAATTTTAACAGTTGGGGGCCATGAGTGCTGATCAACACATCTAAAGCCAACTATGGGCTGATCAGCAAAAGGGGGAGAGCAGTCGCAAAATAGTGGAGATTCATCCAGATTCAATCAATCTCACGTTAGAAGCAAGTTAGCTTTTTCTGACTGTAATACTTCACAAGTTCACATTCATCGTCTTGTTTCTATAGTTACAGCAAAATTATATTGAAAAAGGGTACTTATTCACAAAATAGTCTCTAGCAGCTTTGTAAGTCCTGCCATTCTACTGTTTAATGGCATATACATACACAAGAAAAGAGGTTGAACATTACCAGCTCCATTGCTAATAACATTTTTCAGTTGACTAGTCACAGAAAAGGTCAATCTGAAAATTATGGCATTTGATGGCTTAGAACCCACCATTCTAATAACATGCTGTATTCCACCTCCGCCGAAGGAATGTCCGCAAGGCAATATCATTGCATCATCCATAAGTGCTCCCCTGAATTTTTAATAGATGACATTAGTCCACTATAACAAATAAATGCTATATATAAGGATAATATCAACTCAAAGGAGCACTTAATATACTTGTGCGCTTGCATACATGCACACAAGGAATGATAGGTAAGAATAAGACAACCTTCCTCTTCTGCATCATCAAATTTGTTATCTTCATTAAAACATAATGCAATCCACAAGGAACTGGATCTCAATAAACTGGACACAGGTCTTTACATGAGTAATCAACTTGTCTTAATAGCTAACAAGCTCAAAAAGTAACTTACGTAACAGGATCTGAAAGAACAGCCCTTAATGACTCCCCTGACTCGCTTGAATAGATAACGTCCTTTCTTCCGCTAAACCCACAACCATTCTCCCCCGCCATAGCTTTCTGCACAGAAGCTGACCCCTCCGTTCCTTGAAGATAATGTGAATAATACTGCTCACAGTCAGTTTCAGCAATCGTCACCGCACTCTGTGATTTATCTAACCTTTCTTGGTGATGATCTTCATCGTTAACCCTCGAATTATTATGCACCATCAGCCCAATTTCTCTATCCTTCCCCAATACCTCTCTATTGGATCCTACAATTCAATGCTCCAGAAGAAAACCATTTAATTACGATGAAAATAAGATAAGCGGCAAAATTTTGAAGCTAAAGAAACAAAATTTCCTTCAAACACACCGTAGGGCGAACGATGCTGAGCTTTCCCGTTCGATATTCTTTCTGCGACACTAGCCAGGTTACTACCGCTTATGTTGCTATTGTTAACATCGTTGATTGAATTGGAATTCCCTTTGCTGGCATCGTTGACACCAACTAATCCTCCTACTTCAGCGTCGCCTTCAACATCATCGTCATCGTCATCTTCCTCATCGTCTTCATCATCCTCGCCGTCCGATTCATCGCCGCTCGGAGTCGCAGTGCTCCCGTTCCCGTTCCAATTCCGGGCGTCCGGCGGGTTCCTCCGGTCTGAGCAATCCCCGTAAACATTCCGACGGAACTCCACTCCCTGGGCCGTGAAATAACGGTCACGCTCCACGGCGAACATCTTTTCATCGATGAAACCACCAAGCTCCCTCGTTTTCGGACCCGGGTCCCCGACCCGACGTTGTTGAGCACCGCCGCAGTTGAAACGCAAGGAGTCGTCTTGGAACACCAAGGTTGAGTTAAGACCGTTATCGATCCTCTGATCAGGAACGAGCCCAATTTCTTCCGACGACATAATAGCACTCGCTGCGAAGTTCAATTTAGGGAACAGTGAAGAGAATCTGCGAGCATCAGCTAGGGTTTAGAGAAATTTCTGAGTGGAGAATGGCATCGAGGTGTTGGATGGGCCCACTTCTTGCGTGGTGTTGGGAGGCAAGAAGAGGGTCGAAGTGACACAGGAAGCAACTCATTGTTCCAGATGCCAAGGGCTTCACTGGAAGATGAAACGTACGACGTGTCGTGTGGAGCAATGATGAGTTTAGAAACGACATCGTTTTGTGGGCGAGTTAAGAACGACAATATTACTGCTTACTCGTCACTCGTCAGTGTCTGTAACCTGTGACCCGTTATTTTTTTATTACATTTTTTATAACAGAAGAGATATAAAAGAAAAATAATTATTAATTCATTCGTCATGAATTTTTTTTTTTTTATGTTACAAAAAAATATAAACAAATTGAAATGTAAAGATCTAAAATCGTTGTTCTTCCGTAGGCTGGAGAGACACGTCGTTGTGGGGATAATGCGAGCATGTCTCCAAGGTTACGAAGAAGAGCCAAGAGACAAAGCTGTCATTCCTTCCAACTTCAATGGTCCCATTGTCTTTTGGAGTTATTTACATGAAGAAGAATGATGACATTACACCTCTTGTAACTGCAGAATTTTTGCGAAAGTTGGAGTCTTTTTTGGTTGAGCAGGAAGAGAAGAAGGGGTTTGGATATTTGTGAGGATAAAATTGAAGCCTCTGGGTCTGGATTCCTAGAATCTGGAATTTGGATTTCTGATCTCAAGCTGCAAGATAAATCGCTATCCCAACGAGTATGAATTTTTCATTTCCTCAGTTTTTCTGCTTTTATGGAATTACTACTACTAGTTTATTGTGATTACTTTTGATAATTTTGATGTTAGATTTTTTTACAATTTACAATTACAGATTTTTCCTTCGCCTAGTTTCATTTCTGCTGTTGGTAACATCAGACATAATTTTGTTTCCCTTGACGTATAGTTCTTTCACTGCATGACTATCACTTACCAATGTCTGGGATCTGCTTCATATTTTACCTGAAAGATCAGTATCACAACATAATTTCTATTATAATTGACTCGTAGGACGTTTTATGGATATTTCTGCATTTCCATGTTCATAAAATCCGTCTCTCTGATAACATCATGATAAATTGCTGACCCGTTATCCTTTAGTTTGAACATAATTCTTTAAGCACAATGATAGTAGTAAATTTACTGAGAAATCACATCTAGTTTGATATATATCATAATATCAATCTCCCCCCCCCCCTTCTCGCTCTCTCTCTCCAACTAAGCATGCAATTTACATATCAGATAATTAAGGCTTTTAAGATTGCTTGAGTGATTGGGGATTCTGTGCTAGGAGAGCTAGAAATGAAATAAGTATTGATGGATTAAATTCATGAAATGTGAGGTTTGCCATGATATTTTCTTTTGCTAAAATTGGAAATTCATTAAAAAGAACACAAAGGTTTGTTACAAAATTATTTCTACATTACACTGAGATAATTATTTGTTC
Source organism: Senna siamea (assembly GCA_031216115.1). Taxonomy (NCBI): domain Eukaryota; kingdom Viridiplantae; phylum Streptophyta; class Magnoliopsida; order Fabales; family Fabaceae; genus Senna; species Senna siamea. Next base: position 9,383,077 of record CM062367.1, on the reverse strand, counting down.
AGGGTTGCCTATAATATTGTCAAATGAGTCGATTCGGCTCGGATTGATCATTGAATGGTGTGGAAAGAGCCAGCTTGTTTAAATAATAGGCTTGGGCTACGGAATCTAACTTATTCATATGACTAGCGGGCTAAGCAATTTAGTTGGGGAGTTATTTTTTTAAATTATTTTTTTTATTTTAAAATTTTAAAATTATTTTTTAATAAAAAATAATATTGTTAATTATTTTAAAATTTTTAATTTATCGAATAAATAAAAGTCAACTAAATTTATTATGATAAAACTAATATGTTTAAATCAATTAATTTATTTTAAAAATTAATATTATTTTTACTTTAAATTAATTTATTTTATTAATTAATTTTTTATTCACATTCTAAGAATAAAATAATCACATAACACATAAAATTATAGTAAAATTATGTATTTATATTTATTATAAATTAATTTATATTAATTTTTAATGTTTGAAAAAAAAATCACTTTTTAACATGCCAGTCGGAGGCATAGTTCTTGAAATTTTCCTCAAGTTTTGTTTTAGTCCCAAAAGTTTATTTTGATTCACTATTGTCCTCAATTTTTTTTTTATATAAAAAAGTTCAACATAGTTCTTTTCCTCAACTCTATAAAAAAGTTCAATATACTTCTTATCTATACTACAGTGCTTTGCTTCTTCTAATCTTTCTAACCTTCCAAAAAATCATCTCTCCATCAATTATGTTGAGCTTCCATGTTATTGTTTCATTCAGTTCATGAAGTCACATGTAATGACACATTGGATATTTCTGTTTGTGAAGCTAACCACGTCAGGGATAAACTCAATGTTATATTGAACTCTTTTTAAAACTTATTATTATTAGTCTTTTAAAACTTCTTCGGTGTATTTGTGTCTGTGCTTCTGAAGAAAGCCAATGCCCTGCAATGATTTATGATGGTACAGAGAGTTGAGACTCTTCTCTTAGTTGTTGTAAATAAGGATATTTAAATAGATTTGAACTCTGTAATTGATTTTTCATTTTAGCCTTATAATTAATTTGGATCAGGCATGTTTTAATTTCCTGATTCTGAGATCAACATTAGCCTTAACTAGCTAGACAAATTACTTCTGCTAACTCTATGTCACTTATGAATTGGATCCCTGTGTACTGTTAATTTTATAGTCAGTGACACAAAGTTATTTCAATGTTGTTTACGTCTCCTTCAAATTTTAAATCTGAACCATTCTATTTATTTCCAGGGTTGCATGAGGGTAGATGTTCCCTTTCTTAAAGCCTATGGTTGAACTTTCTTATGCCCTGATATTTGCTCGGCAAACATTGTGATCCTGACAGCACATGATGTCTCTAAAATAGTATGGACTACCTAAGTTTCACATCGAGTAGTATGAAATAATTGATAGGATACTTAAGTAGTTTAGTTTTTTTTCCTCAACGGCTAATTTTTGAAGAAAGGTTACCCAAGTTACTTGGGTTCCATAAGTACATAAATTCACTAAATCTTTAGTTAACCTCTTCTCCTACTGCAACTGCAATTAAAAGTTAGAATGACAACCTCAGAAAGGTGCATTTCTCTTCTTTGTTGTTGCTTTACTGATCTTGCTGATTAAGGGCCTACTTTACTTGTGACGGAAGAAAAGAACAGGTTGATTTCTGGGGCTTTAGTTAACTGGACTCAGAAAAGTTTGATATGTTGTTGCCTCTTTTCTTCAAACCTCAGCTAGTGAACTGTTTCTATGCTTTCTTTCAGTTCAAGATCTTGGTTGATGGAGAGTTCACCTAAAGTTCACTGTTGAAAAAGGTGTGTATGTGTTAGTTTCAAGGCTTTCACCAGTACCAGAAGAGCTTATTTTCAAGCAATTCCCTTATTTTACTAAGATAGCATTCAGGAACTTCACATGATGAAGTATTCTACATGATGGAGTATTAATGCTCTGATACCATGAAAGTATTCTGAGGGGATAGGAAAGGAGAGAAAATGTACTTGTGTATATTATTCAGAGAGTGTCATAGAGTGGAAGCAACAGAAAACAAAAATACAACTTCACATAACAGTCACAACAGTCTTTGGACCAACGGCTCCTAACTAACCGAAGCTCTACACAATCTATTTCCCAACAAGTTGGAAAGAGATAAACATAGAACTTCAAAATTCATACAGAGCGTTCCGTTTACTTTAGTGGAGCCCGAAATGTCAAAATAGTGATAAGGTGGGTCAAGAGGGATCAAGATGATGTACCAATTAGCTGCGTAAGAAGCCATTGAAAACTTAACAAAGTGAATGTTTCAGACGGTGAAATTTGTTGACACACTTAAATTTTGATGAGCCTTTGTTAGCTCCTTGCATATATTTAGCTTTTTCAAGGAGTGTGCCTCAAAATTATGACTGAAAATCACCGAGTGCGCTTGGAGGAAATGCATCAGAAAATGCCTGTGTGCCAAAATCTTTTAAAATCTAGTAGGGTTGGATGGAAAAACGATTTTTATCATTGAATAAATTTATATGTAATTATTTATATTTTTTGTTATTTTATTTTTTTAATTAAAATAAAATATATAAAAAAAATTTAAAAAAATTAATCATAATATAGATAAAATATATAAATTATATATTTATATATATATCAATTTTTTATTAAAAAATTTAATGATAAAGTATAAAAATTATACTTAAATTTTTTGTTTAAGACAATGAGATAAAAAACATTATGTGGCTGTCTTGCAGATCATAACGTGTGACAAAATGATAGAAATGACAAGTGATATCAACTTATTTGAGCTATTGTTATTTCACACGCGAGTCAAAAGATAAAGCAAGTTGAGTAAATACAAACAATTAATGTACTCCTTAGGCATTGGATACTGTAAATCAAATGTACATTTACTTCCCTTTTATGTTCCCTCTTTCTGACCAAAATATCTCTAAAGATAATATTAATTTTTTATTAAAAATATAACTTATAAAAAAATATATATTTAAATTTTTTATTTCAATAGGTGGTACGGATAAGTGGAGAAATGGATAGTGTTCTATGTTTAAACTTTTCAATGTATCCAAAATAAGTCATAAATTTAATTTATTTTAAAAAATGATTCTTTTATATTAGTCTAATATATTTATTTAATAATTATTATATTATATAAAATAATTTAGTTAAAATGGGTAAGATTATAGTTGATCTTTCAATCTTATAAGAGGAAAATGTAATTTTCAAAAATAACAGAGAGAAAAATGCTACCCACAACAAATTTAAGTAAATACAGACAATATGCATTCCTTTGAGATTGAATTTTGTGTAAATGTATGTATTTCCCTTTATCTTTACCCTGTTTCCTGCTTCTTTTATCATGTTTCTTATATTCCACTCGAGAAGTTTTAATGATACCGTTAAGAATGTGATTGTGACAAGAGCAAGAGGTTACTTCCATTGTCTAAAGACTAGTGGTGTTGATTTTAGTGTGGTAGGGTGAGCACATGCATTTGTGTGAAAAGAAGAAAACGAGAGAGAAAAACCATTGTGGGAAACAAAAGTTAATTGGCCATGATTTTGGCGCTCATAAAAAGCAACAAAATTGTACAAGTCATTGCAATAATAGAGCGGTCAACCCTTAAAGTGCTCAAAACATAAAGAAAAAAACAATGACAGTTTGGCATAACGACAAAGTTAGCTTCTGCCATGTCATTCTCCACTTAGATATTCTTGAATAATCAGGTAATGGAAATTAATTAATCAACTGTAATAGTTAAAGATGTGATCCATGATGAAGGATCCACGAGCTTGAACCATGATGATACCATGTGCATGTGATTACAATAGAATAGAATGCCAGTGCAATAGGTTTCCCTTGGGCCCAACACCTTCCTTATACATCTCTGTAACTCACAGCCTTTACAGCTAATTAACTACATCTACACTAGGGAATAGGGATAGGGTCAACTTAAAGCTTTTAATCTCTACATGCTCATCTTTAAAGCTTCTCCTTTAAAAATTTTTTTCACAAATTTTATATAATTAATTGATAAAATTTTTAAATATTAAAAATTATTATTTATAAAAATTTTAAATTATTAAATATTCTATCAAGAAGTTAACAAAAACCTTTAAAAAAGAACTAAAATGATAATAAGTCCAAAGGAAGTTAAAAAAAATCAGAGGTTTTAAATTCGCAAGTAGAGAGAAAAAAGAAAGATGGTATTTTTGGGAGAAAGGAAGAAGAGGGTGAAAAAAAGAAAAGAAGAAAGAGCTTTCTATTCCGACAGCATCATATAGGGGAATATTCTGTAATCCGATGACAGAGCTTCACTCACTCTCCATTCTCCATAATCGTGATTGAGAGGTTTAAGGCGTGCTCTCTCTCTTCTCTCTTTCCTTTTCTAACTATCTTTTTCTTATTTTCCCTTTCCATTATTATATTGGGAGCTAAGAATCTCGCTAGTCTCAAGGCTCTTCAATCTACTCTTGACTTGTAAATTTGTATTTTATGGCATTTTTTATATATATGCAAAGCATGTCAAATTCTTTTTCGCCCCAACTAGCAAGGCATTGAGGTTCAAAATTAGAAAAGAACAAATTGAGGGCTTCCAAGAGAGTTTTAAAGAAGTTTTGAATGCAAAGGTTGTTAATAGAGGGAGAATGACAAATTTGAAGAGTAAAATTTATAATATTAACTCTTAAAAAAATAAATAGATGAAATATGTTAAAAAATGAAAAATCATTAAAAAAAGAAAAAAGTTAGATCATGTCAGAATGTCAACTTGGAGAGATATAAAAATTGGAGTATAGAGTGAGATAATATATGTCCCAAACTGTCTAAGATAGACAGCTCAAGTCATTAGATTAGATGTCCTATTATGTGCCATGTAGTACTAGTTTCATTCTTCCTTTCTTGTCCTCTGATGTATGCCTCCTAATGGGGGCCAGTAAGTAACTACATATTCCTTCACACAACAGATATCAGAAACAAGGAGAAGGCAACAACACAAAATTGAAGGTGAAAGATTGGTAATTAAGCAACAGTTTCGAAAGGGGATCTCAACTGGAAGCCGGTGAAAAGGAATCCGGTACCCTAGGTGTAACTAGCATACAGAGAAATCTTAAAACATAAACTGAAAACTAACAAGAGCAGCAAAAATTACAAAAGGAAAGGAAATATTTTCTCAGCAACAAATTTTTCTATCTTAATAGACAAAACCGGATTCTTCTTCCCCGGATAACCCATCTGTATAGCCATCATGAAAAATGCAAATTGGTTCATCCCAGCTCCTCCTGTCCTTCTGAGGGACATCTTATAAGCTCCAATATATTAACTACCTCTCCCATGTCCGGCCGATTCGACGGCACTTGTGAAGTACATATTAAGCCTAGCTTCATCACAGGAATCACTTCCTCTGCTGGGAACCTCCCCTGCAGCCTCCCATCAATGCATTCCTCCACCTTGCCTTCTTCTAAAGCTCCTCTGACCATGTCACAAAGTACCACCACATCATCTTCCATGTATTCCACTGGCCTCTTCCCTGTGACAATTTCCAAAACCAAAACTCCAAACCCATATACGTCGCATTTCTCCGTTATCTTCACAGTTCGGCAGGCAAACTCAGGAGCCATGTAGCCAAGTGCACTTTGAATTTTGCTGCTCAAAACATAGCGGTCAAGCATCGGTAACAATCTTGCTAGGCCAAAGTCCCCCACTTTAGCTTCACCGTAGCTATCAATTAGGACATTGGTTGATTTGATGTTGTAGTGAATAATGTTTAGGTGGTGCAAATGCGCCAAGGCTTTTGCTGTCCCAAGAATAACATTAAACCTCTCATTCCATGAAAGGAAGTTTCCGCCCAATCCATCATGGAGATGCTTATACAGACTACCACCAGAGACAAACTCATATATCAGGAGCTGTAGGGATGGAGTCCAATAATAACCTTCAAGTGCTACAAGATTTTGGTGTCTGATTTTTCCCAGTTTCTTCACTTCTCTTTCAAAATCTTCCTGAGACTTGACAAGACTGGACACTGTGAGCTTCTTTATAGCAACTGAATGGCCATCTCTTAGAACAGTTCGGTACACTGCTCCAAACCCACCCCGCCCAAGCTCACAATCCTTATTAAGCAAAGCATGGGCTCCAGTGCTGAAGTCGGGTTCACCAGAAAACATGACAAGCTTGCCAGAGTTGGCATCTGTAGTTGGTGAATGGCTAAATTCTTCCCCTGCAGAAAATGTGAGGGCAGCTGGAGCTCGAGATGCAGAGGACCGAACACGGAGATTGAGAACAGTGATTGCAATGACACCAATTACAATGACTGCAGCTGCACCAATGGCAATGAGAGCAGAAATGCTGAGAATGATTCTTTTGTGACCCAAATTTGGAGGTAGTGAACCTGGAGCATAATCACTAGAAGTGTTCGGGTTTAGGACAATAGGCTTTGGAAGGACAGAAGGGCATGATTTCTTGACAGCAGCGCCACAAAGTAATGGATTGCCAGTAAGATAGGAAGGTGAAATGGTATTGAAAAAGGGACCAGCGGGCAGTTCACCCTGGAGGTTGTTGTGAGATAAATTGAAGGAAAGAAGGTTGGGCAGATTGGCCAATTGCTTAGGAAGATTTCCAGTAAGATTGTTGAAAGAAAAGTCCACAACTTGTAAATTAGTCAGTTTTGCAATTGCTGCAGGTATTGAGCCACTCAGACTGTTCTGTGACAAAATTCTACAGATTTGAGGCCCCAACCCCCACAAAAGAGAAGGCACTCAGTTAGAACCATGGAAAGTAAAGCCGGTGGGATGCAAATGTGTGATTTTGATATTTTAGAAAATAGTCATAAAATAACTGAGCCAAAAATAGTAAAGCATAAAAACTGCAACAGAATAAATCTTAAACACAAACAATAACAACAGATATAAAAAGGGTGAGAAATATCATGAAATCCAGCAACAGTAATGTGCTTAATTAAGACAGACATATGCAATGCATTATGGATTTTTATGCCAAAGGAAAAATGATCACTGGTATGTATCTCTACTCAATAGAACTTAAAAGACTTCTGAAGCATATCAGCCACGAATGATGATGTTGGCTTCAGTATAAAATGCATCTAACTAAATCAAGACTAGATAAACAATATACAACAAACACTGTCGCATGCAAATTACCTAAATCTGTCCCTAAAAAAGACTTCAATCAAAGCAGAGCAGTGGAGCAACCTCATGTTACCTACTTTAAATAAAAGGAGATGAACAAAGGCCTAAATGAGAGAAGGGACAGAGAAGAGAGAACTTACAAAGTCGACAATGAAGAGCAGTTGCCAATTGACGTTGGAATTTTCCCAACTAGAGAGTTTTTCCCCAATCTCAATTCTTTCAAAGATACATGTCCTCCTATTTCCCAAGGTATGCTTCCATTTAGCTGATTCTCACTGAGATCAAGACTATACAACGATTTTAACTCTCCAATGGCAGCCGGTATGGGACCACTAAGAGTGTTCTTCGATAAATTCAAGAGCTTCAAGCTGTTTAGAACTGAGATATCAGATGTAATTTCACCAGTAAATGCATTGCTAGATAAATCCAGAACTTGAAGACTTTGAACCGCAACTTCCTCCAAGGAATATAGAGGGTTTTTCAGGCTTCCAGGTAAGTTGTTTTGTGATACCAAAACCTTCTGCAAATCTGACTTGAAAATCCACGACGGAAGATCACCTGACATTGAATTCTGACTAACGTCCAAGGCCATAAGGCTTGTGCAATTTATCATAGACTCTGGCAGGTTACCAGAAAAACCATTCGCAGAAAAGTTCATGGTCTTCAACGACTGAAGATTTCCTATAGAACTTGGCACCTGACCTGAAAATCTATTCAGAGAGATGTCCAATGTCTCGAGGCTTTTCATTTCCGCAATCCACGCAGGAAACTCACCTGAAAAAGCATTTCCACTTACACTGAGATAATTACACAGTGTAAGATCCTTCATATCCTCCGGAAGGCTACCAGAAAGAGAATTCTCACTGAGATCAATAGACCTCAAAAGCAAGCAACTTCCAAACCCATCAGGGACCTCCCCAGAAAACTGATTTTTGGCCAAGTTAATTGTTCGCAAATTCTTCATCCCGTCAATTCCCTTAGGAATCCTACCGTCCAACAAATTATCGGACAAATCCAGTGACCTAAGTCCACTCAAAGACCAAATGCCAGAAGGAAGAGAACCCGAAAACTGGTTAAATGATAGGTTAATTGCAGCAAGGGCCGAGCAAGAGCTCAAGCTAGACGGAATCTTCCCCGCTAACTTGTTCCTCGCCAACGAAATCGCCCTTAAAGACCCACATTGTCGGAAAAGATCGTCGGGAAGCTCGCCAGAGAGATTGTTCTCACTCAAATCGATCACTCGAAGGTTCTCGAGCCGAGGAATGTTGGGGCTTATGCTGCCTGTGAGATTGTTCTTGGCGAGAGAAAGCTTGCGTAGAGATTGCAACTGGAGGAGGCCTCGACCTATCCGACCGGAAAGAGAGAAACCATCGAGGTTAAGCTCGATAACTCTGTTGGATCTAGGGCTGCATTTCACACCGACCCACCCACAGGAATTCTCGTCGTCTTCATTCCAGCTTGCCAATTTCCCCTTTGGATCTTGTATATCAGCTTTGAATACTATCAGCCCCAAAACGTCGTCGTTGAGAGATGGGTTCACAGATATCACCACCAACACTGGATCTATAAGAAGAAACAAGAACAAGTAACAAAGAGCTCTCATGTTCAATAATGCTCGCATTATCGCAAACTACACACCCATGTGAAATTAAGCTCAGCAACCAAAAGAAGACACAAGGTTATTATTCTGACCTTCGAAAGCTCAAAAAATGACCAACGAAAAAACGCCAAGCTAGGAAAACAAAAAAGCAAGACACCAGCTATCCGCAACGGCTATATTCAAACCCAGGGTAAAACTAAAATCTCATTAAGCACAAGAAGAGACTCTAGAACACCACGGAGCACTGGCATTAGCAAAGCAAGAAGCGCTTCAGAAGGACCTTACAGAAGGGAAAGTGTACAAAACCCTAGAAATCACTACAGAGTAAAATGTGTTTCTGAAGCTTCAAAGAGCAAACAAGCTGAAGATAGAGAAGAAAAGTCTTCCAGAATTCCCGACCCAAAAACCGTCAAATGCAAAACCAGAGCGTGCGGAGCTTCTCGCCGGAGAGTAACCACCGGGAAATCTACCGGAAATTCCGGACGCCGGAGAAAAAAGAGAACAAAACAAAAGACAAAAGACGTTCCGACGAGAGTGACCGGGAAATTTTATCTATGGCGGAGGAGAAGAATGACTGGGTTTCACTTGGCGTTTAAAGATGGGGCAAAGCAGAGTCTCTCTCTTCTCTCTTCTCTCTCTCTCTCTCTCTCTCTCCCTTCCTCCCTTTCTCTGCTGTCTGAGGCGCACTCACAGAACGAAAAATAATTTGTTCAGTTTTTATTAACGGCAAAAGGGTCCAGTTTGGTTGCTGGGAACAATAAATTTGATCGTGACCACGTGGCGTAACGCATGCGGAGGAGTCTGTCGGACGTGTCTTCCACGTCATCATTGTCAGTTATGCTTTTGACGTGGAGGGCTTACCTGGCGTATTTTCAGCTTTTACTATTCTGAAATTGCCCCTCTCTCTTCTTCAAATTACGTCTCTCGTTTTTTTCTCGATCGACGGGGTAATTAAACGACATTTGACTCTGATTTGATTTTAAATGTTGCAATTGTAATTGTTTTGTTAGTCGCCATGTTGTCTTTGCTTTTTTTTATTATTTTTTCTGCTTCTTCTTCCCGCAAAATTGGGCGCCTATTGTTTATTTATAATCTTATAGACTCAATCCATGTACCAACGATGTGAAGTTTAGAGAGAGATTAATTTTTTTATTAAAACTCATATTCATATTTAATATTTAAATTAATTATTTTTAATAAATAATACATATAAAAAATAAAAAAATTAATTTATATAAATTATGTATAGACTTACTATATGTTAATAATTTAATAAAAAAATAAAATATATAGTTAAAATTTTTTGATAAACAAATTATATTATTTTATATTTTTATTAAATAATTTATATGTAACAAATTCATATATAATTTAATAGATTTGAGTTCACAAAAAACATTTATCAATTCTCATTGCTAAACTTGGTGCTCCTTAAAATTTTTATCTTAACCTTAGATGTTACTACGTGTTAATTTGCAAATATTTATGAAAAAATTTGAATAACTAGCGTTATCTCACAAAATTTTTTATTTTAGTTAACTGTATTTTCTTTTATCTTGAATTAATTATAATATCTGCCACTGGCAATAATTTTCCCACACAATGATAAGAGCATGATTTTTGCAAGTTTGTGCGTTTGTAAAATGTTCTTTAAAAACAAATAAAAAATATCCATTCTTTATTTTTAATGGATACATAGGAAGTATTGAATGGACAAGTTTTTCTACGTTATTGTCCTATTCCTTCAATTAATTTTCTTGAAATGCAACTTTCGTAATTGAAAACATACATTAATACCTTGTCACAATGATTAAATCATGCGAAGGACTAAAGGTGACATTGAAAAATGCATAAAATGAGAAGAGGTGTTTAAAGTTATGGGATAAGTTATTATATAGTTTTTGCAGAGTGGCCCCAAAGGAGAAAAATCAAGGCATAGGGGTATTGGCCTACACACTAGAATGAGAATACATGAAGTTTCTTCAAATTTGCGAGACCATCATAAATTAAGCGGAATATGGTGTGACCTAACCTAAGCTAGCTCGCAGGCAGGCTCATAGATTTAAGATGAGAGAGTACATTATAATTAAAAGCTCAGCTCAACAAACTCTATTGAGTAGATTGAACATTGCTGATGATTTAAGGCTCAAGGTATCCCCTGACAGAAAAAACAGATTTTGAAGCTCACGAGAAAGCTCCATCCTAACCAATCAGAGCTAATGAACATCAAAATCCACACTCAAGACAAAAACAAAGCTTATAGTTATAGCAAAACATGATAGACATCAATTTCAAATGGGGAAAATAAGGGCACGTACGTTTGATTTTGTTATAATCTTTAATTTTTTAAGTAGTTATGTGAAATTAATTTTTTTAAAACAATTATTTTCAAAAATAGAAAATAAAAAACTTGTTTGAACCTATTGTTGAACAAAAATATAGAATGTATTTTGAAATAATTTGAAATAAAAAATAATTAAAAAGTATTCTAAACTCTAATTTTTTTTAAAAATAAATATTTTTATTAATTTTATATGCATAAATACATAAAAAATAATAATAACAATAATTTTTAAAATTAATTTTACAAAATGATTTCAAAGAATAATAAAAAAATCAAGCAAGTCCAAAGCTTGAAACTTTTTATTTATTTTTAAATTAAATATATATGTAATTTTTTATATCTTTCAATTAAAATAAAATATATAAAAATATTTTTTATAAATAATTAATTATAAAAGAGATAAATTATAAACATATTAAATTTTTATTAAAAATTTTAATAATAACAATATAAGAATAACAATTTTTTTCTCGAAAGAAATATAACAAAAGAGGAAGGGCATTTACAGAAGATAGGGTGAGTTGGTTGGATGCAATAAGGCAGAAGAGGAGTATGCACTTGTGCAGGAACTCAGAAAAGGGAAAAAGTAATAAAGAGAAGCGAGTAGGTGGGTGTGGTGGGTGGGTGGAGTAATAAAAGAAAAAGGGGGAGAAAGAGGTGCAGAAGATGGTGGAGGATGAATGAATGGAGTGGAGCATAGCACAGCAGAGCAGGGAGTACACAGCATCTAAAGGAGACACTGCTCAGTGCTCACCCTTTTTATGCTTTCTTAAATTTCATTCAGCAACATGGGGTCCTCCTCTTCCCCAACCATTCACTCTCCAAGTGTTCCATTTTGGAAAATTTGCATGTAGGGTAATAAATACATTGCCCTTTACATTTAATTAAATTATATATGAATTAGTAATCCAACTCAATTCAGTACAATGGATTGGTCTTTTGATGTGATGAATTAAAGATTAAATTGATTAATAATTAATTAAAATGATAAATATTTTATTTTTTAAAATAAAATTTTAGATTCAATTTTTGTTTATAAATTTTTTTTTTAAAGTGTTCTACTCGTATTATAAGATTTTATTTAATTTAAATTAGATGAATTAAAATTCAATAAAATTTTTAACTACTAGTAGTTTCAACAATAAAAATAAAGTTTAAATCTTTACTAAAATAGGTATGCTCACATTTAATATTTGACATAGATTCTCAAAGAAGATTGCTTTTAGTAAATGATATGTGTGAAAAAAATACTTGTAGATGAATTTTTATTTTAAATATTATACTTAATTTATGTATATATTTGATATATATTGCAAAAATCTCTCAGTTAGCTTATTTATTGTCACTAAAATTAACTTTTTGCATTATATGTATTCCTTTTAGAAATTATGTTTAGAATGCAATCATAGTTTGATATTAGAGTCTAACATCAATTTAGAGTCTTTTTGAATGCAATTTTAAAATTTTTTTTTTATTTTTTTTTAACTTGTTTAAATAATTATTTTTAATAGTAAATAAAAAAACTAAAATATGTTTTTTGAACAATTAAAAGATACTTTAAATTTTAATTTTTTTAAACAAATAAATCACATAAAATGTTTTAATTAATAATACATATATAAACACATAAAAACAATATTAACATCAATTTTTAAAACTAATTGTATGTAATCATTTTAAAAAATAAAACAATGTTTAAACAGTTCCTAATTGGCTTTCTTGTTATGTCAGAAGTAAAATTGCAAAGTCTCATTTAGTTCATGCATGCACTCTTTTTACGCTTGATATCATAAAGCGATCGATAACGGCCGTAATTAATCATAACATCTACATAAGTAACGTCATTAATTATAACATACACAGAGATAGCGTACATATGGATGAGGATTGCTTTGGAGAAAAGAAAATGAGGAGACTCCAATATGGAAAGAAAATAGTTGTTGGCGCAAAAGAATTATAAATTAGTTATATATTGCAAAGCCAAGGCCAATAAATTTATATTTGGAAAAGGTAAGAAACAGCTGAGAGCATGACTTTGTATAGAATCCTCTCGATCGGTTCCTCCCAACATCAAAAGGAAATGATGTGTTCTTGAAAGGTTAGATTGAAATTATGATGAAAATATAACGAGAATGAGAATGGACTATGGAGACATGGGATTTGATAGAAATGTAATGATGATCTTTATTAAACTTACACTCTTTCTATAATACATAAAAAAATTATAATTTCACATATTTTAATTAAAATATTTACATATTTATTATTTTTATAATTAAATATATATTTGATTAATATAAAAAATATTTTTAAAAATATAAAATAAAATAACATTATTATTTTTAATTTAAAATAAATAATAATTTTTTAAATATATTTTTTATAAATTATAATTTTTTTTTTAAATTAATAGTGTCGTATCAATATATTAAACTGTATAAAATCAAGAAAATAAATATGGGACAAAATTGTGGAAATGTGGGATTATTAAGAGGGAGGCAAGAGATGAGAAAGTGTAAAGGGGTTAAAAATCTAAAAACGTGAACGAAAGAAGCAGTATAATAAATAGAGAATAAAGTGAAAAAGGGTTGAATGAGTCCAAGGTAAATAATGGTATACGCAGAAGGTGAACATTTTCTGACTGCTGAAGCCAGGATGATGACTGAACGAAGAAGCCCGTGAACACCATAGAAACGTACAGCCCCATCCATCTTTTGTACAATAGTGCTGCTCCCTCGTGGTTGACTTCAATCTCAAATCATATTAATTCTTTAAATTATTTATTTAATTTTTTAAAATAAACTGATTAATGAACGGTCTGAATTAATTTGGGATTGAATCACTAAGAAAGGTTATTGAAAATGACAAAAATTTGTATAAAAAAAACAAAATAAGGAATGAAATGAAAAAGATAACTCTCCCATTGTACTTCTGATAATAAAGTTAGGCAAGAAAGTCAACAAATATAAGATAGATGTATGAGAGTAGGAGTATTCAGGTACCTGACTATTATAATGTAGGTTTGTATTTATATATTTTTAAATAAGTTTAAAATACGTAATGTCGATTAAATAAATTTTATCGATGATCTTCAATCTTATCAAAGCCTAAGTACAAGCAAGTCAGATATAAGAGGAGGATTGTTCATTGATGATGTATTATCAAGTTGTGTAATACATGTAATATTAAAACTATATTAATCTATTAAATAAAAATACTTCACAATTTAAATACACTATAATATTTTTATTTTTATCCATTTTAAGACCCTCTCATAAAAAGAGGAAACAAGTATTTATAGATCATAAATTAATAATTGATATTGATATAAAAAATCTTATTTTATTAATTTAAAACACTTATTTGTAATTTAATAATAATAATAATTTTGTATTTATAATGTAAAATCACACATTTCATATGATATCCTTTGTGAATCTTTTTGTTTTTTTTATTTAGTTTGTTCAGTAGCTGCTGGCTGCTGCACTGGGAACAGGTAATCTTCCTCATGTGTGCACTTCCCTTATTAGCTTCATATTGCACGCCTGACTTTTTTTTCCTTAAAAAAAAATCTCAAGGAATATTATTATTATTTAAAAATCTCAAAATTTGTTAGCACGTGGGTGTGTTCATGCCAGTAATATCAACCCAAAAATAATCATCATTGAATAGAAGCTTTCGTCTTCTACTTCTTCTTTTGTTAAATTATTGATTAGTCTTTATAATTTCACTTCATTTTTTAATTGTGTTTTCATAAATCAATATTTCATAAAATATTATTATTATTTATTTTGTTCTCACATGCCCTTAATTTCTATTAATGAAACCAATTTGTCCCTTCTCAATATTTAATTAAATACGTATTGCTTTAAGTGATTTTATCTAATTATTTAACATAAGTTGCATAATTATATTACATGCATGTCATATATGATAATTAATTCCACATGATTATTTATTTTTATATCTTTTAGTGTCATACATCTTGCGTATTAAAATTATTAAGGTGACACATAACTAGTCATGTTATCAAAATTTAATTATTAAAGAAAATTTAACATCAAGAATTAAATCAAAATATTTTTAAAGTATAAAGATTTTTGAAAATAGAAAGTCTTGAATGTTATATTCTCATATTTGATACACAGATTAAAAAAATATATTTTGAGAATATTATATTTTTAAAAATAAAATATTTATATATTTTATAAATTTTTATTTTCACATAAAGAGAAGAGAATCTTATATTCTCATGGCATAAAAATATTTTTATAATAATAAAATTACTAAATTATATTTCTAAAAATTGATCATACCTTATTATGATTTATTTAGTATGTGACTCATTTAAAATATATTTAATTAATTTTAATATTTGTTAAAAATTTACATTTATCATAATTTTAATTCAAAAAATATAAGTACTGTACAAATTTAAAATTGTAAATTTTTTTTCAAAGGTTAACAATTTAATTTAATTTAAATTGACCAAAGTTATTTTATATTAGTTTGATTAAGAAAAATTGTTTGATAAATTAGATAAGTTTAAATAAATATAAATTAAATGGAATCGTAAAAAAAAGATATAAATAAAAATTATAAAAATTATAAATATTTATTTTACTATTTAACTAATTATAAAAAATTATTCTTTTAATATAATTTTGAGATATTTTAATTTTAAAACAATATATATATAAATTAAAAATTTAAGTTTTTCAGAGTTGTAAAATATTTTTAAAAATATTTGAAGTAAACTAAATAAATTTTTTAAAATTTATAAAAATTATATTCCTGAGAATGCTATTTTTAAGAATGTAATTTTTATAATAAAAAATTTATCCGTATATCAAAAAGCCCCTAACACTTTTAACAAATATTAATCTCAAATTTAATATAACTTGAAATACCTTAAGTTTATTTTTAATTCAATAATTTAATTTTTTTTCTTATTCTATAAGAACGTGGTCTTAAAATAATTCTATCTAAGGGAATGTGAGTTTCAGTTGAGTTTTATTTTAGGGTTTTTTTTAATATATATTAATTAAACTGAAATGATCGTCATTTTTAAACATGAATAATGTAAGTTTATCATATTTAATATATTTTTGTTCTTATTTAAATCCTATTGCAATTTGCATATTCCGTATTCTATAGTTTACGTACGTTTACCATATTATTGTTGATTGCATTAAATAACAAATATAACAGAAATTCATACACACACACACACACACACACACACACAGATATATATATAGAGAGAGATATCGTCCGCGCTGCTGTGAAATGGAACTAAACGCCACGATAGACGGAGTCGAAACGCAAAGAATGTCAAGAAAGAAAGAGCAAACGGCAAACAGTAGACTCCAAACTCCAAAGCCTTGTGTGCCGTTGGGCCGTTTACCTTTCCCAATTTATTAAATGAAAAAAAACTTGCGTTTGGAATTCCAAAAACGAGAGAAACGACGTAAAGGAGAATCTCGAAGATGAAACAATGCCCGCAAAAGTCGTTCTCTGAACTTTTGTTTTTGTATTGGGGTTCTGGGTAAGGAATAATTTTTCTCGTGTTTCAAGGGGAGATAAATAAATACAGACAGTAAAACGACAGGGATGTCATGCGTCGTTTGTTTTTGCTTGGTTGTCGTGTTTCTGAGTTATGATCTGACCTGCTTCTGCTAAGGCGTAGGCAGTAGGAGTGTAGGCTTATGCATTGGTCAATCTTTACTTGCAGCCTTTACTTTACAGACAAAAAATATATATATAAAATTTATTTATAATATATTCTTAATTTATCTCACTTTTATTTATTTTTTATTCTTTATCTTTTTACATTTCATAACCCTACCAAAATTTGTACAAATTTATAGCACAGAGGATCCACGATCCCTGTGTTCTCTAGTCTCTAGTCTGCAATTTACCAACCAGCAACTTGCTTTGGTTTTTGGAAAACTATGTGCCCAATTTACCAAACGATGCATCGGACTAGGGTTAGTTGACTATTGTACTATAGCATCTTTATCAATTTTTTACTTCATTTCTTTACAATAAAATTTAAATTTTACAATGATAATTACTTTCTTTTACAATTTTAATATAATAAATTAATGATTTTATTTTAAAAGGATTAATTTTCAATCAATTTAATTATTTAATTAATAAATTAATTCTAAGTTAGATATTAAATAATAATTTTAATTATATTTAACAATAAAAATTAAAATATATCATATTTATAAATCACACATAATTAAAACACACAAATTATTTATTTATGTGTAAATTATAATTTTGATGTGTTTTATTTTATTTTATTTATTGTTAAAAAGGATCTAATTAATCATTCAATAGTATTTGTTAATGCTAAATCAATATGCCAATTAAATTTTTATTTGTTTCATTATATGACATATTAAATTGAATGAGATCTTTCAATAATTAAATTGAAACAATTTATTTTTTAGAAATCAAATCGAGACTATGCATAAAATAAAAAAAAACAAATTACTCATTTCAATATCATTTCATTATCAATATTTAGCTTAATTTTAGATAATTTTTGTTTGTTTATAGTTTAACTCAATTTATAATTTATAATTAATATTTTGTAGTATCATAAAGATTTTAATTTAGTCTTAAAATTTAATTAATGTTTTGTTAAATTTTATTTATAATAAAACTAATTCATTTAACTTAATATAAATTGTATTTCATGTTAGATATATGGATTATTTCTAATATACTATTTACTTTTTTATATTCTTTTGATATAATAAGATTAAAAAAAATTAATAACACAACAACAAAAATTTACAAACTCTTTTTTTGTTAGTTAGAATTGACTACATGGATCAATTATGCTAAAGAGTTTTATCTTGACTCATTTAAATGGTTAGGTTGGTGATAGTTAAATTCTTTCTAATAATTTTTATTGTGTTTTTTTGCCTCATTTTGTCTCTAGTTATTAGATTTTATTTCATTTGATCTATTATTTATACATGAACTTTTAATGACTTCATTTGTATATGGTCAAATCATTTAAGTTAAGTTTTAAATCAATTTTTTATAGTAGGTGTAACTTCAACTTTGTTTCTAAAGTAACCATTTCTAGTCCTATTATTTTTAGTATGTACATTTATCTAACACAATTTTAATTTGTGCGATATTAAAATTAACAAAATTTTAACAATAACTAAATTAAAAAATGTTAAAGTTATAAGGAGTTGATTAAAATTATATATTTTTATTATAAAAGTCTTTAATTACAATATGATTGTCAAAATACGATGTCATTTTTTTGGTCTTATTAAATTACAACACCATCATCATAATGGAGGAGTAATCTTTTTACAAAATTCATAATATTCATAAAAGCAAGCTGGCCCATTGTATGCATTTTACTTATACCTTTGTTTTTGCAAAAATGTTTTTGTTGGCTAAGATCCAGATAGCAAGAAAAAATGGTCAGGCCCATATCATGAAGTCCCAGGAATACTTAACTAAGCTGAGTCCATATAATTATTGGGTAGGGTGACCAGGCCCAAGATGCATTCTTCAGGAAACTAAGACGACGTCGTTCAAGGAGAAAATCCCCCCCCCCCCCCCCCCACCCAAAAAAAAAAAAAGAATGGAAAATCAGAAAGAAATGTAGAAAACAGACGCACAAAACCTGACCTAAGCCCTTCAAAGTTGCAACTTGCAATGACCAGAGCTGCTTAGCATTTCAGTACGAAGAACAAAATTTGAACTCCGAAGTTGGAAATTGAAAGATAATAGCAGCTAATCATCAGATATGGCTGCCACTGCTAGTGTAAGCAGAAAGAAACTGATAGTCTCTGCTCTCTGCAAACACCGTTCATTAAATCCTGTAAGTCGACACTCACTGTTTTCTTCTGCAATCTTTCAGTATGCTGTCGTTTTCAATCGGCGGATTATGTACACCCACTTCACATATGTATACTTTATTATTCGATTCTTAATTGGTTTCGTCAGGTCCTTCAAGATTTATCTTAGTACAGAAACACACACACACACACACACACACATGTTTTTTGTTTTTTTTTCTAGATGAACTTTGCCCTCTAGTAGTTGGTTGCTAGTCTAATAACTGGCTATCTGTAAAGTGTTTGATGGCGTATGAACATATTTTTAAAGACATTGTGGGGTTGATTCAATAGGTAGAACGATTTTTATAGAATTAATGGGACTTTAATGAGATGCATGTGTTTGATATTGCGCAATTTCGTTGATTTACATTGTCATGCACTTTTAATGTTCAAGTAGAATTTTCAGTTATGACTTAAATTCCGCATAACATCAAAAAATTGTTTTACTAGCTAGTTTGGGCCAAATTTTGCATTATATTGAATTATAAAGAAGTAAGAACCAATATATTTCTGAAAATATATTCCCTTTCCGATTCCAGTATTTAGTTACTGTATTGCTAGGTCCTTGGTTTTACCCTACACCTGTAAACTGTGTAAGACATTATAAAATTATATGTTAGGTAGCAAAACGTTGCTCAAAAGTAAATATCCAAATTGAAACTAGAGAGTAGAAATATTAGCTAAGCTTTTCACGTAGTTGTGACAAATGTATCTTATGTCAAATTTCCTGCTTTATCTTTCAATGCAGAATATTATTCCATCTGTTGGTTTAGAAAGTGATGTCAAGAGTCTGTACTCAAGCATCTCAAAGGCATCAGGACATGGGGTCAGTGACAGCAATGAGGTAAAAGGCTTATCCTGCATTTATTATAACTATTTAATGCACTAGAATTCTCTACATGAATTTTGATTTTTGGTTAATGGTAAATTTTGCATTGGGTATATCTAAAACTGAGTATGCAAGCAAATATGCCATTAATATCAGTAGTAGTTTTAGTTGCCTTTTCTTTGGTTATCGTTCTCTTCCCCTCTCTTTGCTTCTTGCCATTACTTGGGTATGGTGAAGCCCTTAATCCATCAGAAATTAAGAATGGGTTTTGAGTATTGACATCCAATGTTGGATTTGAACCTAAATTATTATATTCTTCCCAGAAGTTGTATGGGTGGCACTCTGACTTGTTTAATTTTAATTCTTACCCTTAATATATTTTTCACTTGTAGGTGATGAAGTGGGTAGAATTTTCAGAAGCTTTCCCTGAAATCCCAGAAGCCTCCTTTGAGGTTCTCAAGAGTTTAAATGAGGAACTCTCTGAAAAGTCTGTGCTCTTGGGCAATGGTTTGAGACCGTCTGAAGCTGATGTTATAGTGTTTTCGGTTATTCATTCTTCCCTGGTATGCACCTTGCCATCTTCATTTTTTATTTCAAAACAGATGACTCACTCCTCCTACCCTAGAAATTGGTTTGTCGGGCATTTTCTGTATCTCTGGCCTAAAAATAAAAAAGGAACTTATAATTTGAGTGGAGCAATAAATTTACATGGTAAGGTGAAAATCAGTGGGGAGTTTTTACTTTTGTAGGTACTAATGTTGAAATTTAACAAACTTTAGTGTTTGCTTATTGCTAGACCAACCTTTCAGAGACAAACAGGGAAAAACTGCCACATTTGTTGAGATGGATGGATTACATTCAGGTATATTCTACATATTAAGTTTGGTTATTTCAATTGCTGTTTTTTCTTAGAAATTGCATTATTTTGCAACTAAATCATTCGCAATAATTGCTGGTGATTGGTGCTACTTTTAACTGTATAGTTTGTTATCTGAGAATTCATAATGTTAAGTAAATATGTATTCATTGTTGAAGTCCCTGCATTCTGCTTGATCATTGTTTTCATTTCTGTATTTCTACAGTAAACAAAAGGGAATCGTGTAGAAAGTAATCTGTTGATAACTTTTACTGAAGCCTGCTTGGAATGTGATAGGAAAAGGGGAAGGGATGAATTTTTGAAATCTGAATTTTAGTTTAGTTGTCACATTCCGTAGTGGGCACCATGTATGTGCCATCCTGGGCCATATAAGAAATTCATAGTTGCTATTGGAGACTATGCTTTTTGCTGGGCAGGATGTCATAGGATAATTGGGTAACCATCTTGTGCAGTGTTTGCTATGTGGATATCTTATCTACTACGTAAATGAAAGTGTTTGTATTTTCACTCTTCAACCCATCCTGTGGAGTGTGGACTGCTAGTTACTTATTAGTTCTTGAGGCTGCTTTTCTGATTGGTAGCCTTAGTTTCTTTACAATTACTTTTTTTTTTTTTAATGTTGATTACAAAGCTGATGAAATATTCCTGAAGTCATTTAATTTAGTCTATTTTAGTAATATATTTACTTTGTGAAGGTTGCATCAGAAATACATTTGTTTCAGACGTGCCTTCAACAATATCATTTTTGTTCTTGACTAAATGTCATTCTTTCTTCAGCACAAGGAGGACCTTGGAGGTATATTTGAAAAAATATTGCTGCAGGTGCCTGAATTTGAGCCTCCGGTAAGTCAGCATTCCCCTATTACTTATTAGTCATTCTCATGTTTCCATAGACTCAAAAAAGCATGAGCCTCAAGTTATTCAAGTGTAAAGGTTCTTGAAGTATATCCTTCTTTATTCTTTTTTGCAAATTGTACTGCTGTAAAGCTTGAAATAGTATAAACACTAAACTGAGAATCTGTAATTTTCACTTCAACTTAATGGCAAGGTTCTAAAATATTGTGACTGATGAAATTTTGGAGAAACACCTTTTAAATGCCTTCTAAATAATGGATTGTATATGTGCATATCTACCAGATTTCTTGAAAAGTTCTGTTAGAGACATGTATATGATTACTTGTAAAATCATATAGTGGTTGACTCTTTTCCATTTCTTTATTTGATTTTGTTGCAGATAGCAAAACCTCTAGGAGCTGTGGAAGCTGATTCAAAAGAATCAAAAGCTAACAAGACTGAGCAAAGCTCAAAGAATGTAAAGAAGTCCGAAGTAGAAGTAAGTGAAGATAGAAGCAAAGTTGAGGTAAGTACTTCTCTTTTGTATTTCTCAATAGTATTTACTTATTATATGATGGCATGCTTTTATTTTATTTTTACTGCTAGATAACCTAGTTGACGAGATATGATAGCTTGAATGAACTATGATGGAGTCAAAAAGCCACATCTTTTCTGAACAAAAAATTGAAGCCTAATTGGATTTGTACATACAGCTATGATGGATATTGGATCTGTAAAGAGTTAGATTAGATCCACATCTGTCAGTAAATGTATAGACATGTCTTATAATTTAAAAATCAAGCATTTTTTTTTTTTTTAAATTTCAGCAGAATGAGAACAATAAAGTAATATATAAGATCAGAAATAACAATAACTATTTTATTTATGATGCCAGTGTCACTCAAGGTTGTCTGTTACAAGTGCAATTTGTGTTATAGGTTTATTGTACTCTTGGAATTGTCTCTTAGTTAAGTTATTGCATTCTGAATTTTCAACTCTTTCCTTCTATTTGGAACATGAAGGGAAAGGAAACAGGAGACAAGGATGGTGCTAAAGCAAAGACAAAGGCAACAGGGGACAAGGATGCTACTAAAGCAAAGACAAAACCTGCTGAAACAGAATTGTCTGACAAAGACAAAGAAGTTAGTGTTAGTTTGCTAAATATTCAGGTTGGACTTATTCGTAAAGCATGGAAGCATCCATCTGCTGATAGGTACTGTGGCAAAATCATCTTATTGAAAAAACCCTTTATAAATGAACTGAAACTGACAACAGTATCATTGATGCTATTGCAGTTTGAACTTTGATAAGTTTAACATACATTTACAATTTGAATATTAATATTAATGAACTTCAATGATGCAGTTTGCTGGTTGAGGAGATAGACGTTGGAGATGCAAAATTGCGGCAGGTTGTCAGTGGTTTGGCGAAGTATTGTAGCCCTGATGATTTGACGGTAATGTAGTTACCTGATCCAGTATGAAATAAGCAGATGTAGTCAACCTGAATTGTAATTATGTGGTTACTGGATTCATTGATTTTAAGTCTTAAAACTTATGGTCTTGCTGTTTGATTGTACTGCACAGAACCGTCGTGTTGTGCTTATTACAAATGTCAAACCTGGAAAACTGCGGGATGTTATGTCAGAGGGGCTGGTATTTGTTTTCATTAAATTTTGCTCATCTTTTGCAGTTTGTATCCTATGACGTTCAAATGACTCTGCATGTGTTTTGACTCCTATGTTCCAGGTCTTATGTGCTTCCAATGACGATCATTCCATTGTGGAGCCCTTACTTCCTCCAGAAGGAGCTAAAATTGGGGAACGTGTTTCTTTTTCCGGGTAATCTAGCTGAAATTTCTTGAACCTACCGACACACATTTCCCATTTGAATGCCTTATTTCATCCTCTAGATAAAGTATACAAGTGAATGTATCATTCGAACATGTTATAGCCGGTACCTAGGAAGGTCAAATTTTGCCACTAGTCATTAAGAGCTTCTAAGATGGCTACTTTTAAATTCTATTGATCATCACTGGCTTTAACAGGAGTGACGATAATTCTTAGAATGTGTCAAGTTATTGGCAAATGAGAAGGAAATAGAGAGAGCAGAACAAGATAATGCTAAAAAGAACCCATTTGTGGATGGCCATTTTGCTGTTGTAGTAATAATCTCATTTGATCTTTTTCAAAGTATTCTCAATATAACCTGTTTGTATTTGCCAAAAAGTTGCAACATCACTTAGCAATATATCTAAGAAACTTTTTCATTATAACTGCATCACACTTCCCAGAAACTGCTGATTATTCAAAATTTGGGTTGATATGTTAGCAGTGCTTTGAATGAGGTTTCCTTCTGAGATCCTTTATTTTACACACATTTGTTCGTTTCTCTTATTTAGGATTGACGGAAAGCCAGAAGATGTACTTAACCCAAAAAAGAAACAGCTGGAGAAGGTTACACCGGTATTTCCTCTACAAGTTTCAGTTTGGTTATGTATACTAGTAGGCACTGAAGTGTATACTAATTTTTTTAAATTTAATTTAAGTATAACTTCCTACACTCTATTAACTTCTCATTCTTTCATATGTCTATATCAATATTTTATGCTTTTGAGAGATCAAAGAAAAAAAAGGCTTGAAGCCATATAATATAGTATATATATTCTTGGAGGTCATGTAAAGTGATAATTTGGTCTGCGAATTGTTGTTAGGTTCATTTAACTTTAATCTCCACAAATTAGTAAGTTTATGAGTTTGTCCTTGAAAATAATAAATTTAGTGCACATTAGTCCTTTGATCAAGTGATTCAAAGTTGTTGAAATGATTAACGTAGGAATATGTTCTTTTTGGGACTAACGATAAATAGACCTGACAATTTTGGTAGTTTACTCCTTGGAGTTATGATGGATACTGTATTGTGATTTTGAATGCAGAATCTTTTCACTGATGAAAAGGGGGTGGCCACATTCAAGGGAATACCGTTTATGACTTCTGGTGGACCATGTACGTCCTCCATCCCCAGGGCTACCATCAAATAATAAAGATGATGGTCCTATTTATTTATATATTTTTGCCGACCATTCAGAGATTGTTCCTAGCATTTATCACTAAGCATTTGAAATTTTGAACCATGTGAACAAAACGAAACCAAGGTTTCCATTTGTATACCATGCTTATATTGCAGTTACAATTAAATGAGATGCATCTTTAGGTTGTGTTTGGCTGTTCTTTCCTAGAAAACTAGATATTATGGTCCAGTTGTTTTGTTCCTTTTCAAGAGCACTACCAAGAGGCACTACCGCACTGTGTTATAAATCTTTATTTTAATCAAATAACTCTTAAAAGGGAATATTATAGATTTATAAATGTATATCATCAGAAGAATAAAATTCACGATTTTTTATTTTAAAATGTTTAATAGTTTTTAAATTAAAAGTTATATTGGACCTTCTTAACACTTATTTAAATTATAAAACTTTTTCTCTAATTTATTTTTGGTGTAATGTGTTTCTTCTCAAAGATAAAACTATTTATAATTGTAATTTATATTAGAATTTAGAGTAAATTATTAAAATAACAAAACAAGTCCCTAAATTTTTTTTTTTCAATTCATTCCTATAAAGATAAACCATTTAATAAATGAGAGATTAAATAATCATTAATTTACCACGTGAAATTATTCGAGTATTTTATGTGTGGGGAGCTGGAGAGTAATGTGTACTCACTCATTGTACGAGTATTTAAAGAATTGACCTGAAAATGAAGGTTGGAGTTGGAGTGGCTTATCATGACGTTGGAATAGTAATACGCAAGCAAACGGTGAAATTTGGGAATGACATTTCTTTCCAAGAAGTCTTCGGAGAATCTCTGTCATGTTGCAGTGCTGCTTGGCCTAGGTTTTTGTCTACTTGCACCACAAATTCTCTTAGTGTAATGTTTAGAAACAACAATGCGATAGGACGAGAGCTGAGAATTTAGGATTTAAACTTTAGAAAAATTTTAAATTTGTCCCCTCACGTTTATTTTTATCCCTTGTTTTCATCTCCAATAATTTATTGAGATTGTTAAAATTTTTACGAGAATGCATATATCAATAATAATTTATTAAAATAAATTTTTTTATAAAATATATATAGAAGAGATATTGATGAAAAATATTTAATTCTATTAAGATAATAAAAAATTAAGAATAAATTAAATTTTCTTCTCTTGAGATAATTTGAAATTATATTTTTATTTTGTTTAAAAAAATTATAAACTACATTCTTTGGAAGTTGAAAAAATTTATATTTTCACCCTTTTTGACTAAACTACTATTATGTTTATTATTTATATAAATAGAAATATATTTGACTAATATAAAAATATTTTTTTAACTTCAAACAAAATAAATTTATTAATTTTAACTCAAAATAAATAATAATAAAATATTATACTTTTTAAAAATTTATTTTATAATAAATTAAGAGTATTTTTAGAAGAATAATAATGTCATGAAGGGTATTTTAGTCAAACTAAATAAAATTGTAAGGTTTTTAATCTTTTAAAAAAGAAAAGTGTAGGTTTTCAAAATAAATGAGACAGAAGTATAATTATGACATCTCTTAAAAGAAGAATAGTGTAATTTATTCAAAAATTAATTATAATTTTAAAATTTTAAAATAAAATAAAGAGTTATAAAAGATGACTTTTAAGAATTTTATTATTTTTTTAATTTATTTTTTAAATTTTTTAATTAAAAAATAATAAAAAAATAATAAAAAATATTTATATAAATATATATAAATTTAAAAAATATTTATATAATTTTTTTAAAACAAAGACCCTGTAGAGTAGAGAACATGATTCTCACCCTCACAAAAAAAAAAAAATCTCATATTCCAGTAAACAGTCCCTCAGGAAATTCCAAACTTAAAAAGATTTGATATCCCTAATTACGTTATGTGATAAAATAAAAAATTTAATATTTAATTTAATATTTTATTAATTAGTGTCTTTAGTACACTATTTAAAATTTTATTTAATTGATTGATAAAATTTTTAAACATTAACAATTTTTATTTTTATTAATTTTAAATAATTAAATATTATTTTAACCAATAAAAAAATTTTAATCAATGTCTTAAAAATATTAATTGGTAAAACCCTATAATTTATGAGCACATTTATTTCGTCGGCCTCTGTGGTTTTTGTCTTTCCTGATATAGAAATATAATATAAGAAACAATTCTTTGCTTTGCGTAGTTTACCTATTTGAAGTGAAGCATCAAGAATCCAACCACAGAAGCGAATCCAGGAGTCATTTCAACTCCAAGTCAAGCACGGAGGTATATAATAATAAAAATTATAATTCTGACTTTTACATTAATCTCTTAACAAAATTATATTTCATATTTTTTTAAAAAAATAAATTTATTTCTCGTGACTCAAGGATTCAACTTTTTATTTTCGTTTTAGATTGCAATTCGCTTCTCATTACTTATATATAACTTCCTTAAACTATAAAATTAAAAAAATATATTCCTTTAATTATTATTCAATTGTTGATACATCTCTAAACTATAAAAATTAACAAGTTGGTAACTACGTTTTTATATGTATATATTTAAATTAATTTATTCATTTTTGAGCTAGGGAACTTTTCACATAAGACATACAATTTTTCCTCCACGTTTTTTTTTTTATTTTGGCCATATATCAATTATTAGGGTTATATAAGGCAAAAAAACAATAAGTTAGTGCTACTTAGTTTATTTAATAAAATTTTTTTATTTATTGTTGATGTTTGTTGTATTATAATATATGCTTTGATAATCCCTTTTTTTTTGGGAAACTATAAGAAAGAAACAGAAAAAGAAAGAAAACTAAGCTCTAAACAACAAAAACAACATTTGTAAAAAGTGTTAGAATGACTTCATGCGAAGGATCTTTTTAAATAGACATGTTCCAAGAGTTATGAGAATAAAAAATTTCAGACTATCTAATCCAAAAAATTTTGATTAAAGAAATATTTACCAACTTTTATAATTCATGAAGTATTAGTAAATAAATTTGCATTGAATTGATTCTTTTCTTCTATTGAAATTGTATATATAAAAAATATGTCATAAATATTAATTGACGAGCATAGTATGTTGATCCAAATTCCAATGAAATGAGACTAAGAATCAAAGCATTGATTCACAAGTAAGCTAACATTGGTTGACTGCTTTTGACATAAGCAGTGACGAGGAAGAAGGGTTTGATTCTCAAACTCAAGTGAAGTTGTTCTGAAAAAGCCGTATGGGAGTGTCTTGCTTCTCTCCTGCATGGCACAATCACTCACAAGGTGAGTCAAGTGAAGTTGTTCTGAAAAAACCGTATGGGAGTGTCTGAAAAAACTCAAGTGGAGTTGGATTTTATTCTGTCGGTACAAATTTGTACTCACTTTGAATAAGGTGAGTCATTTCCTTTCACTTTAGAATAACCACAAAAAGCAAAGGAAGACAAATTAGAGATGTATTCTCAATTTCTTTCTTATCTTCATTTTGAACTTACAATAGAATCGTGGTCTGCAATTTCCGTCTGAATGTCAAACTCTTTTCCGTGATTTGATTGGGAAAATCGTGGGAGCCTCTCAGTTAGTCAGTTCTATGGTCCAAAAGTTTGATTTACTCATTGTACGGACTTGTGAATCCAATCATATCGTGAATGGGTCAATGGGAGAGATATAACAAAAAATATGAGACCCCTTTGACAGTGATTTATTCTAAATGAAATAAAAGGTTATTTTTTTTATATAAAAAATTATACTAAACGCTAAAGGCAAAGGATATGGATTCAAATGTAAGCATTAAGATTCTTTACAATTGATTAAGAGGAATAAGAATAAAAAACTAAAAATTTTAAAAAATAAAAATTAATCGTATGAAGAGAATTAATATATAGAATTATTGTAGAAAATCCAAACTCAAATGCAAACCTAGCCTAAGCACATGTTGTTTGTCTTTCTTTACAAATCATGCCCAATTTTCATACTCATTTTTTGTTAAATTAATTTTATATAAAATTAATTTAATTATATTATTATATTAAAAATTTTATTTTATATAAAGAATTATCTTTAATAATAAAAAATAAATTAAAAAAGTCAGTGTAATTTTTTAAATTAGAAGAGTAAATTTTAAGAAAAAATTAATATAATTTACTTTAAATTAAATTGTGACAAAATAATCAAACCCGTAATACAAAGAAAGAACTCTCCCTCGTTCAGTTCACACTTCACTGTTGAAAATTATTGAACCAGATTTGATTTATTCGAAAGAAGCAAATGAAATCAATCAATTTCTAAAACTTTTGGGAGTTCCCCTGCTTTGTTTTGGAGTCTTAAAAATGATTATAAACAAAAAATAAATCATTCAATTGTAAATTGAAAGTTGCAATCTTTCTGGATGAGATACTTAGATTTGGATTAACAGCTGTATATGCTCTAGAAAATGTCATATCAAGCTTCAATTTCAGCCCTTTAAAACTTTTTTGGTTAAATGGGTACCACAAAAACACCACGAGTACCACATTGGCATATTGTATGATACAAATCCAACAAGATTATTCACAAATCCAATTGTAAATGGTGATTACATGAAAAGGGGAAAAATTGATTATGATAATTATGAGTGTTTAGCTTAAAAGAAGTGAGTGGGGTGAGCATCTCACAAAAATGAATGCAGAGACTGCAGATATAGAAACTGATACTGAAATCTCGTCAACACAGAAATGAAAGAAACTATAAATGAGACTGTGAGAGTCAGAGAGAGAGAGAGAGAAGGTTGGGACTGAATCAAATCTCATAGATACCCCAAAAGGATCACGAAATATCTGTGACTCGATATCATCTCTCTTTCTCTCTCTCTCTCTCTGCTTTGTCTAAAATTCCTCTCCCACCAAACACCTTCGATTTCATATGCATTTACTCTCCGTATATATACCGTCTCGTTCTCTTCATACATCTCTTGTGACTTTCAAGTTTGTTTGCTTTTATGTTCCTTTATCTCTTCATTGTATGTATTTATAGGTCCTGTCAGAAAACATAAAACAAATTAAAGCGTTTTGTTTTTTCTTTTCCTCCTTCTGCAATTAATACTCTATTGCAGCCTCTCCTTTATTTCAACTGCGTTTATTACCTTCTGTAACAGAGCTTATTCTTCTCTATTATCTGTGTTTTTAAATTTCAAGAAACGTATGGCTTCTTCTTCTTCTTCACCAAATTGGGTCATGGATAATGGGGTTATACCCCATGTTTTAGCTGTTGATGACAACCTCATTGACCGAAAACTCGTTGAGAAGCTCCTCAGGAATTCTTGTTGCAAAGGTATCTATATCTATATCTCTATATATCTGTAAATTTCAAGAACACCCCTTTTGGATGTTTAGCTTTTCGGATGGGTATTTGGCTGCAGTGACAACTGCAGAAAATGGACCAAGGGCATTGGAGTTTTTGGGGTTGGCAAGTGATGAACAAAACAAAACCTTGAAGGGCACTGTAAGTAATGCGACTCATATATTCTCTTTTCAGACTGCTAATCAATGAGACTGAAATACTGCTTTGTAGGGGTCCAAAGTGAATATGATTATCACAGACTATTGTATGCCTGGGATGACAGGATATGAGCTACTTAAGAAAATAAAGGTATTTACTGTAGAAAATAAAGGCGTTTTAGCGAGTCACTGATACAACATTGTAACAATAGTATTAACCATCACAATCTTTTTATCCTTTGAAAAACAGGAATCATCAATCATGAAGGAGGTTCCTGTGGTGATCATGTCATCTGAGAACATCCCAACTCGGATTAAGAAGTAATCCTAGCATTTACTACACTATATATTATGTTTGTCTGTGTGCCTTGTTCTGTGTTCTTATATTTTTTTCTTTTGTGTGTGGAAAGGTGTTTGGAGGAAGGAGCTCAGATGTTCATCCAAAAGCCCCTCAAACAATCTGATGTAAAGAAACTGACATGTCAGCTGATGAACTGCAGAGGCTAAAAACCTCTTCTTTTTTGGTTTTTTGGGGAAAATTTTTGAAAGAAGGGGCCCCTTACCTTCATATCATTGTCCATTTTTATGTACTAGATTAGGTACGAGAATGAAGATCATTGTTCTGAGGATGTTGTCTTGTCTTCATCCTTCGATTCACCTACATACAGGTTCATTTTCCTTCAACATTCTCGCCATGTTATCAGTTTATGGACTATGTGGCGTTTTGAGGAAGTCAGAATTATAAAATGGAAACAAGCAACCGAAATTCTTGTCCTTGCTGCTTAAAAAAATGGCCATTATAGAAGACGTTTCTTCTTGCTGAAACTGAAACCAAAATATGTGGCAGAATTTCAGGAATGAGAGCTATATTATATTTTTGCAAAAATTCCAAACTTCAGATTAAAAAAACAAGGCATAAAGCCCTATAATATATATACAATGAACTAAACCCTTGTCTCCCTCTCTCCAAAATGCCAAAAACAAAAAGGTAAGTACAAGAATCCACTGATTCTCTCGTTCTAACAATGGATTCTTTCAAACAATCCATTTTATGAAGTGGGATTCCGTATTTCATAATCTGTCACCAATTGAAGCGTTTCTGGTGATGGTGGCGATGTCTATGTTCATCCAACCCAGAACACTGCACAAGAGGGTAACAACACACAAACATGCACCTCCCAATACCTCTGAACATGGTTGACACAGCATGACAGGGGCAGCCACAGTATGCCTTCAATTTGTTGCGCCTGTTTGGCCTGCTCTTCCTTCCCTTGCTTCTGTTTTCATGGCTATCCATACTCTACGCAGATAGATAGCAGAAACCCAGAAATTAGATTTCACAATTAGAACCAAAACCATACAACAGCTCTGAATTTTATTGGATCTTCACCTCAAAGAGCCAGAAATTGCTGTGTGGCTCGGAAAACAGAATCCTGAACATCGAATGTGGTTGCTGGTAGAGGACGAAAAAAGAGAGATTTTTATACAAGGGGAAAAGAGACTGATTGTTTAAGAAAACTTTACTTAACATAGAATATTCGATTTTAAAGAGGGTTCTTCTGAGGCAGGAAGCAAAGTTGATTTCAAGCTTTATTGGTTGTTCTTCCTTTTACGCGTGTACACCGCGTTTGGTTTTGGTGGTATTAACTATTAAACAAAAGCAAAACAGGACCCAATTGCCATTACATTAATTTTCATTATTTCGTTTCCTTTTTAGGTTACTTGACTTTCCTCACTTATTTCTTATTATTGATAGTATTTATTTGGGGACGGATTGCTCTAATCCCCAACTGAATGATGACCTTGTCGTTATGAAAATGCAAATTAGATTATAATATGAAGGAGGATTCTCCACTTGTTAGTTTCAACCACATCAACATAAATGAGGAATTACCTATTTATTCCAAATTGATAAAGAAAATGAATTCTAATAGTCAGAGAAAAAAATATTAAATTATATTTTTATTTGTCTTGTTTCGTTCGGTTTGTATTCAAATCATCTTCACCCTGCCTCCAGAAATTAACGCTATTTTAGTTGTAATTGCCGAACGATGTAAATTGAAAACTTGGTAAAAGATCAAATGTTTGAAAAGTTGAAATTTCTTTGTAAATTGAATTTTCTTTGGTTTGAGAGTGTGTTGATATCATTTAAATGTCCTAATTATTAATTAAAAACCATTATTACATCATCGGTAGTTGAGTCTAATAAAATTTTTTTATATAATATAACAAATTAAAATTTGAATGTTCATTAAAAAAATTTATAGTTAGTATTTAATAATATTTTAAATAAAATTACTTTTAACCAAAAAAATGTTTGTAAGAAATAAAAAAAATAATTCTAATCCTTCTCAATCATCAATTCTCAAACTACTCTTCGAAAATTGGAATAGTTTGACTTTTTTTTATAATAATTTTCATTTCTTTTTAAACTCTTTTAACTTTTTTTTTTTAAGAATAAATATTACAAAGATAAAATTATAAATCCCATTTCAATCTTTTATTAAATTTCTAATAAACAAATCATGGGTTAATTTCATGAATCGGGCTTCTCAACAGCTTGAAAGTGTGCCTTGTTTTAGTTAAGATTCTGGTAGATGATGCAATTCAATTTCTGAGATGTTTATACTTTGTAAGTGCAGGTAGCAACCTAGCAGGTGTCTCCACTCTCCGTGGCTAGAGCTGTGATTGTTTTGGCACAACAGACACTCCACACTTAGAAACTCACCTCTCACTAGTTAATCTATCTCTCATCATCATTGACTTGGTCTACAAACAATTTCTCCTCAAGATACCAGCTTTGACAGTAGTTTCTCATACTATGAACAATTGACTCATCACAAAGAGAGCTGTTTTTGACTTGATGAGCCTTCCTCAGGCTGTAATGAATAAAGCTATATAGTGTACATTTTAAGGGAGTAACAAACTGAAATACTATTAGGTAGTGTTCTTGGATTCAGCAACCATAACGAAGATCCTCTCAATCCTCATTAACTAGAATAAGGAAGAGAAACTTCAAGCTAATACACCATTTACAAGGTCAAGCAGCAGCTGCCAAGGATTAAGAGTAATAGTCGCAGATGACCCTGTTTGCTCTAAGGTTCTATGGCAGCCATAAGGTGAAACCAAACTCTCAGTACAGACAGTCACATGCAACCAAGGTTCACCTTCTAGTCCCGCAAGTTTGCTATATCTATCTGCTACAGGATCATAAGCCACCAACCGCTTTCCTCGGACGCTGATTAGCAATGCCCCACTCTTCATGAAATACAAAGGAGAATAATCTAAAGAACTAAAGCTAGGCTCAGGGTCACGAATCTTTGGAATGGTAATGAGTTTTGTCCAAGTTTGGTCATCCTTGGTTGTCCATATATCCATATAGATAAATCTTTGAGAGTGAAACACACACAATGACCCTTTCAGTACTCCAAACCATGCAATATTCCTTCCCAGACCATCCTGTGGCGGTGGAACCACCTTGAACTTCTCCTCAACCAAGTCGAACCGTAGAATGTTGGTTCTGAAGTTCTCCACTGTTAACCAGTAAAGACCACCATTCAGAGTTAGTGATTGCTGACAATATTCGATGAAAATAGGTGGTATTTCCTCACTTGGGAGTTTTCTCCAGGAATTGGAATTTAACGTGAAGACCTCCACTTGTGGGTGATAATCTTTAATCTTGCACTTACAATACCAGAAGGTGCTCTAACTATCTTGTAATCATTCAAAAAGGGATCAAAACCAAGCCCAAGAACTTCCCTAGTTTTCTTGAAATTACTAGGAGTGGGCAATTTCTTATACTCTCTGATCGATGGGTTCCACAAAATAATGCTACCATCGCTGATTATCACGCAAAGCATGCCATCACAATGAACCTTCACACAATAAGTGTTTCCTAAAATCGGGGGAAGATGAAGATCTTGGGGAATTGCAAAACCACACTTAGAATCACCACTAGGCAGTGAAGTGTAGTCCTCAGGGCCTAAAGATAAAAGGGGCTCGATGTAACGGGAGAGAATGATGCGAGTGCTGAGGTGGGGATGAAGTTTGAGAAAATTAAGATGCATCCTAACGAAATACGGGGTAGCGAATAAAGAACGCCAAGATTTGCAAACGCACCTGAAACGAGCGAGGGTTCTGGGAGGAAGCCTTTTGAGAATATCGGTGAGGATGTCTTCGGGAAGATGGAATTGTAGTTCGGAAGAGGTAGAAGCCATAATCGGCGATTGCTTCGCTTGGGTGTCCTGTGGGTTCTGGAATATGAGGTTTGGTTTCGTTAAGTGTTAAGGACGAAGCTGATGATTGATGATGACGAGGAGGCTCTGATTTCGAATTGCTCAGTGTTGGAATGCGTTAAGGACAATGAGTTAATCTTTACTTCTAGTACCGTCAAAACAAAAAATAAAATCTTTCACTTCTTAAAAATTATTTTTTAATTTCATATTCTTAAAATAAAGCCTTTAATTTAGGTTATTAAATTTTTTAATTAAAATAATCCATATTATAAGTATATTTCCCCCACAAGTAATTGAGAGTTCATATAACTATTAATTTATTATTGAAAATTATCTAAGTAATACTTTTTCTCAAAATGTTATTATTTAAATAAAATTTTGAGTAAATTATTATTTTAATTTTTGAAATATATAAATTGTCTTAATTTAATTTTTGAATTATAAAAATATTTTAATTTTTAAAAAATATATTATATCTTAATTTAATCTCTACGTATAAATATTATAAGACTTTTTATGACTCAATTTAAAGTTTTAAAAATTAAATTAAAACATAATATATTTTAAAGAATTAAATTAAATATTTTTATGATTCAGAAATTAAATTGAGACAAATTATATTATTTAAGGACTAAAACAATAATTTATTTTAAAATTTTATCTAAATTTAAATTATTTTGATAATAACTTGATTTTATAAAATTTTTTAATTAATACTATTTTTTTAAAAAATGTTATTTAAACAAATTTCTGTCTTAAGTTAGTTCTGATATCAACTTCAATTTATTAATTAAAAAAATTATTTGAGAGAGACTATTTTGATTAGAAATTTATTTTTGGGGAATAAATTAAAAAATTACAGTTTGAGACCAAATCATTAATTTATTTTATATTTAACAAGAGTTTTTTAATTAAAAAACAGAAATATTACCTTTTAAAAATTTAAAAACAAAGAATTGCTAGTAAAAACTGATGGGAATGAGGCTTTGATGACCATTAATGGGCAAATGCATACGTTTTGCCATTATCTTGTGTCTTATCTTTCAAAATCTTTAGTTTGTTTTAAAATCATGATTCCTTGACCAATATGCTAAATGGTCATTAAGACTTTTCCTTAATACTTCCTTTCTTTTCTGTTTTCTTGTTTATA
This sequence comes from Senna siamea, assembly GCA_031216115.1. Taxonomy (NCBI): domain Eukaryota; kingdom Viridiplantae; phylum Streptophyta; class Magnoliopsida; order Fabales; family Fabaceae; genus Senna; species Senna siamea. The sequence goes on along the minus strand of CM062367.1, from coordinate 9,347,675 downwards.
TGCCATTGGTTAACTGCTCTTTTCCTTCACCTTGAATGGCTTGCCAATACAACTAAAAAAATACAAGCGCACACCTAAAGATAAAACCTCTTCTATTAGTGTTCTCTTTAAGATTGCCCTGTAGAGCAGAAAAAGTGATAAATATCAGGTCCGAAACATGTTCCCAGATAAACTACAAGATAATTTTCATGGACAAGGAACTTTGCCCACCTCACTAAGCTTTTGTGCCAACAGTAGGTTTTCTAGTTTCATCCCTTGAACACCCATCATTCTCTTGGAATACAGAGAAATTTTTAAATAGATTTGATCTACTAAAGATAAATAGATTTGCTGAATAGTATATATACGCTTATGTATTTATTTATAATTAGTTTGATGACCAAATTTGCCTATGAATTTCTCTACAAAGTAAATCACCTTTAACTTAGTTGTTGAATATTCATTTGAAGAATCCCTTACCATTTCCACTCTCCTTTGTTGCTTCCTCATGGAGACACCCCCTTACCTTTCTTCTTCAATGCCCTCCCAAGTACTTATAGAGGCACAGCAAAGAATGGAAGGCGAAGTTTCTTCTGAGAATCCTGACATAACCTGAACTTGAAATAGAATACAGAAGCAGTGGGGGACCCTTACTCCCTTTTGTCCTCCTCTCGATCTTCCCCAAGCCCAAACATGTGATGATCTGCTGCAACTGCTGTCTTCCTTTCCTTTCTTTCCCCGGGCACCTTCACTGCACTTCCAGTAACTGCTATGGCCTCCTCATCAAAGTCATCCCCTGCCTCCTCTGAGTATTCATATCTGCACAACTCCAAAATAAATCAACTTTGCCTAAAAGACGAAATTAGCATGTAATATATGACGAGTATATGACCAAGTACAGTATAACTGAATAGAAAGCAAAAGCCTCCATAATTCTACTCTGGCATGAGAGTTTTCAAGTTAGCATTCCGTACATCTCTCAAAATCAACCTTCATACATCAGATCACTTGTAAGTTATTGTCTCACACTTGATGGATTGGCACACCTTTCCACTAGATAGACATACTAAAATTTAGCTTCTATAGGTTCAGGTAGTAAAGGAGAACCAATTAACAGAAGTCGAACAAAAAAATTACAGATTTCCATTTTTTAGGGAGAATCACTCACTGAGGCCTTGGGAATTCTCGGGAAACATGAGTTGTGCCTAAACCTTAGAACAAAATTTCTTTAGTTCTTTTATACTAGGTTACTTATGTATAATATAATTGCCAGATTTGCATTCTTATCCATTCAAATTTTTTTCAAGAATTCTTATGATGGATTTTCCTTAAATTTTCCTATATCTGGATTTCTACCATATCATAAAATCCACAAGTTACTGGTTAGTGTCCAAAAGTTCAAAAAACAAACAAGATCAAACGTGTTTATAGGATGTACTTTATAGCAGTAAACATCTGAAAGACATGAAAGACTTAGAAATATAGAAAAACATTTTAAAAAAGAATATACTTAAATCTTTTAGGTGAGAGAAATGTTACATTTCATGTTAAAGCTTTCATGCTTTCCTTTGCTGTTCTTTTGTGTGTTTGTGTGAGAGGATTTTTTGTTTTTTCATTTTTTTTCATGAGTGGGAAAGGAAAGGAGAACGATGTTAAATTATACCTGGTTGGATTTTGAGATGGAGCCCAGAGAACACAGATCACTACCAGAAGAAGGTATGCAAGCAAAGTCCAGAAAGCAGGGATGACCCAGGCTCTTCGCCACAGTTCACTTAAAGGGTCAGATGCATTGAAGTACAACTGAAGCAAAAAGAAATCAGAAATTTGAGTCTTAATTACCAAATCTAGGTAACATAAAATACAGAAAAAGATTATGATTTGAGAGCAATATTTTGCTCCTCCCTGTTCAAGAATTTGTCAGAATTGTTTAACTAGTTAGATAGCAAACCAACTTGTTTACTCAATTTTATTTTCCTACCCATTCCTTTTTTTGTTTTTTTGGTCTCTAGGTCTGTCAGTTTTATACTAAAAAAATAATTAGATGAGAGAACTTAACAAGTCTAACTTCCTTTAATGATCACAAATAAGCAATTCAAAACAAAGAACTACCTCATAACCAATCCAAATAACTGAAAGCAACACTGTCACTGCAAGGGAATTGGTAAATTTTCTGTACAGTTCAAGTTTTGCTGTACTTCTCCGAATCTGTGCATATGATAGAAAAATGGACATAATCATTAGTTAAGGGGAATCAAGCCAATCAGACAAACAATGATCTCATGTCAAAGCTCTTAGCATTCTCTAGGTACTGTTCTTGCGTTCTTGTCAATATCATAATAATTTCTAAAACACTCGAAGCCTAAACATTTACCAATCATAACAAAATTTGGATAATTTTGCAGTAAGGTATAACCTACACTACAACTACATAGACCTAAAGCTGCCTAAATAGCAAAAAGGAATGTTTCACGTGTTTGAATGCAATTTACTTGCATGCACACATTGGCACTCACAACTAGGTCCAATATGCGTCTATTCTCAGATTTCTTAGATTGGTACTGAGCTCATTAAATTGTTGCCCTCCTCACAAATCTAACAAGCAATGCAGATAAAGCAAGCAGGGGAAAAGTTACTAAATACAAGGTTACCTGAAGCTTCTCCAGGGTTTTAGATAGCGATGAAAAGATCCAAAGAATAAAGGATGCATCCAATAGAGCAACGGGCAGCACCAGGAAAAGCCTTGTTTTCCCAGAGAAGTCGTTAATATTACCCAGATGTTCAACTAGCTCAAGTGCTTCTGAGGCTACAAAATAAGCGGCACCGAGAAGAAGTACTTTCCTGGTTATACCACCGAGTGTTGGGCGCACAACACCATAGCCCATAGAAACTACTAGAATAAGAAGCCGTGAGACTGTCTTCTTCACAGCAGTGAAGGTTACTGCCCATAGTGTAATTCCCATTGGTCTGGTTCCAGTGGAATTGAAATTTGCATACTCAAAATACCAGAGGGCCATCTCACACATTCCAAGACCAATGACAGCAGTAATGTGGTAATGCAATTGTATTATATCTTTCCAATATTGTACAAACCGAAGAAACCAGAGCAGACCTAGAAGAAGGTAAGCCAAAGACATCAAACCATAAAATGTCATCAGTGGCATCATCTTCCCAGGAAGATAACCATCCGGATTTCTCCAAACAGTTCTTCCACTGATTATAGTACCTTTCAGTTCAGGATCACAGAACATAAAATACAGGAAATACATTCCAGTACTATTTATTTCAATATTTTGAAGAACCATTCTAGTCTCTTCGTTTTTCCCTTCAAAGAATGTCTGTATACGTTTTGGACCATTAGGGTCATCAGGGTTTTCATGGATGATCACCTCTCCCACCTTGCAGGAACCGTCCTTGGCAAGTTCTGGGGTGCAGCATATAGCTTCAGAGTTCAAATAAGCTCCCCCAATCTTCTTCCTGTCTTTTACCTTAACTATTATAGCTTCAACCAAGCCCGTCCTTTGTTGCATATCATTCTTCATTTCAGCAGATTCTTTTGTTCTTCGAAAGGTGATTGATTCAAACCTGATAATAGTCACATGATACAAAGGAAATGAACAATCTAAATGTTCTCATATAGTACATGAAAAATATGAAGGCCCATTTTGATCAATTAAATCTTCCTCAGGGATATTCCCTTGAATAACAAGACTCCAGTAACATTTATTTTGGTTATCGTGTAAACCAAGAAGAAGAGACAGTTTTGGTACAATTTTATTAGACACAGCATTAGTTACAAACTCTTATCAGCATCGTAACGCATCATATCAATTCATTTAGATACAAGATATCTCTGTCATTTTGTGCATTTAGTCAATCAGAAAGACAGAAACTAACATTACCAAAACGAGTCAATTGGCCATCCTGACAAAACAAAACGATTTTTCCATCGTATAGGGCGACAAGAAAATGACGAAACCCCATCGATTTTCCAGGAAACAAACAGATCAAATTTGCCCGTTTGTTCATAAAGCAAATAGGTACGCCCAAAAACGAACAAAAGCTAAAAATGAGTACAGAAAAACTCCTATTTACCTGATGAAAGATTTCCCATTAAGGGACTTATCTTCCGAAGCTTGTGTGTCGTTAATGGGGGAAACTCTAGAAGCATAGAGACCTTCACTTCCACCATGGAAGAAGAAGGAATTCGCACGGTGAATGAATGTTTCGTTTTGATATTCATGAATCGAAGCATCCACATGGGCAATTGAGTAGCAACTCAGATATATAATCACTGAGATGATAACATAATACCCATTTGAGAGCAGATCAGATGAAGAAGAAGGCGTCATCTTCCTTTCTCTCCAGCTTCGTGTGTCTCCTTTCTCTCTCTGACTGATTGATTTTCCTCTCTAATGTAAAAAAACAGTGAAAAAGATTAAGTTCTCGCAAAAGAAATTACCATTAGAAGGAAAGAGGGTCCTGGAAAAATAAATCAAGTTCACGTCACTGAATTTCCGTTTCTGTCGAATGAGAATGAGAATCATATATTATATATAGTTCCTTGATTTTGCAATATTCATGGCACAAAACGTGACCGTCATTGTGTCATAGCTGGACACTAATATAGTTTAGGACAAAAAATATTTTACAAATATTATAAACAATATTTAGATAAATAATGTTACTTGTTTGAGAGCCAATACAAGAAACTAACATAAATTTAATTATTAATAATTTATTTATAAAAATAAATAAGAATAAAACATGACAACCTTTAGATTATGAAATTGAGATGTAAATGTATTGAAAATTCTAAAAAAATATATAATAACATACCTTTTACAATTTTTTACGCATAAATTTAACTTTCTTCTCCTTTATTTTAAAAATTGATATTTTCTAAAGAGATAATAAAAATTTATGATTTTACTTTTTAAAACTAAAATATTCTTACATACATGTATTATTTATGTAATTAAATATTTATTTAACAATAAAATAATAGTTTTTAAAATATATTTTTTACTAAATTATAAACTTTTAAACAACGAACATTACTATTAAGATCATTTTAAATAAAATAAATAAAATTATTTTTTTTTTTTAAAAAAGTATAATTTTAAAAATAGAGAAAATGAGAAAGTATAATAAATGTTGTATTAATAGAATGAAATTTAGATGGATTAAGTTATTCAAATAAGATGAAATTTGAAGATTCTCTGTCAAAAATAACAAAAGAAAAAAACTAAAATGACATTTGATTGTAGATTAAATTTATATGCAAGTTATTATACTTTTGTTATTAAATTTTTTAATTAAAATAAAATATGTAAAAAATTTAAAGGAAAATCAATCACAAAAAAAAATAAATTATATAAACTATACATACATTAATTTTTAATTAAATAACTTAATAATAAAAATATAAAAATAATGTTTAAATTTATTTTCTTTTGGTGTGAGAAACCACAATGCAAAAGCCCAAGGCAAAGGAGACAGGGATTTTCAATTCCAACGTTTGGACGATCCAGTAGCGGGGAATGCAGTTCATGTTTATCCCTAAATTTTTTTGGGCTAAACGACAGCGTAATAAATAAAATATTGTTCTTCATGTTTATAATATATGGAAAAGAAGCAGCCATGGATAAACACCTTTTTATATTAATGCTAGTAAATTCCAAAAAGTTTTCCCAGTTTTATTTCAATATTTTGATTGTATTTGAAACCACCTGCGCACATTGCAAATTTGATTTTATTCCAAATAGTCAGAATATATTTTTTGTATTCATACATGAAATAGAGGGTTTTGATTTCAATTTTTTTTTATCTAAAAAATAACAATTTATTCCTTAATTGATTAATCTTATGGTAATATCTCCTCCACCATTAAAATTATTATTATCTTTACTTTTAAGTTTTTATATGAATTTTCACGTCATAATTATGAAATAATTTTAAAAATATGTTTATTCTTAATTTTATATATCTATTCCTTAATTTAGAATATCTCATTTTGAAGGATAGAATTATAAATTTTGAAAGATGCGTATAAAAAATAAATTTAATAACTAAAATATAAAAGGTATATATGTCGAATAATAAATTATATATTTATTCTAAAATTTTTTAAAAACAGAAATGTTCAACAAATTCTACACTATTAATTAAAAGAATCTAATCGTTCTTTTTATTTTGTATATATAAATCACCGCAACTTACTAAGTTAGAATAGCTGTATTTTTAAAAATATTTGATAATTATGTGTAACTCGTACTGAGCACTTAAAAACTAGATATGAAAATAATTTTGATTATTGTTAGTAGTGAGGATAAATTTCTATCTTCTTAAAATTATAAAAATATTACAATTGAAAACAAAAACATTTAGTCCAAGTATGTGTAATTTCCCTTAAAATTAATTAGTCACAAATTCAACTGTTAACCAAAAAGAATCACCATGAGTTCATTTAAAAGCATTGATTACTAATAAAGCAATAATATTAAATTGCTAATTAACCCTCTTTTAATTAAAAGGGATGATCAATCAGAGATCTATTCTTAGTCAGGGGGAGTTGGTACCAGTCACTTCTAACAAAAAGAAATGAGAACGATAGAAAATTAAGAATTTAAAAACAAGAAGAGAAAAGGTTTATAGATTAATCATAACTAAATTACTCTTGAACTGAGAGCTTTTTCTTACCAACTCGTTTGTGCAATTACTTCAATATATATAGGGTTACTATATAAGAACAGCTTCAACTTTTGAAACTCAATTTTCATTGGTTCATTCCTTTTATTTTCTTAAATTTAAAATTTATTTATTTTAAGTGAGGCGAGCGAAAGTCGACTTCTCTTTATATTTTTTTTCTTGTAAATAAATATATGAATTGATATATACACAAAATATTAGGCTCTTTAGTTAATTAAATTCAGTTCAAGGATTTACATAACTAAATGAACTTTCTGTCTTATTCTTCTTTTTCTTACAAAAAAAAAAAAAGAAGTATGGTTTAACATTACCCAAAAAAGGAAAGATATATTGAATGAATTTAAAATGATATAAAAATTATTTTCATTTGGTTAATTACTTATAAATAAGGCCAAAATAAAAATAACTTAGTTTAGGTTATGTCCAGATAATTTATTTAACTATAAAAATTAATTTAAAATTCTCTTAAAATTTGTAATTTATACAAAAAAAAAACTCAATTTATTAATTTTTTTATTTAAAACTATAATAAAGGATAAAAATATTAAATTATTTAAGAGATTTTATATACAAAATTTAAAGTTTATAAGAATTTTTTAGCTTAATACCTAAAATTTATAGATTTTTGTATAAAATTTTAAAAAAATTTATACATTTATATGACTTGATTTTATTAATGTATAATTGTTTCATTAGAATTTAAAAAAAATGTTAATGAAAAGAGTTTAAATTGTAAAATTTGAAAATATTTTAAATTAATTTTTATAATTCAGGCGGGTCGAGCACAAAGGGTTAACCACTGATTAGTTATTTCAAACTTTTTTTTAAAGAATTTAACGTTTTTAATTTTTTTTTTTATATTTTTAAAGAAGAGAGAAAGAAAGAAAGAAATTCGGTGCGAAAACCGAAATAAATATGTGGACTGAGATAGTCATATATTGACTTCTAGAACAAAACGGAAGCTTATTGGTGGAGGTCCGTCGCAGGAGACAGTCAATTAAACGAATGTTAAGCATTTACGTCCTTTACAGTTAGTGAAACAGTATATGTGGACCACTTTTATTTATAATATTAATAAACAAAAATCCAATCATAAACCTGAGAAGAAGTAAAAGTCTAGCCAATGTTTGAAATCAGAAAAGACAATAACTCAACAAGTCTTGCTAGTGTGTTCAGACTATATAAACACATTATAATTAAAGCTTTTTATTTAGTGTCACTACATGTCGTTATAAATCTACGTCCAAAATCCATGACGAAAGTTCTATAGTCAAATACTATTCAAACGGTCTGAAAAGGAAAATAATTAAACGAATATAAATTATTACATTACACAGTTTTTGTGTTAATAATTTTTTCTATTCTTATATATGAGATTTGGTAAGCACGTACGTGAGGACCAAAGAATTTTGACCTCCAATAGTCGTTGAATGGATTTCGTATTTACTTATTAGTGAATTCATGTTTTTGATGATTTTCCCAGAACGTGGGGTTAAATTAATCGGTTCAATCACGCTCAAATTTTGTAGCTTACGTATGTGTTTAATTGGTCATAGCTTCAACGCAAAGAAAATTCATCAAAAAGAAAAAGCAAGAGGGAGTCCAAAATTAAAAGAAAAATCAATGGAGCCAGAGGTATTCCTCTAGACCCAAACAAAAACAAAGAAATTAAAATGAAAAATATAAATATAATTTAATCTTTCAAATTTTAATTTATTATTAATTTAATCTTTTTATTTAAATATCGTATAAATAAATAAGAATTATAATAATTTAGACGTTATATACTGATTAAATAATATTAAAAATTAGTTATAATTTAATTTTGTATTTTTTATTTTTAATTGATCAAAATATTATATTTCATGACTAATATTAAATTTTATTCAATTACTTAACGTTTTTAATTGAAAAAAAAATATCATAATTAATTTTTAATATTATTTAATTAACATGAAATATTTAATTTATTAAAATTATTATTAATTTAAATAATATTAAAATAAAATAATTAAATTAAATTATGAGATATTAAATTAAAAAAATTATTTCTTTATAAATATATATACTTTTAAGATTCCGAGTAGCGCTAACTTAGACCGTGACTGGGTCTTCTTTTCCACGTTATTCCCAATTCTACCTTTTTTCTTTTGTACCGTGTAGAAGGAAACATTTATGCTTTTCTCTCCCAAATACAGGACAAATTAAATCACAGGTATATAAATATAGAAGCTTACAAGAAACTTAATTACCACATTAATTCAATTCCTTCATATATTTTTCTCTTACGGGAAGGGGATGAGAAGCTACCTAAACCATAAACGAACGCCACTCTGCACAAAATTTTAGTTATAGTATAGTAATTAAGCATGGATGACGGCATTGGTGGTTTGATTCAGAGGGCTTGTGAGTTAGCTAGAAACCTTGAATCAAGTTACGAAACCAACCAAGGGGACGACGTCGTGCTGAGGTGTATTGATGAGATAATGGAGACACTTAACGGTGCGAGACAGAGGTTGATGACAGTAATGGCATCTCATCGTGACGAACCTTTGAAGCAGGAAATGGGAACGCAACAACAGTCTCATCAGATGCAAGAATTGGTAAGCAGGACGTACCAGTTGATTCAAATGCAGCAGGAGCAACTTCGAGCTGCGAGGAATACGACGCCGTCTAGGGGATCGGAAAGAGAAGGCGAATCATCCCTTCCGCGACGACGAAGAAGGTAATTTCGAATTATTTATGTTATAATATCTGATATTTTGTAATTATTAATCTCACAAAATATATATTATATATTATATAATATAAAAATAAAATAAAATATATTATATAAAAAAATAATAAAATATTAGAATGTGTATGCTAACCATCTGATTATTTTTTTATTATTAATTCATTAGTCATTACCGCCTTTTCTTGGAAGATTCTAATGAACTAATTGATTGGTGTATATATATGAAAGCAAGAAAATAACAATAACAAGTGTGGCAATGCTTTTGAAAAGTAATGTTTGCTCAAAAAGACAAATTAGAAGTAGCTAGCGACCAAAGAATTTTCCAAGTTCTTTCTTAGTAATTGCTAATTAGCTTTCACTTAATATAGTTTATACATTAAATTGTATGATGTTGCTGATAATTAACAAGCACTAAAACAAGCTTATATATATATACAAAATATGTGATTTTGAAGCTTGTTGTGTTGATGGATGGAATTAAATAGCAGGAATGATGATGCAGAGAAGAGGACAGAAATCGTTCCAGCACCTCAGTTTGGGAACCCAGAGATGCCACCAGAGGATGGCTACACATGGAGAAAATATGGACAGAAAGAGATACTTGGCTCCAATTACCCAAGGTGATCATCATTAATTATTTATTAATTACTATAAGATTGTCATGTGACCGGTTGGTCACAGCTTCAAATCTTGAAAATAATTTTTTATGTATATCTAACTCTCAAACATTATTTAATAAAAACTTTATGTATTCAGTCATCCTTTTTAATTATTCATTAATTACTACATATATATATATATAAAACCAATTCAAAACATATATATCCATGCATGCTTGAGTGGTTAAAATATATACATACAATTTGACACATTCAATTCAATAACTCGTTATAATCAGTGTGGTTGCGCCCCAGAACTTGACTTGTTCATAACTAGTTGACTCGGTTCTGGGTTCTGTCATAAGATATTATTATTCGTCCCTTAATAGTTACCACATTTGAAATTCTGTAATTAATGAATATTGATTTTCAGGGCTTACTACAGGTGCACCCACCAAAAACTATACGAGTGCCCAGCTAAGAAGCAAGTGCAGCGTCTTGATAACAACCCTAATATATTTGCAATAACATACAGAGGTGACCACACGTGCCACATGTCATCCACTGCTCCATCATCATTGGTCCCACCTCAACTTCTACCCTTAGATCTCTCTCACCACAATATCGCTCCTCACACGATTGCTGCAGCTGCTGCTACTTCCACTTCCTCCCTCTTGTCTCCATCTTCTACTTCTACTTCTACTTCTGTCTCCCGCTGGCTCTCCTCCGTGCATCTCAGCCTCATCCATGGTGCTGGTAGCGCTCCGGATGGCGCCGGGCCCTCCACCTCGAGGTTTGATGGGGCCGATTCGGTGGCGGATATGGCGGATACCATGTTTAATTCAGGATCTAGCAGTGGTAATAGTATGGAGTCTCTCTTCCCTCCTGCTGAGGGTACGTATAACCGGGAAACAGGTGAGAAGAAAAGCTGAAGAAATTTATTGAATTTTGGCAGAACAAGGGAAAAATTTTGCCAATTTCTTTTTTATTAAAAAAAATTTGGTGATTTCTTTGCTTGGAGCATGCTAATTTGTAATAGGTATTCCTGAAGTTTAATTTACACTAATTAGTGAGATGATAGGTTTGATCTGAGGTTTTTTTTTCCTTCGCTCTTGCTTTTTCGGCAATGTAATATATTTTGCAATTAAATTTTTAGAATAAATACTGTTTTTTGCCTGTTCAGTTTGATTATATATAGTATAAATTTTGATTCATATAATAGATATGGGAATGTTTAACTAAATCTTTTGATGATTTTTGGGGAACATATTCATATAGCTTAATTAATTATTTCGCGTGTGATGAATGTTATACATATATTGATGAGGATGTTGCTTTGCTGGTCCAAAAAATGCATTTCCTGGAATTCGGATCCACCAAAGTAAGCTCAACTTTGGAGAGAGAAGACAATAAAAGTACTGTAATTTTTCATTATTAATTTTATTAACTGCTTAGCAAAATATATAATATAGCATCTGCAAAGATATATATATATATATATATATATATATATGTCTTAATCTTGGATCTTTTTTATTGCAAGTCTGTCGTCTTCAGTTGGGTCCGCTGCTTGTCGAAATATTCTTGTGGCCAACTTTATGGATGAAGATAACGCTACAGACATAAAATATTAGCACATTATAAGATACGCCTTCTTTTTAGTGGTAAATAAAACAAGTATGATTGTACGACCTAGATATGTACAATGCATTTAAAGAAAAGTATAATTATATATATATATATGTGTGTGTGTTTGTACGTTCCAATGTCTATAGATTTTTTGCTCTTTATCTTATAAAATATATATTATATAATAAAAAATATAAATTAATTAAAATATTGAGAGGATAAAGAGAAAATAAAGATAATAAGAAGTTGAAAGAGAATAATAGAAAAGTAAATAAATTTTTATTATTTAATTTATTATTTTAAAATTTAATAATTATTATTTTATAATATATTTTAAAATTTAAAACCATGTATTTTTGCTCATACTAAACATGTAGTGTGTGTGTATATATATATATATATATATATATATATCGAACTGTTTTGAATTCTGACTAATTTAATTTGAATTGATTGATATTTAGTAATGAGATAGAGTTTTCTTAATAAAAATTTTTTCATACAAAAGATTTGAATTTGAAATCTTACTTAAAAGAAATGAAGTATTTATTACTCTAACTAACTACTTTTTGTTAATCTTAATATTTTATTTATGTACATTTCAAACCTAAATAACTCAAATTATCTATATTATAATACATTTAAGATCTTTTATTCATTAATCTCACAAAATATATATTATATATAAAATATAAAATAAATTATGTGATGTGAAAAATAAAAAGAGAAAAAGTAAATATAGTAGTCAATTAGGAGATAATAATAAATAGTTGAATAAATTATCATTATAGCATTCCCTTTTGTGCATACTAAGTATATAATAATATATATGATTGTTGCATATATACTAAAATGTGATATATAACTCAACCAAATTTTTTGAGCTAGTTATATTTTTTTCTGGCTATACACACACACACACACACGAGGACACATATGGGGTAGGATTCAAATATATGTTGTATAGGGTAAAGCATATATACAGTCTATATCATCCTTCAGGGTAAAGCATATATAGCTTCAATCTACGTCTTTAACTTGATACAAAGCTTTGATGAACATATATTAAACAGATCCAATCTCAAAATCTAGATAGATGACATCTAGTATATATATAGATTATACATATATAGAGGGCAAACATATATATAACTAAGCAACCCAGAAAAATATTCTTCTAGAGAAATCCTTAGAGATATGTCGTTGCAAGTGATCGTATAATTGTGCCATATATCGCTTTTACGTGTTGAAGAGGAAGTCGCGACTTGTGACTACACATAAAGAAATTAAAATATCACAGCTAAATATTCTGAGAAATATCCATTTTGTTACTTAGCTAGAGTTTCTTGGTCTTATTATCTCATTTTTCTTTCAAATCATATAAAAGTATTTGATTTAACTTCTCAAGTTTTTTAATTATATTTAAAATCAAAATTTTAAAAAATTAACATACATTTAGACACATGTTAAGCTCATATATTAATTACATTTTTATATATACTTTGGTGTGCTTGGGCACCATACTTTGTTGGGCAACTTTCCTTGCCTCATACCTGCGCCAATTGATTTTGGCCTTTTTCTTTGAATTAGACTGTTCAGTATATGTCGCTATAGAATCAAAGGTTTCAATATCTCGTGCTTTTACATACATACGTACATATATATATACACACACACACACACACACACACATGTGTATGGCTTATTGTATCTATAATTGCAAAGGGGCTTTAATAAAAGAAGCGTGCTATTATTGATAAGCATAAAACTCACGAAGAAGTTGGGTTAACTATTTTTACTAATTAATCTAATAACTCTTTGCAAGTGGGAATAATAATCATTAATGAACATAGGCATGCATTATTTGTGAAAGCGGGGAATGGAGAATTTAATTTGCTTGTTTGAGAAAGTTTTTGAAAGAGAGAAGACAATTTTTTTTCAAAAACTCTTATTTTAAAATTTTGAGGTGTTTAGAATAGTTTTAAAAGTATTTTTGAATAATAGTAAAAGTAATTTTTTAACGTTGAAACAAAAATTATAAATTGGAGCTTCTATCTTTAGCTAAAAGTAAAAGTTGAAAATTAAATATTAGCAAAAGTATATTTTATATCTCTAAATTTTGTATTAATTTTTAATTTTATCTTCAAAGTTTTGTTAAAGTTATTTTTTTAAAATTTTTAAATTACAATTAATTTTATCTCATAACTTAATGTCATTTAAATTATTAGTAAAAAATTGTGATATAATATTACGTTTAAAAAAAATATAAAACTACTAATGAAACCATTCAAATCATATTCAAAGTATTATTTGAAGTCTTCACATTGAAAAAATTAATCTTCATATTAGATAATGACTGAGTAAAAGTAAAAATATTGTAATTTAATAATATATGTTATTATTTAATATTTAAATATTGTCAAAATCTTTTTTATATTTTTAAAATTTATTATAAAATGTCACATCACTATTTGTCATTAGTAATTTAGATGATATTAAGTTGAAAGATAAAATCGATTGTAATTTATAATTTTAGAGATAAAATTAAAAATTAATATAAAATTTAAAGATATAAAATATACTTTTGTCTTAAATATTTTAAGAGAAAATTGTTCTTATTAAAATTTCATATTTAACCCTTTATTTATACGTACCTATATCATTTTTTGTGATTATATTATGATTGTTTAATATTTTATTTAATTAATAAAAATAAATAACAATAATAAATATTTATAACTATTTATCTATTTAAATAACAATAAAAAACTAAAATATAAACATGGCTTTTTTGATAATATTTAACAATAAAAAAGAACTATTTTATACAAATTTGTTACACACAAACCACTTCAAAAATCAAACAGTCTCACGGTACAGTAATACAGGAAATGCACGCGTCTGGATTTCCTGCTGGGCGCTGCTGGGCGTTTTAGCAGTAGTTTTTTCCGTTGCTAAAATTTTTTGCAACAAATATTATTAACAAATATTATTGTCACTATAACTTTCGTTAAATTAATTATTTAAACAAAAATTATAGCAGCAATAATATTCATTGCAATAATATTAAAACACACTTTAGCGACGGATAAAATTGCCCCTAAAAAGTCCAGCAGGGAGCGCCCAGCAAGGGATCCAAAAGCGAAATGCACTAGGAAAATTCAAGCACAAAATATTATATATAAATCAACTATTTTGCGCACAAGCTAGCTAGCTGGGGAGCTAAAGCAACTAGATTTGAATTTCATGGAAGTGGAAATCAGAGCCAAAATGAAGAGAATCCACCCCAAAATCCAAAGAGCCAGAACATGAAAACGATAGCTCAATATCTTTCAAATCCAACCACAAACTGGGGTCGTCGTCGTTCAAGTTGCTTGTAACAGTAACATCGCTGGGTGTGTGTGTGCCTGCTAGTACTACCTCGTTTGCAGGATGGATGGAATTATTCGCAATAACTGATTCTGAATGTGTAGTACTGACCATTTGGGGAGCCTTGAGTTTGAGGATGTTCTTGTTGCATGTGTGGTACCCTATGTACGTGGTTTGGTAATTTTCAGGATTCTCTTGTGTTTTCTGTACCTGTTTCATCACCTTGCACCCTTGATCATACTTGTGACTGCACCTGAAGTAACACCTGCAATATATAAGTCAAATTAACTAATTTTTCAAAACATAAATCATATATAATATTTTTCAAGAGCACAATTTAGATAGACGACTTGAGAGAAATTAACATGAACACGTACTTCAAATCATATATATATATATAGAGAGAGAGAGAGAGAGAGAAAGACGAAAAAACGAAAAGGAAAATAATAATGATTACCTGGGGAACTTGAGATTAAGGATTTGCTTCTGACCGTACTTTCTCCATGCATGATTATCATCCTTAGTGCTTGAGACTATGGTCCATGTCTGTGCAATATTCTTCCTGCAAAAAAACAAAACACATAGGATTTCTCCTTTTATATATAGATTAGATCCCATCCGATGGCCCATATATATATATATGCATGACTCTTTCCATGGACATAAAACTATACCTAATTTAAGCAGATTCAGAATTAAAAAAAAAAAAAAACTCAACTTCATGTGTATAGATTTTTTTTAACCCCCAAAATAAAATGAACAACATGACCGTACACATCATCCCTATTCATAGTATTCTCCAACAAAACAGACACTGACGACTGAGGACTGAGGAAGTGAAGTAATAACTCAGAGCAAAACACAGATCTCTCAACCTCTCCGACAAACTATGAGTGATGGGTGATGACCTTCTTTTGTAGCAACCTCTCCGATCCTTGGTGACCGGAGACAATCTCTTCCCACTCTCGCCGGAATGCTGAGGCGGCGACCCATTCTCACCGGGAACCACGCCATCGGAGGAAGTGAGAAGAGAAAGAGTGCGGGAGAACGACCTACAAATGTTGTCCAAAAGCTCGTGGGCCGAGAGGGGCCCACGGAGCGCCAAAGGCCCGTGATTCTGAAGCAGAAGCTTGAGCTGGGAAGCATATTGATGACCCTGAACAAGCTCTCTCACCATCATCTTCTTCCTCATGGGAAACACAGTACTATCCATTATATGGGAATGTGGAAAACGGCGTAGTAATAAGAGTAGTAGGAGGAGGAGGAGCTTGAGGATATACGGATCTGTTAGATTAATTTGTTTTCTATTTGTGTTTGGCGTATTTTGTTGGAAAGGGTTTTGGTTTGAACTTTGAATGGTGGGACGCGAGAAAAGGAAGATAGGGATTAGGGATTAAGCTTCCGGGAAGGAAAGAGAAAAGAGGGGGAGAGAGAGAGAGAGGTGATGTGAATCAGTAAATGTGATGAAACCCCACAATGTAAATTTCCATCCTCCATAACGATATATGCATACAATTCTACACAACGATATATGCATACAATTCTACACAACATATATGCATACAATTCTACATATGACGACTTGCTCTTGACCGAAGAGTGATGTTGATGTTCCCTGTTAAGATAAGAATTGCGTCTGATTCTCTGCTCAGAGTTCTGATATTCTATATACATGAACCTAAATACATCATAAATTTTAATTGTAATTAAATAATTTATTATTTTTGTATATATTTATTATTTTTTGATAGTTTTTATTCTTTTAAAATATGATTAATATATATGATATTAAAATTTCTTTTGATTAAATGAAATTTTTAGAGTTAAAAAATTATTATTTTTTTTACAAATTTTAAATTATTAAATATCCTATGAATTAATTAGTAAAACTCTTAATTTAAAATGTACGAATTAATGTGACAATAATTTCAATATTGTCTTATGCTACAATATATTTATATAGTTATTTCTGGGTAAAACTATTTGTTTTTAATAATAAAATAATATTTCATCATATTTATGCATTTATATAATAATAAAAAGTTCATATCTAGAATTGTACTCGGAAAATCGATTTGTAAATTGAAATTAACGTTTAATATTTTTGATATAATGCACTTAGCTTACTATAGAGAGGTTGATTTTATTATGTGAAAGCAACGATAAAAAAGTGTTGGAGGGAGGATTTGAATGGATAGGTTATATCGTGCCAAAATTGTCCAATTAACAAGACGTGCTTGTAAAAATTAAATGAAATTAAAAATGTTTGAATATTTTTTTTCGAAATTCTTTATTTGATTATTTGAAACTCAAAATTATGAATTTTGAAATTATGAAGATTAACTTAATGATTATTTTAGTTTTGTTTGAACTTTTTGCTGCCTAAATTATATTCTAACAAGAGGAATTACACATGAACTTCATTAATGGTATATATAAATTAATAATATTAATTTGATCAGGAAAAAAAATTATATCAATTACCAATAGTAGGGATGATAACGGGACAAAGTTTGCAGCTATTTTTATCCTCTGTCCATTCTTATTCTTCACATTGGAGAAAAAATATTTTTCATTTTCATTTCTCACGTGCCACAACGATTCGTGGGATGTTGGGGTCTTCATGGACTTAAAGTAACAATAATTTTATCAAAATAATAATATAAATTTTTTATAAAAAATATATAAAAAAGATAGTAATAAAAAATACTCAATTCTATCAAGATAATAAAAAAATAATTATAATTTTAAAATTTTAAAATAAAATAAAGAGTCATAAAATATGACTTCTAAGAATTTTACTATTTTTTAAATTTACTTTTTTAAAATATTTTAATTAACAAATAATAAAAAGAAAAGTTACAAAAAAATGATATTTAAATAAATATATATAAATTTAAAAATATATATTTAAAATTTTAGGGAATAGGATTCTGCAAAGTAGGAGGCATGATCCTATCCCCATCCTCAAACTTCTTTTGAAAAAATGTTGCCCCTATCTTCATCTATGTGAAAACAAAACTGTTATGTTCAAGTTTTGAAATGAGACAATTCAACTGTTATTTCACATGTTTACATATATATCACTTTTGATCTATTTGTTTTACTTAAAATAATTAAATTGTGTTTACTTATAAATCCCCTGAGAAAAATTAACTTTAAGACATTTGTGCAAAAAGGTTAGTTAGGCCTTGATGTGAGATTAATTAACCATCAAAAGTTTAAGAAACTACTCAAGTTTTGAGACTCTTTTGCTTTACAAAGCTAATATTTTGAAATTTACTATCACTTTAGTATGTCTAATTTGAACCCTTGGAGGAGGGGAAAGAGGGAGGGAATGAAAGGAAAGAAATTAACGAAAATAAAAAGAAAGGGAAGGAAATGTTAAATGGTATTTTCTCTTCTTTTTATTTGAATTTTTTAAAATTTTTTAATTTAAAATAATTAAACATAATATCTGTTTAAGAGGAGAATTTTGGAAAAAAATAAAAAAAAAGTGAATAAAATGTATTAACCTTTATCTTATTTATTTTTTAAAATTTTAGAGAAAAAATTAAAAGATTTTATGTAGATCATTTCAAACATTCTTTTGTTAATTTTAATTAACTTAAATTAATAAAATTTAAAAAATTTAAATAAAGGGAAGATAAATTATTACTTAATTTTTTTCTTTTTTCTTTCAATTTCTTCCCTTCTCCTTCCATTCTTATTTTTAAACATACCCTAAGAAATATAAGTGTACAGCATAATTAATTATTTTTTAAATATAATAAAAATTAAGACTAAATTTAGATGCACTTCTTTATAAACTTAGATACACATTTTATAAATTTTATGATCAAAATTTTAATTAAAATAAAACATGTGAAAAGGTTAATAAAAAAATTAGTGAATGAATCTGGTTAAGATTGTATGAATTATAATTTGATGGAATTCATCAAATGCGAAAATGAATGCTTAAAAATGTTTATTTCACACGTATCACTCTCAAAATCAAATGTGAAAATAAATGGTTAAGTCCAAACTCAGTCCTTACCTCTTAATCTATCACTTATCAATAATCCAGTTAATTTAATTGAATCACCTTTCAATTTAATGTCCACATATTGATGTGTTAATCCATCATCATTCTCTTGTTCTAGTTCAATTATTGTGAACATATACATCCTCATTGAGTAAGAAAGGTACACCTTGTGCTTTTGAAATATCATGAAAAGAACGAAGATAGATGCTGTTCTTGAATTTTCGCATTTCTGGAAAAGTTACAGTTTGTGAACGGACTTCAGAGAGTTGACTGGTGTAGAAGACTGTGATAGAGACAAGCTTAGCCACGGCCCACGTGGTGAGCAATTACTGAACGACAAAATCCTTGAATGATGTAGGGGCTAAGGACAAAATATTTTAATTTAGTTTTTAAAAAATTAATTTTTAATTAATTTAATATTTTATTTAATATAATAAATAAAAAATTAATTAAAAATAATATTAATTAATACTAATTGTCTGTTACATAATAAATTAGATATTATTTAATAATAACAAAAATAAAATATATCATATTTATAAATTAAATATTTTTAAAATATACAATTTGTATTTTTTATGTGTAATTTATTAATTTAATGCATTTTATTTTACAAATTACATATTATTCAAAAAATATTGTTTATATTTTTTAATTGACTAAAATTTAATTCAACATTTAATAGTTATTTAGTTTCTATTAATACTATTTTTAATTAAATTTTTATTCATTCTATTAATTAAAAATTAATTTAATTAAAAATTAATTTTTTAAATAATTAAATTAAGATATTTTATTTTTAAAAAATTAAATTAAAAAATATATTTTAAAAAATTAAATTATTAATTTATTTAATTTGTAATTTGTGTTGTAGTTGTTATTTCTTCTTTCACATTTCACGGATATTTTTTTTTTGGGACTTCAATTTCACCAAACAAAATTGGCCCAATTTAATCAAGCGGGTCCAGTTCAATATGAACCCATTGTCTAACTCGGAAACAAAATAGTCCACACAAAAATTGCCACGTGGTCAAGCCCGAATCTAGATACGAGGGTATAACTGTAATGTTAACGTCTCCCGATTTCATTCTTCAGTGCTCCTCCGTCTTAACGCTGCCATATGCAAACACGGCCGATTCATGCTTAGAAGCAGGACACATCCATTGCTCACCTTCAGGATGTTATCATCATCCTCATCACCATCGTCTTCCGCTCCATGTGAAAGTAGATTACCTTCAATTTTCAGATCCTCTTCTCCAAATTCCAAAATCGCTCTCTCTCATCTTCCTTCTCCTTTGTTCTCCAACTCTGGAAATAGCCCTCAAAGAATGATGCTTTCAAGATGCTGTTCTGGGGTTAGCAGCCCCATTCCCATATCCGGAAAACCCGATATGAAAGGCCCAGAACCCGAATCCGATGACCCTCAGAGTCTCGTGGTGGTCTCCTTCTACAAGTTCGCGGATTTTCCTGACCATGCACATATGAGGAAACCCTTGAAGGGACTATGTGAAGAACTGGTACTTCTTCTTTTCAAGCTTATAAAGCTTATGAACCATTGTACTTTCTTTACAATTGAAGTTCAGGGTTCCATTTCTTCTTTTTCTTCTCCGGCTGTAGACTGATATTGATTTGGTTTTATTTTATCTCGAGTAAATTTATTGGACACAAAATTAAAAATATACTCAATATGCTGTTTATTCATGTGATCGGAATCAATATCCGGATAATGTTGTTTATAGTTATAAGTTTTGTCGATAAACATTTTGAATCCGGAGTTTTGATTGCTGAAACCGCATTGCTTCTGACACTCCCTATTCACATTTTCATTTGAAAAGGACATTTGTCGCAAATTATGAATTAGAAAATATGACCATGCAGTAGTATACAAGTGGTTAGAACTGTGGCATTCTTGATGTTAGAATTTAACTCTTGCTGGCTGACACTATTTATTACAAAGACCACAATATTTCTAAGATATATTCATTTAGTCTAAAGTTTAATATAGAGATTTATGGTTGCTAAAATTATGAGTATGTTTTTTTTTCCTTTCTTCATAGATTATATGGATAGTATATTGAGATTTTCATTAGTCTGCCTATAATTCGTGCCTTACCAACCTGATCCTATTCAGCGTGTTTCAGGTGGTATTATTCTAGCGCCTGAAGGAATCAATGGCAGCATATGTGGCATTCGGGAGTCAGTGGAGAAAGTTCTTGCATTTATACAAAGTGATAACCGTCTAAAGGGACTAAGACAAGTGGAATCACCTGTAAGTCCTGAGGAGGAAGCTATTCATCACGGACATAGTGCCAGTTCTCCTCTTGCTGCAGGAGAAGATGCACCCTTTCGATGGGATCATGTGAGGGTTAAGTTGAAGAAAGAGGTAAGCATTCACAATGCCAAAAGAATGGACAGCTTCCTAAAATATGGATATACAAAGGATCTAACTACGTAGAACTTTGGATATCTTAATCTTACCATTTCTATCTGCTTTGGTCTTTATGCTTTTTGTTTTGTTTTTCTTCATTTGGTGCTGGCAGATTGTTACACTTGGGATGCCTACTGTATCACCTATCGAAAGAGTTGGAAAATATGTTTGCCCAAGAGATTGGAATGCTTTGATTAGTGATCCAGATACAGTGAGAATCTTACTTTGTATTATTATTTTTCTCCAGTCCTTAGGCTGTCCTTTACATGACATTAGAAACTCAGGAGCTTATTATATCAAATATTATGGATTCTTGAATACACGGAATATTAAGTTAGTTACTTATTGTCTATTCATTCTGATCTTTTTGACTGCCACTGGTGAAGAATAATGTATTAAATAAACACAGTCATTTTTCTTTTTCAAATGTTAAATTATTCTTCTGTTCATGAAGTATGGAAGTTTTTCTATCAAAAAAGGAGAGGAGTTCTTGTCATCTTCATCAATATTTGTGTGTTAAAACTGTTAGCAACTCTGGATGAATGAAGTTGTCTTTGTCTTTTTCTTCTTTGGTTGTTAGGTGCTTTAGTTTGTTTGCTTTCTGAATTCATGGCTCAAGTTTCCTTTTTGATGTTTTTTCTTATGAATGTTATTTCTCAAGGAGAGAAAAAAAGTTATCCTGAGAATTTATAGAAGGTTTTCTTTCACCTAGTTTTTCATATGTTTGCTTACACTGCTATATATTGGTTGCAAATTGTATGTCCAGTGTGGTTGAATAAAAATTAAGATAATTTACTTTATATGAACATGATGGGGGAACTAAAATAGCTAATATCACATAGAGCAATATAGCATGATGGGAAGAGCGCAGCATGTTCTAGTGCTACTGTATTTACTAGAAATGCAAACTTTTGGGCATGTTTGAATATTGTTTTGTTTTTTCTTTCTTTAGAACTATTTTATAAAATTGGTTATGAGAATTTATGTTAGTATAGTTTTTATGTATTTATATATATGTCAGTAATAAAAAGACATGTTTTCTATGTTTTCTTTATTTTAAAAAACTGGAGTTCAGAATATCTTTTAATTTTTCTGTGTTTTCTGCTCTCAAAAGACATATTCTATTTTTAAAAACAGTTTTTAAAAACTGCGATCAAACAGACTTTATCTCCTTTCACATTTCAAATTTTAGGTGGTGATTGATGTGCGGAACGACTATGAGACCAGAATAGGAAAGTTTAAAGGAGCAGTTGATCCTTGTACAACATCATTCCGTGAATTCCCATCTTGGGTGGATGATCATTTCCAACTTATTGGAACTGATCGCAAGCTTCCAACAGTTGAGGAGAACAATTCAGGTGAAAGTGATGAAAAAGAAACGGAGAATCCAGAGCAACATATGCCACGTGTTGCAATGTATTGCACTGGAGGTATAAGATGTGAGAAAGCTACCAGTCTACTCCTCAGCAAAGGTTTCAAAGAGGTGATTCTCCCCATATTGTTGGAACTTTGAAGACTTGTTTATTGTACATCTATGCTTAAAATAAATTGCCATATCTTTTTCCTATGGGTTGACATGTCTTACAAACTGTGTCCATAAAAATCTGTTATTTAACAATACTTTTTCTCAAATTCTGGGACCATTTTAGATCATTTTGACTTGCTTGATGTGTTTGTGTCCTTTGGAGTGTACTTTTTAAATACATAAACATTTCTAAAAGAAAGGTAAGTGTCTCTTTCCATTTTAGTGCTTCTGATCCGTTCTTTGTTCTTTATACCATAACAATCTTTCCATGTTGTATAAGATCAAAATATCCACCTTCTTCCGAACATATGCAGAAATATTTATGTTGATTAATATATTATTTTTCTAAAACATTGTTTGGTTGTCTTACACTCATACTATATAAGTATATCATATTTCTGTTTTGAAATTTCCTAGGTTTATCACTTGGAAGGTGGAATTCTGAAATATCTTGAGGAAGTTCCAAAAACAGAAAGCCTGTGGCAGGGTGAGTGCTTTGTGTTCGACAAGCGAGTCTCTGTGGACCATGGTTTGGTGCAAGGAAATTTCAAGCTTTGCTATGGTTGTAAGCAACCAATGAGTGATGCTGACATGGAAGCTCCAGAATTTGAATATGGAGTTTCTTGCCCCCACTGTTTTGCACAGAAATCAGATGAAGAGAAGGAGAGGGCACGAGCTCGGCAAAGACAATTTGAGAGATGGGGAATCATAGGTGGTCCAGACAAGGGTCGCCCACCAACAAGTAAACCAGACAGTAACATTAGAAAACCTAACCAGCTTTCACATTCAGTTTGATTAAAACTAGTCAGATGAGGAAGACGAGAGATTAACCTTTCATACAGACAATGTTTTGTGCTCTCGTTTTCTTTCAAAGTGCTTGAACTTGTAGATGTACGTCTAGTATGATTTTTCTGTCAGAGGAACTATTTGTTGGCCTGAGTCTTGACTCTAGATGATAGAGAAGGCTTTCTTTTTGACATTTCATGTTGAGTTGTAACTTGTAACTGACCCGTCCAAGACTATACTGTTTTATTTTGGTTGTTTAATTTTAAATGTTCACAATGCTTTTACAGTGGCTTTAATTTTAAATCCGTATAAAGAAGATAAGAGAGTTGTATTAGTTAATCAATAGTTAACTTTAAATTTTGTCAAATTTTAATTAATATAAAATTAACATCATTTAATCTATATAAGTGATTTTATATAATAAAAAAATTTTATTTATTATTATTGATTTTATAATTTTAAATGTTCACAATCCTCCTTTTATTTGGTTTTCTAGTGGATGAACCTTGTAATTTGTGACTACTGTCTTATTTTCTTTGGGTCCTGGCACTCATGTTACTTTTTCATGTTCTTTTGAAGCAAATTACAGGCTCATTTTCCTTGTAAAATGCGAATAGAAATCAATGGAACTTTAACGTACGACTACGTAAAATACACGGGGAACTAAAAATATAGTGGCATTGTTACTTGGAAGATTTTATAGTAGGGTTTCATTGATGCAATTCAAATGTGATAAAAAGATAGTATCAAGAAAATTTTTCTATGGTATCCTTAGAGCTTTTCTTTAGGGGTCATTTTTACATATCAATTTGGAAATTATTTAAAACATAAATTTCTGAAATAGATGAGCTACCTACTCAATTGCTGTTACTATGACATGGTGCCTTGTTATTGGTCCAACTGGACGACACCAAAATGACGGTACAGGAGATCACATTCTTCGCAGAAGGAAGATCTGACGGTCAAGAATTAATCGTGATATATAGTCCGTAACGATCGTTCTAGGCGGTTCATTCGGGATCGGGAATCAAAATAAGTCTCACGCCTTTTTTGAATTAATTAAAGTGTTAGGGTTCCTTTCACCGTAGAGATTTGAGACTCAAGATGTCGGGAATGGCCGGTTTAGCTTCGAGACTTCGTATCCAATCCACCGATGTCAAAGCCGCCGCCATGTGGGGCGTCGCTGCCGGCACTGGAGCTCTGTATCTGATCCAGGTATTGCTCATGGCCTTATTTCCTCTCTTTCTGTCAAGAAATTTAGATTTTCCTTTCTATTGCCTTTCGATGATTCTATTTTCTTTTTTTAAAATTAAGATTTACTTGTATTGCTGGTCTTCAAAACCTTGGGGGGTAATGATGTCATGTCTGATCTTAACGCCTGTCATGTCGTGGTGTTTCGCATCTTCCACTTGAGAATTAGTTGTCATAGTCTTCAACCTCAAATATTAGTGCAAATAGGGCTAACTTATGACGAGGCTTATATTATAATGATTATACATTTATACCAAATTTAATGTCCTGGTCACATTTGCTTGGTGTTTGTAAGGGCATTGGATGGATCTTGTTGCTTAGTGTTTGAAACCGCTTCTAATCTACTGAGTATTTTATAAAACATTTGCTTTGGAAGATCCTATTCTATCATTTCCGTTTAGGATTTTTGGGAAACACCTATTATGGCAGCCTCGTCTATTATGCTGCTTAATGAGTAATAAGGATCGTTGAAGGCTCCACTCTTCTTTGTATAAGAACCCTATTCAAAATGTAGGTCTGTCCCATTACTCATAATCTGCTTTACTTATCTTCTACTCCATTAATGATCTCCGTCACTTCTTGAACCTGTTTTTATTCCACGGTGAGTAGAGTTTCAGGGGGCTGTCTGGTGTGGGAATATCATTCGAGGGTTATCTCGATCATGTTGCTTTGTACACTATAACGATGTAATCCTCTAAATAATGAAAAGGAATGAAAATATGACTTGAAAATGAACTTACATGGGCTTCCGTGCCTCATCTCTCTGCTCCTGTTTTGGTTTGAATGCAATGAAAGTGGAAGTAGCAAGAAAACTGGTCTCTTGAGCATATGTTGATTGAAGCTACTGTCTAGTCAATCATTTTTGCAAACTTGAGAATATAATATTCACCCATTCCTTTTCATCCAAAAAAGAAAAAGAGCGAATACAATTCGCCAATAACTCTTACTTGCATTTGATTTTTCTTTATTTTTACTGCCCTTTAGCCATTGCTACATCTCTTTCTTCTCTCTGAAATTTCAACATAATATTAAAATATCTATGAAAGGTTCTATGAAGTTTGATAAATTTGGTGTTTCTTTGATACTTTAGATCAGATTCTCATAATCTTTTTAAACCATAATTTTGAGGCCATCTATTTGTTTGTGATAGCGATAGAAGCCTTTTCTGGCCATCTATAAAGCCTTCTGTACTAGCAAATTGTGAAATGCAATAAATTTTGTTGGCATATTTAACAAGTGAGATTCTAAAAAAAAAAAATTGTAATTTAAGACATGAAATTTACACCTAACATTGTTGCATATTGTAAAATGACAAACCAATGGTGATATTCCTAGAAGTCCCTGTGACTTTTGTTTTCATGATATTCCTAGAAGTCCCACTTCAAATTTGAGGATGAAGAGTGAGGCCAGGGGTTGATGCGGTTTAACCTCTCTGAAACTTTTTCAGTGCTCTTGGCGACTTTGTATCAACTATCTATAAGGTGTTATCAGAATTTGGTTTGAATTGGGTATTATGGTTGTTTTTCTCCATTTTTATAATTATGTGTATGTAACATGTTGTTTCTATATAAACTTCATATCCAATTTCTTTTGTATTTTTAGTACAATATTAATGAATCTCTTAAAATTATTTGCAGCCATGGGATTGGCTGAGGAAGACATTCTGGGAGAAGCCTGAGGCTGAGCAGAAATGATTTGGGATGTGAATGGTCTGAATTTTTCTGTCATGTCAACTACGAGTAACTGAAAAACAGTTCAATAAAAGTTATTTCCTTCAGAACTTCTCACATCTATTTCTGCAATCAAATGAAGGACTTGGATATCAATTTTTTTATCTTCGTTTTTAGACTTGGAGCTTCTGTGTTGTGTTGTAAGTTTCTTCTTCCTACGACTTGAGCTATTCAACCGTGAATCTAAGCGGCCATGAGCCGCTCCTTGTGTTTCAAATAGGGATTATGATTAACAAAACTCCATGAACAGAAAGGTAGGAAGATTAAAGAGCTTGTTTTCCTCAAATTCTTATATGAGAAGATGGCAGTTTATGTTTTTGAATTGTTTCTCCTAGAACATACAAAATGTTGCATTTGAGATATTATTGTCCTCAATAGATTTTTTTTTTTTTTTAAATTTAGCTTTTTGAATATTTTGTTACGTGAATCTTTTTAAGTATTAATAAAGTATTAACATAAGTTGGGACTGTTGAATATTAATTATTAATAACAAAAAATATTTTACTGATTATTAATTAAAAAAAACAAATGCTATATATATCCTATGTAATTTCCTTTATCTCTTGATTTCATAGATATATACTATATTAATAATTTAATTTTAAATATCTATTTTTATATTAATAAGTTCTTATAAATTTCGAAATGTATACAGTATACAAATTTTAGTCTTTTAACTACTATATATGTTGGAAGTTGACAAAATATTTGATTTAATATTTAAAAAAGAATAATGTGTTTTTAAAAAGTCATATAATATTTATATTAAGTTTCACAACAAAATTATTTAGTTATTTATATTTTATCAAATTAATTATAATTTTATATTAATTGTATATTTAGGAGTTGTATAATATGATCTATATAACTTATAAATTTATATGTAAATAAGATGTATAATTTAAAGTAAAAGATTAATGATTTTAAATTTTTTTAAATAAACAGATTCAAATCTATACATTATTTTTAGAAGATTTATGTAGGTAGAGGATAAAGAAACTAAATTTTAAAATTTATAAGAATTAATACATTAAAAATGAGAAAAACATGTTAAAAGATTAAATTGTTTATGCAGTCTAAGAATAAACAGACTGGCAAGTTATCACTGTTTTTTTTATTATTTTAAGATATAAAAAATTATTACAATATATTCGGAAAAACGTTTTAAAAAAATTACAATTTTTTAAAATTAATGTATTAACTAACTGTAAAAGATTATACTTAATTTTAATAAAATATATTTAAAAACGATGGTTGGACGAGGATTGCTGAACCGCAATTCACTCCGAACAAATTTTAAATCCGAAGATCGTAAAACGAAAAAGAAAAAAAAAAAAAATTATTCGCAGAGGGTGCCTTCGACCAGTTCAAATTCCCAGTATCCTATTGAAAGAGTAATACCTTCGGCTATATTGTTGGAGATTGATCCAACGCTTATCCAATGTCTCTGATTCTCTCGTTATCCCTCAATTTACACCTTTCCCTTCTCTTCTCTTCCCCCTATTTCCCTTCACTACCTATACCACTCAGTCGTCAGAGATGAGACGTCATTCTGGTGAGTTCTCACTCTAATTTGTTATGCCTGCTCTCTCTCACTTTTTTTTTTTTTGGTTTTCTAGTGTCACAAGCGATTTTTGTAATCAACATTTTTGTATATTTTGGTTTCAGGTTAAAATTGTTTTCGAGGGTATTAAACACCATGGAGAAAGAGTTGATCGAATTATACGAAGCCGTGAAGAAGGCGGCGGATGCGGCGAGTTCCACTGATGACGAACCTGAAGAAACTCGATGCATCGAAGCACTCGAACAGCTAAAGAAATTCCCCGTGAATTATCAAGTGCTTGTTTCCACTCAGGTGCTTGTTATTTTATTTATTTACAATTACGCTTCCATGGTTTGCTCTTAATTTTTTTTAAAAAAAATATTTTCGTTTGATTGGTTTTGATGGTTAATCTAGTTGTATGGAGCTGCAATTTTTTTTTTTTCAAAAAGTTCTGTGCGAGATCATTTGGGGAATCAATCAGTGTTATAAAGAAGGACGTTGAACCAGTTTCATCTTAATTGTAATAGAACGACTGTGAGATAAGTTATACGTATTTTTATGAGCGTGGGGGATGTAATTGAAAACTAAATTCACCTTCAATAAGATGGAAAACTGTGTTAACCGCCTATTTAAAACTTGTTATGTTTTAGTTCTTTAAAATTATTATATAAAATTAATTCTAAAAATTTATGTTAGTATTATTTTTATGTATTTATATAAATGTCATTAATAAAAAATTTTGTTTTTAGTTATCTTAAAAAATTAGAATTTAGAATATCTTTTAATTATTTTTTATTTTTAAAATATATTTTATTTTTTATTTCTGTTCAAAAAGGATTTTTTGTTTTTCTGTTTCTGAAAAGCAAAAATATATTTTGTTGTTGGTCCATTTTATGATTATAAATAACTTAGGGAAACTAACAATAGAGTTAGAATTCCCATTAAACTTTTTTCTTTCTTCTTTGTCTCTGATACTAACATTGGCAATATTGGATTGTTTGTTTTTTAATGTGAGAAGTTGTTCATCCTTTTGAAGGCGACAGTGGCTGTTGTATTCCAAATTTGAAGAAATTTTTTCTAAAATATCATCTGAGGGCAAAGTTGTATTCCATGTGATAGTGTAATGTAATATGAAAAGGTTGAGTCTGGATGATATGTTGCATTCTTGCATGTGATAGCGATGAATCTGTACATTTCGTTACTTTAGCTGGAATACTTTTGGGTTCATGATATTTACTTTCGTTTTTCTGATAAATGCAATTATTCAGGTGGGCAAACATCTTAAACATCTCACTAAACATCCAAGGAGAAAAATTCGGGTCTTTGCTTCTGACCTAATTGAGATATGGAAAGAAATTATTATCAAGGAAACATTTAAGAATAAGAATGGGAAGTCAGATAATGATGGGGAGTCAAGAAATGGTGAGACAGCTAAAGCAGAGAAGCTTCAGAAGTCATCTTCGGTGAAGTTAGAGAAGGTTGTAAAGGCTGAAACTTCCAAGGTGGAGAAAACTGTCAGAAACTGTACGTCAATCTTAGAAAATGCAAAGAAAGTAGTACAGAATGTGGGTGTCAAAATTGAGAAAACAGATTCTGCTGCCAATGTGAAGGCGGAAAAGCTAACAGCCAAAGACAACAAACAAGCTTCTGGAGTGAAGAAAACGGCACCCAACCCTGCCGCTCCCCCGAAGTTGAAGACTCTGATTAAATCTAATGATGCCATGAGGGACAAAATAAGGGAAATTTTGGTAGAGGCTTTGTCCAAGGTTTCTGGGGAGGCCGACGAAGAAATCACTGATCGGGTTCATGCAACTGACCCTATTCGGGTTGCTATCACAGTGGAGTCTGTTCTATTTGAAAAGTGGGGTTCTTCTGTTGGGGCCCACAAGGCCAAGTATAGGTCCATAATGTTTAATATAAAGGATAAAAATAACCCAGATTTTCGGAGAAGAGTTCTACTTGGAGAGATTGAGCCAGAGAAGCTGATCAACATGAGTGCGGCAGAAATGGCTAGTGAGCAACGGAAGAAAGAGGTTGATCAAATGAAGAAGAAAGCTTTATTTGAGTGTGAGCGTTCAGAACACCCTGAAGCCACAACCGATCAATTTAGGTGTGGTCGATGCGGTCAAAGGAAGTGCACCTATTCCCAAATGCAGACTCGCAGTGCTGATGAACCTATGACAACCTACGTCACATGCACAGTCTGCGGTAAACGCTGGAGGTTCTGTTAGTGTAGTTATTAGTGAATGCAAGGGAGTCGTCCTTTGTTGTTGATAGGCAACGGCATCATTAGGTTATGAAGCTGTAAGTGTTATAGCAGTTCAACCCTGCAGCCATGTCAGAATTTTCTAGTTTTAACTATTTTTCGTGTAGGCTTTCATTAATTTTCTCTAGTATAGCTATTTTAGTGTTCTTCAGATGAATAGAGAATTTTCCATTAATCAACTATTCGTTGTTTGTATCTTTTACTGCTTTTACTTAGCATCATCCATTTTTCGCATGATGGATGGAGAGATTTGCTGCCCCGTCGTACTCATTGAAATTTGTTAAATCTGGACATCAATCAAATTTATTGTCTTCAGAACGAATCAAATATGGTTTCCCTGCACGTATGTTCATTATATACAGCGCTACTATGCACTATAATGTGGTCTCCGTCTGCATTTTTGCCTCTTTGTATGGCTTGGGTTATGTCAGCTGGTTGAAAGAACGAAAGCAGACGATTCTCGGGTTTGGTTTGTTTTTTCCTTCTTTTTCATCTTAGCCTTACGGTTTTATTTTAAGACTAAATTTATATTCAATTATTTATAATTGTTATTAAAGTTTAGATTTTTCAATTAAAATACAACATAATTTTTTTAAAAAAATATTAGTTATAAAAAACATTATGTAAATTATACACATATTAAAATTGTAACTTATTTGAATTTAATTCTTAAATTACAATTAAATTATAAAAAAATATTTAATTTAATTCTTAAAAGACATTTTGTCTCAGTTTAATCTTTACATATAAGTATTGTATATTTTTTGTCTTAATTTAATATTTTAATAATTAAATTAAGATATAATATATTTTTTAAAAATTAAATTAAATATTTTTATAATTTAAAAATTAATTTAAAATAAATTATATTTTTTTAATAATTAAAATAATAATTTAATCTTCTTTATTTTAACCCTTTCTCTTTCTCAACAAAAGAGGGCTTTCACATAATTGACTGTCCTAGTTATCGCAGTATCATGAAGCAGCACTTGCGAATATAGAGTCAAGAATAAAGGTGGATGGAACACACTGAATCCCTTGGTTTCTTCTTGAAAGCCAAAGAATTAGGTTGTGTTTGTATGGTAGCATTTTGATTCCATGGAATTTTAAATGTAAAGGATTTGAAATACTATAATTTAATTCTTTAACATTTAAAATATCTTGTTTATATAAAGTAAGTAATTTAAAGTAATTCAATTCAGATTTTTAACAATTGAAATATCTTGTTTAGATAGAGTAAATAATTTAAAATTTCTTACTTAGTTAATTTATAAAATTTTTAATTTAGTCTTCGGATATTAAATTTATATGATCATATACTTGAATATTTGAATTTATAACATCAATGGCTTTGGAGCCTCAATTAATTTTTTTTACTGTTATATTAAAAAATTTATGTTAAATTTTAAAATAGATTTAATTGCATTTAGTAATATATGAAAAAATTACAATTTTATTCTAGACAAAAAATACTTTTAGTAACAAAAAATAAATACAAATTTTTAAATTAAAAAAATAACTATAATTTGATCAAATGTCAGGATATGATTTTTTATTTTTTAGGAATAAATTACAATAATTTTCTTAAAATGTAGCTCAATTATTTTTTTACTTATATTATTTCATAATCTATATTTGAATTTTCTAATTTTTATATGATATTAAAAAAACTTTGATTTTTAGTTTATATTTTACCAATAAAACATTTTTTTTAAAAAAAGAAAGCATGTGCAAATAATTCATACAAGAGGAACGGTGGTTATTGCTTTACTATAATTTTTGGAGAGCGTACGGTATAACAGGGTATTGCGTAACGATTGATCTTTGGTAGAAAACTAAAACCGTTCATCAATTTTTGTAGTTTTAATTAAAGAAAGACAAGTGTGTGTGAGATTTGAAAAATTTTGATGAATATCATATAAATAATACATAAGTCAAACAACAAATTTTATTATCAGGTAATTAAAATATTTTAAAAAATTACTGTCCTTCTGCACCTTATTCAAACAGCAATAATAATATGGCTGCAGGAGCAATCAAGCTAGAGAAATACTATCTAGATAGCAAAAAACAAAAAACAAAACAAAAAGGTCGGCCATTTTCTTGATTGGTTTATTGACAAATAAAAAGACAAATCCTAGAGGTCAAAAATCAAAGTTACTTTATTTTTATTTAGAAGACTGTTGAGAAAGAACATCACTGTTGAATTTCCTTAGAGCTTGGAACACTCTGGAGCTCCTATCAAAGATCTGAGCCCTTCTATTATAATCCACAGGCTCTTTTCCCACATCTTCACCCATTATTGCCTCCCTCTCCAAACACTCCAACAGTTCCACCACACCCCTCCTCTCTCCACATTTGTGCCTAAACCTCCCCATTTCTTCTACCTGCTTCATCTCTGTCTCCAATTCTCTCTCTAACTCTGCCTCCAAACCCCAACTTGCACATCCCACCACCAAACCCTTCTCTTTTCTCTCCTTAACCAGACGCCATGAGGCCTGGCTTGACCATGAATGCCTTACCTTCACCTCACAAGGCATCGAGCTTCCATACTGAGTCGAAGGGTGGTTGTGGTTGGCGCTGAACGAAGCAAGAGACCAACAGAGTCTGTGTGAGTTAGCTTGACACAAAGACCCTTTCATCGTTAGCTTACGCTCTGGATTCTCTGTTTCTAGCTATGTTGTGCTGATATGAAAATACATGCGAATGTGGGGATTATATATATCTGAGGCAGGGAAGATAGGAAAGGCCAACCCCATCCGTCCACGTGTCAGGAATGATGAAGATGCATACGTGGCAGCAATTGGTACACTGATAGTGGATTCGAGACCATTGGTCGATGGCCCCCACTTGGCTAGCAGCGAGAAGAGGTAGAGAGGGCACGCGTCTGATAGAGTGATGGTACACATGTCCTTTTTTAAAAGTTGTCTTCATCTCTGTAAACTGTCCACCATAAAGCTTTGAAATTTGTACCAACAATTTTGTTTTTATTACTCGAGCATCTCTGAATATTCCATTGTCAGCTCATCAACAATGTGCTTCACCCATGATAAGTGTATAATTTAGATTTAAATTTATTTATGAATTAATTTGTAAACTTTTTATAAATATTCTTTTAACTTGAAGCATTATCTTCTTAACTAAATTTGAAGTAAAAAAAAACTGTTCCTGTGAATTAGAAACCGTCAACCAGTTAATGCATATCATAACCGTAGTAATTGATTTTACAATACTTCAAAATTTCAATGGCAACGAAAGAGTAATGTGCTGGTTTGAATTTAGTGATTAGGATATTATTTGAAGAATGTTGTTAATGCAATGCACGAACAGGATAGACATGGCAACGAAGAGATTGTTAGCAATTTGCAAGGTACAACCTTCAAAAATTACGTGAGAAGCTGGAATTTTGGGATAGTTGTAAGCGAATTTTAAGCAAGACCGTATGGAGTCCGTTATCCTGACGCTCGTCCCTGTCTCGTAAAAATTGTCTTGAAGCATCACGGCAGAGTTTCCATCCACGAGATAAAAGTCAATTGCTCAAATTGAATAACCAAATTCATTTTCACAAGGAAAGTCAAATTTTTTTAAAAATATTTTATCACTTTGATATATATATATAAATATATAAATTACGCTAATTTCTTTTTTAAAATTTGATAAAATTATACTAGATATCTTTTGTAATTCAAAGATTAATTTTACACAAATTTGAGGACGACAAAATGAACAAATTTCCAGGTCTAAACATTCTTGTTTGTTTACTTTGATTGTACAAGGGAAAAAAAAACGAAACATGAAGTGGCAAAGTAAATTAAGTAATTGTGGGATCAATGTTACGTATCGAATCATGTGTCTATTACATTGCAGAGGATTTTTCTGACCGTCACTCTTGTTTTCAAACCTAGCCTATCGAATCTAACGAACATAGCATTCTTTTTCTTTCTTGTCTCTCTTTTCTTCCCTCTCCGTAAAATGAAACAGCTAGGCAAAGCATATCAGCATAGACAATAAGTAGACAGATACTGAACTTGAGGTACTGGCCAATTCTTCCCTCCTAAAGAACGGATGAAAGAGAATAAACATAAGACATATGCTCACTACTAAAGCCACATAAAATGTCATTTGATTGAGAAGAATGCTGAGAAAAGGAAGAGGATTTTGAATTATTTTCTTTATAAATATGATATTTCTATATACATATGATATGTTTTATATAAAATAAAATTGAGAATATAAGATGATATTTAAGTTATAAGATACTTTTATTTTATAGGCTAATTTTTTATGATGAATGTTCTTTTTAACTTAAATAATATTTTTTTACTTTAAAAATATTTTTTTACAATTTTAATTGTAATTGTATGACTTATGTGATAATGTTAGTATTGTAATATTCGCTCAAAATTAAAAAATTAGTACAAACTTACGTATTCATCAAAATTATATATCGTGATAAAATATTAATTACTAAAGCTAATTTTTTTTTACTCAAAACTCTAGATTTTATCTTTTTATTTCCTTTGGACATTTTATTTTTGGGTTGTATCTAAATACTCAAATTCAAAGAATTAAAAAAAAAAAAAGCCCAAAGCTTTTGGACCCACAAAACCCAAATCCAAATCAGATAAAAGAGAAGAGAAAAAATAAGCCGAAACAAAAGAGGAAATTTATATTTTGGTTTTTAAAAAATAACCAATAATTTAATTTAATTCTTAAAAAATTATAATATATTTTAATTTTTGAAAGATTATAACAGTTAAATCATTAAATTTAAATAATTAATTATTAATAAAAAAGATAACATGTACCGTTAAATATTAAATGGTCTTTAAAAAAATTAAAAATATATATTTTTTAGTATTTAGTTTCAATAGTCTAAATTATAATCATCGATAAACAAATTTAATCATATATAAATATTTAATTATATTTTTAAAGTATGACTTATAAGAAATAAAACTCGTATATCATTACTTAATCACAAATTAATAAATAAACAATTAATATTTTTACACAATTTTTTTTAATTTATCTAGTACTTATTTTAAAATTATTAAAGTAAATAATATCATAAAAATGATATAGAGAAGTATTAATATATTTCTACTATTTTAAAAATTTTAATTAAACACATGTAATATTTTAACTAAACAATTAGTAAATAAATTAGTACTAGTATGTATTACTTTTATCATATATGCATCATATATTTTATTTCTTACTTACAAGTCACATAAATTTAAATATTTTCTTATAACTTAACAATTTTAGCTAAGCATTGTATTTATCGAATACATAATAACTTAAACTTCATTTTGATTTAATTCTAAATTTTAAAATATTATATAATATTTTTCACTAAAAATTTTGTGTGCACACATATGAATGATTTGTTATGGTTTGCTATTATTTTTTCATATACATGCATAAATGTTAATAATTCTAATGAATTAAATATTTTTACATGTAATTTAAACTATTAAATCAATAAATAATAATACATTTAATTAAACAAGTAATAAAAATAAAAATAAAAATAATAATAGAAGACTCCGTACAGAAATTTTTTTTAAATTTTATTATTTATTAAAGAAAGTAACTTAATTAATTTTATAAAATTTTTTTATAGAATACAATTCTATAAATATAAAAATATTTAGTAAATAAACAGTAATAACAAATTAAAGTGTAACACTATCAAATATAAGTAAATTGTTAGGTAATAAAAATATATTTAAATTTATGTAAGTTGTAAGTGAGAAATAAAATATGTTACATATATGATAAGAACATTGAATGAGTGTTGGCTTGTTTATTGATTGTGTAATTAAAATATTGCATATATTTAACTATAATATTAGAATAATATGAATATTTTAATGTCTCTCTATCATTTTTATAACATTATTTTATTTTAATAATTAAAAAATATATGTTAAATAAATTAAAAAAATTATATAAAAATATTAAATATTTATTTAATTATTTATAATTATATATTAATATACAAGTTTATTTTTATAAGTTATATTTTAAAAATATAATTAAATATTTATAAATGATTAAATTCTTTCATCAATTTATAATTTACACTAATGATACTAAAAATTAAAAATTATATATTTTTAATATTTTATAAATTATTTATTATTTAATAATTTTTATTATTTTTTATTAATAATTCATAATTCATAAACTAACAAGTTATTTATTATATTTTTTAAAAATTAAAATATATATTATAATACTTTTGCTACCTTTTGCTACTGCGTCACACATTCACCCCCTCCGTCATCTTCTTTACTCTCTCAAACGGACAAAAACGGAGAACAGGGGAGGCATAGAACTGACAACAAAGAAAGTCCCATGGCGGAGACGGAGCAACAGTCATACTTGCACACTCACGAAGAGAGCAGGAGGCCATCACTCTCAAGCACCAAGCTCGCTATCTCGGGAGAGAGGACAAAGAGGTTCCCTCGCCGCTCCTCCAAACCGCCACATCTGCAGCCCATCACTGCCACCGATTTCTTCTGCATTCCTGGCCTGGGCGAGAAGAAAGTAAGGCTGGCCCGTTACCCCATTGTTGATTTTTGTTCATTCGTTCCATTAATTTGCAGCTCCTCTCAACTGCATTGGAGCATAGAACTTGAGCAACAATGTAGATTATAGGTTGATCTGTACTTCAAATTTTTAGGGACTTTGGATTGTTTTTTATTTAGGTTAGGGTTAGGATTCTGGATTTGGCTGATTATGTGAATCTGTACTTCAAATTACTGATTACTTGTGCTCTGTACTTTGTGGGTGCTGCGTATGAGCTGACGCCATAACGATTCATTCCTGCAATATTCTCTGCTCTGTTTTTCTGAGGCTAATTTAGCCTTTCACTTCAGTTCCTATTGTGGACACGGACAATTCTCTACCATTATTCCTGTTTCTTTGGTTTATTAATATTAAGACATGCTTAAAATTTTCAAGATATAACTGACAGCTATTTGAACTTTTTTTTTTTTATTTGGATAGGGTTGAGATATTTAGCAATAGATTTTATCAGATAATCTTGACATGAATAAATGATTATTTATCACGATGCTCGTTTACAAATCACGATCATAAATAGTCCTCAATTGTCAAAATAAGATGTTATAGGTTTGATTTGAATTTTCTTGTTTTTTTCTTCTCTCTCTTTTATTTTTTTTACTTTTACTAGATGTTTGTAATAATCCTAATTATTAGCCAATAAATTAATGCAAAAATTATAGAAGTATTTAATTATTTAGGAATGGTTAAGATCTTAAAAATTAATGTACGGAATCATAAATTTTAAATTTTTTTCCCACAAAATAATAGATGTTGGACATGAAGTTTTTTAAAGTTAAAAAAAAGGTTTAGCATATGATAAGTTTTATCTGTTTTAATAAACCTATATACCATTTGAAGTGTTAAATGTTTTTATAAAAACTATTTTTGGGCAAAAGTGTGTTTTGATAATGAAACCATTTATAATTTCATTATATCAAATACTAACTTTGGATTCATAATTCAATAAAGAATTTTTAAATAAATATATGAGAGGGACTTTTTTGAAAGGTCTATAGTGGGGTGACTAAATTTTTTATCCAATGAGAATTCTTGCCATGATCGCCCTGCACAGGACTCTGGATGTGAAAAAAAAAATTTTCACGGGAACAAGGGTAAAAAAAAAAAAAAGTCTCGCCAAACTAATTTAGAGATGAGAACGAGAGGCATACTCCTTGCCTTAGAGTTTTTTAGTAATTTTATTAAATTTTATATGTAATTTACTTAAATAACCATATATATATTAACCTATTTTTATTTTGTCTATTTTAATAATTTAATAATTTATTATTTATATAAAAATATTATATTTTTCATTCTAACCCTAGTCTTCATCTTGAATTTACTCATTTTCATTCCATTGATCCAAATCAGAGTCGCTCATGCGTCACTCATGCTTATCGACCGCTGCTCCTTCACGACATCGTACCTCAGAAATTTATTTAAAGTGTCGTGACATCTCTGCCCTCTTCGCACCTTAGATCGCAGCATCACCTCGCAACAGCTCATACCTTGCAAAGACAACTCGTACCTCAGATAGCAAAATTGTCGTTCACAGTAACCTGCATTCTTGCTGTTTGCAACAGCTTGAATTCGTTGGATTTTTTCTCGCTACACCAACTCGCTGTCTCACTGCCAGTTAGTCTCTCTCTCTCTCTCTCTCTTTTGTATGTGCTTGTTTGGCAATTTTGTTAGTGAACTTCTTGTGAAGATTAATAAATCTAGCAAGTTGATTTGTTAAAGATTAACAAAAATTTTGTGGACAACTACTAACTAAAACTTCCATTAATCTAGTTAGTAAACCCGTGAAAGAAAGCTTGATTAGCTATTGTTTTTATTAATTTTAAATATAGAAGAGATTAAAATCTAAACTTTTTATTGCTGTATACAGAGCAAGAATTGGATCATCCTTCTAATGGAAGGAGAATCTGATCATCTAATGGTTTAGGCTTACGGACAGTCGAAATTGAAATAGAATGTTTAATTGTCACTATGATGGCAAAAAATAAAAAAGTCAAAGTTTGTTTCTAAATTTATTTCACAAGCAAGTTGTAATTAAAGATGATACCTGATTGTACTTGAAATTAAGCAAAAAAAAAAAAAAGAATGTTTTTGTGTTTATTTTGCAAAGAAGTTGAAATATGGATAGAGACTTTAATAAATGATGTAAGAAATTATGAATTTGTTAAAGTTTTAAAATTAGATGAATTTAATGTTATATTGTTAATTAAGTTGTTATTTAATTTTATTTGGTTGTAAAATTTTGTTGTTTAGATTTTTTTAAGTTTTGGTTGGTGAAATCTTCTCAAGGATCGTCGTGAGTGAAGTCTCAAATGCGGAGATGTTTTTTCTTCAAGGACAAAGGCAAAAAAAAAGATTTTTAATTTAATTTGAGAATGAAAACGAAGAGCACACTCCTAACTTTGTAGGTATTTTAATCATTTTATTAAAATATATGTATTTTACATATATTAATTTGTTTTTTATTATGTTTATTTTAATATTTTATTACTTATTTAAAAAAATTGTATATTTAAATTTTTTTAACCTAAATTCTAAAGCCCCATCAGAACTCCAACTCCCACTCCCACTCTATCAGATTCGAAATCATCGGCCACCATCGTCTTCTTAAACCCAGTGTCTCAGTCGCCGTCCGCGTCTGCCGTCCGCCATCCACCATCCGCCTTTGCAGTCAGCATCGCGCAGTAGTTAGATCGAGTCGAGATCGCGTCCGCCATTGCAGCAGCCATTGCAGCAGCACCCGAGTCGCAGCACACCGTCCGTCGTCCGCCTGTGCAGCAGCAGTCCGCCGTCCGGTCAGTCTCTCTCTCTTACTCTCTCTGGTGGAGTGCTGGTTGTGAATTGTGATTTGTGATTGTGAATGCTGGTTGTGAAAAATGCATTGCTTAAAACAACAGTGGGTTAAATCCTGTTTGGACTGATGCAATTCTGAAAAAATTACACTCTGGGATTCAAGAATCTATGTATGTCATAACATTTTGATCTTTACATAGAACTGGAATTCTAATAATCAACTCAATGGCCAGCCCCTTCTTTATGGCAAGAAAATTAAACCCTAAACCAGTAAGAATTAGACTTTTTTTTAAATGTGACATTTAAAGCCCCATACAACCCAAAAAGTATCAGTTTAAAACAAAGAACTTAATTTCATTCAACACAGAAAATTAACTCTCCAAAGCAGGAAATCTCATAAAATACAATCCTAAACATATATATATATATATATGTATGTATGTATGTATATATATATATATACCTATGCCCAAATTATTATCATCTTGAAATATGAATGTGGTAGTAGTTATAAGGCAGGATAGGAGCTCCAAAGAAATTTCAAGCATTTCCAGATTTCTTTTTGGTTCTTTCATCTATTTTTTTCAAGTAAATATATTGCTTACGTTTTATTTGTTGCAAAGTAAAGCATATTTTTGAAGTAACGCCGTTGAAGGATTGATCCTACCTCTGGTTGTCGTTTTGATGGCTACATTTGGCTAGTAAATATTAGTGTTGGGTTTTCCAGTGTTACAAAGACTGTGTCTGCAAGTTGAAAATTCTGTCATTTCAGAAAATATTTGACTTGCCATTATCAACAATCTGTTAAGATGTGTTAAGATATCATCCATAAGTATTATGATCTTATTTGGTGTTGGTGAATGAAACTTCCAAAAGCAGTATCCCCCTGCTTTACTCTCCCTAATTATTACATTGGAATTACTTATTTGATATGCTTGCATATAGAGAAGTTATGTTTCCATCACATTCATGTAGTTGTAAGCATTCTTACTGTGATTTTATGATGCTTGACAATGGTTTTTTTTTTTAATTTGTTATGCTGTGTAAGGAAGAGATCTATAAAGATAAGCATTCTTTTTTCTCACATATTTCTCTAATTTGAACCCAAGAAGAGATTTGATTTCAGCTCTTGATTGCTTGTATAAGAATGATTGTGAAATGTGAAAGGTGAACTTAATGTGGTATTCTTATTTGTAATATTTTTTCGTTTGAATTTTCTTAAAGTGTTTGATCTTGAATTTATCAACTTATATGGTAATGTTTAGTAAAAATAAGTGTTTACTATGATTATAAATTTTTTTTAATTTTTATTGAATTTTTTAATATTAAAAGCGGGGATCGGGGACAGGGGAAAAATTCTCCCCGCTGCAGGGATCGAGGATGGGGATGGGGGGAGATGGAGTTACTCCCCCGCCCCTGCCCCGCGCTGGTGCCATCCCTAGGCCTAGATCTGAATTTGTCAATTTATATGGTAATTTTTATTAAAAATAAGTGCTTGTCATGTTTATATATATGTTTTTATGATTTTATTAAATTTTTTTAATTATATAATTGGGAAGGGGAAAAAATCTCCCCCGTGGTGGGGATTGGGGACAGGCTATTCTTCAATTGGTATTATGCATTAAAAATTGTTTCTAGTTAATTATTCTAGTATTAAAAAAAAAAATATTTTGAAAATTGATTATTAAACAGTGATATATTGGTAAAAGTCCTAAATTATTTTTTATATATTGGTAAAAAGTCCTAAATTATTTTTTAAGACCAAAAAAGTAATTTACTCTTGATAAAAAGACCTAAATGATGGATTTGGATCCTCTTAATGTGAGGGGAGAAATTGACAATTATGCTTCTAAGCGGGTAATGATCAGTAAAACTTGAGTCTTGACAACTGATAAGAAACCTCGACAACTGAGAAATAGGGTTTTAGCTTTGGATAAAGGAAATTGCCATGGGAGGA
Organism: Senna siamea; assembly: GCA_031216115.1. Lineage (NCBI taxonomy): Eukaryota > Viridiplantae > Streptophyta > Magnoliopsida > Fabales > Fabaceae > Senna > Senna siamea. Next base: position 9,305,754 of record CM062367.1, on the reverse strand, counting down.
GGAAGGAAGAATTTGCTGAGGGCAAAAGAGGAAAAGCATGTCACCCTGCAAGATTGCCAATGCATCATGAAAGTGCTGTCTCTTCGAGGTTCAAATCTAATTGAGGTACCAACTCCACTCCTTTGAAAATTTGAATGTTCTCAAATTTCCTTCCTTGTGAATTGTATATCATTGATTGGTTCTGACAGTGAAGCATAATTAAGAATGGTTTATTGTTTAATGTAGTTTCTCCCTCTCACAACAATTATGCAAGAGGAAGAGGGAAAAAGAGGAGGAAAAGTGGGTTAGATTTGACTCTGTAAATAAGTTACTGATTTGAAAATCTGAGGGAAGTGTTCATATAATCTTCCTCGGTGTCTTTGCAGGAGTAGCTGAAGCTACAAATTTGATTTCTTTTTCTTTATCCCCAATTGCTGATGTAGTATAAGAACATGTCTCTCTGCTGTTGAAAGCTCAGTGTTTTATGGTTTCCCTGTACTAAAATGATCAAAACTTTGCCTTCTTGCCTGCATGTTGATATCAATGTTGATAAAAATATTGGTTCTTAGCTACATGCTTGAAAAAGCAAAGCAGATAATGCCCTATCAAAGTCCATGTGATCACCTTTGCAAGCCAGAAGTAGGGAAAACCAAGTGTGGAGAGAGAAATTGGAAGAGGCCTGACCTTTGTGTATTAAGAAAAAAATCACAAATAGACAAATAAGTAGAGTGAAAAAATGAATGACAAAAAGACAGTAGAGTAAGATATATAGTTTCTCTGATCATATATATACACAGACCAGGTGTATTACTGTCACTATCAGTGAATATTTCTCAAATAGACATATTATCGTATTTTTTGATTCCATATTGATTTGTATGTTTCGTAAGGTAATGGATGCACGTGGTGAGAAATTACTAGCTCTATTTCCAGCTAAATTCCAAAAGAGCATGTGGATAAAACGAGGTTTGTTCTTTGTAAAAAGCTATCAATGCTTTCTGGTTTAAATGAAAAGATTACTTATATATGTTTTCAACTTATATTTATAAAGAAATTGCCTTTCTAGTCGCATTATGTCTTTGTCTTGGTGAATCAGTTATTGCATCTGTGTCCTTTTCTTTAGGGTAAATTACAATTTACCCCATTGTGGTTTGTTCCATTAACATTTAAATATTCTGTGGTATTTTTATCCAAAATTTGATTAATTAGTCATGTAATAAGATTCAAGTAATAATAGTTTTCACTCCTGTACGCTTGGCTGCAATGTTTTAGATGAATGGTACCACTTTTCTTGTTAAGTGAAGTATAAATTTTCCAATGACAGTCATTTTTGCAATATGTTGACATCCTGTGCTCTTCAGTCTTAATCCACTGTGTTAAACCATGAAGGTGTTAAATGACAAATTACATGAAGGCTTGAATGATAATTTTTAAATTACAAGAGTGTAAACGAATTTTAACTATCCTTTCATGATTAATTTGATTACATTTTGGATGGAAAATATCATATGATAGTTAAATGGTAATGGAACAAATCACAAGGAAGCTAAGTGGCACCTTTATAACCACAGCGCAGCTAATTGAATTTAATTCAAACCACAAGGAGGAAGACTGTATTATACCCCTTTTTAAAAGATAATGAATTCAACCACATTTAAAGAGCTAATTGATTATAATTTCAATCAAGGTCTGCATAGTTTTCTTATGAATTGGCCCTCTTTTCACCAATAGCCATTCTTGCTGAAACCTTTTCCCTCTTCATTTAACTATGAATTGTTTCGGGATAGAGTTGCTTAAATTTCTTCATTAAGATTCAAATGTTATGTTTGAATCAGTGGTGAAATGATTTGCAGTCTTCAATCATGGAGTGTTTTTAGTTTATACTGTTTCGAACATAGATTGGTGGGCAATTTTACATGACCTGTTCTGACTGATGGGAATCCAATATAGAATCATCTGGTCTTCTACATTTAATGCAACACCAATCCATCAACTTCTGAAAATGATTTCGAAATCTGGAAATCACAAAATTAATCTGGGAATTGGATTTAAAAACTAATTTCTTGCTAGAATTTCACCTCCATTTCATTGTTCAACCAACTCAAGCTGCTTTCTCAATGTGTAGGAAACTTTGTTGTTGTTGATGAAAGTGGAAAGGAAAAGGCTCTTGAATCAGGTAGCAAGGTTGCATGTATTGTTTCCCGAGTTCTTTACCATGAACAAGTTCGAGTGCTTCAGAAATCTCCAGAATGGTACGCTCTGTTGATAATTCTTACTTTGCTAACAAGCAAGAATGAAATACTGCATTATTATCAAACCCTTTCCTCTCCCTCCTTTTATTTAATTATTTATAAAAGCGTTCTCATTCATACCTGCCAAGATTGTAAGTCTACTATACCTATAATCTGAAGCTCCACCTGCACTCTATTCATCCTATTCTCACTTTTACATTGTTTCATGTAGGCCTGAAATTTTTAAATCTGGGGCGGTAGATGACTCAAATGAAAATTTGCATGGAAACACTTCCCTACAAGAGAATGAGAGGAACTCCAGCGATGATGATGATGGACTACCCCCATTGGAAGCCAATATGAACAGGATTAGACGTTTTGAGTTGCAAACTGATGAAAATTTGGAATCCAATTCAGATACAGATGCTTGAATCATCTGGCTTGATTCCCATATCTTCCTCTTAAACGATTACATTCATTTCCAACTAACATGGTCGGTGTGTGAAAGGAGAATGATCTTGTCTTACTGGCGTGCTGATTCTGCTGAATACTCACCAACTTGTGAGATGAAGTTTGCTTTAAATTTTAAAATGTAATTTTTTGTACTTCTCACAGCAATATAAAATCTCTTGATTGATGAAGTGGTTCTTTTCAGTCATTTTTTGAACCCATAGGACAAACTTCTGAAGTCTTGACTTGTAATTATGATAATTAAAATTGAGATCTTGCAGAGGATCTTAAGAAGTGGAAGATATATGGAACTGGAATTGCAAAATCGAATTGAAAATTGTTATATTTTATATGCTTTAATATATATATATATATATATATATATATATATATATTGTATTTTTCTTGAAAGCATAAGACAAACCATCAAATGCAGAAGTCCCAGAATGCGGAAGCCAAGGTATCCAAACGAGTTGCTAGTAAGAAAAAGTCAAAACTAAGACGTCAATAGCAAAATAAGAATTTTGCCCAACAGTACCTGATAGGGAACCATAGAACCAAATTAGGCAATAAGCATTAAGCAGTGCAACTAACCCGATGATTATGGAGGAAAAATCACATTATTTTACTTTTATGACATGGTTTGAGGTTACATGAAGCGTGGACTTTAAGTGTAATGTCAACAAGTGGGAGAAACTGGGAAGGTTAAAGGTGTAAATGAAATAATTTCTCAAGGACTTACATAAGGAAAAATTAATTTTATGTAAATTTATATACTCTGAAGTTTAAAATACATAACTCCTTTTCATATATATATACCAAAAATTAAAATTTACACCTATAATCTACATTCCCGTACATGACTAATGGCACATATTGCCCAAATAGTATAAATAAAAAAAAAAATTGAAGCACTAATCCAATTACGCCTATTTAAGATACCACATAGGTAATTACACAACCCAGAAAAAGAAAAAGAAGAAAAACAAGTCATATCTTTTCAAATTCTCGCGAGGAACTCCCCAATTGACACACTGCATGACACCATGGTTCCTGTGGACTATTGCACTTTTGCTCAGCTCAAATCATGTTCTTCGTAGTGCATGAGCTCATTACCTTCACTAGATGACCCAACCCCTCTTATCACTTGACTCGGTGAGGTATAACCCATCAGTTGATGAAGTGGCGAACTTCTTGGTGGTGGTGGCGGTGCTTCCATTTCTGATGACAATTTCTCTGGCCCAAACACATTCAAGGAAACCCCTGTTGATTCATATGTTCCCGAAGAAACTTTGCGTGTACGAGATTGTCTTGAAGCAATCTTCTTTTCCTCGTCAAAGATACCACGAGAGATATTTGAGTCATATTCACTGCCATGCAAACGATGAAATGGGGTCAGAGAAATAGGATCTCCTTCGGAGGAGTAGCTTTTAGACATAGACTGTCCATAATCATCAGAATATGAAATGGGGACCGCATGTGAAGAATGGTAATAATTGGCACGAGAAGCTAGAGAAACCATATTAATGCTCCCATTAATCACCTCGCTTTGGTCATCGAGCTCACTTGGTGCATGAGAAACTATATGACTTCCATTCTGCAGTGAAAACTTGAGGATCTTAGAACATGAACCACATTTTAGCTGATGACATACCCTTTTGAAAAGGAGAAAATCAGCAGGCAGCTGAAGTAGCTGGAAGCAATTCCGACATGTGACAAAAGGGGCCCCACCTGCTACTGGTCGAAAATGTCTCTTACAAAAACTCTTTTCTCTGCAGTACATTCTCATTTCATGAGCCCTTTGTCTCTGATCTTCAGATTTTGATTCACGGCCATATAATGGGGGTTTAGAGACCATGAATCTTGGCGCACTCGACGGATAAGAGCTGTGAGAGAAGCAACAATTGTTGTGACCAGGCTGGTACCTGCATAACTCTTCGTGCTGCCAGAAAACATAAGGAGGCAATTCAGATGAGCGCCTCCTCTCTTGGTGACGACAAAGGAAGCATGAATTATCTACATGGTATGTGCTGCTTGTTGCCTCAGCTGAAAAGGGTATTCGTGAAAACTTACTCCTTTGTCGCCAGTTGATAATTCCATGACTGTATCTTCCATCACCCCAAGGGTCACTCAGATCATGACTAAATCTTCTTCCTTCATGAAAGTGACTATGGGATGCAGAAATATGATTTCCCTTGTAAGAGACACCAGTGGAAAGTCTTCCATTTGTTCCCTCTTTCAGAGAGCTTGTTCTATTGAGTTGTTTCTGCAGTTTATAGATCATTGTCAACAGTTTCATCTTCTCCTGGTCAGCATCCTCACAGGAATCTCGTGAAAGAACGCTTGAGCTGCTAAAAAAACGCTCCTCATCAGGCATTTGATTTAACGGGATGTCACTTTCATATCCAGATAGTGAACCATTTCGATGGAACGGCATTCTAGGTGGAAACTCCTCTCTCTCTGCACTCGTCCAATACCGAACTGGGCGATCATGTCTCCTGGTCTCCGGCACTTTGTATTGACTCCTTTTGCTGTCTTTCATGACATGATGCTTTCCCCTTGGCAAATCTGATGGAACATTCATGCTACTAATAGGGCCTTTTCCCTTTCTGTGCCTTCCCTCAGAAACAACATTAGCTACATTGTAAGTATCATCAAAAGGATTCAAATGTTTGTCAGGGAATCTCCTGTCTATTCCATCATAAGAAGAGACACTGCCATCATATGCATGCAAGCTTCTAGTAGTTGGGGATTTAGGCAATTCTCCAAGATCACCACTAAGCTCTGAACTCTGATTAATTACATCCGAGGTATCCAATGTATCCACAAACCTCACACGATCTAAGCTGTGGTGAATACGTTCTTGAGCTTCTTTCATTTGCTTGTTAGGAGAAGATACAGCATTTTCAGAAATACTGCCTTCTTCAGGTTTACAAGGAGTAGCAAGTGAAATGTTCCCCCTTTCAGACCCAGTGTTATTGCTTGTTAAGCTTTTGGCAGTAATGCCCCCTTCAGATTTTCCTTCTATTAGAGCTGATTTGTCATTATTGGCATCTACTACATCCCACGCACTACTTAACTGCTCTTTTTCTTCCTTTAATAGCAAGTTTCCATTATGTGACTCTTCTGCTCCTGCTAATTGTAAGTGGGGGTCATTTGTCTCTTCTACTGAACTCTCTCCCTTCAGTACTGATGAGGCCTTAATCTCAGTCTGAGTTTGCTCAATAGAAGAGCCTTTCTTGGATACTTTATGCCGCTTGAATCTGATATCTGACAAGCTATTGGCATCTGTCTCATTTTCTAGATCTTCTTCTGCTATATTAAAAGCCATATTGAACTCCACAATTTCATTTTGATCCCTTCCACCAATTTCATCCAAAAAGCATTCTCCTGAGGAAGAACTAGTTTTCATCCACTGAATGTTCTCATGTGGGAGGTCTAGGTGCTCTCCATTGCATTTCCCACTTTCATTTTGACCGCTTTCCCCATCTCCATCCAAAGAGCATTCTCCTGAGGAAGAACAAGTAGCTTTTGTCGTCAGAGTTTTCTCCTGAGGAAGAACCGGTTGCTCTCCATAGCATTCCCCATTTTCGTTTTGACTGCTTTCACCATCTCCATCCAAAGAGCATTCTCTTGAGGAAGAAGTGGATGTTTTTGTCCTCAGAACTGGTTGCTCTCCATTGCATTCCCCATTTTCGTTTTGTTCACTTCTACCATCTCCATCCAAAGAGCATTCTCCTGAGGAAGAACTAGTTGTATTTGTCCTCAAAACTTTCTCCTGAGGAAGAACTGGCTGCTCTTGGTTGCTGCAATCTTTATCCTCTGAAACATGGTTCATTGCTTTTCTAGGAGCTGCATCAGTTCCACTTGCACGGGATCCTGGATTCACAGCCTCATTTTCTCGTTTCTTAGCTGTATATAGCACAACGAAATGATCTCAGTTACAACCTCAGAACTAGAGGAGGTATTATATAGAATCAGCATTCTCATTTGCTAAGTAGTATTTTCATTAAAAAACAATAAATGCACAAGACACATATGTCAATCTAGTAAAGAGAATAAACATTAGACAATATCACAAAGTTAATATGGTTTGAATAAGTCTGCAAAAGTGAGAAGTTGATAGCTATAGTCAACCCAAGCACATAGCTTAAGTGTTTGCAAAGTGCGAAAGTTGAAACATTTTTTTTTCTGCATCATTTTTTCCTTTTGTAATCAAAACTTGAAGAGTAATCACATTGAATGGCGTCATTTGTTACCTTGAAGATTTGTACCGCATTCACCGCACTTGTACACACTATAATGTGGAAGCTCTGGAAGAACCAGCCTGCATTTAGGACATCTAACTAGTCGAATTTTTGTAGTGAGTTCACCAGACATCTTACTCCAATTATGTAATAAAATTCAGTCCAAAGAATTGTAGATGTCAAATTCAAATACCACATTCACCCACAAAGAACGTTGTGGGTCCAAAAAACAAAGCTCTCCGAAGTTCTGACTGTCTGCATCGGAGAAAACAAAATTGTATTAAGCAATCGAGAATATATAAGAATAAACACTTGTTCTTCATATTTAGTAAGTTATGATAGAGATGATGTGGAAGAGTCTTCAATCAGCCAAGTAACCGTACCAACTTTATTTTAAACATAGTAAAAGTTGCTACCAATATTATTGATTTTGCAGAATAGAAAATGCTATTCAGAAAAATCATCTTTCATTGTCTGGATATTAAATGAAATGAACGCATAACAAGTTTATACACAAATGCATTATTCTCATATTTAAACCGCTAAATGCCCTTACATGGTAGTTCCATACTTCACAGATTGCAAACTTGCCTATATGTCATTTACCTTTTTCTCTAATTTTCTAAAATCTATAAATTAAAGACAAATATTTACGCTGTAGCTTGTAAGACAAATTGAGTCGCGTAATCTTTCTTTTTTTTTTTTTTTTGAAAAAGAACAGAGAACACGAAGTTTTATTCCACACGCATACAGACAACAAAAGTGTTATGGGTTGTAGCTAGGCATATATCTATATATCCTTCCAAGTTCAATCCTACCTGTTGATTATGAATAGGTTAGCACATAGCACTAAACAGCCAGCCTCTCTGTGATTCACATTTCTCAGCATATTTATTATAATTGAATTTATGGCATATAAAATCGTAGCAAGAAAATATAATTTTGAAGAAAAACAGGTTTGAAAAGAAAAGGATGAAGAAGAACGCATTCACACATAGATGGGAAGCAAGAAAATATATCATAATTATCTCCAATCACCTTATTTTTCCGGCTAGATCGGATTCTGTAACAGCTTTGCAACTAAAAAAACGGCAACACCCCGAGAGAACAGATACTTGGGGATTGAAAGAAGAGGAGAAAAACTCACAAAAATTGAAAAAAAGACTCGTACATCTCTAATAGAAGAGAAGCGAAACAGAAATGTGGGCGTGGTGATAAAAATTCTAAGAGTAAAACGCAAATTGTGAGGAAATGAAATGGAAGATCACAGGGTCAACATTAAGAGTGCTGAATTGTAGAAGTAAGAATTGAAACGAACCTGTGAGGAAACTCGGAGAGAGAAGAAAAATAAGAGAAACGTTTCCGTTGGCGCAAAGCTTACAACCAAAGAAATAAACACAGAAAGAGAGAGAGAGACAACTGTGCGTCTCCTTCTTCTTCTTCCTCCTCCTTGACCTAATAAGAGTCTTCTATTTCGTGTTTAGAGGGGAAATTAGTCAACTCTCACAAAAGAGAGCTTCTCTTCTCTCTCTTCGTCTTTGGTTTGAATTTTTGTTCTGCTTCTTCACCACTCTCTGTTCATATTGATATCGAGCGCTCTCTCTCTCTCTCTCTTGTGGCGTGTGAGTGTGCGTGTTTGTGATTCCAGCGTGGAGGGGACATGGACTTGAGGGTCGGCGCCTGCCGCATTTAAAGCGAAATCTCAGTGATGACATGGCATAATGTGGGTCCCTTGGTTGACTTTTGCACTTGCTTGACCTCTTCAAATTTTCTTCCAAATTAATGGAAGTGGGAATTCATCAATATATTAAATTAGGTTCAATGAATGATCAATCAATTTTAACAACTTCTTCCAATAAAATTGGATTTCATGGAAGAAATTAATTTTTTACTATGTCATAAATTAAAATTTATTTATTTTATTAAAAGAGATGTATATATTTAATGTTAAAAGGATACTTATAAAAATAAAAAAAATAACTTCTAACTAATGGAATAGTTTAGTTCTCAAATTACAAATTCATTTAATTTTAGTTGTTAAATTTTTAAATATTTGATTCATAATAATTTAGTCCTCTCATGTTAATTATGCTTTTTCTTAACTAAAATACAAAAAAATATGAATATATAATTTGTTCAATTTTAGTTTGTTTAAATATGGAATGGGATTTTAGAATTTTATATGCTTTTTATAAATGAAGAATTTCACTTACTTAATTAAACTTTAATAAGTCATATTTTCTCAATACATTAACCAAATTAATTAATATTTAATAGTAGGCACAAATTTAGATGTAATCATTGGACACTTTATGAGAAGATTAACTTATTACTAGTTAGATATTTTATGAAACTAATTCATGCACTTTAAAACAATTTAGGGATCAAAACTAAGTTGGTAAACAAATTTGAGGACTAGTTTGCAAGTCTACTTTTTAAAAAAATTATAAAGATGGATTTTTTTTAAAAAAAAGTAAAACAAAATAGTTCATTATATAAATTCAAAATTTGAAATGTTTTCTTTTTTTTTTCTGAAGCTTTTCTTCCAAATTAAAGCTCGCAATTCATTAAGTTTGATATTTTTTTTTCCTTTAATAAGTTCGTCACTTAATTTTGAATTTTGGTGTTCTGGAAAACAAGGTAACACGTTTTATTAGAAAAAGTACAAAAAAAAAAAATTTTAAAAGGTGAAAAAGAAAGGGAGAAATCGCGCGGAAAATTTGAGTTGTTAGACAAAGTCAATGTACACAGAGACGTCTGATTGGGTATAGATGACAAGCTGTCATATGACACGTCGCGTTCTATTTTCCTGTTATTTCTTCACACGTGGGATTCCATTACAATAATAATACATTTTAAAAAATGTTTTAAGACAAATTTATTTTTAAAAAAAATTAATCATATCTTTTAATATACATCCTATCCATTTAAGAATTTATTTATTTTTATTTAGAGAGATAAAAAATTAATTTATAATTTGAGTAAAAGATAATGCACTTATATTAAAGAAAAATAATAATTAAAAGAGTTTTAAATTTTCAAATTTAAGTCAATCCAAGTAATAAATAATGAGAACAAAATATATTTTAATTTTTAAAAGATATGATAATTTTTAATTTATTATTTTATTGATTATTCTCGTTAATTTAATTTTTTAAAGATAAAAATATTTTTAATATTATTTATTTATTTTAACTACACTTATATCTTAACGTCTCACTTAACAAAATATTAATTAAAATTTTTTTTGCTAATATAAAAGTTATAGGTGATAATAATCCATATTATATGAAAAAAGATTCATGTATTCAATTATTCAAATCAATCATAATTCTCAAATTTCTATCAGATATGTAATTAATAAAAAAAATTCATGTATATATGCAATTGAGAAATTTTTATTTATATCTCGATATTTTATCTTATATAAATTAATGTGTGACATGTGAGACAGTCATGTAATTAGCTAAATGACACTTCAATATTAAGTTAAGTAAGAAATTATAAATAAAGTTTAAAAAAATGATAACATTAAATATAATTTTATCTTTAAGAGATTAAATTGATAAAAATAATTTATAGAATATCAAATTAAAAGTCACTATATTTCATTTTTCTCTATAAATAATACTTGGTTAACAAAGTTTTAATATTTTTATTTCACAATCTTTTAAATATGGATTAGGGATTCACAAAAGTTAAAATCAATTTCCTTGTCCCTTCATAAGTGCTCAAAATTAATTTAGTCTTAAATATTTTATTCGTGTTAGTTTTTCCTTAAATGATGACCAGTGGTAAAAAAATAATGGTGACTAATAAAATAATTTTGACAAAAATAACTTTTATATATTTAAATTTTATATCAATTTTTAATTTTATCCTTAAAATTTTTTTACATTCAATTTATCTCTAAATTTTTAAATTACAATCAATTTCATCCAACAATTTAAAGTCACCTAAATTATTAGTAAAAAATAATGATATAATGTTGTGTTCAGAAGAAAATGCAAAATCATCAATGAAACTATTTAAGTCATATACGAATTGTCTATTAAAAAATTTAATTTTAACGTCACATAGTGATTAAGTGAAAATAAAAACTTTATATTTTGAGAATATATGTTATTATTTAATGTTTGAATATTGTTAAAATCTTATTTATACTCTTAATAATTTGGATAACATTATGTCATTCGACCAATTCAATTATAATTTAAAACTTAAAAAAAAAAAATTAATCGTACAAATATTTAAAAATAAATTTAAAAATCAATATAAAGTTTAGAAGCCTTAAAAATCCTTTTGCCAATAATTTTTTATGATTATAAATTTATAATACAAACATTTTGAGACAATTTAAAAAGAAATAGTATATCTTCTTAAAGAAGGTGTAACTTTTTTTCTTTTCTTAAAAAAAAAAAAGGTGTTATATTGCTTAATCATTTTTCCTTGAATAGAACTGTGTTGATATTGATCAATAAATACCTCTTTATTCTTTCATTATATAATATAAGTTTTGTGAGCCAATATTCTTAGGACATTTGATTAAAGTTTTAATTGATTGGCTGATTTAGTTTTTAAATATTAAAATTTATTATTTTTATTAATTTTTTACATATTTTAAAATATTAAATATTCTCTCAACCAATCAAAAAAAAAAATATAACCAATAGCTTAAAAATACTAATTAACAAAACTCATATAATATATAGGGTGAATTACTTAATTATATAACTTACAAGAAAAACTTCATCGACCATCTTTTTAGAGTTGGGTAGGAGGTTGGGTTTCCATAAATGAAGATATTAAAGTAAGAAGGATTAGACATCAATTATTATTATTATTTTAATATTTTCGAATATAAAGTGTAAAAATTAAATAATAAGTTAATTGTTTTTTATTTTTTAATTTTTTATACTTAAAATAAAAATCATTATAATTTAATTTGATTTTAAGTGAAGCATCATTTAATATCCTAGTCAGGCATATTTTTTAATTTAAGCACGCCTACTCAAATTATATTTAACATTTTATTTTCAAAATACTTCATGGAAGAATGGAAATTATGTTCATATCTCACTGTAATTTTAAAAAGTTGGCTTCTTTAGAGTTTTAATTGGTGTAATTTGCTTTTATTATATATTAATTAAGTTAATAAAGGCTTATGTCACCTTGTCATAGAGATTGATAACAAAATCAAATGATTACTTTATAATTCTTTTAAATAAGATTTGAAGTTGGAATATGAAATGACATGATTTTTATTTAAAAGGTTGATTAACAATTTTAAAAAAATTATAAAATTGCAAACTATACATCAAATAAAGTTGAAATAATTACTTTTAACATTGACAGAATAATATACCTACTACACGAGGTCTATATAATCTATTTTTAGATGGATTCTCTCAGCGGCATGTTCATTTTCAACATGATAATAAATACAATTCGCAGCTCAAAAGTAGCAAGCAACAAGACTTGTAAAATAATCAAGAAGCTAGAAGTTTGACTTTGGTGAATTGAACGATGGACCATTTCAAAGTCTTGGGCTCATTACGCATAGCCTATGATTGAGAATGTCATCGCCGCGAAGAAACCTTAAAGCTGACCTACGTAGTACATACAAATTCGTGGTTGGCTTCTATTTCGAATGAATCTCGTCTGAACCCCAACTTCATTTGTGGCTACCATTCTTCCGTGTTTCAAGAGCCTTCTATGACAACGACTAATTCAAATTCACTCCATTTTTTATTCTTTATATTTAAAAAATTATATTTTTTATATTTACAAAGAGATAAAAAAATAAAAAATTTATATTAATAAAAATTCACTTTAAATGAATTAAAAGTTATATATGTATTTTTTATTTTTAAATATAAAAAATGTATTATTTTTTAAATTTTAAAAATTCAGGCCCAACTCAATCACTCTTTGGAAGAGTGTCTTTAATAAAATTTTAATTGTATAAAATTAATATAAGCAAATATGCCATTATCCTTATCAGATGTCTTGCCCAAAGTTGTAGATGACTGGCTGGTAATCTCATGCATTTCACTACTTTAACTAGATTTTGTCTCCGATTTTAGAAGTATGCATGTGTAATTGACAAAAATGGGGGTTCAATGGGCTGCTTCATATCCTAGAATGGTTATTTTCTCAATAAAACCTGTCTTTGTCGACATACGACTATACGAGAAGCAGCAAAAGATAAGGGTAAATTTAGATTGAAGAGCGAGTTACTACTTCATTAAGATCCATACATTGCTTGACTTGTCTTCAATATTAAACAGAGAAAGTCAAGCTTGATGATTAACCATATCATTTATTGTCCCTGTTCAGAAACTGAACATATCTACAGCCACAAGTGAAATAGACACACAAAGTTCAAATGAAATGGCACATAATGGATAAGTTCAAATATCCAGATAGGAATATACTGTGAGCATAAAAACCCAAGCCCATCATTTTCAACCATGTGCATATCATATGCTTATGTCTGTTAAATTCCATGTTCAAAGCTTCTATATCATGTCTTCTTTAACCAAGTTCTTCCTTCAAACGACTGGACTCTACACTCAAGGAATGGGAATCAAGAAGCTGCTTGAGTGTAGAGTCCAGCTGTATTTTTGCTTATTGCTTAAGGCAACTTTGTTTGGACATCAAGCATTTCAGCCTTCAAATTTTGCACCTCATGTTCATGATTACTTTCATTAGTTTACAATTTTGTCTTCCAGCTCCCGAATCAAGCTGGGCTTCTAATGTGGCTACATTTTGTTATGCCAGATCAAGCTGATCTTGCAAATCGTGAGTACCATCACATGACCTATTAGTGACTTCAAATTTTAATTTTGCAATCTCATCATCTGATGCCTTAAAGATGTTAGTTATTGCTAGCTCTTCCTCCAACTTTTGCAACCTTGTAGCAACAGTTTGGAACATGAGTTTCCAAATCAGCAGTTTGTTTCTGCAACATGAGTTATCTGAGTAACTCCTCATATCTGCATTATCTTCCCCAGCCATGCATTTGATTATGAAGCTCCAGGCCAAGGAACTCTTTTGTCAGTTTAATCTCTTAGAGGAGTCCCTTGCCATCATCAGTATACATTGGCAAGCCATGACAATGGTTTATGGACAAATTAAAAGATTCAGATTCAGAATCTGAAAATGATGGGGGAAGGTGATCTAGAGCCCTCCTTCAAAGAAACCAGAGCTATGGTCATTCGATCTGGGAGATAAGTCTCCATATTGACAGTCTGAAGGCCAGACTTGTGCAACTCCTGCTTCTGATATGGATTATAACATGGAGTCATCGAAGGAGTCCCTCAGAAAAATTCTAGCACTGGATGAAAAAAAACAATCCTTGTACCTTTGTCCTTTCCAATCACTGACAGATTAAATTCAAAAGAGTTAAGCAGATAAGCAACTCTCAAACTCTAGAGAATTACAAAGACATTGATTTGTGTTCGTGTGTTTGCCTTAAAGACACTAAACTAATTTAACAACTCAATGCTATAAACAGTAAATTAATAATTTTACACCAAGTCATTCATATAAAAATAAATAAATAACAAATGAAATTTCAAATCCCAACTATTAACATTGGACACAAATAAATCTGTTTTATACTTGAATCTCGTGAACACAAATTAGTTGTTTCAAAGAACTCCTTCAAAATACTAGTATCTTAGCTTAGATTCTAAGTTTGATTGATTGATTTATTTATTAAGTTATTAGAGGCAAGACACTGTACTTATTCAAAAAAAAAAAAAACTATGTGTTTGTCAGGGTATATTTAGATTGACTAAAAGAAAAGGAAGTGAAAATTTTATTTTAATATTTTTTATTTAAACTTAAATATAAAATTTTTTATTTAAATTTATTCTTATCAAATTTAAAATTTTATTTATATTTTTTTAATTCTCTTCAATCCAAACTTAAGGGAACAAGTAATAGACTCTTTAGATATTTTTTTAAAAGGTAAATTTTCATCCCCTCGTCTCTTTCTATTTTCATTATAATTGTTGTCATTTTGTCAATCAAAACCGATTCCATAATTTGGTTAAACAGGGAATGCAAGTACATGGCTCTATGAATTCAGTGCATTGGGGTTTTGGTTCTTGTCACTTTCTTGGTCAAGGGAATCAGTGTCTCCTTGCACTTAAGCTAGTTTATGGTCATTTTTCCAATTTGCAGTTCTTGTAATTTATTACATATATAGGAAGGTTACTGATACAAGAAGGATCCAAACTCAACGAGTAGATATTTAAGAACAATACATCACTTATTAGAACTAATTTGGTCCATTGAAAGCAACACCTCGCCTCATCAAACTTTCATCTCGTATAACAACAAGAGTTAATTTTTTATATAGGGCTAATCACGGTTCAAATTTTCAACAAGAATTATGTTCACATTTAAATTTGATGTTCATCAGTGATTTGAATAAAATTATTTTTAATAGAAAATATTTGTAAAAAATCCAAAAACTTTTCTCGTGTATTCAAAATATTCTTATTTTCAAAATTATTACATACAAGATTATAAAAGGTTTGAACTTATAATCCTATACACATCATCAAAATTTTTCAACAAGTAAATTTTGAAAAGAATTTTGTTGGCCCTAAACAAAGTTCAAAAAAGATATTTTATATAATAATTTGGCTTGCACTAAAATAAATATCAATTTTTTTAATTTTTAAATATAACATATAGAATAATAAAAATTTATTTAACTTTTTTTTTTTTTTACATAATTTAACTCTCCACTCGCCTCGTATATTTTTTTAATTTCATATGTAGCAATATATGGTTTTAGCTAGAGACTAATAAGGAGAGATGGTATATCTCCTTTTATCAATATAATATAAATATAAAAACCTATATCACCCTACCACAATAGAAAGTGAATTATTTAAAAATAAATTTGGAAACACATTATTTATGTTAATTTACTTTTATATGTTGTTGGGTAGTGTACTAGTGTGTAAGTGGTGAGCACAAAATTATAGGCTCTTGGTATCAATGCTTCCTGTGCAGATAATGTACTAATTTGCTAAGACTATTACTTATAACTACTTAATGATGAACCTCCTTTCGAGCACTTACTTTTGCAGCTAAACCCTCTTTCTTTGGGGTCTCAGTATACTGTAGCAGAAAAATCACCAAAATTTCTGGAGATAGAAGGTTCAAAACTTTCAGTAATCATGAGCCATTGAGCATTATTGTCTATGATAATCTCTGTATTCTTGTCAATGACTTAGCTATAACTACATCGAATGCAATGAGAAACATTCTTGGTGGAAAAAAAACGACAATTTTTTTTCAAAAATTTCAAGAGAGAGTTTGGCCACCTCCGCTTAATGATTACATTAGAGGAAAAACAAAGATTTTGATCAAAATCAAGTGATTTGAAGACTCTCTCAAAAACAAGGCATTAAGGAAAAAGAATTAAGTTATTTAAGCATCCTATTAAAACATGCATACTACTTAATATGGGACTTCAACAATATATACTATTTCAAGAACATTTTATATTTTTCTATTGTCATTATAACATTATTCTTGAAAAGTCAACATCATATAGATATACTTTGCAACATTTCACTTAGCGACACTTTATTTAATGTCGCTTCACTCTATCACATTTAGCTCTTCTTTTGACCAACTCCTTTACTTATCAGAATTTTTCGCAGATAGCTCATTTCATGTCATTTGCAAACTAGCTTTGGCACTAAATGACTTAGAAAACTTTTTTAAAAAAATTAATTGTCAACAAAAATAAACTAAACTACTTAATTATTTCATCAAATCAATATTTTTATAATTGAATAAAAGTAGACAGTCTGACAATTTGATTTACCCTTAAAACTCAAATGACCAATCAAATCGATTTGATCGAGTTAGAACCAAATATTTTTTTATTAAACTAATCAAGTTTTCTTTTATTATACTTTTTTATGTTTAGGTCTTAAATTTTGAGTTAAATTAGATTTTATATAAATATATATATTATATTATGAATCTTAAAATTTAAATTTTGATATGATTATAGAACATCTTATATGATATATAAACAATATAAATATTTTAATTATCATGACTTGAACTTATATTATTTTTATACATATAATTTACTTATATAAATTAATTATTATATTTAAAAGTCATAAATAAAAATATAATTTTTTGTATTGTAAAATATAGCATTAATATTAAAAATATTTAATTATTATTATTTTTATATTTATAATATTATTTGACTCATTCATTGTTTGAATTGATCAGTCCATTCATACAATAGATTTTTCGATTCAATTACTCATCTAATTTTTAAAACACAAACATTTTATACTTGAACAGTCTAAGCTGCCCCAAAGACATTTCATGTTATTCCATCCATCGGATTTCCCCTCTTGTGTTATCTTAACTTTGTCCTTCTATACTTTTTAGCAACGACTTTTTTTTATTGCTAAAATATATTTTAATATTCTTACAATAAATATTATTATTGTTATAATTTTTTTAAAAAAATTATAATAATAATAATATTTGTTATAAAAAATTTTAACAGTAAAAAAAAATCATCGCTAAAAATACACCCCGACAAGTAACTCAACTTAAGGCAGATAACCCGGACCCCGTTACCTTACAATAGTTCAATTAATACAGTTTGACCAGGACATCAAATGAAATTATATTCCATGTTAAACCCTCTTGCATACTGATGCAGCCGCCTTTTTTTATTATTATTTTTTTAACATATCACGTAACACAGGGCGCACATGATATATTGTCCTTTGTTAGCTAAAGAGATAAACGATGGCAATAAGCAAAATTAGATATCCAAAAATTAATGTCTTACCAATCGATATATATAATCGATACATAAAAAAGGAAATAAGGGCATTGTCGTCCAGCAATATAGCAAATAATATTAAGAAGCAAATTAATGTCGCCTACCCAACAAATTCTACTTTCAAACCCAATCAATCAGTAACTAAGAAAGAGTTTGCATAGAAAATAAATAACTACGTAAAAGTAAATAAGGAAGGACAATAATTCATTTCCAAAGCAATATTTCTCTGCACGAGTGCCTAATAAGATAATTGGATGTTTTTAAAAGTGAATCCATCATACGGAATGCTAAAAAGTAATGCAATTAGTAGCCCTTTAAATAACCTGATGGGGCTTAGCTTAGCTAACCTCTCATTTGATAGCTAAATTGGGTTATCCTCCATAGATGTTTATTAATATTTTGACATTTTCAAAATTCTTACGATGGAAATGACCCCCATCCCATTAAGGATGTCTATAACTCCTCAATATTCCTTTTAAATGATCAATAAGTAAAGTCAAAAGCCAAACGTCAGGACCCCTTGAAACTATTCCCTTTATCTCATCCTAAATATGCCACAGCCCACACACATTTGCTCACCATCAGAGTTCAAAGCCAAAAAACTGAGGTGAGAAAACAAATGTTGGTGAAGGCAGAGAAAGCCATGCCTGTGAGTGTAAGAGGGGAAGGGGCTGACCTCACTGGAACAAGAACAATCCCCTTGAAGCAGCACTTTGTGCTAATACATGGAATAGGTGGAGGTAGTTGGTGCTGGTACAAAATCCGGTGCCTCATGGAGAATTCTGGCTACAAGGTCTCATGCATAGACCTCAAAAGCGCTGGAATTGATCGATCTGATGTGGATTCCATTCTTTCCTTTGATGATTACAATAAACCTCTCATGGATTTCATGTCTGCCTTGCCTGAGAATGAACAGGTTGTGGTCCCCCCCCCCCCTCCAACCGTCTCTCTTCTTCTCTCTGTCTCTTTCTTCAGAGAATTAAACTGCTGATTATATCAAATAGGTGATATTGGTGGGACACAGCGCAGGAGGCTTGAGCATTACTCAGGCCAGTCGCAAGTTTTCAAAGAAGATCCACTTAGCTGTGTATTTAGCAGCAACTATGCTCAAGCTGGGATACCAGACAGAAGAAGATATAAAAGATGTAAGTCCTTTTCACTAAACCTCTTATGCTTCTCTTGTTTCTATGTCTCGTTCTTAGTAATTAGTTTAGCTTAGCCAGAATAAATATGTACACACACAGGATATGAGTATTAAGATAACTGAGTTATCAAGTATGAACTTAAAATTGGGTGGAGTGACTCAGAGGGGGTTAGCTTAGTTTGTAAGGAGAGATGGTATCTCTCCTTTTATCAATTTAAGTTCAATTTGCTGGAGTAAAATTCTGAACGTGTCAGGTGGGAGATTGCACCCTTAATATCGCTTGCGAAAGAGTTAACTCAGGCTAAGTCTAAAGAAACCACTAACAAAAGTAATAATAATTGAGGGCTAAGTAAATACGACAGGAAATCAGTGATGTATATTTTGTGCTTCCATTCTTGTCAGATGTTTGAGTCTTGTTTCCAGCAAGGATGATGTTGATGGTATGTCGAAATAATTGGCTTCCAACTGTCTTTTTTTGCAAATAATTTAGTTCTTAGGAAACTGAGGTTCACTAGTAGCGTTATGCATTGCAGTCACCTACTCTCGCATTTTTCATAAGAATAATCCCATATACAAACAAATTAGCTGCTGTGCAACAATGGGTTTTCTCTCTTTTCTCCCTTGTTTCCTCCCTTTCTTCTTGCCCTAATCTAGGAAACGTTAAACGTTTCATATCATTGTAATACTACTTAGCTTAGTCCACTTACAACGTCCGTTAGCCTGCCCCCTCCTTTAAAAAAATTTGTACAATGACAGTAAATTATTCATGTTATTTTATTAAGGTCAATAAAAATTAAAAATGGCTTTATTAGTCATTTTTATTTCACCAGATGCATATTGACCTACTGTACTGTACATACAGTTTGTGCCTTGTGGGTTATGTTTTGATTCTGAACAATAATGTACAGGAATCTACCCTAAACAGAGAAGACCCTGTGCAAATTTTCCCAACCCAATGGCCTAAATCATTCGTAATCATTAGCCTCTTGAAACTAAAAAAGTTTTTCCCTTCGAACTGTGTCGATTTATGACAAATAGTTTTCGGCCATCTAAACCCCACAACATAAATTGTATTAATCATTAAAAGCCCCTTTCATAGCCTTGATATCCTGTTTGGAGACAAGAAATTGCCAAATCTCTCGCTTTCTTCTTTTTTTGAACCACATGGGAGTTATATCCGACAACCCTGTTCCACAGGTCTACTTTGTCCTCCATAGATAATAGAATATTTTCTCTGCGCCTGTATTCAATATAGTTCCAACGATTGAAGAAGGAAAAACAATAGATGAACTCTAATTGCTTGCTTCACTTGAATTAGAAAGCTAACTTTCATTGATACTTAAAAAAACGTTTCTAATATGTCAAGCAGGGGACACCTGATTTTTCCGAGTTTGGAGATGTGTTGGAGCTAGGATTTGGAATGGGACAGGATAAGCCTCCAACCAGTGCTATGGTGAAGAAAGAATTTCAACGCAAAATCGTCTACCATTTGAGCCCTCACGAGGTATAAATCTCTATCCAAAAAACAAAACATTAGGGCACGCATGCAATCTCTATAAAACTGTTTAATCCTTTACCACTTTCCCAGGCCTTTTAGCTGTAGGATGCCCCACATACCACAGACTTTTATTCAGCCTCAATTTCACTTCATCCTCCGCTTTTTCTACATGTAGGACCATTACCATACCAATTTTCTAGCCACACATGAAAACCCAGAAATGAAAGCAAATGTAACCAAATGTAGGCAGTAAACAGCAATAGAAGACACTAAATCTGAAATTTCACCAACGTTACCAATGCAATTATAATGCGACGCATAGAAACGTTGATTGTGGATCAGGATTCAACCTTGGCTGAGATGCTTTGGAAGCCTGGGCCAATTCTAGCTCTGACAAGTGCGCGATTTGCTGAGGAGGGCCAGGTGGAGAAGGTAGCGCGCGTGTACATCAAGACAATGCACGACAGGGTGGTGAAGCCGGAGCAACAGGAAGCGATGATAAAGAAATGGCCACCATGTTGTGTGTATGAACTGGACAGCGACCATAGCCCTTTCTTCTCTACCCCATTCGTCCTCTTCGGCTTGCTTGTGAAAGCTGCAGCTTTTGACGTTGGATGCAACTAACTCAAGCGTCAAGGGCCCCGGCCCGGGCCCCTCATAGCTTATTTTTGGGCTCTCTGGTCTCTGGGCAATGTGCCATGACAATAAATCATCAGTCATATTTCTCCTTAACAATATATATTAATAAAATTTTGGTAATTATTACTTGTTTTATTTGATTGATTTATAAAATTTTTAAATATATATTTTATTAATTTTAAATTTTTATATATGATTTTAACTAATCAGATAAAATATTAATTAGTATCCTAAAAGTATTAGTAAACAAAATTCATATTAATATATATGTAATCCGTCCTAGTTGATAATTTCTATCTAAATAAAATTAGGATTAATTGCATTTCTTTCATAATTATGATTTTTTTCATTTATAAAATTATAATATATTGTACATATTATAATTTGACTAAAGTATAAAAAATGTATCACTTAACTTTAGAAGTTGGCAAAAAAGTTGTTTTAAATTTTTAATTTTATACAACATATCTATTAATATTTTTTCCTAATTACGTTAGTAAAATTGAGGAGATATTCATAAAATTAAATGTTTGGAGGGTCTTTTTTTTTCTTTTTACTTTTTTACAACGAAAGGAGATAAATTGCACATTTCTAATAACACTAGTTAACACAAATTTTAATGTAAGAGGTACATTGCATAAAATTGGAAAACTAAAAAAAAAAATCAATTTTTAAAGTTAAAGAAAATGATGCTTGCATTTTCATCTCAAAAGGTTTTTAACGTAAAAAGTATAAAATTTTCCTTAATTTAAGAACTTGCACAACTTAATTTTCAAAATTTGACTATCAACATATATGCATGGATAAAGTATGAGTAGGGTACTTATATAAAATTTTTGAATACATTCGGACTATTTATTTGAAAAAAAATTTAAAATAATTATTTTTTAAAAAATTATGAATTTTTTATTTATAAATTTATAAGAAAAAATATGCAAGTTACATTAATTATATTATGTAAACTTCAAATATATAATCAATATAAAGTTTTAATAAACTTGTCCTTACAAAATTATTAAATATAATAATTTATAAATTTATATTAAATTTAAATTCTTTTATTGATAAAATTGAAGCAAATAACAAAATTTATATATATATTTTTTAATAGAATCAATTAAATATATATTTATAATATAAAAATAATTTATATAAAGCGAGTTTGATAGTGATTAAAGAATTTTGGAGGAAAAAGAAAGGGAAAGAAAGGAAATATATGACAATGATTAAAGAATTTTTTTTATGTCTAATAATGATTGAGTGAGAGTGAAAATGTTATAATTTAAGAATATATATTTTTATTTAGAAGAAATGAAAAAGCAAAAAGAGAATGAAAGAAATTAAAAGGAGAGAAAAGAAAAGGGAATGAAAGATAATAGAATGTTAAGTGATAATTTTTTTTATTTAGATATTTTAAATTCTCATAATTTAAGATAATTAAAATTAATAAAAAAAATTAATTTAAAATCTTTCAATTACTTCTCATCCAAAATTTTAATAAATAAATAAAAAAATTAATATATTTCTTACTCTTTCCCTCCATTCTCCTCCAAAATTCTCTTTCCTTCCACTTCTCATTCCTAAACAATTCCAAGAATTCGTTAACTTTCCTTTATTTTTCTCTTGTTTAGTTATTAAAATTAAAAAAAATAAAAAATTTTATGTTAATTTTTATTAATTTTTTTATTTTAATTATTTTAAATTAATAAAAATTAAAAAATTTAAACAAAAAAAAAGATAAACTATCATTTAATATTTTGTTATATTTCCTTTTGATTCCCCCTCTTTTTTTCCTTTCATCATTCTCAAATGAACTCTCTGTGAAGATTTTGACAATTCCTATATCTCTATAAAGAATAATAATAAAAAATTTGTTTCTAACATAAAAAATGACAACAGAGATAAGAAATAAGAATAAACAAGAAAATAAAAAACAAAGAGACACTCCTCGCCGCCCTGTTACAAGCTTTTTGTCAGAGCCTTTTCGTTGGTAAATTCTTACAAAAATTTATTTTAGACGTTTAATAATTTTTTAATTCAATTTTTTATATTTATTTAATTTTAATTTAATTTTTTATATTTAAAATTATTATTAATTTAACCATTCTGTTTATATATTCATTAAACAAGTGAATACTATTTTTTATTTTTTTAAGATTAGAACTTAAAATCGTTGTAATTAAGATTAGAATTTTCTCCAATTAGAATTCATGAATTTTAAATTTTTTTTTAAAATTTAAGCAATAAGTTTTTTCTTTAAAATTTAATATTGAAATAATGTATACTCAACTTATGTTGACAACATTTTGTATGAATACTTCTTTTATTCGGATATACATTTATATATCAAAAGTTGTATCTATAAATTGCGAAATTAATTATATATGAAAAAAAATTTATATATTCAATTATTCAAAAATTAAAAGAAATTATTATTTTTGTCTCTCAAAAATATATTTTTTCTTAAATTAATTTTTTAAAAAATAAAAATTTTAATTTGGACCTTTAATGAATATTTTTCAAACAATTTTTTATAACAATTTTTTTTGCAAATATAATTTTATTATAAATTAAGATTTAAATTTTAACTTACCACGTTGTAAGCAATTAATTCATTTACTAAACTCAATTATTGTTTTTTTTATGAAAAATTTTAAAAATATATAAAATTTTTATTTTATTCCTACAAGTTTAATAATTTTATCTATTTAATTCTTCGTATTTGTTTATTTTTAATTTAATTTGTTATATTTAAAATTATTATTAATTTAATTCTTTTGTATATATATCCATTATAATATATAACGAATATGTATAAAAAGAGATTAAATTAATAATAATTTTAAATATAAATGATCAAATTAAAAAAATGACTGAACTTAAAATATTAAAATAAAATTTTTATCATAAATTATCTAAAAGATATATTACTAAATTAAATGTATTAACTTTTTTTTTACTTAGTTTCTTTTCTCAATTTCTTTAATAATTTAAATGGACAAAAGATTCATTAATTATTTCTGTCTAAACAAATGATAAACTATGCATGTTCCTTTTAAAATTTGTTCCTAATTTTATCGGACGCTTCCGAGGACTAAAGTTGGTTAGAGTTAAACCTTACATTGAACAGAGAGTAAAACATTACAAAATGTATGTCAAATCAGCATAGAATATGCTTCATGTAATTATTCCAACGGAAGGTACAATGAGACAACTCTTAATTGGAATTTTAAGGTTCATGTGGAGTGTTGGGTTTAGCATTTTTTCATTCTCTAAAATAATAATAATAATAATAATAATAAAAAAATCTAAAAAATTCTAGAATGAATTAAAAGACTTGTATCCTATTTGGATTATCAAAAGCAACAACATTTGTGGAGGTGAATGAAGTTTAGCATATAACTCCTAAGTTGGAGTTGCTTTAAAACTTCAAGAATTTTGTTTTTTCTTTTAAGAGTATGATTTTATAAATTTAAGTTCGTATAAATTATACATAAATTTATTATATTTAAAAATTTAGTGAATAAAAATAAAAAAATTTATGTGTAATTAAATTTAATAATTATAAAAAATTATTTTTAAAATTTTATTTTTAAAATTTTATTTATTTAATTATTAATATATAATGCATTCATATAAAATTTGACCTAGTCAACTTATTTTCATTTTTTTAATATAGGGCGTCCCTTATAAGAATCGAATTCGAATTTCACCTCTAGGCGTAAAGAAAGAACGATGTGAAGTACGAACAAATATTCTTGTGATATGAAGTACGAACGTGCATGAGAATTATTCATGAGTTGTGGTCTCAAACTAGTACAGGAGCATCCTATCCTGTCAGCTTTGGTTATTAAAGAAGAATCTTCACAACGGAAATTAAAATGCCTCGTAATTAAATACAAGGAATCCCAGGTTGCTGTAAAGTTATTAGATATTATAGGATGGGGACAGAGACTAATGAATCCCATAATTTTTTTTTTATTTTTTCCTTTTAAAAAAATTTATTCAACTTGGCCAGCACCTTTCAAATAATCTCATTATACCCTTATTTAATAAGATAATACAATCACAATCATATTCGTGCTTTTTTACTTCTGAACCAAAACCTCTTTGTGTTTCTGTAAATTACCATAAATATATTTATATTCACTAACTTCTAGAAATTAGTTACATTTATCTATTCTTTTTCAAAATCCACAAAATTAATACCAGAAAACAAATATGTATAGTAGTTTCATTTAATAGGGTAATATTGTTAATATCCATGATAGTTTCCAGAAACCCAAGGATCTTTTAATGATACAGTAAGGTTGAAGCATGATATGTCGCAAGTATTTAAAAAGCAAGAAGTTGACAAATAGCAAGGATGTTGGGTCCAAAAGAGAGAAACCTGCAATAGATTACTGTAAATTATAAAATTACAAAATCTGCTCACAAATATGAGAATTTGTGAAATGACCCTATTTGTAATTTTTACTATAATGATTCTAAGCTCTTATAGTCAATGATTTCACAAAATACTATATTTTATAATATAAAATAAGATATATAATATAAAAAGATAAAAAAATTATAAGAAATAAATAGATTAAATAATTTTTTATTTTTTATTTATTATTTTAAAATAATAATAATAATTATTTTATATTATACTTTAAAAATTAAAAAAATATACATATATTTATTCATACCAAAATTTTAATATATGATATGCAAGTACATATTCTATTAAAAAGGAGCCAACTACCTTTTTTTTTCTTTGATAAAAGATAAATTTATTATTAGAAATTAAAAGCATAGAATGCGTTTCGCTTAAAATACAATACTGAGAGTAAATCTGTGAAGGATATTCCTGTTGGGTTAGTTGTATTAGATAGGGGTGTTTAAATCTTTACTTTGATTTGATTTTGTCTTAAAATTGAATCAAACCAATATAATCAATTTTTGAAATCAGTTTAATTCATGCTAATTTGATATTTTTATTTTAGAGTATATTAAATAAAATTTTAACTTGTTTATATTTTTATATATTTATAAAATAAAATAATTTTTAAAAATAGTTTTAAAAGGTTCAAAACTATAATATTATACTAAAAATATCAAAGTATCATATTAAATATATTAATAAGTAATAAAAAGATAATAACTAATTAATTATGTTATCTGCTAAATTTGTATATCTCAAAGTATCAATATATTCACAATTACTTAAAAAAATAAATGATAAATAATAACTATATAATATAATTATAAAATATTCTCTTATTTTTATTATTAAGAAGTAAAATATTAAAATATATATATAAACAAATAATTCGATTTGATTAAGTTAAAATCAAATAAAAAATTATAAACCAAGAATTGAATCAAATAATTCAATTATACTATTTTAAAAATCAAATCAAACCAATTCTTTTCAATTTTGTAGGACTTCTGCTCGATTAGATTTGATTTGATATGATTTCATTAGTCTTGAACACCCCTAGTATTAGATGCAATTCCTGAATTCTGTTTTAGTCTGTTAGAGGAAGATTTAGGAGGGCGGGGTATTCCTGGAATGGTGGAGGTTGTGTAGTTTGTTTGGGCTTTTGGCCCGTTTTGCTCACCCAAAAACAAGTGCAATACTGAGAGTAAGAGAGAACTAATTGCTGAAAATATGCTACCGTTGGCCTTAAGAGAATGTAGAGGCGGCCGGGTAGAGAATGTGTCGTGATGGCCAATATTTCCTGAAGGAGTGAGTGGTATTTATACGGGGCGGATTGAGGCGCGTGAAGAAGTGTGGGGGGATTGGCGGAGGAAAACTAACAGGTGATGACCGAAGGCACAGTTGAGGGTAAATGGAGTAGGCAAGCTCTAAGGAACCAGAGCCCAACACAGGTTAAAGGGTCGGAATGGGTGGTTTTGGTGAGGAAGATGGATGTGATGAGAAATGAGGAACCCAAATGGTTGTCCAGCAATTATAATGCCTCTTTTTTATGCACATTGTAAGCAGCGAGTCAGGAGTGGATCATGGGATAGGTATTGGGTTGAAGTGGATCGAGGGAGGGCGGTTTAGTAAAGGGTATTGTGAAGATGGGGAGGTGGTATTATTGAGGTAAGTATGATAATGATGGAGAGAGGTTATCAGAATCTCCCGGATTCATGTGGGCAGGTGTTCCATAGTGAGCTTGTTGCGGGCAGACCATATGTACAGTATAACAAAAATAAGAACTGTGGCCTTATGGAGAGTAGCTGGAGAATGTACCAAATGATGACACCAATTGTCCAGCCATATAAGGAATGATTGATTGGATAAGGAATCAAGGCAGAGGGTTAGAGGACCTGAGAACCAGAGGGCTCGTGTAAATGGGCAAAGTCCAAAAAGGTGGTCAATTGTTTCAGCTTCAGTAATACAAAAGGCGCAGGTCCATTCACCCGGTAGATGATGCTCTTTCAAGATTTCCCCTGTAGGGATGGCACGATTACGAAGTTTTCAGATGAGTAGTAGAATGCGCATGGGTAGGCGCAATGACCACAATTTCTTCCAAGGGAAATCAATCCGATTAGATATGGACTATGCAGAGTTGGCAATGAAGGAGCCAACTACCTAAACAACAATAGTCGAATGACCCATTACATGGAGTTGAAAAGAAGGAGAAAGTATAGGCAACCTATTGCTACACAAATCCGTGGTGAATTTACACTGATTGATGCTGTGAATTCATATTAAACTAAAGGAAAGAGATGTTTAAGGTTTAAGCTAAAACTATTTGAAGATTTTATTTTGTTTTCTTCACCCTCAGTCTCAATCAACTCCCTCAATCCTCCACTCCACCCTATTACTATGTTTGGCAAAGCAAGAAGTCATGAAAGAGAGTTCCATCAAGAGAGAGAAAGAGAATTTGATAGAGAATTGACCGACAGAAAAAGATGGAGAGAAAAACGCAATAAAAAACAAAAGGAATGGGGTAGATTTTTAATTTTATTAACCTTTAAGTTACCCAATCTCCGAGTTGCTGTAATTGTCCAAAAACCATTGGATCACTTGTGGGGATAAGATCATGCCACCTAGGTTGGGGAATGACATGCACTTAAAGGATGGCAGAATTATCCTTATTTATCTATCTGACATAATTAGACTAAACAAAAGTCTAGTAGTCAAATGAAAATGTCAAAATAGATCGTATCCTAAAGTTATTTGACATGTTTACATGACTTTGTCTCATTGGTTTAGTCTATTTACTGAGGCTTACACTTTTGTATGAGAGCTTCCTATATAAGTAATACTTATGGCCCCAGAAAGGAAATTAGATATGTAAAGCCTTGCAGCTATGCAAATACATGACTCATTTTGCATTGAAGAAGCAATACCTCCTCCTGTCATTTACAGGCTCTCCGATATACAAATCAGCTACATGTATTTGCAGTAATTGTGGTGAAGTGATGATGCAGCCAATGGAAATGATAATGGAATCAGTTAGGTGGCGTAGTTGCTAACATAGCCATCGCAGCTGTCTTCTTCTCAAGCTCTGACTTGTTAGCCCCAACAAGTTTTTCTACTTGTCGTCCATCTTTTAGAAAATAGAATGTTGGAGTTGCTTTGACATCCCAAGAACTGCTTAACTCCTACAGTCAGCCAACACACAGCAAGTCATATTTTCCATGAAGTTAAACTGCATAAAGTTGGGAAAAAAGATACGTAATTGATTAGCTTAGAATCATAGCTGTGCAGATAACAATATATATATATATATATATATATATTCATCTTGTCAAGAGTAAAAGAAAGATAAACATAGCTCCACATGTAGGGTCTGTATTGCATTTGAAGTGGTAAAGGGCATATTGATATATAACTAAGGGGAAAGTAAGATGGTTTTCTATTCTTATAGTTTTAGTCACAAAATGCTGCATCAGAAAAATCTATACTTCATGGCCCCTTGTATTGACCAAAAATAAAAAGAATAATCTATACTTACAACAAGCCTATCAGCATCCACTGTCAGAAATACAAGGTTTGTATACTTGTCAGCCAGCTCAGAGTAGATTGGCACTATTTCTTTACAAGGACTAGACCAAGATGTCGTAAAATTTGCCACAACCTATTGAATAAGTGTCCAGCACCCCAAAAAAAAATCTTGTTAGAGAAAGATAAACAAAGCAGTTGTAGCTATTAGAAATTATCATGGTTGTTAAAATTGAGTTTTAAATCGTAAAATCGCACGATTTTACAATTTTACATAGAAAAAAGTGCTAAACTGCAACAAAACTCAGAATTTAATAAACTCGGGTAAACTCATGATTTTAGCTCCAAGTTCACTTTTTTTCTTTTTTTTGCAATATGAAAGAGGCCCATTTTTTTGTGTGTGTGTTCTTTATTGCTGTTTCATAAAGCATGTTTGTCCCTAAGTAATTTTATCTATAACCTCACCCCCATAAGAAAACCCATTAGCCAAACACACCTAATCTAGTTGAGGGTTGATGATGAAAATTATCAAGATAGGACTTTTGAAGATTTATGTTAAATATTAATTTTAATTTCTTTGATTTGATTATTTATGGATTATCAACTATGTATGGAATTGTGATTGATGTTTGATTTGGAATGGTTATGTTTAAGTATTTATATATTGAAGTTTATGATTTAAGTGGACTAAGTATTTATCCATTTGAATTTATCTTATTTAAATTTTATTTTAATTGTACTAATTATGATAGAGATATATATTTTTCATAGCTATTGATAGACATAGGTAAACTCTTACCATGTTTTCGAGTCAATTGTCAAGTTTACCTCTCTTCTACGAGTCTATTTAAAATCTCAAGTTTGACAACTTTGAAAATTATAATGGAAATCATACAATACTGTTTAAAAATCTGACTGTGTTTGACAGCAATTATGCCTGTATAGGAACATGAAGGCATGTAGCTAATACAAAAAATTTTGCGACATCGGTAATGCACTTTAGAGGGAACCTAGGTTGCCCAAAATTGAAACCTTTTTCCTCACTTCTTTCTGATGAGCAATAAAATAAAATGCAGCTACCTATCCATTAATCCCCAAAAAGATTCCATTTTTGTTCCATGTTAATAAAAAATTCTGCTATAAACTTACAATTTGGCCATCTTGTCTGGCTTGTAATAGCTTTGCTTCCCAACTCTGCATACAAGTTATGTGGTGCACATTTCTGGAAGAATACTGTAGCATACCATGACTCTGATCCCTCCTTTTAATTCCACAGAACTGCGAGAATCATGCAACTGTGAGATGATGTGACAGGATAAGTAACTATATCTATACATGTCATGATGGTAATTAGCTTAACACTAGAGAATTGGCATAGATGTCAATTATTTTAGCTATCTGATTGTATGTTGAGAGTTTAAATTTACAAGTGGCTAGTGTATTTGATTCTATCACTTGTAAGGCAATGCCCCTTGTAATTGAAGCTCTAGTGTATGCCTACAAGATGCTACTACATGAATATATTATTGTTTTTTTGCATATAATTAACTTTTCAGGCTTCCTGTTGACAAAGAACCTCATGAAAGGGAAGACAACAAAAGGCAGAGAAAATTTCTTCACAGGATTCTTTGCTATATAGATAGACGTTTCTGAGGTTGAGAAGTTGAATTGGAGGAATAGCAAATGAGTTGAAGGTTGTCAATATCTACTAGATATAATGGTTAGGAAAGAAACAAGATAATGAATACTATATGGTATTCCTAATATCTAATATAAAAGTAGTCAATGTCTCCCAGGAAGACATGATTTGTGTGTTAAGATTGCTAAGAGCAAATAGAGAGGCTGTTATAGAACACATCATAACCACACTAGACTACAGACTACAGTCAAGTCACACAGTAAGCGAACCCAAAATAAGCAAATTGATGCTTGTTATAGCTGATAGCTTATAACACCCAATAAATTGATAAAAATGAAAAACGACTTTATAATAGCTTTCTACAAAATGTCATCTTTAAGACTTTAAAATGGCTATTAACCATTTAGTTGGTCATGTTGGAAGGTATTTGGCAAAATTATGAGTTGTGCAGATTAAATTTTGGATATTAACACAAGTTGTCAGTCACAAAATGTGATTAATTTCTAAAGGGGAGATTACGGGACAAAAGAGAAGCGTACAGAGAAAGTTCAGTACAACTACCAACAGCAGCATGTAGGAAAAATACGCAGGAAGGAAAATGATGTTCTTATAAACAAATTCTTGTCACTTGTTAGCTGAAAAACAGAAAAACAACCAAAAGCAGATACCTTAGGCCAAAAACAGCCCATTGAGGATCCACAACAGGATGTTTACAAACTTGTAGCAGGTCTCTGACAGAATACACGTCAAGAAGCTCTATCAAATAGTTGCAAAGACCCAGCAAATGAACCTGCTTTAAACATGTCTTCACATTACTCAATGTTTTTAGTATGAAATATGTATTAAATATGATAAAGTAAAAATACTATTACTTTACTTCAGCAAGGAGCTAAAAAAATGGTTTAGAGACTTGGGAGGCTTCGAAAAATTATTTTAAAAAAATAGTTGACCATTCTCTGCTTCAAACTTCACATTCCAAAGGACATCTTTATTAGCTGGCATGGAATACCAAGTGGATATGTAATATCTTTAAGGGATAGATTGTTTCAGTGGGGACATAATGATCAAATGGAATGCCTATTCTTGTCAAATATTCATGACAATCACACACCATTTCCATTATAAAAGCGGATTTTCAAGCAGCACTAAGGAGAAGATTTGAGTAAATTTCATCTATTCCTATAGACTCTTAAGAGGCATTTGGTTCATTGACATTTTCACATGTATCTAATATCTCCTAATAGGGAAATTTAATATCCTGTATTTGATATAACAATAAAAAAATTCAATATATATATATATGGGCGATATCCAAGAATGTGAAGGCTTTGGAGTACGATAGCCATACAGCCTACATACATATTCCTATTTCATATGATGCTGGCATATCAAACATATACATTCAAGATAATAAGAATCTGTATACTAGTATGAAACTATCATTGTACCAAATGCCTCCTTATATAAAGAATTAAAGTGGATGCAGGTTCTCGTCTACAATAGTTAATAGGTACAGCTTTCCTGACAGCATTTAGTGAAAAAGAAATTTCCATATCATCAGAACAAAAAAATAGTAAGACAAGAGATATAGTCAAAAGAGAGTGCTTTATGGTAAAAGGATTCTTAAACAGAGAACGACGAATTTATGGCACTGCAGAATGCAGATACTTGCAAAAAGGAAGGATATCTTCTTATTTCTTTGCTGCCTTGCGGCTTTGTTTCATCTAAGAATAACAGGAAAAAAAAACAACAACAACCAGTTCAGAAATTCAGAAGAAAATCTTATTAGCATACAAAACAGGAAATTTAAAGGTCAGTAACACCTGAGAATGGGGCTTAAAATAAGCTTTCTGCAAGAAAATGCAAAGGACGTGAAATCCACAATGAGAAATGATCAATATGAATGTCTCTACATTGCATTCTTGGAATGATAAAGATAAGTCTTTACAATCCGAAATGAAGAAAAAAAAAACAAAAAAAAAAGATGGTAACGACACGAGATTTCTCAGGTAAGAATAAAGGGGAACAAAATATAATATGCGATAAAAACAAATAGTAATGCCATTCAGCAAAAACGAAGAAAACAAAACCAAAAAAAAAAAAAAAAGGAAATTGGAAGGAACAAATTTATCACAAGGAAAAAAAAAGTGAATAAGAAAGTCTACCTTTGATCATGCATATCCAGGTTTCTTTCAAAACACAATTTCCTTTCGATTAAGAATGCCTTAATTCTTGTCTCGGATTTTGTCGAAATACAATAATCAGAGTTCAACGACAAGATTACAAAAAATGACCGAGGGGAAATTTCGTTGATGGAAAAGAAGAGAAGCAGCTTCCCCTCGTTACGGAAGCATCATGGGACAAAAAGACCAGACTTATTTCAAGATTTCTCCTAAAATTGGCAATTTCTTTTTGTTGGCCAATATTGTAATTAGGGTAGTAGGTAATTAAGAACAAATTAAAACTTATATCAACCTTTAACCGCATGACTTATAAATATTTTTTAAAATAAATTATTATTTTTATGCTAAAAGATGCATTTGTCTAAATTTAATATTTAAAAAATGAAAATCATTAATTTAGTTTTCTAAATAAGAAGTCCAAATTAATGTCACCGATGAATGTTAATGAAATCATTTATAAGACACTAATGATATTTAAGTTAGTTGTTAAATAGTATCAGTTACTCTAATTGTACCCTAAGCGGATGGGACTTTAGATGTTAAAAGATTATTCATGGAAGGGAAGTTATGTCTGAAAGCAAAATGAGACATTTAATCACGAGACAAAACGACTGTGTTTCATTAAAGTTGTTTTTTTAAAAAAAATTGGTTAAACTTTACATTATTTATATTTAATTATTAGATCACTCATATCGAATATTTTATCAATGAGAGACAGTCATATAATTAATGTACAACTTAAATTGTTTAAAAATATTTTTTAAAAAATTATTATTTTTTATTTTTTAAAATTAAAATATATCTTTCAAAAATAAAAAAATTATTCACTCTATTTTTTCTATTAGGTAATGTTATATAATTAAATATTAGATAAACTATTCTTTTACTCCATATAATTCTACTTAACATGTAGTTTGGTTATAGTTTAAAGATTCGTGATTAAATTTTTATAATTTTTTAATTTAATCTTATCATAAAATTTCATTAACATTTTGTTAAATTTTATTAACATAATTATTATATTAACAATAGACATCAATAATTTTATTAAGTATTTTAAACAATATTAAAAAGTGAGACTAATATATATAATATTTAATATTTTTAAAAACTAAATTAGATAATTTAAATTTTTTAAAGATTAAAATATTAATAAATATATCTTTTAGAGATTTATTTAATAATATAATTAAAATACAAATAATGTTTATTTATTGATGATCATTTCATCTCTATTGTCCAAAGAGCCGCATGCTCACTTAACAATTACAGGTAACACATTTGTTTTCCATAAGTAAAATTAATTCATTTCGATTTCCAAAGTAAAAGTAATATATTTGTGATTGTTAATTAAATTTTTAAACTCCATCATCTAGATTACTATTCCTATTTTATATTCTTCCTTATGTTTATTTATGGTAATAACTAATTTTGTTTTAATTTGTAAGTAAACTATATATTCTGTATAACTGAAAATTATATGTACAAGTATAACCTCTTTTAACTTTTATTATTAGTAAAATAAATTCAGGTACACTTTCTTGTTGTGAACAATATTGACTCAACTAGTAAGAGACAACTGCATCAACTATGTTTACTGATTATTCTTTATTATACACATTAAAAATTAATTTATCCTTTGAGATGAGTGGTGAGATTTATTAAGCTTTATTGTTTAGATATAATGGGAAGTTTCTAATATATATAATGGAGTAAAGTTGATCAAAGTGACACCTTAGATTCTTACTTCTGTATTTATTTTTTAGCGACAATTTTTTTGGTTGTTAAAATATATTTTAATATTTTTACAATAAATATTATTATTATTATTATAATTTTTTTAAATTAATTTTTTAAACAAAAATTATAATATCAATAATATTTATTATAAAAATATTGAAATGTATTTTAACCATAAAAAAAATCGTCGCTAAACAGTACAGCACAGTTACGGCAGAGGATCCAGAGTTCAGATTAGAAGGAGATAATCTAGGTCATGACCATCCCCCTCACATCCGTTTGTATCAAGTCCGATCACCTTTAGGGAAGGACTTAGACATTATCTCTACCGGTAACTACCTATAATGTTATAAACACAAGACTTATCCCTAATATTCAAATATGCAATCATTTTGTATTATATTCTCTAAATTCTTTGACTCTCTTTCTGATTTTATTTAAACTTAAGTAAATTATTATTATAGATTCAGGTATATAAGACGCGAACTTTTAAAATATGATCCCTTGAAAATGTCATTCTTTCTTTCCTGTTAAGATCTCTGAAACTATGAATGACTCTATGGCTTCGTGTTAAGATCTCCGAAACTATGAATGACTCTATAGGCTTCGTTCGTGGATTTAAATCAAAATTAGCAGAAATTCGAACAGTTTCCAAACTGCAAACTGGCCCCAAAACAAAAAAAATGAAAACTCTGTGACCAACATAGAAATCAACATGGTTTTACAGTGAAACGCTTATTGCCAGAGGACAGAATATGAGGAAACCCTCGCCTACACCCGACATTCTCCCCAAGAAGATGAAAATGCCCTCCCGCTCGCTCTCTCTCCAACATTCATGGAGTTTGCAAATTGGACTCAGACTCAGAGGACGTCCGGTTCTTCAACTCCGGCTGCCTGATTTCCTCAATCATTCTCACAGCTTCATCCATTCGGGGCCTCGTATCCGGCACCTTCGCCGCACACGCCAGCGCGATCTGAAGCATCTGAACCATTTCCTCTTCCACATATTGCCCTCTCAATAGTTCCTCATCGAAAACTTCGGCCGTCCATTCCTCGCGAACAACGGATCGCACCCACCTTGGCAGATCCACCGCATCGTCGCGGCCAGGATATCGCATTGGGCATTTCCCCGTCAGCATTTCGAGAAGGAGCACTCCGAAGCTGTAAACATCGGATTTGTGAGTGATTTTTCGGGAATCGGTCACCTCTGGAGCGCGGTAGCCGTTAGATCTGGACATGGTAGCAGGAGAGTTCATCAGAGGCGTCAATCCGAAGTCGGAGACGCAGCCATCGAGGTCTGCGGTTAGAAGGACATTGGAGGACTTGATGTTGCCGTGTGTGAATTTTGGACCCCCCTCCGAGTGGATGAAGGCAATTCCCTTGGCAACTCCAAGTGATATCTTCATTCTTGAATCCCAATCTAATGGAGTTCTTCCTGCACCCCTGTTTCCTATTGTGGTTTTCCGGTAGAAGAACAGAGCAGATATATTAGCATTGTTGCAGTTGAGTAGTTGACAAGGAATCAATGATAAATGCATGGAAAACAAGACTGTCTAAGATTCTTTTTAGGAGTTAAAAGCTTAGTTTTGCAAACGTTCAATCGGCTTTCGGGTATTAAAGCTGCTTGCCTTTGCAGACACTGGATTAGCGCTTGCGAATGATCATTTTGGCAATCTTGCCATGAGAATGAGTCATTTCGCTTCTCTTTCAAAGGCTTCAAGTGGCATGTACTTCACCTTTTTAATGGCTCACATCAAGTAGATAAATAAATCTAATGCAGCTGCAGAATGAGAACAACAAAGATAATTGATATTATTCTACAATTGTTTGATATTTCGGAGGCTTTTCTCCTTATGATGTCTCCTAGTCTTCATGGTTCAGGGATTTTTTAGCTGGTGGAAGCTAGTTTTCCTTTAAGATGAAATAATTTTTTGCTCAGCTTAATTTACTGTAATGGGAATGGGACGGGGGTGATGCTCCGTTTGTAACTGCAAAATTTGAATAAAGGAAAGTAGATTTTGTCCATTCTCTGGACTACTAGAAGAGACCATATGAAGCAATCAAGGTCATTAGGTTAACATAAGAACGTACCATGCAATGAAGCAAATAAGCTGCCGCCTGGTATGTAGCTGCAAACTAGAAGTTTCTCATCTTTGGAATAGTAATAAGCTTGAAGGGGCATGACATTGGGGTGCCTTCCGATTCTCCCCACAATATCCATCTGCTGCTCAAACTCTTTCTTTCCGACCACAACTTCCCTCAACCTTTTAACTACCACAGTTGTTCCCTCCTCTAAAACAGCCTTGTAAGCAGTTCCATAACTTCCCTTTCCAAGAACTTCAGCTGAGGCCTTTAGCAAATCTTCAAGGTCAAAGCTACAAGAACAACCTCTAAAGAAGAACAATTTGTTCTTCTCAGCCTCTTGTACCCCACTCCCAAAACTCTTTGAAATCTCAGTCTTTCCGGCACAAGCCGCCTTGGCTTTCAGTATGCCACTACTTTCACCGTTTTTCTTCTTACAACAGCATAAAGAGATTACCAAAACTAGGAGTGAGAGGAATGCACAGCCCCCAATTGCCAGAGCAAGTATAGAAGCTAAACCAAATCTTCTCTTTGGGGTGGTTGCTTTTTGATTTTGGGGAGTTTGTGGAGAGTGTGGCAGGTAAACAGGAGGAGGAGATGCAGATGGAGAAGAGGAGGTTGAAGAGCAATGATTGAGAGGTGGCCCGCATAGAGAGTTCCCAACAAAAGAGGTGTACGGGAATTTTTGGATGGAATTTGGAATTGAGCCACTCAAGTTGTTATAGCTCAAATTAAGAAATTTGAGACTTGGGAGGTTGAAGTCAGGGACAGGTCCAGAGATGGAATTGTTTTGTAAATACAACCAGGTGAGTCTTCTGAGATTCACAAATACAGGTGGGATAGTGCCAGAGAAGGAGTTAGAGGCAATATTCAGTGCAATGAGTTTAGAAGAGACAGAGAAAGGGATTGGACCAGAGAAGTTATTCTGCTGGAGGTGTACATATTGGAGTGTAGGAATGGAGAGGATGTCAGAAGGGAGATTCCCACTAAGACCATTGGTGTGAAGGCTTAGCACCCTAAGGGCATCTAGTTTTCCTATGCTGTTTTCTGAAATGTGCCCTTTGAGACCAACCCCTGGAAGATGGAGAGCAATGATCCGAGTCCCATTTGAATTGCAACTCACACCAACCCATGAGCTGCAAACTGGAGCAGAATCATTCCAGTTGAGTCTTCGAGCATGTGGTATACTGGAAGCAAACTCTAACAGAGCTTGTCTATCAGAGTTTAGGTCAGCTATAACCAAGATAGAGAAACATGGTAAGAAACTTAGTAAAACAAGTGCAAAAATGGAGGAGTGGAACTTCATGGATGCTTGCTTGGTGCGAAAGGGAGGTAAATAGTAGCTCCAAGTTCCGACCTTAGCTGTTCTTCATCCCTTCCTAGATGTGATCATATAGTAAGGATTAGGAAAGCAGAAATCTGAGTGCTAAATTTAACCTTTTATGATAAGACATATCACAACACTTTAGTTGAGCTAGAAACTCTGAACAACAATGACTTATCATTCTGCAAGTGAAGTAGAATTCACATGCCTAATTTTCATTTTCAACTAAAAATAACAGTTGAAAGAAGTTTGCTGGATTGGAAGGGTAGGAACAACGGACAGAGAATTATGAAATTGTGGATAAATGAGTTCCATTAATTTGAACTAAGTACAGTTTCTGAAAATTTTTTATGAGATTGCATTTGTAAGTTTTGTTGATGCAGCAACATCAATCATTGCAAATTTGCATAGAGCGAACAAGAACATGAGGGAGTCTTGCACATGCTTACCATCAGGCAGGATTTGAAGGTGGGAAGAGACTTCCTAGTTCCTTCTGTCAGATGCATCAATCGTGGCAAGTTCATTACTTCCATAACAAGAGCATTATATTGACACTTCTATTTAAAACGAAAAAGCTAAAAAGGCAAAGCGTTGTCTGTGAACTTTAACTAATGGAGGACTAAGGTGCGCCTTTTACAGAGAGTAAAGAAATTCTCACATAAAATCGGTGCTTATTTTATATTTTAAAAAATCAGTAAGTAGGGAGAAGAATAAAAGCAGTCCATTTAAAAAAATGCACGGTGATAATAGAGAATCCAAGAAAAGAACTGAACTTACAAAGAAAAAGGTAAAGTTTCATTCTGCTTTGTTCTTTTTAAAGAAAAAGCATTCTTTGCCAAAAGTAGCCTTCTTTGTCCTAATCTCAATGCATTATCATAGTCATAGATCATTAATTCTGATTTCCTGTTTGTACTAGCTTAGCACGAAATCCCACTTTCCCCCCAAAAAAGGGCAATTATTGACTATAACTAATAAGTGCTTAAGAGTATTTATGGTTATGGAAGAATCTTATAATTTGAAATTAAAATATTTATTTTGATGAATTTTATTAATTAATTGTATAGCTAATTAGAATAGAATAATATATATATATATACGTAAATTGTTTCATTATTGACTGACATGAAATTATGGCCTCATAAAACAAGAGAGATGGTGATTTCTCTGTAATTACTTACTGCTATTCTACACCGTTGGGGTTGGTGGCATCTGACCGACAACTACGGTTTTACTAAATAAGAATCTGACCTCTTCTCTTGTCAAAAGATTCAGTCACACATTGCGAAAAGAGTGAGTCATATCACTACGGTGTTAACACTGAAACCAAAAACCATTGCCTTTTCTTAACTACAACGACAGCAATAATGTCTAATGCAATTACTACAAAGTACAACATCATTATTGTGCACCCATTGCTGTTGTGTTGAAAATAGCCCAAACACACAGGCAGTTAAATGTAATTACTGAAAGAAACAATACAAGGGGTTGTTTTTGGATAGATCTAACTACCAAGAATACATGAGCTTTAAATGAGGTTTGCTATGCTTCTGAAATGACCGACGTAATCTACAAATGGATAGTGCCGAACGGCCAAATCACCATCAAAGTTGGTATTATAAAAAATCTTTATAATTTTGTAATTTTTAAAGTTGTTATTAAATGTTGGTTTCATCAAATTTTTAGAATTTATTTATTTTATAATAATTTCTTTTTAAATAAAGTTTCAGAAAAATTATTGTAAGAGAAATAATTTGTGTTTGGTTAATTTGTAAAAAGAATATTTTTGCTTGTTAAATTACTAAAAATAATATGTATAGATTTATTTTGCTATTAATGCTACTTAAATGAATAAATTGTTATAAGTATTTATTATTGTTATTTTTTATTAAGTTATTATTATTTATGAATTAAAATATAAATAATAAAATCACAGTAAATATAAATTTATATATAAATACTCCATAATTCAATTTATATGTCTCAAATAATATATATAATTATCCAAAAATAAAAAACATAATCATACATTAAAAATTTGTGTTTATGAAAGGTTTTAAGAAAAAATTAAAAGTATTATAGTGAATAAGAAATTTTAGTAAAGGTGTTTTTATCTTAAAATATTTAATATTTCATTTTTACTTTTATTTAGAAATAGAAGTTATACTTTATAGTTGAAAAATAACTTATGTTGCTCTTTAATATTTTTAGAAATAAATATTTTTTAAAAAAATAAACAACTTTTTCATTTTCGGAACTTGGATAAACCGGCCGTAAGATTAAATGAACATAAACTCAGCATTAACTTTAAAATATTAAAAATATTTAAGATGTAAATAAACATTATTTTCTCATCCCTCAAGTAAAGCTACCACAACTTTCAAATTGAATTTTCTGCTATCCAAATTTAATTTTGTCGTTGTTGTCTTATTCATTGAGGACAATAGGGACAACACTAAATTTGAACAAGAGATTGAATTTAAATTATTTTTTTAGAGCTTAAACCCACAATTTTATGTAAATGAAGAGAAAAAAAACTAAAATTTAGCTCAATGTACAGGACAGTAAAAACAGCACCAAATTTAAACAATAGGTGATCTAATTTGCACAGTTTTGCAAATAAGTCTAACAAGGCTTATGAATTGTGAGGCCCTGGGACATCAAAGCTGCAAAGCCGTAATTACTCCTTCAGTAAAAGGCTGCTGAAAGATTGCGAGTTTTGCGCCAAAATCCTCAAAACTATATATGAATGATGCTGCGGCAACAACTAAAAGGCCAAATGGCCCAAATGAGTTATGATGAAGTTGGAACCTTGTTGTGAAAGAGTAAATTGAGATTCAAAAAGAGAGAAATGACCCACATTATTGTTTGTTTTGACTTCTTGCTCACATCAAAGCCAATGTAATGGCTCGCATGAGGATTAAGATGACACATGTTATGACATGGTGGGCACATCGGCATACATCGAACTCTCCAAACTATAACAAAGAGTTCCAATTTGGAAATATGGTCATCTGAATTAATTTGCTAAAATTAAAGAACCAGGGATAGAAAAGTGAGTCAAATAAAATTTAGAATAAATTATATCTCTCTCCTAGCATTTAGATAAATTATATTTATTTATTTAGTTTAAATTTTTAAACTTGTCTTTTCTCTAATTTATTTTTTATCACTATAGGTATACTTTTATTTTTAATATAATAAAAAAAATTTAAATTTATGCTAAATTTTAACATGAAATTTTTAATATAACAACAAAGATAGTTAAATAATTTTATTATTTTAAAATAAATATATTCAACATAAAATGTAACTTCATTAAAAATAAATAAATTAAAAAAATAGTCCGTGTAATATTGTATCTAATTTTATAAATACCAAATATAATTTTATTTGTGTAATCCTGGCTCTTTATTTCCTCCTTCTCAAATTTCACTAAAATATTTTAAAGGATGTAAATCATTCAATTGGGTATTTGTGAAGGAATGAGCTCACAATTGGCCCGCTTACCACAATCTAATACAGTCCATTGGGCTATTTGAATTCAACTTGAGAGGAATATGTAATTGATCCAAAAAAAGAATAGAGAGCAAGAGGTAGAGGACTACGGATGGATAATAGCCTACGACAATAACAATAAATAAAAATTTTTTTATTAAATAAGATTGACTGACTACATATATAGATCAAGTAAATCAATATATTTTATCTTGACTCATTTTAGTCTATGAAGACAAGTAGGAGAGAAAATGTTAAGCAGAAGTGCCATTGAAGTGAGTAGAACATCATGGGGCAAAATGAGAAATGATTTACCCATAAAAGCAAGAGGCTGTCACAGACCCATTTGAGATCCTTCGTTTCTCACTAATGTCATCCCTTAAAAAAAAAAAAAAAAAAGAGCAAGACATTATATTATAAACTTGAGAAATTCTTGTATTCATACATTGTATCATATCATCTATACACTATTAAATGACAATAAGACAACTCATCTATTATTTAGTTATTTGCTGAGTGAGTTGTAAAACTCATATGAAGTGTAAAAATAAATGAGTCATTTTATTACCATTAAATAGTACATAAATAACCTAACACAATTTATATACACAAGAAATTTTTTCTGTAAGCCCAAGTAAAACTCAGATCGCAAGGTTTGCGATGCACTTCAATCGCTGTAAGCTTTATTTTCCTCAACTTTGGTTCGGATAAAATTGGCAATTCACGGTACAAAATGTAGTGAAGCCAGGTAAAACTCAAACTGATACAAATGTGTTTTAAACCACATTCACTCAACTGAGACAATTAAAGTCAGCCTTCTTTAAATAACTAACCGGAGATGTGATTAAGAGAAGAAATGACACATGAGACTGTTACTGGGTGCCACTGCTTTCGAGCTTTTCAATTTCCTCACGGTGCTTTCTTTCGGCTTCCTGACGTTCTCTTTTAGCATCTTCCTCTTCTTCAATATCGTCAAGGTTATCAAATTCCTTGGTTGCTGCCATTGCTTTCACTACAGGATCTCTTAGCATAGATATCAGTCCACCACCAACTTTGTATTCTTCTTCATCCCCAATCAGAAACAACCGCTGGTCTGGACCTGAAGCCATGGGAACATCGACAGCCAATAGCTTCACATCATACTGCATACGGAGATTACAGCTAAGGATACATAAGTTTTGCTTTTTACATTTGCTTTTTTTTTTCTTAGCAATCTTGCTAATTATATCGATATAATTTAAAAACTAGGATAGGTTTTGGTTGAAAAGAAATTTAAAAGCGCACACAAATTAATTGCAGTTATCTTACTATTATCTGGATAAAAGGAGCAACAAAACTAAGCACATATATTCATAGCAGAGTAGTAACTACTGAGAGCATCGCTATCTCAGTTACTTTTCAGCCTCACTCCTATTACCTCCCTCCTTGTGCAATGTCCAAGCATGAAAGCGTCTGTTAGTGAGCAGGTGTGAGAGAGATTGTCAGGTTGTCTTATCTGGAAATCACTGTACAGAGAAGCATAACTGCCACCAGAGCTGTCATACACCTCCACATACTGGCGTAGCACCAACATGTGAATGCTGATCATCTCCCACATGCAGGAACACCTTTCACCCTATGTTGACCACCTTGACTATTGACCAGGCATTGATTGAGCTTCCAGCGACCAATTTTCTTGTTCCAGAACTTTATTCCTAGGCTTTAAAACCGCTTGCTTTTGAGATTATTTTTTATATTTGGCGCTTCCAATTTACTATGCTCGCTGCATTTTAGTACTTCCCCACAGATTTTCCTTGTCTAG
This sequence comes from Senna siamea, assembly GCA_031216115.1. NCBI lineage: Eukaryota > Viridiplantae > Streptophyta > Magnoliopsida > Fabales > Fabaceae > Senna > Senna siamea. Next base: position 9,262,502 of record CM062367.1, on the reverse strand, counting down.
AGCTAATAACGTGTGGAGTTTTATAGCTTATCACTGTCATTATATCAATTATCCGCGAGGAAAATAACTATCGCTTAGCAAACTATTCATACTGGAGGGACAATCAACCATGGCAATGACATTCTCATTGGTTTAAATATGAAGGTCAGTCATCTAAGGGATATGAGTACTCAAATTAGAGGAATCATCAAGCATGGTCACAACTACAATCCCGTTGGTATAATTATAAGATCAATTGTCAGATAGATATGAATATTATGAAGGAAGAACTTATTTTGTTACTCAAAATCCAGATTAGAGGATGAACAGTCATGACAACAAATAAACCACATAACAGATTTTGCGTCAAGAATAGATGAACTTGCAGTGAATACGTGCAAAAGATTAAAACAAATTGTTGTAAACTAAACAAAGAAGCAAACTGAGGTGCAAAAGAACAACCAGCAACTTCCCATGAAATGTTTTAAGTATTTGGATGTAATCTAGAGGCATTTAAGGGAAAAATCTCTTAAAGATGAACTTGTTCAAGAAATTGTTACTAAGTCTGATACTGAAGATATCATCATTGATTCATTCATGAGTATTCTCCAGATCTGGATGAAGAAGATGACAATATTATCATGAATTATGATTGCTGTGACAATTCTTATGCTAAGATAGAGACGGAGGATGCAAAGATGAAATATGAGCCAGAAGTTAAAGAGATAAAGCCTATGCAAGAAGAAAAAGATGAAAAGGATAGCAATTCTTATGTTGTTCCTAAAGAAATTGACAATACCAAAGTTGTTGATGTGATGCCTCCGCCAGCTAAATTTTCCTATGTATAGCTCATAATCCTAATGAGTTCTTGCATTCAAAATTATTATTGTTGATATTCCTTCCACCACTATCACCACTACTACCCATTACTGTTGCTTGCATTCTTCTCCTACTTGCTCATTACTAAATGAGTTTTTTCCAACCAAAGGAGAATGATGCAATATGAGAAGAGATGTTCATTATTAATTTTATTACATGACAATGTTGTTATCATATGGAACTTAGGATTTGTAACTTGGGACAATTGGGGCAATTTAGAAGATATCTAAGGATTTGAGTGTTCAATTGGGGACTCGAATAAAGCCTTTTAGGCTTAAATCTATTTTGACTTATTGGGTCTAAGGTTAGGTTAGCCTGTGTCTTTCTTGACATTATGTCTTTAGTCAGTTGTGGCCAAAACCCCTTGATTACTGAATATCGAAAAGACATTTTAAGTCTTGAGGAATTGTTTCCTTTGTATTGATCCATCAATTGAGTCTTATAATGTGTGGGTTGATCTTCATCTAGCAATTTCTGTTTCATGACAGTCAAAGTGCAAATAGGCTCTAGAGTCTAGACCATGATATAACTAGTGTTTCTCAACCATACCCAAATACAATCTAGCAAATCCTACTAGTTTCATTTTTATCACCAAGACTTTCCAGTGTTCAAGCAGCGCCTGTAGTTAAAATATATATATCAATATTTTCCAACCAATCTAGGAAAGAGTCAAGATCTAAGCCAGGTGCATCAATCTTAATTCTCTTAAGGACATCAGACTCCTCATTATTATACCCAGGTACATGCTCATTAACCTTATACTGATTGCATGGGCAAGGGCCACTAGCTCTTTTGAGATATCATAGGGTCATCCTCATACTCATCAATGCCTTGAAAGGGTTTGCCTAGGACTTTGGGACCCTTGGGAGTGACTATGCAAATGTACTCCCCTATTAGGGGCCCCTTGGCTATTAGATATATCTTTACGTTGCTGTTGAGCCACGAGTTCAGCCATGGCTGCCTTTACAGTCTTATTCACAGTCTCAACTAATCCTTCTAACTTGTCCACTCTACTAATTAAGTGTCATACAATATCTCCTAGGTCATGGTGTTCCCTTTGGAATGTGTCCATGATGTTTTGCACGTCAGAACTCACAAATGGTTATATGGGAACTTGGGAAGCAATAGGTATGATCAAGAAAATAGAGCACAATCAATCCAGGATAATGTTGATGTAATAACTAATAGGTAATAACAAGAAATTGAACTGAATCAAAGAAAATAATGTCAACTAGACTACGTAAAATAGGGATAATAATAAACTACTCTAATGACAAAGCAAATTTTGCTACCTTAATGCAAAAACTATACAATGGTGACTGTGAAGTGACATAACAAAAAGATATAGGACTAAGAATATTGATCCAGTGAGTAGCCTCAGCCCTCAAGGACATAGAACAACAAATTATACCTAAGTTCACCATGATAGTAGAATTTGATGTTGAAAGACAGGGTAAAGACAGTACAAGAGATGATAATGTTCGTGTAAGCCAGACTAAGAGTTTCAATGCAGTAATTTCAGAGTATAATCAGAGGACACTTTGACTTACCTTGCCATTCTTTTTCTTAACTTCAACACTGACTAGACCCTTCCTTTCAGAACCTGTTATGGGAAAAATGATAAAACATCGCTTGCTCCTAATACTTGGCTTGAACTTCTTTAATGTAAGCCCACCCCCTGACATCACATAGGCTCTTAAATCAGTTCCTGTAAGGGGGGGACCCAATACTTCAAGAATCCCAGCAGATGTTTGAAGTCTCCTCATGGCCATTCTATAAACTCTATCAGGATTGATTGTGAATCTTGAGCGAATATACAAGCCCTTAAAGATGCAGAGTGCTAAAAATAATTAGATAATAATCCAAATGTTAATGCACGATTTATTAGCAAGTAGAAACAGGTTCCATCAGTAGTATTCCACATTTACGAGAAAAGGAAACGCACAATTCTGAAACTTATTCAGAAACTTCATTGAAGAGTCTACTATCACAAAGTACAAGAATTTTACTATAAGGACTAGTCACATCCTATTGCATAGTGACTATTTTTAAAAGTCAGAGGAATATGTTTTTGTTCAAAAGTCCAAAAGGAGAGCCTGGAAACATAACTAGCAGCTTGACTCTGAAACTCTGGAGTCAACAAGGCAGTATCACTGGTATAAATAGTGCAGAACTACAGAATAATTGCTAGCAGCAGCAGCCATACCATGATTTTCTATTTATTAGTTATAAAAAACAGCCTCTAACCAATAGGTTGAATTAGGGTTCTGTAGCCTAGACTTGGCTGTCTGAGCTGAAGAGCCTCGAAAACATATATTAAATTATAATATAAGTATAAAACAAACTAAGCATTATGGCCATCAATCAATTGAGCTAAGGTCTGCTGGACAAATTTTTCTGAGTGACAATCCGAGAAGTGAAAACCAATCAATAGCATAACAGGTGGTTACTGATGCTTCCTTTCCCATTGTTTATGTTATTCCTTTGTTAACCGACTCATGTTCTGAAGCTTCAGTTTGTTCATATAGACAAATTACACTTGTAGTAATATATTCAGGAAAAGCTTGCAGACATCTTGCAACTTAAAATTGATTGAGTTATAGGGTTTTAGTTTTACCTATCATGTTTACCTGCTCCTTAACCACTTATGTAGGAGGAATGCTTATCTATATTAATGACAAATATCTAAAGGCTTGATTGGGAGTTTTGAAGAGAGTGAGTGGGGAGGTCACTAGTAGAGTGGATGGAGTGATGTGAAGTGAAGTAGTTAGGAAAACTCACTTCAAATTTTTTTTTTTTTTTAAATAAATAGATGGCATCTCACTCTTGTCTGATTGAATGTTAGAATGTTATGGGTGGCTGGGTTAAAAGGATAAAATTTCTAATTTTATCTTTACAAACAAGAGGAGAGGGTTAAAAAAATAAACATTAAACTATGAAGATTCTAAATCATCCTTAACTCCCCAATTTGGACGAGTTTAAAAAGTGGGGTGTTGGATGGTTTTCAAACAATTCTAATCCACCCTCCCCCTATTCAATCCATTTCAACTCTCCTAAACCATCCTCTAATCAAGCTCTAATTAGCGGGTAGATTCAACATTCAGTAAGGGAACAGAATCACAGATCCTATCAGAAAAGCCAGTAATGTTCTGGCCACACAGACACAAGAAAATACAGCATATAGGACATTTAAAAGAACTTACAGCAAAAGCAACGACAGCAGATGAAAGGGCAAGAAACCCATACTTAGCCAACCCTTCTGAGAGCCCAATAAAGGTGTTCGCAACCCCATACATGATCCTCCAAAGTAGAACACAAACCATAACTCCTGCGGCCCCCAACAAGAACAGGTAATTCCTCTTAAAGAATGCCTCAATTTGCAAGCCAATAGCCTCACCGTATCGCGAGAAAGTAGAGCGGACTGCAGTTACTGGTTTATCGAGGACCTTTTTAGCGAAACCTTCATTGAATTTACCGAAATTTGCAGATTTAAACGAGAAGGAATGAAATCCAGCATAGTTTTCGCCCTGTTTAGGAATTATCAGCCTCCTGGATGAGAATGTCTGAGGAGCACGGCCAGCAGATGTGTAATATTTCCGCGAAGCGCGAACCATTGAACAAAGGCGATTTGGCTCCGAAGAAGAGACTAATCGGGAAACGGTCCCATTTGAGGAAGTGGGTTTTGCAGCAAATGAGTGAGAGGAGAAAAGCTTCGATTGTGTCCGCAGGATCAAACTGGAGACATGAGAGGGGTAGAGCAAACTTGAAGAACAAAAAGTGTTTGCGGATGGATCCTGAGGAGCTGGGCTGCGAACTGAAGACGGGGAATTCAACCGGTTAAGATGGGGATTGATCCCGTCACGTCGCCGGAGCAGGCCATGGATAACTCTTGACATTAGGTTTGGAACTCCGCCGTCGACCACCACGTACACGGGAGAGAAGAACGGTTGAAATAAAAATTTGGTCTTCTCGTTCTTCCTTTCGAGAAAGAATCTTACACTTGAAGTTGAAGCTCCAAGCCTTAAACGGTCCGGGACTATTTATTTATTTGGTATTATTATTTATTTCATTTGTCACAATTCACTTAAGCTGGAAGAGAGTGGACGTACTAGGTTATATAACCATGAAGACGACTCGGACAAATCCATGATCGGAGAGGAAAGCACCAGAGTCTTTGTTGGCACTGTCAGACGGCAAAAAACTATTAAATCTCAATTTCCGTTGAAATAACTCATTGCTCGCCAAAGTCACTAGATTACTGGAAATGCATCGTTTTGATATGCATAGGTACTTGGTTAAGAGCTGATCATTAGCTAATTTTGTTAATTCTTAAATGATTAAATGCTAGGGTAAATTTACACAACGCCAGCTAATGATCAGTTAAATCATAGAGGCTACAGCAACATTGTTAAATCATAGAGGCTACAGCTGAACTCTACCATACATCATACAATAACGAGATCAACTGGCTGATTCAATTGGTATGCTGTCGCCAAAATATAGGGGAACACGATTTATCGGAACGAAATATAACAAATATAGGGTAACACAATGGAACAAAATAAATATACATTTTCGCCTATGTCAACCAACAAATACCTCATCAAAACGAGGAACACGATCTATCAGAAAAAAATATAACAAAATTCATTCCACTTAATTTAAGGTTCGCACAATCAAAAATCAACTTAACAGTAGTTTACTACAGTAGGAAGAACAAATAACAAGCTTAGATTTCAGTCTTTCATATCTATTATGGTCCAAAGAAAAAGAACGCTATCTCCAGATAACTGACGCCCTAGGCAGTCGCTGCGGATAGAAAGGCTCTTCCAGGCTGACGGTTAGCCAATGGTCCGTGACATCCAAGAAGCTGGGAAATCCAAAACAAGGAACTGATTAGATTTAGATAAAATAGGGGAGATAGAAGTAGAACGAAACTCATGAATCAGAATGGCAAAGAAAGTCAAGGGAGACTCTATCAATAGGGGTGGTGTTGGCACGTTAACTTGGATTATAAAACTCAAATCAATTCAACCCATACCTTCAACGGCTAATCTAGGTTAGGTTAATGGGTTGAATTTTTTTAAAAATAAAATTATAAATTTACATTTAATTTTTTTAAAATAATTTTAAAGATATATACAAATCTTAAAGATAAGAAAAGAATACTTATTTTTTATGTATAAGTACTAAAATAATTTAATATCAAAATCATATCATTTTTTTCATCTACAAATACCAAGATAGATTAACGTAAAAATCAAATCATGATAATCGTCAACTTGCGTGTACTATTTTGAATGATAATAGTTTCAATTTATTTTATCATTTCTCTATATTGTGCAAAAAAGTGATCAAATGAAGCTATCTGATAAATGGAAAAAATTTAAAAAAAAAAAACTCAAAATGCATAATATAAATGCTTAACAAGCATTTTATTACCAACTCATCAATCCAACCCAAACCAACCAAACTGTGGGGATGGGGCTGGATTTAGCAAGTTGGTGGTTATCCCAACCCAATGGACATCCCTGCCTTCGCATAATCACACTTGCTAGTTGCAGCTCATTTAACAACTAGTTCAGCAAAATAGGCAGAGATCAATGTTAGTGCTGTCGTAGATGTAGATCTGACTCCTCTATACCCAAAAAAAAAAAAAAAAGCATTCCTAAATTTCAACTATAGGCATAGTACAAGAACATATTTAACATTACCTTAGCATTTACACCATCTGGCACAATCCTGTTCTCTGATTTGTACTTCAGATAGTCAGTACGGCTAAACTTGGTGAAGCCCCTGTGCAAGCAGTTAAAACAACAATAAATGATATTAAACCAAACTATAATAACAACTTAGAGATGCACAATGCAACACAAGACAATCAAGACTCTAGTGAAATTCAATTTATTATGAAGTCCAAATGCCACCATTAATTATAAATGGCAATAAAATAAACATACCATTTTCTGCTAACGATGATCTTTTGGCGGCCAGGGAACTTAAACTTAGCACGGCGGAGGGCCTCCTGTGCGTGATGGCTGTTGCTATCCTTGCAGCGGACAGAAAGAAGAACCTGGCCAATGGCCACTCTAGCACATGTTCCCTGTGGCTTTCCAAATGCACCTCTCATCCCTGTCTGAAGCCTATCAGCTCCAGCACATGAAAGCATTTTGTTAATCCTAAGAACATGGAATGGATGAACCCTAACTCTCAAGTGGAACGCATCCTTTCCAGCAAATTTAGCCATATATTTGTTGCAAGCAATCCTAGCAGCTTCCAGTGCCTCACTTGAAACATTTTCTTTCTCCCAGCTAACAAGATGGACGCAGAAAGGAAACTCATCAACACCTTTCTTCTTCATCCCAACATCATAAATTCTGATCTTGGGATCAGGAACACCACGACAGTAACGCGATTTTGGGTATGGTTTGTTTTTGATTTGCCTATAGCACCTTGCAGGTCCTACGTCATTTATCATTTCAACCAAATATCAATTTAGTTCATTATTACAATTGGATTATTGATGTAGTTTCTTTCAAAATCATCTCCGTTAATTACAACGCAGTCACACAGTCACAAGGCATACCCATGGAATTAGACCATAAAACCATCATACATAGACCACGAGATTGTTATTTCAGACAATTGAAATTGATATTGATGGTACAAGTTCAGAATCTCAGGGTAAGAAACGTGTTACAGTCGAAAAAATTCAAGAAACCAATTTGGGCAACATTCAAACGGATAAAACATCCTCAGATCCAATCGCGGGAAAAGCAAAGAAAAACAAGACACAAAAAAAAAAATCAGGAAAGCAGGTGAAGCCACACAAGAACACATACATTTCAACAATTTATACCAAAACAACAATGTACAAATTATAAGGAGAAATAATTCATGGAAATGCGTATAGCTGAAATAAAGACATGATGAATAGCATGAAAATACATCAGAGTTTTCAGAGAGAGATTGAAGCTTACTCCTCCCCATGGCTACTGCTCTCGGTGGATGCTTACCGTTCGCGCTATGCGGAGAAATAAAAACCCTAAATCGTTGCTATATATAGAGGCAGCCACTCGGGGCTTATCAGAAATGTTGTGTATGGGATCTATGAGGACAGACTTGTTTAGGCCCAAACTAACGGGCTTACTTCATGCGTTAGATGGGTTTAACTAGTTGGGCGGTATTGGGCTCGTATTGGACTTGAATATAAGGCCTAATTTTATCTTTGAGCAGCACTTGGACTAACGTTTTTTTTTCGCCTCACATAAACCGTTCTGTAAAGCTAAAGTTTACGGTGATTGGGCCCAAAAAATTACATTACAGTGACAAATTCAAGACATTAAACATTAAAATTACTCTCATCTCATCTTCTCTTATATTTGGATAAAATGTGACTAATAGTTGTTTTATTTCAAAAATTATATTCGACTCCTCTGATATTTTAAATGTGTCAAAAATTCAAAGTGAGCAATAGATTAGATTAATCTGGTTTGATCACCTCAACTAACAAGTTATGCTTATGCTGAAAACAAAATACATTAATAAAAACTTCGATATCAATTTTAAGAATTTTATAATTAATATAAAATTTATATTTTAATTATAAATTGAAAGTAGATAGGTTAGAGAATATAAGAAAGTAAAGAAATTTGAGAGATTAAGTCTTTATTTTTATAATTTAATGTATTGTAAATTTAAATTTATATACAAATATAAAAGTTAAATATAATATTATTACTATCATGAGATTATAATTATATTTTTAATATGAAATAGGAGTAAGAAAGTTGATTTTATACTTTAACGTAATATTATGGTTTTATTTCCAATATGAAAGTAAATAAAGTTTTTTTTAATAAAATATATATCTCGTAAAGAGATAATTTTATATTAAAAAATAATTTCAAATATAAGTATTTGTAATACACATTAAATTTTAATGGAGTCGGGTGTAATTTTTTAAATAAATAATTTAATATAAATTACACTCTGCATTAATTATAACCATGGTATAATAGTAGAACTTACCAATAATATTATAATTGTGCTTATAGTGTTGTATTTATTACTGGAGATACATGCAATGCAATTTATGCCTGGACTGCTAAAAAAATATATGTTTCCATTGAGAAAAATAAAGATCATTTTATTTATTTTTTAAATCTAACCACACCCAGAAAAATAAAATTTCAAGCTGAATTATTTTATTTTGTTCAAAATTTAAAATTCATATTATATATAATTATATTAGATTTATTTATTAACAAGTGTTAGATTCTTTACAACTTGACAAATTAAAGTTTAAATCTTGTTAAAAGATTTTATAAATATTTAGTGTCTAACAATATATTTCACTGAATTATTTTTAATAAAAAAATTATTTATGAAAAAATAAAAAAAAAAATCTGCTTTCATTTTTTTGCTTTAGTTATTGAAAAAGAAAAAATCAGTAGTCTAGAGTAATGTCAATCATTTTAATTTAGGAGGTGAGGTACGAAGTCTGAGAGATAGCAAGGCAAAAAGATGATTGCTGTAACTCATGCATCCATTCCTTTCCAATACATATAAGAAAGATGGCGTTTTGTGTGTTGTCATGTAATGTAATGTAATGATATTTGTGTTGCCGAAACCGTATCTTGCCTCGGATGCTTGTCATGTTATTACGTTGGTTAGTCTAAATGATGAGATGTTCTATTTCATTCACGTCATTTCCTCCTTAACTTCATAATATAGCAATACATTGTCCACTGATGTTATTATTATTATTATTATTATTAATTATAAGAAATTTAAATATTATTGTCAAATATTTATTAATTACTATGTTATAAAATATTAAACAATTCATTACACTTGTTTCTTTTTATAAATACAAAAATTAAATTTTTCTTTCCTACTTTTTTTTTTTTTAAAAAAATTATATTCCATTTTCCATGATACATAAGGAAAATATATACTTTTCACCTATATGGATCTAAATATTCTTGAAGTTTAAATTGATTTCTTATTTAAAATAAAAATTATTTGAAAATATAATTTTTAAAATTTTATCTAAATATCATTTATTTGGAATTATAAATTATAAAAGTTAATCTTAAATTTATTTTTTATCCTTATAATTTTATAAAAATTTTAACTCAGTTATAATATTTAAAAATATATAATATCACCTTTTTATTTTGTAAAATATTAAATTTTGTCTTTATACCATATAATTGATCTAAAATTTAGTATTAAATTTGAAATTTTATTGAATAAACTATTATTTATTTACACAAAATTATTAACTCACATTTAAATTAATTATCTAATTCAAAAATTGTTAAATTTGACATTTTGAATAAAAATATGATACAAAGGACAAGATTAAACAACTAAAGGAAGAGATAAAAATTATATATTTTTAAAATAAAAGAATTAAATTAAAAATTTTATAAAACTAGATGAACTAAACGTGCCTTTAAAAACCTCATTTTTTCATTTTATAATTTTTTAAAAATATTCTTATTATATATATAATACTTGTTATATTATATAAATAATAAATATAAAAATATTTTGGTAAAAATAAATAAAAAAACATGAAATTTTTTATCTATCTAAATGGGGAATATATTTTTAAAAAAAAACCAAAAGAAGATAATATATGTATGTTTGAATGCAATTTTTAAAAACTGATTTTGATTTTTGAAAAAAAATAAAAAATTGTTTAGTTTTCAACTGAAAATAAAAAATATATAATATGTATTTTAGAAATAAAAAAATACAGAATAATTAAATGATTTTTTGAACTTCTACTTTTAAAAACAAAGCAAATATAGAAAATAAATATTTTTATATATTATTTTTATTAATAATATGTATATAAATACATAAAAATATATTAGTACAAATTCTCATGAGTCAAAGTTAACTTTTTTTTTTCTCATAGATATTTTTTTATTGGATTATTTGAGGCACAATTGAACTTAGACATTAAATATGAAGACCTTTTTAATAAATTGTTGAATTTTAATTTATTATTGTGTAAGAGGCTAATTCTATCTACTATATTTTATTATTATTGGTTCAAAATTAATTTTATAAAATAATTAAAAGAAATAAAATTTTAACAGGAACTATAACTTTCATAATTCATATCTATTAAAAAAAAAAATAGAGTCTAATTGTAAGGAATGGGTTGGTATGTTATAATTTGCTATTTTCATTACGCATAGTTAAGATTGGATGATAATATTTAACATACTTTTGAAATTAAATAACGGTATTTAATATTATATCATTATTTTAGTATATTATTATGTGTAGCATTTGAGATAACGTCTAATACTACATTTCAAATAAAATAATGTGATTTAGTGACAGCCAAAATTTAAAATGTTCGGTTATCTTATCTCACAAAACATACTAAAATATAAAATATCATAAATTGTCATATTAAACATATTTTAGCATCTCATGTTATAACATGTAAAATATCACAATATTTAGCATCATAATAATGTATTAATGAACTGGATCTCCATTATTTTCGTTTTCATAATACCATTCTCACTATAAGAACAAGAAAGGGATATTAAAGGCGTAGCTTATTTATACATTATTTTATTTATCTTAATGGTTTGTTCTGAACTGAAAGTGATAATTATTCTTTTTTGGTTATATATAATGGCGAAACGCATGTCGCAGTCACTTCCAGCGGTGACTCCAAAAAAGTCCACAATCAATTAAAAATATCTTTTTCTAACGCAAATAATTACAATATATTATAAGTATGCGTTTTTATAAGACCGTGTCCGTACCATATTTTGGTTAAAATTTATGTGAATGATTAAACTCTACCTAATTTTTGTAGTTAACATTACTCGTCTTCATCATAGACATTGTATTACAGTTAATCTATTGTTGATTTGTTATGAATGCCTGAATAATCCAAACGTAACAACGAAGGAAACAAACTAAAACAAAAAACAAAAAACAAAAAAACTGTAAAAAAGGAAGAAAGAAAAGGTATAGAGAGAGCAATGACCTTTTCATTCGCTGGAATGGCGAAGTGAAGAAAAGAACCTCTGAAAGTGTCTGTTTAAACGCGTTTCCTTATCGTCCACCTTGCCGACGGACATTGATTATTTTCCCTCCTTTTTCTTCGTCTTCTTTCTTCTTCTTCTTCTTCTGTCTCTCTCACGCGCAGAAACAGATACAAGTACCCCCAAACAAATATAAAACAAAAATAAAAATAAAAAATAAGGAAAATAAAGAAAGGAAAGCGAAGGTTTCAGCTCCCCTGACTTTGACTTTTCTCCTCCTCCTTCTCTTGCTTCTTCTTCTTCTGCCGCTTTCGCTGCTTCAGCTTAAAAATTAACTCAGGTTCATGGTTTCAACACGTCAGTGCTGTTGTGTATTCTTCAATTCTTCTGCTCATTCCGTCAGGTAATGCATCCCCTATTCATTTATTGCTTCCATGTTTTCGGCTTCGTTTGTATATCTTAATATATATATATTTTTTGAGTTTTAGTTTTCTTTGTCTCTCACAATAAATTCTTTTCTTCTTTCAGAGTATAAAAAAAATTCTGTTTATGTATGAGAAGAATAGAATAGAGGAAAAATAAGAAAGATCAATTACGAAGTAAAAGTGAGGACTAGGTTTTAATTTTGGGTCAAGGATGGAAACATCGAGGCCTAATACAGATCAATACACCATTTCTTCATCATCGTCATCATCTGCCGGAGGTGTAAATATCACTAACAGTAATAGCAGTAGCGGTATTGAAACGTGGTATGGGATGCGTTTGCCCCCTGTCAGCCCCTTCCGTTCTCCACTCTCTTTTTTACTAAATTACTCGGGTATTCTCCGGTCAAGCTTGTCTACACATGATTCTGAGGCTGTGATTGCCAACAACGAGACTGCGGCTTCTGAATTACGAGCCCACCTTCAAACTCAATCGCTTGATCCTGCTGCTGGAACCGACTGCAGTGTCAGCAACAATAGCAGTACTGGAGAAGTTGCGATACGTATTATTGGAGCTGGAGAACAGGATCACAATGCGGGTTTAGGTTCTGTTTCTTCACCGTCCCTGAATAGAGGTGGAATGCCCGCATTGGAGGAGGATGCAGAGGGTAGCAGTGGAATTTTGACTGGTGAGAGAGTTCCTCTAGTGTCTTCATCATCGTCTTTGGCCGGTAGTGCACAGGTTGATGTGGATGCTGGGAATGGCTTGGAAAGTAACACTAGGGATTCATCGTCTTACCAGAGGTATGATATTCAGCAGGTTGCAAAATGGATTGAGCAGATTCTTCCTTTCTCGCTGTTGTTGTTGGTTGTGTTCATTCGTCAGCATTTGCAAGGTAATATTTATAGTTCATCCTTTATATATCACTAATGTTAATATTGGCTTCGAAATCTCGCAAGTGCTCCGATGAAATTATGAACAATGTCTACTTTACTTGTTTTCGTTATTTGGCTTGTCCAATTATTATACAAATAGTGACTGACGGATAGTATATGTTAGATTCAATGGTGTAGCTGAACAGGGATCTTTGCTAATTCAGTGAGTTATGTTTTTTGGAATTGCGTCCTTAATAATTTGCATTAAAACAACTTGGCTAACTGATGTGTTGAAAACTAAGACTTCTTTGTTTTCACTTTGTTTGGGATGTGCTTGGTGGAATAATGATAGAACATAAAGAGGTTGCATGACCTTTGAAGGGGATGGAAACTACAAAACTTGTGGTGACTAATATCTGTATTATCCATCATATATAGATTTATTTTTGGTTTTCCTACCTTGTTAAATTTCTTCTTTTAGTTGCATTTGCAACTAAACAATGTTGGTTTTGCTTACGATACTATATATTGTCATTGAAGGAGGGGAGAAAAGGGAGGGGGAATATGGCACTACATGTTTATTGTTTCTCCTGCTCAGAGTTGTCCAACCTTAACAAGGAAATCGCAGATTTTTTAAAAAGTAAAGATAAGAGAATATGGTAGATTTAATGAAGCAATAATTTTTGGATAAAATTATAAAAATAATCCTTACTTAATGAAGTAAGATCAGAATGCTGTTCTCTTACTTTCTTGCTTGTGAGGTTGTCTTTTCTCTTTGCCTTTGTATTCTTTTATTCCCTTCTGAGCAGGAAAATAAACAATGTGGTTCGGTTTTACCGTTGAACATTTGCAATTGATAAATTTTAGAGTCTTGGTACTTGATGAGCTGCTTCTCATATATGGTTTCAGTTTCGTCTGACTATGTACTTTTGATTCGTACCGCATAAGTTGGTAATGTTTATTTATGAGAATTTGCAGGTTTCTTTATTACGATTTGGATTTCAGCTATGATGTTCAAGTCAAATGAAATTGTTAAGAGGCAGACAGCTCTAAAGGTGCTATACTCAGCATTTTGTTAGTAATTTTTTTTTTCTCTAAACCAAGTAACTGCTGGTAACTCCACCTCCCCCTCATACTAAAGATAAACAATAAAAAGAGGCTGAATATGAGGGTTTTTTTTTTCCTTTTCCTTTTCTTTTCAGGGAGATAGGAAAGCCTCTGTTCTTTTCAGTATATCTATTGCCTTCATGCTTCATGTTATTTGCATTTACTGGTGGTATCAAAATGATGACCTTTTATACCCACTGGTCATGCTTCCTCCAAAAGCAACCCCTCGCTTCTGGCATGCAATATTCATCATTTTGGTTAATGGTATGGATTTTTATATTACAAGTATAAAGTTATTACATCATTTTAGTGAATTTATGTTAGAAAAATTATTGCTGTAAACCTACATGTTGTCATGACATGTTTGCTCATAGTACATGATTAGGATTGAAACTTAGCTCTCTAGTAATTAAACAATTAAAAGTAAGCAATCTAGGTGAAACGTTGAATACTTAACCTATAAATGCATGTGTTGAAATGTATATTTTATGAACAGTAAACTTGGATATAATTCTAATCACAACTTGGCAAATGGATGTTTCTTACAACTTTATATCATGTGATTGGGCCTTTTTAAAAATTTTCTCCACAAGTTAAAGTTTTTATTTGAGAACCTAATAACAAAGATATATGCAATATATCTAAGTCTGGTCCTTCATGAAAATCTCAAAATTTACTCGGGAGATTTGTTTGTAGAACGTATATTGGAGAACCTTTCAATTTTTTTTTTTATAATAATTATGATTGTTTCAAAGATGATTTTATTCAGCCACTTTCTCCAATATTTGAAATTTGGTTCAACTATGTGATAATGAGCAATGTCTTCCTGAGTCTCTTCGGATATTAATATATTTTATTATTGTCTTGGTTGTTTCTCTTTTCTTTTTGTCATGTCTTTCAATTGTTATTAGTATTCTTATGGTCTTGATTATTATAATTTTTGTTGGTATTGATGTTCCAACACACATAAATAATGACTTTCAGATACACTGGTGCGGCAAGCAGCAATGTCTTTCAAGTGTTTGCTCCTTATATATTATAAAAATGGCAGAGGTCATAGCTTCCGTCGGCAGGTGATTAACTTCTTTACTATTTTAGCAAGCACTATATTTTCAAGTTCATTTCCCCTCCAACAATGTACTGACAGTCAGCTATTTATTTGAAGGGTCAAATATTAACTCTGGTTGAGTACACACTACTGTTGTATCGTGCCTTGTTGCCAACACCAGTTTGGTACCGATTTTTCTTAAACAAGGATTATGGAAGTCTCTTCTCATCACTGACCACAGGATTGTACTTAACTTTCAAGCTAACATCTGTTGTTGAGAAGGTATTTTCATTCATAAGAGATTAGGATTCCTGGTTCTGTATTTGAAGACAGTTCTGTGTGGTGCTAAACTATTCCATTGTCTTCAATCTTCTGTTTGCATAATAGGTCCAATGCTTCTTTTCTGCCTTAAAAGCATTATCAAGAAAGGATGTTCATTATGGGGTTTGTGCTACATTGGAGCAGGTAAATATCCAATTTTCTGTGAAATGTTCTAGTTAGTTTAGTTTGAAGCTAAATAGATGCAATCATAATTAACGCCACTATCTCCTTTGTTACTATGTTTTGATTTGTAAATTTGTCCATCAGGGGAGATACTAAGAATTGGAGAACCTATGTTATGACATCATGTCTAGAAATTTTAGTTTTCTAAACTTTCAATACATACAAATTTGTAAAATATATTGGAAGTTGTGTATGCCGAGAATAGATACATACAAAAATGACATGTGTTCCCCTTTGTTTTTAAAAATTTTAATAGATGAGTTTTGTTAGTTAGCTATTCTCCCTTCTCACAATAATATGTTGCGTTAGTCCAAGAATAAAGCTATGTTAGTTGATATGACTATTATTACTTGAAATACTAGCTATAGTTATGGATCATGCATTGCGTATGAAGTATGCTTGTATCAAGATGAATTAATAAACAAAATGCTTACGCAGATTATATTGTCAAAGCAGACCAAGGACGATCTCCCAAGAGGGACATTGTTATTGTTATTAAAATCAAGATCTGGATTGTGTGATCATACAATCATACCAAACTCATTTAAAACGCATATGAAATTGTTTTTGTATAGGATTACAGAATTGTTATGGGATTCTTAGGATCAGTAGGATAATTGATTCTACCAAATCCTACTGATCCCTGCCAGATTGGATATGACTTCAGTTATGTTGAGTCCTTCTGCATGTGATTGGTTAAAGAATTACCCAATGCCAAAAAAAGGCCCGATAAAGGAAGAGGCTTCTCTTCTTATGCAACTAATATTTTTTAAGCTTCTTTGGGTCCCTTAATATATTTGTATTTGAGTTTATTCATATACTTAAATTTTGGATATGGAAGTTATTGAGGAAGTGAACCTTTAATTTCTTTCTTTTGGGGGGAGAGAGAGAATTTTTTTTTTAATATAACTACTCTATACATTATACAAAACCTTTTATGTAAGATTCTAAATTATATGCTTTTGAATGCAGGTAAATGCTGCAGGTGACCTATGTGCCATATGCCAGGAGAAGATGCATGCTCCTATCCTGTTGCGCTGTAAACACATCTTCTGTGAGGAGTGTGTTTCAGAATGGTCAGTTTCATAAGCTTATTTTTCATCTTGAAATTTTAAATGACAAGTTCACAAAATAGAATTGTTTAGCGTAGGCAAGAAATAAGGTTAAGAGTATTTCCCAAAAGCTCTTACTATTAATAGTTCATAATTGTTGATCTTGGCTAGTGTTTTGTTAAATTTTTGGTTGCCTATCTTGGTTAAGGAAAGACGCATACGTTTGCCAAATTTTTCAGTGATCTATTATAATTTTCTAAGGAATTAAGTATGAAACTTTATTTGGTCCACATAATAACTTGTAATTTTATACAACTCGTAATACTTGGAAGGTTAAATAACTTCCTACTATTCTATTATTTTAAAATATAATAATTATTGTTTATATTACATTTCAAAAATTTAAAAAAAAAATTAAACTTTTGTACATACAAAGCCTCTAGTATATATATATTTGCATGTCTATAGGTTATGTCCTGATAGAAATCATTTGTTGGTTTCCTTTATGCTTTTTTTCTAAATCACGAGTATTACATTAATAATTTTGGCAGATAATTGCATGGAATCGTGAGAAGGGGTATTAGAAAAGATAGGTTTACCCTTGAAGGAACATAATACTGTTAGGATTCTGGAAAGTTCATTCTATGAAATATGAAGACGCCTTCACAAAAAATAATTTTAAAGCCTTTGGTTTATAACGCATCTAAGTAAGGTTTTCACCTGATGGCCATGAGTACTGGTTTGCTCTCTGACTATAGAACTTATATATATGACCCGCGCCACTGAGAAATATAACAATATCTAAATGAAAATGAAGCATTTGTTATTTTGACTGATGCAAGAGAGACATTGCTAAATTTTATTCTGGTTTGCTCATTATGATCTTCATTACTTCTATTTTGACCAACAAGGAGACACTTGTTTTCAGGTTTGAGAGAGAAAGAACTTGTCCATTGTGCAGGGCATTGGTGAAACCTGCTGATATTCGGACCTTTGGAGATGGATCAACAAGTCTGTTTTTCCAGTTATTTTAAACCCAAGTTCTTTGGGTCGGATCAAACCAGCCAACATTTACCTGAAAAACTTATTTAGTACTCTGATTTGATTGAGTTACCATACCAGAAAAACTTCAAGGAAAGCATCATGCAGCTATGTCTGAATCACGTGTTCATATGTTGTCTGTTCAGATGTACAAATGGCCTTACTCGGATGCCAAATACACTCGGACACCGGAGAATCCACTAACCTTATATTCCTCAAATGTCAAACATTTTCGTAAACACAAATTTTGTTCATATCGTTAGATGCTTCTTAAATTCTTCTCCCTCTTCCATCCTTTTTATTTTTCGTATTTCTGTATAAGCTCGTTCAGAGTCTACTGCAAATATGTCAACCCAATCGTTATTGCACTTGTGCTGGTAATCTGGTATTGATGCCAATTATGAAATATTTAATTTGGATGGTCTTGGTGACTGTTTATTTTTTTGGAAAATCAAGTTGAGAAATTAATTATTTTTTAAAGACAAAAAATAATATGATATTAAAATTACAAGATCTCTATTAAAAATTTTATATTATAGTGAATAACATTAAAAAATTAATGAAAGTTAAATAACAATCCACTTAGCAATATTTTTAAGAGAAATATAATGTTTTACAAGCAAAAGTATCCATTTATATTGTTGAGCTATCTGCTTCTCCAAGGCATATAAAAATTGACCTTACAAAAAATTTAAATATAAATTATGGTAGCAGGAAGAAAAGTTAAAATATAATAAAAAATCATTTAACCTCTTCATTATTTTTTGCTGTTTTTATGATATACAAAATACTATAATTTTATTTTTACTTTAAAATTATTTTAAAAATAATTCAATGAATATATACATTCAATTTGGTTGTAAGTAACTTATTTTTTTTTAACTTTTGCATTTTCATGTAAAAATATAAGACAAAAATATGAAATAAAACAAAAATAATATATGAACAATGCATTTGCCTGTATATATTATATACACTAGAAGTTTTGTATATATTTTTGTGCATGTTAATTTTTTATATATTTCAAAGATAACATTAAAAATAATTATTATATTTTAAAATAATAAATCAAATAATAAAAAATTATTTCACTCTTTTATTTTAAGTTGTAACTTTTTATTATCTTTACTTTTTCTCTTTTAAATTTTTATATAAGACCAATAATTACAAAACTCTAAAGTCATTATAATATATATATATATATTGATATATATATATCTATATTATAATAGGTCTAAGATTCTATTATTATTAGTCTAAAAAATTATATATTATACAATATAAAATAAAATATGTGAAGAGAGGGAAAAGATAAAGTAAAAATTATAAGAAATTATAACAAAATAGTGAAAAGTTAAATAATTAATTTTTATTATTTAATTTATTATTTTAAAATTTATAATTATAATTTTATATTATATTAAAAATTAAAAAAATAATATATAATTTTGGGCATACGAAACTTTTAGTTATAACAAAAAATTCAAAATTTTATAATCAAAAGGAAGAGATTCATGAGTGGCAGGGGAAAATAGAGTTTTTGCATTTATTTGAATCTCAAGATATTTTAAAAGACACACACACACATATATATATATATATATATATGTATATATGTTATTGAAGATAAATTAATTTTTTTAATATGAAAAAATCATAATGTTAGCTTACCATTATTCAGATCCTTCAAATTTTGGTTTTAGTTTTAATTTTTTTTATTTTGATTTAGGTAGTTGAATTTAATAAAATTATTTTTATAAATATAGATACTAGTATCTGGTCTTGTGACCATTGGTTTTTAAACGAAGACTTTACAGTAGAATTGAAAAATAGGAATGTTTTGATGCTTATTTAAAATGCCATTGATTTATATAATATAAGACGTTATCATCATGAGAGTAGTGAGTTTGCTATCATTTGAGTCATGACAATTCCACTAACATGAATATGAATTTTTGTGTATTTATTAATTATTTTTTATTAATTATTAATTAATTATATTTCAGAAATCACAAACCATAAACCTAAAGGAATTATAATATAAATAAATATTAATATAGATATATAACACATATATGCAGATTAATTTAAAAAACAAACAAACAAACAAACAAAATAAAGCCAGCTAATAGGACAATAAATAAATATAAATACCAAACTAAAGATATAGCCTATAGGACCTACGAAGAAGTCTCCTTCGCATCTACCTCTAATCTATGGTAGCGTCAGATCTTATTGTGCCCAAGAAACCATTGCAATCGGAAAGTACTTCGTCGTCGGTACGAGGTCGAAGACGATTCGTAAAGGTTTGTCACTTTGTTCTATTCACGAAGTTTTTTACAATAACTTTACATTTACTTTTCATTGAATTTTACGGCGGCCATTTTCACGGACATCCTGAAAGTGAATTCCATTTCCTGTGTTTTCTTTTCAATTTTCACCCCTGAAATCGATCGTTTTGTTTCATACTTCACTAGGTTTTGATTGCAACATCTCAGTTCTCTCATCTATGCTGGGGCTCCCTGTCTTTAAACTTCAAGTTTGTATGTTTTATTTTTTTGGAAACATCTAATGGGATAGATATAGGCATGATAAATTGAAAGTTCGTTGCTGGAGGGGACTGAGAATTTTGCTACTTGTGATAAGTGGTGCTCTGAATGATAGCTTTAACATGGATGCCCTCCACCCTGAAATACATTTATCATATAATTTTGTCTAAAGTTACTTTTTTCCCACACGTAATTGCTGATATACCAATATGCACATATGGGGCCTTTAGTTGACAGTCACTTGTTTATTCGGTATTACACTTATGTTTACTGTATGACACCGTGAGCTTTAGCCATTTCGCTAATTTTAGTGTTACTCTCTTACAAACGCTGTATCAATGGAAGGGTAAAAGTAATTATAAACACGTGATAAGATTAAAACCTATATTATGATTGAAGTGACAATTTTTGTTTGCTTCATAATAAGATGTCGTTTACATTGATACATTATATAGGAATGTTGATTATGGAACTTTGGATACAGCTGATAAATCTCCTTCAAATTGTTTTTCCCATTTCACTTGATTGATTGAGTTGGTTTCAGGATATCACAGACATAGTTCCCTAGAAATTTTAGATGAGTTTGGCATTTTTATCTTTCCAATTTTAGTGCTTTGCACTACAGAAAAAAAGAGTAATCTATAGCATCTAGGAATTTCGTTGGTGCTAGAACTAAAGGTTGTTAAAAGAATACTTGTGAAATTGATAAGGTGTAAGACGTGCAAGGCATTAATAATAAAAAATTCAGACGCACAATTTAGAAGCCAGGAATAATGACATGAGCAATAAGTCTCTGATTGTGCTACACAAAAATTTTAATTATGGTGATCAAGTTGAAACCAGCTGGAATGTTCTGTAAATGATACAACCAAGGTAACAAGACTGGAAAGGACAGAGCTGCAGAAGAAGTAGGAAGAGGGCATATGGTTCTTGTCACTTGAGTTTCTGGTTGAAAAGGAATATTTTCCTGGAATGTAAATTAATAATTATTCCAGTTGAAGAACTGTGTCATGGTTCAATGCTGGATTTAGCTACCTGGTAGACTTTTTAATATTTTGTGTCATACTCATATAGATCTAAATAATTTCAATGCTTTAAGTTTTTAGTTTCTCCAGAGATTCATTATCCTTTCTCTTGTTTTTTGTGAATTTACCTCTTACCTATGGTTAAAAGTTGAGTGGTTTTCTATCTTGTAATGTGGCACTTCTAACTGGTTTACTCATCATTTAGCTTCCTTGTTATCCCATCCCTTCACATTAAGTTCTTAAGCATAGAATAAGATCATTCACTCTCTGGGAATATTTGGCTTGCTTTTCCGGACTTCAGGTTCTTTGTTGTCATGTATGAACACATAGCATATATTCGTTCACTTTAAAGCTATCTGACCTTAGTGGAGATGATTATTCTGAATCTTATTTATAAACATAGACGTAGACACATGACAGCAATAGAGGGATGCAGGAATTTGGGACACAATACAGCAGTAACAAGAAAGTATAAGTGCAATTAAAGTATATTTTTATTTCATATTTTAGGTTGCATTTGGTTTGTTGGCATCTTAACATTGGTATCTTGTACGCAGTATGCTGGCACCGTATTTAATCATGAGAATCTCTCATATTTTACCCTGTTGCATTAAAACATAACCCACATACTTCCTGGAAGCATACTATAAATAGCAATGGTTTCCTTAGGGTCAGGTATCACTAACACTAGGGTGGAGGTTAACCTAACTTTCAATTTCTGAAATTATCCTCAAATCAGCTATCCCAATAAATGGATGGTCATTCCTAGTCAGTCTAGTCAAAGGTGTAACTATCCAGGAGAATGAATCCCTTGATGAATCTTCTATAGTACCCAGCTAACCCTAAAAAACTCCTAATCTCAATGGCTGCTTCGGGCCTTTCCTAATGCATGACATTGTTAACTTTACTAAGATCTACTACTACCCCTTTCTCAGAGATAACGTGACCTAGAAACTTAACCTCTACTAGCCCAAACTCACACTTGCTGTGTTTGGCATACAACTGTATCTCCTCAAGATCTGAACCACTATCCTAATGTGTCTTTCACATTCTTAAGGCCTCTTAGAATAGATGAGGATCTAGATGCCTATCAAGTATATATCTCCACCTTCTTGTATATCCCATATCTCTAAATATACATGAGAAACCAAGACGGCTGAAAATGTTGGGTGTCCTAGATACACTTTAAATAAGAAATATATAATTGAATATGTAAGGTTTTTATGTAACACCAGACTCGGGCATTGCCCTTTCTGGAGAACTTTGAAATTTTGAATAACTTTAAGTGTCATACTCATACCAAACATAGAGAACATGATTTCAAAAACATCTTATTTCTAGATATCTTCTTGAATATGTCACATTTTGAAAAAAAAAAAAAAAAAAAGAAAGTTGAGACATGGATGCATACCCAAATTGTTTATTGACTGGTCACCATTGATAATTGTTGCTTATAATTTCCTTCCCTCCCATCTCTTTCATCCCCTTCCTGATTAGTAATTGTTTTGTGTGATATGAACACAAAAGTGTCTTTTCTGTTATGACAGAAATTAACTTAGCTTTACTTTATTTTGGATATCATAGTTATCAAATGCAGCAAGTGCTCTCAGCTTCTCCCTCATCTCATACAAATTCATCTGTTTCAACACCCCGAGGATTAAGTCCAACTTCATGGATCAACAACTTTGAATCCCCCAATGTTGGGCCCTCTGCTTATTTTCCCCAGCATGATGCAGATATTAATACGAAAGATGAAACTGAGTTACTCTCTGTATCTTGGAATCAGGACTATGGTTGCTTTGCTGCTGGAACAAACCGTGGATTTCGTATTTATAATTGTGTGCCTTTCAAGGAAACTTTTAGACGTGACATAAAAAGTGGTGGTTTTAAAATTGTAGAGATGCTGTTCCGCTGCAACATCCTAGCACTTGTAGGTGCTGCAACTAATCCTCATTACCTACCTAATAAAGTTATGATCTGGGATGATCATCAGAGCAGGTGCATTGGTGAATTTACATTTAGGTCTGAAGTTCGTGCTGTGAAATTAAGACGTGATCGAATTGTAGTAGTTCTTGAGCACAAGATTTATGTTTATAACTTCATGGATTTGAAGCTTCTTCATCAGATTGAGACTTTAGCTAATGCTAGGGGATTGTGCTGTCTTTCATACCATCCAAATACATTTGTTTTGGCTTGTCCAGGTCTTCAAAAAGGACAGGTCCGAGTTGAACACTTTGGTCTGAACATGACAAAATTAATTAATGCTCATGACTCTCAAATTGCATGCTTTACTTTGACAATGGATGGGCTCCTTCTTGCGACTGCTAGTGCAAAGGGCACTTTGATTAGAATCTTCAACACAATGGACGGCACTCAGTTACAGGAAGTAGGTTACTGGACTATCAATTTATCTAACTTCATACTGTGTGAAATTTTTGCCCCTTTATTTTATCTATAATTCTTTCATGTTTTTCTTATAACTGATTGACTGTATGCAAACTTTATTCAAATAGTTAACAAAGTTTTCATGGCTAAAGCTTCCAGTGGTAAAATATGATAATATTAACTTCTACATTTTTATAACACAGATTTCATATTGAAAATCCCTTCAATAGTTGTCAGTTCTGGAACTTTTATATGATTTTCCCGCAAAACTTGTGGTTTTGCTTTTGGACATGTTTTTTTGAAAAGAGGGAAGGCTTTTACTCCTCAAGAAGCATGGTGTTATCCAAAACATATGAAATAAAAATTCTTCTTCGATAAGCTCTAGTTTCTTTTTACATTAATCAATTTCCTGTTATTTTATGTGACAATCATCCATGTAGGTAAGAAGAGGGGTGGATAGAGCTGAAATCTATAGTATTGCTCTATCTCCAAATGTCCAGTGGTTGGCAGCATCTAGTGACAAAGGCACCATTCATATATTCAGCCTGAGAGTCAGAGTGGTGGGGGAGGAGACATTGACTCAATCAAATGCAGCTCAAGGGCCTGCACTGCTTCATCAGATTTCTTCAACCTCTTTAGATACTTTGCTCTCTCCAAATACTGGTGCTAACCCCAGTTCATCATTGTCATTCATGAGAGGTAAAAGAGATTTTATTAAATATATCGCTGAGCACTTGGAATTAATATAATTTGGAGATTAAAGAATTTAGTTCAATTTACTTATTTTAATATTTATTTAGGGCTACATTCTGTGTTGGTTTAAGATGTCTATTTATTGACCTGGATGTAATTAAACTTCTGGAAGTTTAGAAAACTTGATAGTCACTTGATTTACATCTAATCAACCATCGGAAGTCTCCCCAAAGGCAGAACTCATGTTTATAAGTTTCCCTAATACTTTGAAACTTTTTATTTAATAGTGTAGAATTTCTTTTTCCAAAGCATAATGCCATGGTAGACACTACACACTGTTTTGCTTTGATTTTTTCCATTCAGTTAATCTCTTTGACTACATTGTAGGGGTTTTACCAAAATATTTTAGCTCGGAATGGTCATTTGCACAGTTCCACTTGCCCGAAAACACACAATTTATTGTGGCATTTGGATCTCAGAAGCACACTGTCATAATTGTTGGCATGGATGGAAGGTATGCCTATCTTTTTCATTCTTTTGTGAGTTTCACCTTAATTTTGCTTTTTCCCCTGTAACAATCCTTGATATTTAAAATGATCAAACAAAGTTAAAGTAAATATATGTCCGAAGCCATGCTTGCCCATATGAAAATAATAGCTAATTTTAATGGTAGAAAAAGTTCCAACTTCCAACAACTTATTTCATACAATCCTTGCAGGTGTAATTTTGTGTTATAAATTCTTATAATCCTTTCCCCTTTTTATATAGTTTGTCCGTACATTCTTACAGTTTCAATTGCCACAAAAGGAACTGTTTTAAATATTATACACTATTTACTGATATTTTACTTCTCTTGCCTCTTTCAAGGTCACTTTAAGGCCTTGAATATAGTTCTTATGATTGTCCCCATCCTTAGATGGTGCTCTCTCTTGGTAACAGTTTCTACAGGTGTAGCTTTGATCCAGTGCATGGGGGAGAGGTGTTGCAGCAGGAGT
The DNA here is from genome assembly GCA_031216115.1 of Senna siamea. NCBI lineage: Eukaryota > Viridiplantae > Streptophyta > Magnoliopsida > Fabales > Fabaceae > Senna > Senna siamea. The sequence continues at coordinate 9,236,917 of CM062367.1, read as the reverse complement.
ATGTTCGTTTTCTAAAATTTGAGAGTAGGCCAACATAAATTATTAATTGTGCAAGATACTCACTGTTCACCAAAAATACTTGGGTACAATTTGGTGCCATAAATTTAAAAATGGCTAACTGTCATCCTTCACATGCCGGATCCACGTCAGATTGTTGAAATTAAATTCCAGTCATCATTATACCTAAGAATTTCTTCAAGTCACCAGCCAGGCAGTAAGCTTCTCATTATGTGTAGATATGATGTGTCCAACACCAGGCAATAAGCTCTTGACATCTGTAAATATAATGCCAACATTGAAAGATCTTGAGGTTTCGTGCTGTATATGATGTACATGTTGAAAAAAATGTGAATATAATTAAAAAGAAGAAATATTGATAGCATCTGTTGCAATATTACATATAAATCAGTGGATGAATATCTGTGCTAATGCGATCTCAGTGGAAAAAAAATTGCTGGAATACTTCTTAATGCTTGGGCAGAGGCATTTCACGTCATCTTCAACCTCTAGACTACATATCAATCTATCAAGCAGTTGATTTTTAAGGGAAGCGAAAAAGTGGAAGGCGACTATAAAGCTCTGGTCAAGTTAAACATTTTGAAATTGAAATAAAATAGTGTATAAAGTCTAAACATTTTATGGAAATTATTGCTTTAATATAGAACTTGAAGGAAATAAATTTTGAATCTAATACTGTTAGTTGATGTGAAATTTATATTGATTGGTCAAGTTTAAGATGTCATCTAAGGATATATGAAATTTTGTTTTTTAGATTTTTAGAATAATTTAATTATATTGATTGATTAAAATTTTAAAATAAATTTATTTTTATTTTGTTAAAATTTTATTATAAATAGAATTGATAGTGATATCAAATTCAAGCAATATTATCAATAACATATATTACACAACAATATTGTATTATTACAAATGTAAAATCTCATAAGGTTAAGGGTTCAAACTATTTACAAACATATAATGAAATTTGCAAAAGTATAACTACAAATTTTAAACCACCAAAATTATTATAAGATTGGTATGAAAATAAATAAATTGATTCTCATCCTCATCAACATCATAATAAAATTTGTATTAAAGCATTAAATCAAATAACTTAAAAAATTCCTTGAAATTTCTTTAAAAGTATTTAATTTGAGATTAGTAGTGGCTTATTGGGTTTTAAAAGAAGAATTTTGTTAATTAGTGCCTTTAGGACACAAGTTAAGAATGTATTTATTGTAGTTAGATAGTCTAAAAATTATAAAAAAACAATAGAATTTAAATGAAGTTCTTTTATTTTTTAAAGACAAAAATGCCCTATTCTCAATGAAAAAAATTCTTTTTATTATTTTGCCATGAAAATGCACTTTTTTTTATTAAATGAATATTTATAATTTTTTTATTAAATGAATATTTATAATTTTTTTATTAAATTAAGATTTATTTTTTTTATTTTTTAAGTTACATTTCTCTCTCTAATTGATTCTCTATTTTTTTATAAAATTAAAAAGAATGAATTATTTAATTTTTTACAGGATAATAATTTTAATTATATTATATTATATTATTTTTTGCAAATTATATAATTAATATTCTTAATCAATAATTCATATAATTTAATAAAAAATAAATGTTAAGAATATGAGAAGTATCATTTATTTAAATCTTATTTTTTTATAATAATTTTTAGACTACCTAACCATAATAAATATATTCTTAACCAATGCTCTAAAGGTTAGTAAAATTCTTCAAATAATAATTAGAAAAAAGCACCAATCTATTGCAGTTGGATCATTTACTAAGCTGAATCAAAGAATTATCGAAATTACGTGAGTTGAAAAATTGTAAACTCAACCCATATTTTTTGGTGGCTTAAATAAATAAAACTGATGAGTTAGACCGACTCCAAGAATTAATAATCATTAATTAAATTTAAAATATTGATTAAAAAGAATTAAAAGCAACTTGTATAGTTGTATGAACAAAAGAACGTGAAAACTCTAAACGCGGCAGACAAGATTCCTGTATTGCATTGAATTTGGATTTTTTTTCCATGTAATAACAATATATTGTCTTGACGAATTGGTCATCTAGATGTCTCCATTTGAAAAGGAGAATCCTATTTTACCAAAAAAAGAAGGAGAATCCATCCATCATTATTGACTGGCACACCACACAATGAAGAAAGGGCATCTAGTTTTCGTGCCTTCTCCTGGTATTGGTCACCTCGTCTCCACCGTTGAGTTCGCGAAGCTTCTCGTCGGCCACGATCACCGCCTTTCCATCACCGTCTTCATCATTAGGGCACACTCCGACAACACCATCGATGCCTACACGGAGTCCCTTTCTTCCTCTCCTAACTTCCCCAAATCTCTCCGATTTGTTCAACTCCCATACTCCGATTCTCATCCTCCTGGTTCTGTGCACAATCTCGTTGACAGCCAGATCCCCCGAGTCAAACAAGCCGTCTCCAACCTCGTTCAAGACTCCACCTCCAGCCCCGACTCGCCTCGACTCGCGGGCTTCATCGTCGACATGTTCTGCACGGCCATGATCGACGTGGCCAACGAGTTTGGGATTCCCGCCATGGTGTTCTACACCTCAGGCGCTGCATTTCTTGGTTTGATTCTTCATCTTCACACGCTCCGGGAACGGGACAATCTCGATACGACGGCGTCTGACTTTAGGCACTCCGGCACTGAGTTGGCGATCCCCAGTTTCGTGAACCCGGTTCCTGCTCATGTGTTGCCTGCTATGGTGCTACAAAAGGAGCAGGAGGAGTTTATCGTCAATTACATGACGGGGCTTAAGAAAGCCAAGGGCTTTATAGTAAATACGTTCGAGGAGTTTGAATCCCATGCTATTCGCTCATTTTCATACGCTGGTCTAGCGGTTTATCCCGTGGGGCCCTTTTTAAACCCAGAACGTGATACTGCTAATAAGGCTGAACAAGGATCAGACATCATAGGATGGCTTGATAATCAACCAGCTTCATCAGTAATATTCCTGTGCTTCGGCAGTAGGGGATTTTTTGATAAAGATCAAGTGAGGGAAATCTCTCGTGCGATTGAGAATAGTGGTTTTCGTTTCTTGTGGTCTCTACGCAAGCCTTCACCAGAAGGTTTGCTGGTATCGCCCACAGAGTATTCTGACCCTTCGGAGGTTTTACCGGAAGGATTCTTGAAGCGGACGGCTGCGATTGGAAAAGTCATCGGGTGGGCCCCGCAAGCGCAAATCCTAGCCCATCAAGCGATTGGAGGGTTTGTATCTCATTGTGGGTGGAATTCTATTTTGGAAAGCATATATTTTGGTGTACCTATTGCCACGTGGCCTCTTTATGCGGAGCAACAGGTGAATGCATTTGAACTAGTGCGTGAGTTGAAAATGGCTGTGGAGATTGCTTTGGATTATTACATAGATCTGAAGAATAGCAGAAGTATTATAAGTGCTGAGAGAATAGAGAAAGGAATACGGGATTTGATGAAGGAACAAAATGAGGTAAGAAAGAAGGTAACGCAATTAAGTCAAATAAGTAGGAAGGCATTATTAGAGGGTGGATCTTCTTATTCTTACTTGAACCGTTTTGTTAATGATATAATGAATATGGTCTGAAGTTATCATTCTTATGTGAGATGCAGCAAGACTTTAGTTTACACTATTTCTTCATGTACTGGTTTGAAATTATTACTCATCTGCAATAAAACTTAAGCTTAATATTTCCCTTTTTTTTTTTTGCAATTTAGTTATTTAGTTTTTTTTAAAAAAATTGTCTTTAATTTTTAAACCGCTTGACGTTTGTTTGAAATCATTACTTTTATGTCTCGAGAATGTGTACTATTGTCTACTGCTGATGTCTTCATGCTGCATATGGTGCATATCTTTTCGTCATTTTAAATTTATTTTACATCTCTCAAAATAGTGTATTTCTCTATATTTATATATATAAAAAAATATATGTCATATGGGATGTAAATTGCATAAGGATAAACATCTCTAAATCTTGGGGAACTAGATGCATACTCATTTCTTGCAAGACCCTAAGCTTTTATCCCAGATGTAAATTGCCACACTGCAATGTATAAGTAACTGATTACCATTTTCTACACTAGACATGCACATAACAAATGTATTAAGAGACAAGGCTACGTTAGGTCTACAAATCTACAATATGTCATATGTGCTAATGCTATTGAGTATCATTGTCCAAACAAAAGATTTGACCTTTAAAGGAGAATATGATTTTCAAATGGGATTGTCGACAAGCAAAACATATCAAGAATTAATATTGTTTGAAGTTAGTTTCATCTCTACCTGGCTGATGATTCATATATTTTAATTAACTAAAGCAGCCTTGTTGCAAAGCATTTTATTGCTAACTAAAGTTAGTTTCACACACACCCACCTTTCCTTCGCCACTGCCCATTCTCCTGCTGACTCTTGACTTCTCCTTTACTTACTTTAGTTTGATGCTTTCATGTTGCCAGTTTTGGTATGTATTTATATCCATGGGTATGTGTCTTTTATTTTTTTTTTTAATTTATTTTTGACATATATAAACAAATTTATTAATGTTTATAATTTTTTTTTGGAAAGAACAAATTTTTAAAAATATTCCACTCTGAAATTAATAGATGCGATAAACTAACTTCTACTAGAATAAATTAAACTTATGATTTTTAAGGAAAAATAAATAATATTAATATATATATATGAGATCAATTTTCAAAATATATATTTTTAATTTAAATAATTAATATGATCTTGGTCAATAATTTAATACAATCTTCAATTATTATTTTTGTTTGTAAAGTTGATCTTCACTAATTACTTTTTCAATCACATCGCACCTCTTTATGGATTATTTAATACAACCTTGATCAATTTAATTTTTTTAAAAGTTAATTTTAAGTGTTAATTTAATCTTTCAATCATGTGGATCACAGCTTGATCGGATCCCCACTTTTATTATTGTTGAGAGGTCCCTTGATATTCAGTTTTTTTTTCTAATAATTAAATTAAATCCAATTAAGTCTTCGGATTTCAGATCTTGTGCCAAACTACTCCCAAAATGATAGGTTAGAGTTGAAGGTAAGAGGTTGCCCTTTTGTTGTTTATTCACATAGTGGATTTGACAGTATTCTTGAATTTGAACGAAGCGAACAATAAGATAATTGAAATAAACAATAAGCAGAAGAAAAATAATTTTTCAAAAAGTTAAATTTTGACTAAATTTAAATTTAAAAGCTTCAGCAGAGCACTGTGATTTGAATCAGAAGACTAGATTGTACTAAATTATAAAAAGGAAGAATAAAAAAACTTGAAGTGTCCCACATCTGTTCATAAATAAGTTGTCATTATTTATCTGGTGAACTAGAGCTTTCCGTTTAAAAAAGGCTTATGGTAAAAAAAATTTTAAGTAGAATAAATATATCACTTTATTTATATATTATTTAATAATAATATTGTACTATCTTTTTTATTTTTACATATTAAACGAGTTTACAATATTAAAAAATATGTAAAAATAAAAAAATAATACAATATTATTAAATAATATATAAATATTGTGATACATGTATTATATCTAACAATTTTTTCATTCACGTCAAAAATAATAATAATATAATAACACAGCCTGAAAATAAAAATATCAGTACAAAGATCTACAATAACGATCTCTATTTGACGTAATGACCTCATCCATGATTCTTATATCGCCTTAATTTAAAACAAGTTCCTTTCCAGTTTCTAGCTTTCCCAGTAGTTTCCATTAAAATAATATTTTTAAGTTTCGAATTTTAATATTTTGTCTTTAATTATTATAAAACGTACCTCTGAGTCCCATGCCTTCAATAATTTCAGTACATCATCAAAGCGACGCAGGTTAATTAATCCCTTACACAGCCAGAATGAGGAAATCGCTGCTAGTATTCATTCCTTCTCCCGCTATGGGTCATCTGGTGTCCGCCGTTGAGTTCGCGAAGCTTCTTCTCAACCACGATCACCGCCTCTCCATCGCCGTCCTCCTCATCAAAGCTCCATCAGAATCCAAAACCCAAGCCTATGCAGACACCCTTGCTTCCAACCCTAATTTCCCCAAATCTCTCCAATTCATTCAACTTCCCGACCCTGAATCTCAATCTCCAGCTCCCTATCTGCACAATCTCGTTCAAAACAGTATCCCTCAAGTCAAAGAATTTGTGCACAAGCTCGTTCATGACTCCACCTCCGGCCCTGACTCGCCTCGACTCTCCGGCTTCATCGTCGACATGTTCTGCACCTCCGTGATCGATGTGGCCAACGAGTTTGAAGTTCCCTCCATGGTCTTCTACACCTCAGGCGCTGCATTTCTAGGTTTTATGCTGCATTTTCACGCGCTCCGGGACCGGTACAGTCTCGATACGACGGCGTCTAACTTTAAGGACTCCGGCGCCGAGTTGCCGATCCCGAGTTTCGTGAACCCGGTTCCTGCTTATGCTTTCCCTAGTGCGGTGCTAGAGAAGCAGCGGGAGGAATTTATCTTCAGTTACGTCGAAGGGCTTAAGAAAGCCACGGGTATTATCGTAAATACGTTCGAGCAGCTTGAATCCCATGCGGTGCACTCCTTGTGGGACAGTGGTACTACGGTTTATCCCGTGGGACCCATATTAAACTTAAAGGGTGACAATGATGATACCCGTGTCCAACAAAGATCAGAAATTATAGAGTGGCTTGATGATCAGCCTTCTTCGTCGGTAATATTCCTTTGCTTCGGGAGTTGGGGTAGTTTTGAAGAAGATCAAGTGAGGGAAATAGCACGTGCTCTTGAGAATACTGGTTTTCGTTTCTTGTGGTCCTTACGTAAGCCTCCACCAAAGGGTGCTAGAGAATCTCCGGAAGAGTACTGTATCTCTGAGCTTACAGAAATTTTGCCGGAGGGATTCTTAGAACGGACGGCTGGGATTGGAAGAGTCATAGGTTGGGCGCCACAGACACAGATCCTGGCCCACGAAGCGACAGGAGGATTTGTATCTCACTGTGGATGGAATTCAATCTTAGAGAGTATATATTTCAGCGTGCCTATTGCCACGTGGCCACTTTGTGCAGAACAACAAACCAATGCGTATCAACTGGTGTGTGATTTGAAAATGGGTGTGGAGATTGCTTTGGATTATAGGAAAGGGTTTGATAACGAAAGCAATACAGTTTTAAGTGCCGAGAGAATAGAGAAAGGAATTAGGAATTTGATGGAGGGAGACAATGAAATAAGAAGGAAGGTGAAGCAAATGAGTGAAATAAGCAAGAAGGCATTATCAGAGGGAGGATCTTCCTACTCCTACATTAGCCTTTTCATTGATGACATAATAATTAAGGAGTGAAGAAATCGTTCTCAAGAGATGGAACAAGACATTAGACTTTGAATTTACAATATATGTCTGCAATTCTACGTACAATACTTTGAAATTGTTTTACTGATCCATATAAATTTAATATTTTTGTCTTTATTGTTTTTTTTGCAATTTAGTTATATTTTTTTATAATTTTCTCTTTACTTATTTGTAAACCGTGTAAGTTTAATTTCAGTATTAAAAAGCATGTACTACTGCAATATATTTTTATTTGTTTCACGCCCTATATGGTGTACGCGTTCAAGGAAAAATGCGACTATAAGCCTTGTGGAATCAATCTTGAGACATGAATGTAAGAGCATTTTGAACGATGCAAGCAAATAGGGAATATTAAAATTTTGTAAGATTAATTATTTAAATAAATTTTACATATGTCAGACACGGTATTGCTAAGTGTTTCGGGAACAGGCGTTTGAACTCAGAAGTAGAGAACAATTAAAAAATCAATTATTAAAAAGTTCTTAGTAAAGAATAAATGAAGCACTGCAAAGAAATTATAGCTAAGAGAAGAGAGATTAAATTTTAATGAATACAATATGTTTTTGTTGAGCTTAAGAATTCAAAAGGCATATGAAAATAATATACATAAATTTATCTCTAACTTCTATATATTGTTAAAAGTCTTTAAAAAAGTCTCACTCAAACGTCTAATGAAAATTTATTTATAGTGGAGAAAATAGTTACCAGTTATTAATTAATAGATCATGTTCTCAAAAGGCGAGTAACTGCATGTACGTTCTATAGCATAATAGTAAGGTTAAGTAATGGCCTGGGAGTGGGAGATCATAGATGATTAAGGTGTAGAGATAAGTGAATGATGCTAGTTGTTGATGGTGCGCCTAATGATGACTAACTCTTCTAAGAGTCTAGCTAGAAAGAAGTCAGTAACACTAAATTAGCTAGAGGAAGAGGGTTTAAGCTTAACAAAATAATAATTAATTTTTTAAGTATTAAAAACTTACCTAACTTACTTAGAGTGATCGTATACAGGCATAAAGAACTTTCACTTCAATTTTATCAAGTCACTCCCTAAGGCTGTTCTCGAGAAAAAGAGGATGAGAATCACTCCTTCAGGGCGTTTTCAACCTTGTCTATATTAGGTGTCGCAAGTGGTGGTCGACCTATACTAGACCTATTTCAAGAGTGTTACTTTTTTGCGAAATCAAAATAACCTTGGCATGGTTCTTTTTAAGTGAACCTTGCGTTGGCCTTAAGGGAGGGGGTCACACTCTTCATGTCTCATGCTTATTAGGAGAGGGAGAGTAAAGTATTTTAGTTTATTGTCTAAATGACAAATTTACTAAACACCCTAAAATATTTTGCTCAAGAGGGAATTTATCACTAGGAGTTGCGCTTGGAATAGATATTAGATTATGTAATATTGGAGAGCTTAAGGTAAGCCATGGCACCTCATAGCTAGATGGCTAGTGTCTTATGTTTACTGTTCAAAAGATGAATTATATGGAGTGGGAGAGGTAGACATACCTCCTCTTCTTATGTGGAGACTAGGTATCATTTTACTTAGATAGAGACACATCTTTTACTTAGGTATGAGTACCTCTTCTACTAATGTGGAGGTAGTCCCTCTGTTTAGGAAGAGAATTTGTCTCCTCTTAAGGTGTGCGGATCTGGTATTGTCCAAGGAGGGTGTTGTCTGTGCTGTCTAGAGAATCTCGGCCGTCCGCATGATCCAACAGTTCAAAAAGTGCCATGTATAACCTTTTGTTTTTTCTGTTTTGAGACACCAAAAAGAGTATACTAATGGCGGCGAAGAAGCAGTAGGTCGAAAAGACCAAAAAGAGAAAGCGAATTCTAGGTTCTAACTCTGAAGCAGATGAATCATCTCCTTCGAAGATGCCTAAGTTCACTGTCTCAAAGCCGTCATATCATCCTCCGAAGGGCTTTGGGAATCCCTCGAATTCTATTAAAAAAAGAAAAAATAGCTCTAATTTCATGTTTCTTCTCATGTTCTTCAGGGTTTCTTTTGGTTTTTTTATAGAATATATATATATCCTTTTCTGGTTTCACTTTCTAAAGTCTTCTATTTTCAGTTTTTATATTACATTACAATAGCTTGCATTTTTAACTATTTTTTTCCTTGTCCATAGACATGTGTTAAGCATTGTTCACAAGTTGAAAGAGATGCAGTATTTGAAGAGCTTCAGCCACATTTTCTAACTCTTTCATACAATGCATATGCAGTTCAATTAGTAAAGAATATGCTGGACAATGGTACTTGTCAACTTGAAAATATTAATATATATAGTAATAATTTTTTTATTTCATAACATATAATCTTGTTCTATATCATTTTTCTTCTAACATGCCTCCCTTCTATTTCAGCTTCCAAGAAACAGCTTGCAGGCTTTATCTCCTCTCTTCAGGGGCATGTTGCTTCTCTTCTTTGCCACATGGTTGGATCAGTTGGCATGTATTATGTAACATTAGGGTCTTTTTGGGTTCTGATGGTACTTTTCTCTTTTTGATCTTTCCCACCAGTTGCTTCTTCGCCACCATGAGTGAAGATCGAAACTCAAAGCTCTTCTACTCTTTTTGGCATCTCATAATAGAAAAAATAAAAGGCGGGACGTGGTACGTTTTGAACGGCTAGATTATGAGGACGGTCAAGATTTGTTAGACAGCACCCTCCCTTAGACAGCACCAGATCCGCACGCCTTCTTAAGAAAGAGAAGTTACCTCTTCTTAAGTAAGAGACATCATCTTGCGTCTCCATAAGAAAGCAAACCACTTTTTTTAATTACAAAAAATTATTTATTAACAATTATTAAATTAAATAAATAAACTTATAATAAAATAAAACTCATGTAATAACACTAAAGTAATTTTTATCATGCAAATATCTTAACTTTTAGAGCGTATTCTATTATGTATTTTAATATTTGTTTAAAGTCCTTTGTTCATTGTATTAAAAAATAAATCTTCTATTCATTCTCTTCCATTGCGTTTAATAAATTAGTCTGCATGTTTATCGTTTTGACTCTAATCACGTACATGGATAGAAAAATATTATTCTTTTTCTTGAATTTGGTTGCATTTTTTATATTTTACATCGTTATATTTCATCAATAAAACTTTTATTAAATCTTAAATTGAGTGAATATAAACAAAGAAAAGAATACAGATATATTGAAAGCCTAGTAAATTCAAAGCTAAAATATGCTGAATCGCATATTCTACTCTACCCAAATAATTCATGCCAACTAATTCAAAACCACTTCACATGTCACACAGAGCATGATACTGATAAAAAGGTTCAACAAGGATCAGACATCATAGGATAGTGTGATAATCAACCAGCTTCGTCGGTAATATTCCTGTTCTCGGGAGTAGGGGATTTTTTGATAAAGATCAAGTGAGGGAAATCACACGTGCGACTGAGAATAGTGGTTTTCGTGTCGTATGGTCTCTAACGCAAGCCTTTACCAGAAGGTTTGCTGGTATCACCCACAGATTATTCTGACCTTTCAGAGGCTTTACTAGGAGGATCCCTAAAGCGAACGGCTGCGATTGGAAAAGTGATCGGGTGGGCCCCGTAAGACCAAATCCTAGCCCATCAAGCGATCGAAGGGTTTGTATCTCATTGTGGGTGGAATTCTATTTTGGAAAGCATATATTTTTGTATACCTATTGCCACGTGGCCTCTTTATGCATAACAAAAGGTGAATGCATTTGAACTAGTGCGTGAGTTGAAAATGGCTCTGAAGATTGCTTTGGATCATAACATAGAGTTAAAGAATAACAAAACTGTTTTAAGTGCTGAGAGAATAGAGAAAGGAATAAGGGATTTTGATGAAGGAACAAACTGAGGTAAGAAAGAAGGCAACGCAATTAAGTCAAATAAGTAGGAAGGCATTATTAGAGGGTGGATCTTCTTATTCTTACTTGACCCGTTTTGTTAATGATATAATGAAAATGGTCTGAAGTTATCATTGTTATGTGAGATGCAACAAGATTTTAGTTTACACTATTTCTACATGTACTGGTTTGAAATTATTACTCATCCTGCAATCAAATTTAAGCTTAATATGTCATTTCTCAAATTTAAAGAATTCAGACCCTTTTAACATGTCTTTACAAATTTCATTTTCAAGATTACCCTTAACCTCAATTCTTCTAAGATATAATATAAAATAAAAAAAAATAAAGTAACAACCAGCACTGACATTTAATTCAACTACTATTGTTTCTATTCATCCCACTGATTGGACTCTCCTTTGTCAATCACTTTTATTATGTCGACTTAACTCTTAAGATTTGTTTTGGATCAATCAATGAAAGATAATTAGGCAGAAAAACACTAGGCAGAATTTGATTTGTTGAGATTGAAATCAAATGTGCCCCCCATATATGAAATTAAAAAGATATTTTATATAAATTTCAAAAAAAAAGAGAAAAGAAATCAATTTTTTAAACGTTTGAAACAGTACACTCAATTACGTATTTGAGAGAGAAAGGCAAGCAAATGAGAAAGAGAAAGCCAGCACTTTTCATGGAAGGTATATTATAGTGCAATTACAGCCACACAAAAAGATAGCTTGAGATCGCAAACATGTTCTTCATATCATCAAAATGATTCTCAATTCCTAACTTAGAGGTCCACAACGCAACATCTATTATACACTGATTTAGCATGCATGCAGATGCAGTGTATCTTATTTATGAACGTTACTGGTACGACTTGTAGTGTGCATTATAAAAGGAGGATCAAGAGTGTCGAACACAAACCAACAAGAGGATCAAAAGTTAAAATGTAGCAATTAAACTAACATTCATGGCATATGACCTAAATTTCACAAACTGATAACTATTTAAAAAGTTGAAGCAAAATTCAACTTTTATAATGTTATATTCACATTCCTTAAGTACAGGGGTGTGTTCTATAGAACATGCTAATAAATATTTTATCATATATTAATAACAAAAATTTATACCAACGGTTTTTTTTAACGATTTTTATGAACTCCTAGAAACATCATATATTTAAGCGATTTTAAAACTGTCGAAAAATTGTTTTATGCTTTTACTATTTCATTTTTTGTTTCACTTGTCCAATTTTCACCTCACCACATTTTTCACTTCAACTTGCACGCGGTTTTCATTCGATGGAAGTGTATCAATCTCTTGTTCGCTCTCCTTCGTTCATTCGCTGATTCATTGATTTGAAGCTTAAGGAAGCATCTCTTATTTGAAAAACTTCTGTTGATTCAAAGCTTGAGGAATAGAAGAATCTCTAATTTGAAGAACCTTTTTATGATTTGAAGCATCTCTACTACCATCAAACATTTTGTATCACATCTCCCTTTCTTGAACAACTTTCAACAAAATTTGCAGGTATGATTTGAACCCTACGACCAAGGTCAAAGAGCTCACTATACTGCTTTGATTTTTTTCTTTGTTTTTCTAGACTTTCGTTCCATTTGAATGTTTGTCTGATTATATAAATAGAGAGCAAGGGTAATGACTTTATCTTATTCAGAATGTGGTACTGGTTTGAATTTTGTATGTTTTTCTAGAGTTTTGCTGCATTTGAACGTTAGTTTAATTATAGAAATAGAGAGCAAGGATTATGATTTTGTCATCGTGTTCACAAAGTGGTATTTGTACAATTTACACTAATGATTCCTAATTAGTGAACCTCTATGAATGATTCTAAATCCAATGAATTCTAATATATATATATATATATAGCTCAAAACAGAGCAAAATTCTGGATTCTAAGATTAAATAGAGTAATATTTACACCATATATACATACACAGGTTCTTCAAATATTAGAATCAAGTAGTGTAAGCTAAGGTTGTTGCATTTGTATGTTTTGTTTGTGTGTTTGATTTTGCTAAGGTTGTTGCATTTGTTTGTTTTGTTTTTGTGTTTGATTTTGCCCTTCAATGTAGTGGGATGAGAAATGAAGTTACTAAATGTAAATGAATTGATGTGCATTACAATTATTTGATAAAATGTGTGTGAGAGTCGGGGGTAGAGGTGAAAAGTGAAAATATGAGGTATTAATAAAATAGAAAATAAAAATATGTTGGTATCACAATCAGTAAAACTATAATAGCTTTTACTATAGTTTCATAACCTTCCAAAGGTTTAGCAGTAATGTAAATGACTTAACAGAAAAGCTTTGTGGAGTTCAGAGGTGAATAATGTCATATAATTTACAAAATCTCATTTCATACATTTACAAAAATTAGGAAAGGAAAAAATTAAAAAAAAAACTCAAAACAACTAATAGCGATGGTGAATAAACCATCGCAATATTAAATTAAATTCTGTTGACAACAATTATGAACTGCAAAAAAAATAAAGAAACTCTATTTTTCATTAAAGGGGCTATCAAAACCATCGCAAATAACTATAAAACCGTCACATAACTATCTGTGATGGTTGTTCCGATAGTCAAATTTTGACCGCCACAAAATAGCTCCACCGGATATTTTAGTGGCAGTTTCATGATAGCCTTAAAAACATACATCTTTTTGTTGTGTATGGTTGTATCTAACTATATATATATATATATATATATATATATAGTACACAATCAAGAACAAAAATATATCTTCCCATTTTCTGATTTTTTTTCCTTGTTCTGCACTCTTTAGTTAATCCTTTAGTTTTCATCTAGTTCAGGATTTACTATTTCAAATACCTTATTGTTTTTGGATTGTAAAATTTTAAATTATATAAAATTTTAAATGTAAGAAATTTGAATTATTATAATTTAAATTTTTTATTTAGATAATCATAATATTTGTAAATTCTTTTATTATTACTAATTATATGTATAATATATCAATGTATATATCTATAGACATGTTGTGTGTATGTGTGTGAAAGTACTTATATATAAATTAGTATATATATATGTGTGTGTGTGTGTAGTATGTATATATAAGCATACATAAGTGTATATGTGTAAGTATAAACAAAATATACATATATTCATATACAACTATTTATATACATATATGTATAATCTGTACATAAATATGTGTTTAAGTATGTAGTGTGTGTGTGTATATATATATATATTTGTATTTATATCTATATATGTATTAAAAATAATATAAATAACTTATTTTAAAAATAAGTAAGAAAAAAACTTTAAAATTTAGGTAAAATTTTAAATTTTTCATAAATTACTTGATTCCATTATTATAAAATTTTTAAATTTTATACCTTTTTAATCCAAATGAAAAATTTTGAAATGAGGTAATTAAAATAAACATTACCTTTCCTCCTTAAATTATTTCATCTAAACACATCCTTAATGTGTTCCGTTTTCATAATTGGACTTCAAAACAGTGACATTAATTGACTCTTAATTTGTCCAACAAAAGCAAAGCTTAAAATCTATGTTTTTTAAGAAAAAAAAATATGAACTTATCATATCCTTTTTATGATCCATATATATTTGATTAATTTACTGAAGGTTTTATTGGGCTTTCCTCCATCGCTCCTGCTAATAAGTTCAGGCATCCCTTTTGGGCCTGCACTTCCTCAAAGACATCTTTCTCAAACCAAGCCAAGGCACAAACTGCCTTGTGACTAGGTCATTCACAGCTGTGCCTTGAATGGCTATGATCCCCATAATCTATGATATCAACAATTTAATAACTTCATAGGTATTTGGTTTGGGCCCTTTTTGTTGATTTGTGAGAAGTAGATTAAATTCAAGATTTTTATATTTAATTAAGTATAATAAGTATTTTGGGGCCATGTAGTTAGATTAATTCATGTTTCTGGATAGTAACTATTTGGGTTGCCCTTTTTCTTAAACAGACAAAAGGAGAAATTTTATTAAGGAAGAAAAAAAATACTTGAGAGGAGGACAAAATATCCTTCTAAGGTATTAGAACTGAAACGAGCAAAATAGAATAAAAGAGAGAAACCTAATCTTATGTAGTGAAGTTGTTCAATCCTTCTGTGTATCTGACTCTCTTTAGAAAGCCATGAGCCGAACACCAAAGTGAGAACGCAAAAGTTCCACAAGGCATCTAAAAACAGAGACAAATGATCCAAATCACAGCAAAAATTTTGCAGGCCTGAATGTTTTCTCTTCTTTCTTCTGTCCAAAGCCCTTGAATTGCACAAGGATAAACATCTCCAAATCTTGGGGAACTAGATACATAATCATTTCTTGCAAGACCCTAAACTTTTATCCCATATGTAAATTGCCACACTGCAATGTATAAGTAAATGATTACCACTTTCTACACTAGACATGCACATAACAAAAGTATTAAGAGACAAGGCTATGTTAGGTCTACAAATCGACAATATGTCATATGTGTTAATGCTATTAAGTATCATTGTCCAAACAAAAGATTTGACCTTTAAAGGAGCATATGATTTTCAAAGGGGATTGCCGACAAGCAAAACATATCAAGAATTAATATTGTGTGAAGTTAGTTTCACCTCTACCTGGCTGATGATACATATATTTTAATTAACTAAAGCAGCCTTGTTGCAAAGCATTTTATTGCTAACTAAAGTTAGTTTCACACACACTACCTTTCCTTCGCCACTGCCCATTCTCCCCGCTGACTCTTGACTTCTCCTTTACTTACTTTAGTTTCATGCTTTCATGCTGCCAGTTTTGGTATTTATTTATATCCATGGGTATGTGTATTTTATTTTTTTTAATTTATTTTTGACATATATAAACAAATTTATTAATGTTTACAATATTTTTTATTTGGAAAGAATAAAATTTTAAAAATATTCCACTCTGAAATTAATAGATGCTATAAACTAACTTCGACTAGAATAAATTAAACTTATGATTTTTAAGGCAAAATAAATAATATTAATATATATATAAGATCAATTTTCAAAATATATATTTTTAATTTAAATAATTAATATGATCTTGGTCAATAATTTAATACAATCTTCAAATATTTTTTTTTTTCGTAAAGTTGATCTTAACAAACTACTTTTTCAATCATATCCCACTTTTATGGATTATTTAATACAACCTTAATCAATTTAATTTTTTTAAAAGTTACTTTTAAGTGTTAATTTAATCTTTCAATCATGTGGATCACAGCTTGATCGGATCCCCACTTTTATTATTGTTGTATGTCCATTGATATTCGGTTTTTTTTCCTAATAATTGAATTAAATCCAATTAAGTCTTTGGATTTCGGATCTTGTGCCAAACCACTCCCAAAATGAAAGGTTAAAGGTAAAAGGTTGCCCTTTATTGTTTATTCACATAGTGGATTTTACAGTATTCTTGAACTTGAACGAAGCGAACAATAAGATAATTGAAATAAACAATAAGCAGAAGAAAAATAATTTTTCAAAAATTTAAATTTTGACTAAATTTAAATTTAGAACCTTCAGTAGAGCACTGTGATTTGAATCAGAAGACTAGAATGTACTAAATTATAATTTGGCATTATTTATCTGGTGAACTAGTTTCCGCTTAAAAAAGGCTTATGGTAAAAAATTTGAAGTAGAATACATATATCACTTTATTTATATATTATTTAATAATAATATTGTACTATCTTTTTTATTTTTACATATTAAATGAGTTTACAATATTAAAAAATATGTAAAAATAAAAAAATAATATAATATTATTAAATAATATATAAATATTGTGATACATGTATTATATCTAACAATTTTTTCATTCACGTAAAAAAAAATAATATAATAAAGCAGCCCGAAAATAAAAATATCATTACAAAGATCTACAATAATGATCTCTACTTGACCTAATGACCTCATCCATGACTCTAGCAAACCAAATAAAGTCAAGATCACCGCCATCACTAAAAACATTCAGTTTCTAGCTTCCTAGAAGTTTCCATTAAAATAATATTTTTAAGTTTCGAATTTTAATATTTTGTCTTTAATTATTATAAAACGTACCTCTGAGTCCCATGCCTACAATAATTTCAGTACTCCATCGAAGCGACGCCGGTTAATTAATCCCTTACACACAGCCAGAATGAGGAAATCGCTGCTAGTATTCGTTCCTTCTCCCGGTATGGGTCATCTGGTGTCCGCCGTTGAGTTCGCGAAGCTTCTTCTCAACCACGATCACCGCCTCTCCATCGCCGTCCTCCTCATCAAAGCTCCATCAGAATCCAAAACCCAAGCCTATGCAGACACCCTTGCTTCCAACCCTAATTTCCCCAAATCTCTCCAATTCATTCAACTTCCCGACCCTGAATCTCAATCTCCAGCTCCCTATCTGCACAATCTCGCTCAAAACAGTATCCCTCAAATCAAAGAATTTGTCCACAAGCTCGTTCACGACTCCACCTCCAGCCCTGACTCGCCTCGACTCTCCGGCTTCATCGTCGACATGTTCTGCACCTCCACGATCGACGTGGCCAACGAGTTTGAAATTCCCTCCATGGTCTTCTACACCTCAGGCGCTGCATTTCTAGGTTTTATGCTTCATTTTCACGCGCTCCGGGACCGGTACAGTCTCGATACGACGGCGTCTAACTTTAAGGACTCCGGCGCTGAGTTGCCGATCCCGAGTTTCGTGAACCCGGTTCCTGCTTATGCTTTCCCTAGTGTGGTACTAGAGAAGCAGTGGGAGGAATTTAACATCAGTTACGTCGAAGGGCTTAAGAAAGCCACGGGTTTTATCGTAAATACGTTTGAGGAGCTTGAATCCCATGCGGTGCACTCCTTGTTGGACAGTGGTACTGCGGTTTATCCCGTGGGACCCCTATTAAACTTACAGGGTGATAATAACGATAACCATGTCCAACAAAGATCAGAAATTATAGACTGGCTTGATGATCAGCCTTCTTCGTCAGTAATATTCCTGTGTTTCGGGAGTTGGGGTAGTTTTGAAGAAGATCAAGCGAAGGAAATAGCACGTGCTCTTGAGAATTGTGGATTTCGTTTCTTGTGGTCCTTACGTAAGCCTGCACCAAAGGGTAATAGAGGACCTCCGGAAGAGTGCTCTATCTCTGAGCTTACAGAAATTTTGCCGGAGGGATTCTTAGAACGGACGGCTGGGATTGGAAGAGTCATAGGTTGGGCCCCACAGACACAGATCCTGGCGCACGAAGCGACAGGAGGATTTGTATCTCACTGTGGATGGAATTCAATTTTGGAAAGTATATATTTCGGTGTGCCTATTGCCACGTGGCCACTTTATGCAGAACAACAAACCAATGCGTATGAACTGGTGTGTGATTTGAAAATGGGTGTGGAGATTTCTTTGGATTATAGGAAAGGGTTTGATACCAAAAGCAATACTGTTTTAAGTGCGGAGAGAATAGAGATTGGAATAAGGAATTTGATGGAGGGAGACAATGAAATAAGAAAGAAGGTGAAGCAAATGAGTGAAATAAGTAAGAAGGCATTGTTAGAGGGAGGATCTTCCTACTCCTACATTAGCCGTTTCATTGATGATATAATAATTAAGGAGTGAAGAAATTGTTCTCTAGAGATGGAACAAGACATCAGACTTTGAATTTACAATATACGTCTGCAATTCTACGTACAATACTTTGAAATTGATTGACTGATCCATATAAAATTAATATTTTTGTTTTTATTGTTTTTTTGCAATTTAGTTATATTTGTTTATAATTTTCTCTTTACTTATTTGTAAACCGTGTGAGTTTAATTACAGTATTAAAAAGCATGTACTACTGCAATATATTTATATTTGCGCGTTCAAGGAAAAATGCGACTATAAGCCTTGTGGAATCAATCTTGAGACAAGAATGTAACAGCATTTTGAACGATGCAAGCAAATAGGGAATATTAAAATTTTGTAAGACTAATTATTTAAATAAATTTTACATATATAATGATATTGTTTGGAGAATGAGAGTTTGAAAGAGAACAATTAAAGGATTAATTATTAAAAAGTTTTTAATAAAGAAGAAAATAAGCATTAAAATAAGATAAGAAAATATAAATTTTAATAAATATAATATATTTTTATTATGCTTAAAAATTTTAAAAATATCTAAAAATAATATATATAAATTTATATCTAATTTTTAGTGAAAGTCTTAAAATGTAAAATCCCATCCAAAAAAGTCTCACTCAAACGTGGCATATTCTACTCTACCCGAATAATTCGTGCCAACTAATTTAAAACCGCTTCGCATGTCACACAACTGTTAATTGTCTTGGCGTTGTCATTACGATTTATGTCAAACTCAAATCGCGTCAGTCCAACTGAGCCACCGTTTTTGAGGCCGACACCAAATTTAGGGTTCAAGGTTAGGAGTGTTTGAAATGTCCGATTTGATTTTATTTGATTTTAAAATTAAATTTTAAAATAAGTAAACTTTATAGATTTTATTTTTAATTAGTTTAATATTTTTATTTTAAAATATATTAAAAAATTTTAATTTATTTATCTGTTTTATATATTTATAAAATTTAAAAAATAATTTTAAAAAGTTTAAAATTATAATATTATATTAAATACTCAATTTTTAATTTTTAAATTAAGATCCTAAAAATATCTTCATAATTATTTATAAAAGAATAACTATTTAAGTAATAACTATGTAATAATATAATTACAAAATATACTCTAATTTTTATTATTAAGAAGTAAATTTATTAAATATATATACATACATATAGACACATGGTTTAATTGATTTAATTAAAATCAAATTAAAAAAATATAAATTGATAAATAAACCAAATCATTTAGTTTTGTCATTTTAAAAATTAAATCAAACTATTTTTTAATTTTAATTAATTTATTTTAATTTAATATAATAAATTTAAATTGATTTTGAACACTTAATAGGGTAGAAAATTTGTCAAAAGAATGAGGAAAGGGTTTACTTCAAGTGTTGAAGACTTATTGGATGTTCCCCAAGGGACAACTGTTGGAGACTTAAAAGATGATATGTATGTATTCACAAGACTTGAAATGAATAATGTTAGGTAGTGAACATGATGACAATTGACAAACGTGTCAGAGACAGTCCACTTAAATATACGACTAGCCTCTCTCTCTACACTGGCCAGTTGGTGCCCATTTAAACCTTATATGCAATTATTAATTGTCAATGATTTTCATGGAGAGTGCATAAACTATTTCAGTCTTTAATTCTCTCGTTGCAAACTAAAAAGTCCAATGTAGACGACACAAGTATGCTATTTTGTCAAGGGCCACCTGCCCAACGGATTCTCTCTTTTGGCATTGATGGACCTCAAAGTTGTAGACGTCTCAAAATGAGTTGGTTGGATCTAAATTTATTTTAGTTTGATTTGTAACAATTGACCTATTTTTAAAACATACTACTTTTTACCTATCCCAATTCAATTCTATTAAAGTCACGAATTGGATCAGGTTAGCCTTTAATTTTTTTTAAATATAATTTAATTTATTAAATAATATATTTAAAAATAATAATTATAATTTATCATATTAAATTTTTAAAATAAATAAAAAAACATAATTAAAGTATAATACATAAAATTTAAATATGATAAATTATATCATTACATAACTTAATAATTAATTATAATAAAAATTATATTTCAATTTTTTTATCACAAATAAAAAAATACACAATTAAATTATATTTAGATTGAAGAATTTAAAATTTCACAATTTACATTCTTTACATTTTAAGTATGTGTAAATATTCTATACGGTATATATATATATATATACATATATATAACGCTATTTGTTTAAATTAAAATTTAACCAGTAAAACTAATTAAGTTTGCGATCTGATGATAAACTTCAAGAACACGACGCTAGAGATGGCTATAACCTATAGTCTTGCAAAAAATAAAAGAAAACAGAAAAAAAAAGGAGAAAAGAATAAAAGGGAACATCTCAGTTCTCATCAATGCCTTGGAATACTATACAATAAATAATGGAAGATGTTTCTGGCAAATAGAGTAGCCACGTACATTACTCACCCACCAAACCCAAAGGAAGAAAACAAAAATTGCAGAAAACTATGTTTTATTAATGTTACTTAAATTATTTTTTAAATTAATTAGACATTATATTTGATACTTAACTACCAGTTCATCAATCGTTACGACTAGATTAAACTTTCTATCAACATAGCATCTAAATAATTAACATAAAATTTAATTTATTTAAATAATATTTTTTAAAAGACAAAATTAACTGTTTTAATTTTTTAATAACCAAAGCAATACATACTCGGATGGATATATATTTATATAATAAATTTAAGTCGTGAATATGAAATGATTTTCTTTTTGTTTCCTTCAAATTTATCAAACCACAAAAACATTAGCTATAAATTCTAAGTAATCATCCGTAATCACTTCAATCACATCTTATAATTCTCAATATGACTTTTGGAATGTTATTTGGATATACTACTGGCGTCGCGCCTCAACTTCCAAGGTTATTTAGTCCTGAATTGTGCTACTTTATGGACTTGGTTTTTTTAATATATTCATAAAATAATTGATATTTAATTAGAACTTTATACTCTAATAATTAATAATTAGTTAATTACAACAAAACTGGACGGGATAGAATATCCGTTCCAGAAAACGACAAAAGATATTATTCCTTTTTGATAATGATCTACTTTTTGCAAATGAGAAGAATTTCCGTCCGCGTGTTCAGATATCAAACTTGGGCAATATCTTGGCCATCCACCTGGATTCCATTCTCCGTAAGGAAAGGACAAGGAGAGGTCCTTCTCTCTTTATTCTAAACAAAAATAAAATTTAAATTTTAAAATAAAAGAAGTGAATGATTGATGGGTAAAATTTAATTCGGATTCTCCAGTCTCCATAGAACTACCCTTCTCATTTATATCATCGTAATCATCCCACTCACTTCACCAAAACAAAGCAGAATCATTATTCAGTATTCCCTGTCTTCACTTACAATGACGAAATTGCAACTAGTTTTCATGCCTGGCCCCGGGAAGGGTCACCTAGATTCCACCATAGAGTTCGCGAAGCTTCTCATCAACCGCGATGACCGCCTTCACATCACCGTCCTCAGCATCAGGTCTCCAATGGACGCCGACCTCGACGCCTACTCACACTCTCTTTCTTCCTCCCCTTCCTTCCCCAAACGCCTCAAACTCATAAACCTCCCTCCTAGCTGCCCCACCAAATCTGACGGTATATGTGACTTTTTGGAGGTTCTCGTTGAAAACCAAAAACCCCATGTCAGAGAAGCCGTGTCGAACCTCAACTCGAGCCCTGACTCACCCCGACTCGCCGGCTTCGTTGTGGACATGTTCTGCACCTCTATGATTGACGTAGCCAACGAGTTCGGAGTTCCTGCCATGGTCTTCTACACCTCCGGTGCTGCCTATCTTGGTTTCGTGCTTCATTTTCACACGCTCAGGGAACGAGACGAGGTCGATGCAACTCCGTTTAACTTCAAGGACTCCGGCATCGAGTTTTCCATCCCGAGTTACGTGAACCCGGTTCCTGCTAAGGTTTTACCTCTTGTGGTACTGGAGAAAGAGTGGGATTCATTTTTCATGAGAATTTACGCAGGTGGGCTCAAGAAAGCCAAGGGTATTATAGTCAATACGTTCGAGGAGCTTGAACCCTATGCGGTTCAGTCCTTC
This sequence comes from Senna siamea, assembly GCA_031216115.1. NCBI lineage: Eukaryota > Viridiplantae > Streptophyta > Magnoliopsida > Fabales > Fabaceae > Senna > Senna siamea. Next base: position 9,213,948 of record CM062367.1, on the reverse strand, counting down.
TCCAACTCTGACATTCCAGTATATCCGATTGGACCGATCTTAAGCTTAAAGGATTCTACTGAGAACCCGGTTCAACAAGAATCAGATGCAGACATCATCAAGTGGCTTGATGATCAACCTCCGTTATCGGTAATATTCCTGTGCTTCGGAAGTAGGAGTCATTTTGATCAAGATGACCAAGTGGGGGAGATTGCACGCGCTCTAGAGAACAGTGGGGTTCGCTTCTTGTGGTCCCTACGGAAGCCTCCACCCGAGGGTTCGTTCGATTCGCCGAGTGATTATTCTAACCTTGAAGAGGTTTTATCAAAAGAGTTCTTAGAACGAACGGCCGAGATTGGAAGAGTCATCGGATGGGCTCCACAGACACAAATCTTAGCCCACAAAGCTGTAGGAGGGTTTGTATCACACTGCGGATGGAACTCTGTCCTTGAAAGTGTATATTTTGGTGTTCCCATTGCCACGTGGCCACATTATGCTGAGCAACAGATGAATGCATTTGAAGTTGTGCATGAACTGGGAATAGGTGTGGAGATTTCTTTGGATTATCGAGTAAAGTTTACGAACGGAAGCAAAACTGAGATTTTAAGTGCTGAGAGAATAGAAAAAGGAATCAAAGATGTGATGGAGAAAGACAGTGAGATCAGAAAGAAGATGAAGGAAATGAGTGAGAAAAGTAGGAAGGCATTAGTCCATGGCGGATCATCCTACTCGTATTTGGGCCGTATGATTGATGATTTAGTGAAAATGTTGTGATCTGTGTGCGAATGTGAAATTATGGAATTTGGAAGTTTGTGGGATCTCAATTCGAAATTATCATTATTGTATTATGAGAATATTATTAACATTTCTCTTTATATAATACTATTATATTATACTTTTACAAGAAAAATTCAAATCCGCTCCGCACATGTATCCCATTTCATTTATCATCTTCACTTCCTTTTCAGCAAGCGGTCTTTTTTCTTTTTCTATTATATTTTTTAAGAAATATGGCTTAGCTGATAATTGTAGAGTTATTTACATTGACTTTCCTCCAGGTTTAGTTGAATGATATATTTTACTTCAAAAATATTATCCAATTTTTTTAACATTTGATATAGAGTTTAACATTTTATTTTAAAATATCTTTTATTAAAATAAATTATGCAAACATATATGGTGTACGCAAATTTGAAGGCGACATTGCACCTAGCCTCTATATATTTAGCCATTTTAGATTTGATCCGCCACACATCATATAAATCCTTATACGATCAAATGATCAAGAGGTTTCGTGCACCCTGTAAAGCAAGTTAATCAAAATCGCTTTACATGTCCCACTAATATTAATATGTTTTTGTCAGCCTAATAATTGACTTTTTTACTAAAAACAAATAACCAAAAGTTTTCAATTGCTAATTAGCACATGTTTTCATCATAAAACATTATGTTTTAATAATGCTTAGAATGGGTTAAATAATTTTTTTTATTTAATTTATTATGTTACAATATAATAATTACTATTTTATAATATATTTAAAAACAGGTGGCTGGTGTCAGCTGTGTGATGAATGATGGTGGGGGTGAGTGGTAAGTGCAGAGTAAAGCGGTAAACAGAAGGAAGAAATGAGTGGTGGTGAGTGGGTGAATGTAGAGCAGGGCACGTCGCAACCGAGAAGGAAAAGAATAGAAGAAGATGATGATGAAAACTCAGACTAAGGGCACGCCACAAAGGCAAAGGAGAAGAATAGAAGATCAGAAGGGTATGCACGGAAGGCTCCAAATGCATAGTTTCTTTCAAACGGGCTGGCGGGTTAGTGAGTGAGATCAAGTCTGGTTAAAATATTCTAAACATGTTGATCAAAATCAAGTTTTTTAACCTGAATTTAAAAGGTTTAAGTAATAAATACTTAAAATTTTTAGTATATTATATTTATTTACTATAGTCTCATTTTAATTTATTATTATTTTTTTCTCTCATTTTACGTAATATTCTCTTCTTTCTATGCCTTGGCAGTTACCGTCAAATTTTTTTTTTTATCTTCTTTCTTTCGTCCATTAATGCTTTTTCTTCTTTCTCTTATTTATATGAGTCACATTTGCAAAATTTTGCTCTATATAAAATACATGTATCATTTACTTTTTTTTATTATTTTTTGCTCTAAATAAATGTATCATTTACTTTTTTATTATTTTTTGCTCTAAATAAAATACATGTATCATTTACTTAAATAGACTCGTTTTTTTAATTATTTTTTGAACTCCATACTCAAAAGCAACAAGTATCATTTACTTAAATGGAGACTACATTTTTTTTTTTATTGTAAAAAATACATTATTAACTGTAGATGATCTAAATTTGAAAGAAAAGAAGACGGGAGTGTGAGAAAGGTAAAGAGAATGAAAGAAAGAGTAAATGCAAAAAAAAAAAAAAAATGAGAAGTCGGGAAGAGAGAAATAAAAGGAAAGAAGGAAGGATAAACAGAATGACAGAAATTGAGTAAGTGGAAAAAATATGAAAGAAGTTAAGATTAGACTCTTAAGATCAAATTTTTTTAAGATTAAACAAAAAATTGAAATAACAAAAAAAGAGGAGATAATTTAGATTTTTATCATTAAATACATTTCTAAATATATTGGAAACAATGTTTAATGGTAAAAAAGTAGAGATAATTAAAATAAACTAATATTTATTTCTCTATTACTAAATTAAATTTTTTTAAAGTATGATAATAATCTTTATTAAAAGTTTTATAAAAATATTTCAATTTGTTTTTATAATTTTGGTTATGTTTTTTATTTGTATTTACAAAATTTGTGATAAAAGAAGGAATATCAAGCAAAAACATATATTAGGTTAGACAGAGACAAAAAAATTATACTTATTAAATTTTATTATAATATTATAATATATTTATATATCTTTTAAAATAATATATTAATAAATTAGATTTCATTTTTCATTTTTCTTATTAAATTACAATGAAAATGAGTTTGATAATTATATACATTTTAAAAAAATGACTTCCTATTCTAGAGCAAGATGATCTTATTTTCTTCTAAGATTGTGTCACACCCCCAAAAACAATTGACCAGTGACTAGCATCATACCTAAAGATTAATCCTTTATCTAATAAACTTAATAACAAAATTCAAATGTACATGATATCTGATATTTATTACTTCTAAATCATAAAAAAAAATATTGAAAATTTGGTAAAATCTCCCCTCAATATACACAAATCCTATTAGAGAGAGCTTCGTTCTCAATCATAACATAACATACTTTATTTTGACCCATCAATCTGGTCCTCTGGCGGCATTACACCCAATAATTGATGACATATAAATTGATACGTTATCATATATATCAAACACATTAAGAAAATTTCAAAGAATAACAAATTAAAAATATTTTACATACATGCTCAAATGTTGTAAAACGTGCTTTTTTTTGTTTCGTGAGTAGAGATCTATTAATTGGTCCAAATTCAGTAACTTCTCGTCAGGTGAAAGTGAAGGAGGATTGAATGGAAATTTATAGAAGTTTTTAAAAATTATATTTATATTAACTTTAATAATATTATATTTATTTAATTATATTAAACTAAAAATATGATATTAATAATGTATTCAAATATTTGGTTTATATTAAAAAATTTAATTAATCATATTTTGTTATTTCTACTATTTAAAATAACATATAAATTAATATATAATATATTCAATTATTTAATATAAATAATATATTATATTATATATTTAGGCACAAATTACGGAGACCTGAAAAAGTGGGTCTCGCTGGTCAGTTAAGCGAGATCAGTGTGATCTCACGTGACAGAGTGAGAGAAAGAGTGGCAGAAAAAGGCTGTTACTGTCATGTGTCGGCTATCAAATATTTATTTTACATTAGAAAGAATATTGAAAAGAATTTTATTTTGGGAGAAATCCAATAAGAAATTAGTATAATATATCTTTCAAGATCAAATCAAACACAAAACCGTGAAATCTGATTTGTCGTTTTATGCACCTGAATTCTATTATTGGGAAGCGTACTCTTTCTTGTCAGAAAATTCGTGAGTCCCCAAAATAAATCAAACTACAAAAGCAACTTTTTGCATTTTTTTTCTTTTTTTATTTTATTGAATCAAACTCTTAATTAATTATGTGCTTCCTAAATTCACCTTTTCTACCCACTGCTTGTTTTTTACTTGAACAAAAATGGAAATAGATGTTTGTTTTCGAAAATTAGTTTTCGCATTATTCAATTTTGATAATCAGATAAAGCGGATTTTTTTTTTTAACCATGAAACACCATTAAAAATAGTGTGTACTTCACCGCAAAATTTTTATTTCAAATAGACCAAATGTATTCTTTTAAATTTTTTAAAATAATTTTATTCTCAAAGTAACGAATTTTAATTTTTGTAATTTTTTTTTACTCTTACTGTTCTAAGCAGTAAGTCTCATTTGAATAAAAAAAGACTGGAAAAAATGAATCTCTATCACCCAGTGATTGTTGGTGCATTTGTCTATCAAAATGTAGCCAACAAAAAAAAAAAAAGTGGAAAAGAACAAGATGGAGAGAGAACAAGAGAGATTAGAAAAAGAATAAAAAGATAATAATAATAATAATAATAATAATAATAATAAAGGAGCCATGAAAGTGAAATAAAATGTCATAAGAGGAAAATAATTTTTAAATTTGATTTTAATTTCTTTTTACTAATCTTAATATTAACTTCTATTTGTTAAATTTAAAAATTAAAATTTTATTATTTAAATTAATAAAATTGAAAAAAATCTTAATAATTTGAATATAAAATTTTTAATATAATTAATAAAAATTAATCTTAAAATTTGATCTTAAATTATTTTTTAATTATAAGGTCATTTTTATTAATTAAATTGAAAACTAAAATTCTTTAATTAAATTAAAAAACTGTAAAATTAAGGATAAAAATAAAAATAAATTTTTTAATTTAATTAATAAAATTTGCTCTTAAATTTTTTGCTAATCATAAGATCAATTTTTAATAATTTAATTAACAAAAGAAGTTTAGATCAACTTTGATTATTAAATTAAATAATTGAAATTTTTATTTAAATATTTAAATATTATTAATTTTATTAATAAAAATTTAATTGTTTAACTCAGTTAATAAAAAATAATCTTAATATTTTTAAAGGAAATTAAGATCAACTTTCTTTTAGGTTTACAATGTTTAATTATCGAAAATTCAAGCAAAAATTTTACTTTAAAATGTAAGCTATTCTCAAGATGTTAGGAATGACATTTAACGGTAAAAAAGCCTTAAAATTAACTTTCTTCTCTCTCTCTCTCTCTTTATATATATATATATATATATATATATATATTTCTCTATCTCTCATTCTCTCTTTTATTTTCTCCTTCCCTTACTTCCTCTTTTTGTCTCCCATGTCTTCGTTATTTTCGTTATTTATTCTTTCTTAAATTTTGTTTTCTCAGCGTTCTTTTATTCAAATGAGACCTGTTACTCATAGCAGCAAGTCCCAAAAAATAAAAAAATAAAAAAATATTGAACTCTTTTCAAGTAACAAATCCTTTTGAAAAAAGATACATTTGGTATATTCAAAGCACAAATTTTGTTCTGGATTGTACACCATTTTTAAGATATTGAGGATAATGTTTAGTAACTAACAAACCGATAAAGTGGGAACATCGTTCAATTTTATTAATTTAGTTAATAAAATTTTAATTAGTAAAATATGATCTTAAAATTAAAAATAGAACTGAATATCAACTTTTAAGATTAATTTTTATTAATTAAAATAAAAAATTAGATTTTATTTTTATTTTTCAATTTAATTAATATTTTTAAAAAAATTATATATCCCTAGAAAATACTAACATTTCATGTTTGCTTCTGCACAACAATTACGACAACACGTGGAAGCCAACTGCGAGACAAAACGTTAGTGTCCTCACAATATTGAATAATCTTCACTTCCACGCGTCTAGATCCTCTTAATCCTCTGTTTGATTTTTAACGATAATTTTGTCTATTGTTAAATTTTTTTATAATAAATATTATTATCATTATAAATTTTTTAAATTAATAATTTAAATAAAAATTATAACAACAATAATATTTATTATAGTAATATTAAAATATACTTTAACAATAAATAAAATTACCGCTAAAAATATCAAACAAAAAATTTCGCTTAGGACCCATAATCCACTTCCATTCCATATATGTTTGAAGTAATAATCTTCAAGAAGACGACGCTAGAGATGGTTACAACCTATAGTCTTGCAAAAAAAAGAAAACAGAAAAAAAAGGACAAAAGAATAAAAGGGAACATCTCGATTCTCATCAATGCCTTGGAAAGCTTTACAATAAATAATGGAGGATGTTTCTGGCAAATAGAGTAGCCACGTACACCCGTTACTCACCCACCAAACCCAAAGGAAGAAAACAAAAATTGCAGAAAACTATGTTTTATTAATGTTACTTAAATTATTTTTTAAATTAATTAGACATTATATTTGATACTTAACTACCAGTTCATCAATCGTTACGACTAGATTAAACTTTCTATCAACATAGCATCTAAATAATTAACATAAAATTTAATTTATTTAAATAATATTTTTTAAAAGACAAAATTAACTGTTTTAATTTTTTAATAACGCAAGCAATACATACTCGGATGGATATATATTTATATAATAAATTTAAGTCGTGAATATGAAATGATTTTCTTTTTGTTTCCTTCAAATTTATCAAACCACAAAAACATTAGCTATAAATTCCAAGTAATCATCCCTAATCACTTCAACCACATCATATAATTCTCAATATGACTTTTGGAATGTTATTTGGATATACTACTCGTGTCGTGCCTCAACTTCCAAGGCTATTTAGTCCTGAATTGTGCTACTTTAACGGACGTACTCTTAAAATATTCAATATTCATGATTCACAAGTTACATATAGCTCCCCCACGAAAATTATATGCTTGAATTTAAAGTTCGTACATTTAAATCTTTTAAAATGAAGAAAGAGGTGAAATGTAAAAAAATAAAGAAAATAGTTAAACCTTAATACAACAAAGCGAATCTTTAATTTTAATTTTTTTGTTATAAATTTGAATCTATCATGTTTTATATAAATTAACTCATCACAATTAAGTAAATAAAATTGTAAATAACAAGATTTAATCTTTTTATAGATCAATTTTAATTACACGACTTTTTTTTTCAGTTTATGAATAATTTATATAAAATATAGTTATAAAATCAACACTCATGAATTTATTTCTCTCCATTTCCTCATTTGATCCAATTCCGTATAATGCTGATCTTATGTTCCATACTCGAGGAATCGCTCTATCCACTGTATATACATATAGGATGCATTTCCTCCTTTTCCATTTTGGAATGAAGTACTTCATCCTCTTATGCCAGACGTAGGTTTATAATCGCTTGCAAAGATTGCTTATTTCATAATCCGATGTCATTCACCAAAACTTACATAGATTGGCGCCGGGATCCTCTGCAATTGGTTCTTTGTCCTTCCTTTGCCATTATACAAAATTGCGTCCGTTTTGTGTAATGTGTTTTTCTTTTTCAGATAAACTGACAGTCGTGAATTCTTTCATAATTGTACAGACTAACTTTTTAGTAACACTTTTTTTGTTGTTGTTAAAATATGTTTCAATATTTTTATAATAAATATTATTATTGTTATAACTTTTATTTAAAGGTTTAATTATAAAAATATTAAATTTAACATTTTATTTTTCATAAATTAAGTTAAAAAATGTATAATATAAATAAAAAATTTATCTTTAATTTTCTTTAATTTTAATTTTAATAAAATATATGTTTGCATTCAAGATTATATTTAATTTTTATTTTAGTTTCAATCATGTAACTAGATTAGGTTTTATTTAAAAAAAATACTTTTTATTTCTTTAACCTCCTATAACACAGAAAATTTTTAAAAAGTAATTAAAATATATAAATAAGCTCTCAAGTATGTAATGTTAATACGGTTCATATTAAGTTTTAGATGATAATCTTATTAAAATGTGATTCATATTAAGTTTAAGGTGATATTAAGTCTTATATTCATATTAAGTCATTGATGATAACAAACACAAAAGCAAACACTCAATTTCTAACAATCTAGAGTGTTTGTTTGTATTAGAAATAAATGAAATCTATATATTAGAAATCTTAAATTTTTAAGATTTCTAGCAAACTTTATATGTTAAAAATATAGTTATATACTTAGAATTAAAATGAAAATCAAACATAATATTCATTACAAACATATATTTTATTAAAATTAAAATAAAAAAAATAAAGATATATTTTTTATTTGTACCATATATATTTTTAACTTAATTTATGAAAAATAAACTTATTATTTTTTGAATTAATTTTTTAAATAAAAGTTATAGCAGCAATAATATTTGTTGCAAAAATATTAAAACACAATTTAACAACGAATAAAATCGCCGCTAAAAAGTTACTCTGTAAAATTATAAAAAAATTCACAACTGCACGGTTTGTTTGCCTAAAAAACATTACACAAAAGGAGGCCGTTTTGTGTAATGGTAGAGGATCCCAACGCCTTAGATTGATTCTTCACTATTCAGTCACGATGGAGAAATGGCAGCTTGTAGTGGTACCCGATCCTGAGATTAGTCATCTGACTTCCACCCTGGAGTTCACGAAGCTTCTCATCAACCACGATGACAGCCTTACCATCACCGTTCTCCGACACCACCGCCAATACCTACATGACCATAAACTTACTTCCTCCTCTTCCTTCCCCAAATGCCTCCAAATCATTCTTCTCCTCTCTCCCTCAATTCAACCATCTCAGTTCCTTTCTTAGAGGGTATCATTGAAATCAACAAACCCCACGTCAGAGAAATTATACGTGCTCTTGAAAAGAGTGGGGTCCGCTTCTTGTGGTCTCTACGTAAGCCACCACCGAAAGGATCAATGTTGTTAGTGATTACTTTGATTTTGCAGAGATCTTATCAAAAGAGTTTTTAGCACGAATGGTTGAGATTGGAAGGGTTATTGGTTGCGCCCCACAAACGCAAATTTTATAGAGAAGGGAATAAAGGAAGTGATGAAGGAAAAATGTGAGGTAAGAAAGACAGTGAAAGAAATGAGTCAAATATGTCGGAGAGGGAGGACCTTGCTACTATCATTTGGGCCGTTTGATTCAAGACATAACGAAAATGGAGTTAAAGTGAAGCTGTCAATCTCGCCAGATGGAACAAGAGGTTATAATGGAAATTTATTTGGCGTTTGTGTTTCTGGTAAAGAATTCATTGTGTATGTCTTTTGAAATTAACTCATAGTTCAGTTAACTGCCTAAAATTTTCTATTGGGTAATGATTAAGGGTATTTAAAATTGATTAAAATTAATGTTCTTTAATTAAATTAAAGTGAATTGAATAAAAATTAAACCAAAATTAATTAAAATTTAGTTTACATTAATTTAGTTTAAATAACTTTTTCTTGCGTTTGATTTACGATTTATTATATTAAAAAATTAAATTAAACATCATATATATAATTATAATATATGTGTTATTTATATTAAAACAAATCTATAAGAAATATATTATATTTAAATTATTTATTTTAATTTGTAATTATTTAATTTTTTTAATATAATAAATATGTATATTTAATTTTTATAATTTTAAAATAAATTATATTAAATTACTTTATTTTAATTTTTTAACTTTGAAACTAGTTTAACTTTATAATTATTTAGACTAAATTTTAAAAAATAATGTAATTATTATTTATTTATTTTATAATATTATTTAAATATATATTAATTAAGAATGTATATAATTTTATCTTGTTAATGAGTGAAATGTTATTGATTTTTTTTTATTTTTTTGTATTTACTATTTATATTTCGAAAATAATTTTTTTTATTTTCTTTGTTGATAAATTTAAATGTATAAATTCGTAAATTAAAAAAATTTAAACCGTCTAAACCAAATGACTCAAAATTAATTATTTATAATTTGATTTAATTTTATACTATAAATTTAAATTAATAATTATACTATTATATTAAGTTGATGTGAATAATTTAATTTTTATTTTTAAATTTCTTAAATCAAATTGACAAATACTTCTAATAATGATATAGGGAGTCGAAATACTCTTATTTTTATCATTCTCTTTTCAAAAAAAAAAAAAAAATAAATACATAAACTTTTTTTTTATAAATGAATAGTACCCATTCCATTTCTATTTTCATGTATACTGATTGTATGTTAGGATTAAATGATATACATTTTAAATTTTTTATTTAACTTGTCATATACCCTTTTCTATTTTCATGTAGACTTTTTGTATATTACGATTAAAAAATATATATTTCAATTTTTTTTATGAAACATTTAACTTGTCATATATTCATATTACTTTATTCGTATTAAATGAATTAATTTTTGTAACATTTTATAGATTAAAAATAAAAAATTTAAATACATGTATTATATCACATTATTTATTGATAATATTATTTATTTTTAAAATTAAAGTGTTATATAATAAATAAAATAAAAAATAATATTTAAATTTTATTAGTCAATATATAAATAATATAATATATTTTCAAAATTTTCAAAATATATCATAATTTTAAAAAAATTAAATTATAACTTTATAAATCTTTCAAAAAGACTAAAAATTAAGTCTACTCCTTAAAATGAAAAAGCAAATTTCAAATAATGTGCAATTGTGCACAACTATATTAAATTTACATGTGCGCAAGAAAAGAAATATTACCCCGTAACGCAAAAGCAAACCGTTCATTACAGCTTTACGCATTTTTACCCAAAAAAAAAAAAAATCAATCAGCACAGTCCACACAATTCTTATCTCAACTTTATGCAGTTTCCATTGCATATCATCGCTGGCAAGACTGTAAGATTTACATACGATCCCATCAACTCCAAACAAAACAGCAGATTCATCACTCACTGTTCACTATTCATTCACGATGGGGCACCTCTCCTACAACGAGGGGTTCGCGAAGACACCCGTGAAAATTATCCATTCCGATGAAAGTCGATAGCTAGCTCTCTCTCTCTCTCTCTCTCCCCATTGGGTAAGTAAAGATTGGAGAGGATATGAATTTTGAAGTAGCTAAGAACAATTTGGGTTCCCGCGTCTTCTTTGTTCTCCATCAACCTCTGCTTATTAGAGATAGAGAGATTTCTAATTCTGATAGTGTTTCCCCTTAATCAGATGTCGAAAGTCGGGTTGTTTCGTGCGCAATGGGGGTTTGCCTCGCCTGTTTACATATCTCATTGTGGTAATAGGTGTAAATATTTGTATATTCCATTGATACGCAAGTTTCCGTCCGGTTTGGGTGATTCGGACTATCCTACTCTTGCGTTTAGCTGTGTTGCTTCAGCTTCTTCAGCTTCTTCAGCTCCTTCAGTTAGTGGCTCGGGCGCCGAATATTCGGGTAATTTTAATTCATCATCTCTGATTTGGCCTCGTCAAATTTCTGTTATTTGTGTGTGGAATTTTTGTTTATTTGTAATTCTATAGTTCCATATCTTGGCTTTGCTTTTTTATTTGATGGTACGTTAATTATTGATTTTACCAACATCTCTACCGGGTCAAGCCGAATTGGGAAAAGTGCAAGCTTGTATGGCTTCTATGTTCTATTTAGGTTTTGCAATTACATATTATAATTAAATATCCACATTTTTATGATAGGCAGGCATACACAGAATCAGATAAAGTAAGTCTTCACAAGATGACTTCATACTTATGCAGTTATACTGCCCATATCTGTGTTTACCTCAATTTTCACCCAACTTCTCATGATTCACCCATTATGCCCTAGAATTCCATCGTGCATCTACTCGCACAATGAAGCTCAAATACAACTAATTTTGAGGATGTTGGCATGTTAGACATCAACAATGCCATCACATAGTTCCAACGCTTGAACGGCCCACGTCTATAAGTATCAGAGAGCATTGGGAAGTTTATGTAGATATCTTCTTTCCAATTCCCATTCGGTTTCATGGCTTTGGTGGGAAAAATATAAGGAGAATTAGTGCTTGTAAAAGTCCACTATACTAGAATTTGGTTAAATGCTTAAAGCAAAATGCCTGAAATTTCAGCAATTGATTTTTACCCGTCTAATCATCTCTGGGACATAATTGCTTTCTAGGCCACAGATGTTTTAGGAGGGTGCCTTTTTGTCAGCTACACAAAGGAGTTAGAATAATGTCTGTTTGATTCTGTTTTTCAAAAACAGTTTTTTTATTTTTGAAAATAGAAAAGCAAAAAGTTTGTTTAAAAATACTGGTTTCATCTGAAAACAAAAAAATAGAATTTTTTTGGAAACAAAAAAACTCAACATCTAAAAGATGTTTTGAACTCCATTTTTTTGAAACAAATAAAATATAGAAGATAAGTGTTTTCCATTATTGACATGTACTTAATACAGGAAAACAATACTAACATAATATTCTTAAAATCGATTTTACAAAACTTTTTGAAAGAATTAAAAAATAAGAACATAATCAAACAGGCCCAAAATTAATTTTAATTTCTTTCTGTATACTGGGAGATTGGAGCCTCCTGATTAGTGATTAGTGTCTATCTTCTTCATGGACAAGTCGTTATTATTGCAAGGTTACTCATATGAATGATTTATGTTGAATCCCTTATCATCAGAGCAATTGTTGGATGTGGGAACAAAGAAGAAACGGAAGGGGATAGCTGGTGTAGATCAGGATGAATTAGTGGATCCAAAGCTTTTAGCTGATCCTGACAGTTATTTTTGTGAGTTCAAAGGAGTGCACATACATCATAAGATATATGATGTGGAATCTCAGACACACGGCGGGTTCCAGAATCCAACTTTTTCTCAACTTCCTCACAAAACTAAGAGGCTAGGTCTTCCTATGATTCTGATGCATGGCTTTGGAGCCTCAGTTTTTTCATGGAAACAAGTTATGAAGCCTTTAGCAGTGATTACTGGTTCAAAAGTTCTTGCTTTTGATAGGCCAGCCTTTGGATTGACGTCAAGAGTGAATTTTTCTGGTCATTTTTCTTCAAGAACAGATGGCACTAGACCTTTAAATCCATACTCAATGGTGTTTTCAGTGCTTGCTACCTTGTCCTTTATTGATCTATTAAATGCTGAGAAGGTGATTCTGGTGGGGTATGTAAATGTCTAATCTTTATCAACCTATCTAGAGCATAGTTTCCACTTTAGTTATTACAAGATGGAAGCTGAATTGGCAGTCATATGCTGGAACTTTGCATCTGCACTATGTTATTTTTCAGATTATAATTATCCTAGTTGTTTAATATAAGCGTTGCTACAATAATATGATTGCTATTTAATTGGTCTCAAGTGTTAAACTTGATAATGGGGGTTCCAAAATTACTTATATGAATGCCCCTGTAACTCTGAATCTGTAAGCAAATGAAATTATGATATTTTTATTGCTTATTGGTTTTTGTTTTCTTTTCCATCTTATCCTATTCCCATGGAGGTTAGATGCTTAGATCATACTTTGTGTTGTATAACTATAATCAGTAATGGACTCCCCTGTCATTTTTTTTTTTGAAGCTGAGATGTTTTCAAAAATGACATGTCAGGCACTCAGCTGGATCACTTGTAGCAGTTAATACATATTTTGAAGCTCCTGAACGTGTTGCTGCTCTAATCCTTATTGCGCCGGCAATTTTGGCCCCACTTACTGCACCCAAAATTGTTAAAGAAAATCAATTGAGAGAAGATAACCAAATAAAAGAAGACAACAGTACTCCTATCAGACCAAATCCATTCTTGGGGCTTTACAAGATTCTGTCCAATATTACCAAATACATTTCAGGGGCAATAACCTGGATAGTGAAGGGGATGATATTTATGCTTAACTCTATGTATAAGAAAATTTTATCAGCTATCCTGCGTTCTTCCCTTGCCATAATTCTGGTAATGATCATGATCTTGGTTATTTTAGGCTAAAATGTAACTTACGCTGAACTCGTTGAAACCTTTTGTGCTGAGTGAGACACCACAACATTCCTGTTCACTATTATCTAGAATTCATGGCCTTCAGTTAAAGTCGAAGTACATTTAGCTTGATACATAAGGCAATTCTGCTTAGTTCAACCCAATTGCTAATATAAAATTGTTTCTTGTTGGATGACTCCTTTCAGTACATGTGCTGGTTTGTTAAGCCAGACTGCTATTTATTAAACCCACAGAGAATTTTTGTCATCATGGCTGGTCTAGATTCTAATTACCTATCTCATGGCCACTTCTTTCATATTGATTACAGGTTAGAATGGTGATTGATAAGTTTGGCATAGCTGCAGTTCGAAATGCATGGTATGACCCAAAGCAGGTTTCTGAACATGTCCTTCATGGTTATACAAAGGTAATCAATCTATCGGCAATGTCCTTTTGTTTTTTAATATATTCACAATAGTGTCTGTTTCTTTTCATTGTACTTGAAAGGTAAGTACTCACCTGGATAAATGTAATGAATGCAGCCACTGAGGTCTAAAGATTGGGACAGGGCACTAGTTGAATACACAGCAGCAATGCTTCTGGATGAGGAATCTAAACCAAAGCCAACGTTGACCCAAAGACTTCATGAGATATCATGTCCTGGTGATGACACTAATCCTTATACATATGCCCTTCTTTTCCTAATCTAGGCCTCAATCTTTTTAAATACTGTGATCTGAAATATAGCAAATCAGGGGAGATGATAGATTCAAGACATCTGAAAATGGTTTAGTCAGAGTAATTCGTGATGGCAATGGAAAAAATTGATTTTTTTATATCAACGGGGATTCACCAAGATAAGGCTTCTACCTTATAATCTGATCAAACCTGTGGACATTTGTGTCTTTAGACTTAAGATCAAATTCGGATCACAATGATGGTTGAATTGATGACTGGTGATCAATCTCACAATATATTTACTATAAAATGGGCTCATCAAATGATGTGTAGAGGTTCATCTATGTATGCTTTTTATTTCTTCGTATTAGCTGGCTGGTTCTTTTTCTAGTTCATGAGTTTTCTTATTTCTAAGTAGCAAGCTATTCCACTTGATTCTCTGAATTGAATATTAAGCATATTTCAATTGTTTGAAAAAACAGTTCTAATTGTCACTGGCGATAGTGATCGACTAGTTCCTTCATGGAATGCTGAGAGACTTGCCCGAGTTATACCAGGATCGTCCCTTGAAGTAATTAAGCAATGCGGCCATTTGCCCCATGAAGAAAAAATTGAGGAGTTCATTTTAGCAATGGAGAAGTTCCTTCAGAGGTTAATTGGTCATTCAAATGAGCAGTACGTGCAGCCTGTAATATGAAATTTCGGCAATTCAAGCTTCCGTTTTGCATTGTATGTGGTCTACAGAAGAAGGCCAGACATTATCGGATGGCAGGAAACTCATTGACTGCATACATAATGATTCCTGCTCATTAAATCCAGCGAGCATGATGATCTCTAATACAGCTAACGGAAAATTTTAGTAGAGGAAACATGTATATAAGCAAAAAATTGTAATTTTATGCCTATTATATGACTGTTGAAGTACCAGAAGAAATAAAAGTGGTTGTCGGATAGGATGTATGTCACAAGAATTATTGTAATTTACGACTTACCTATTTAATCTCAAAGGATTGCTGATTACCAAGAAAAATAGAAGGGAATAAATGTGAATGTTATATTTTTTTAATTGTTAAAATATAATATAAAATGAGATTTAGTAAATTTTAAAATAATAGAATAAATAATAAAAAAATTTATTTTATATTATATAATATATAATTTGTGAATGTAATAAACAAAAATTTTAAAGTCATTATAATAGTTATATATTTTTATTTTATTTAAAAAAATTCAATTTTTTATCATTGTTATTAGAATATAATATTACTTAATTTTCTATTACAATTTAATCTACAGTTTAACATCAAATTTAAGGGTGTATCGACTTCATGTCAAAATTAAGGGTGAATTAATAACTTTAAATAAAAATATTTAAGTCAACAAAGTGTTTAATTTGGCACTAAATCTTAAACATATAATCTTAAACATATAATATAAAAAGGTAAAATTTATAAAAAAATTCTTAGATATAAAGAAGAATAGAGTTACATGTAGTTACTTATCAAACTGGATTCCATGACGTCCAAGGTATGTGCTGTCTTGTGCTTTCCATCAAATCTTGGCCGTCCGTATGATCTTGTGAATCACCTGCTGCCACGTACTTCTTGAACACCCAAAACATGGAGTAATAGTTTACACATGTTAAAATTTAAAAGACTACAAGTCCTTCTCTCACCTCTTCGACATGGACCTCATGGAAAAGAAGAATGTCCTCGTCGGAGACCAGTCACACAGTGCGAAAGCTATAATACTAGGTTATGTCGAAGAGGTGAGAGAAGGACTTGCAGTATTTAAAATTTTATACATGTGTTAACTATTGCTCTATGTTTTGGGTGTTCAATTTAAAACAAAAAAAAGAAACACATGGCAGCAAATGATTCACAGAAGAATTATACGGACGGTCAAGATTTGATGAACAACACAGGACAACACAAACCTTAGACAGCGTAAGATTAAAATAATGCAATCTATGTTGTTAAAAATCTGCACTGATATCATATCATGGCGTGCAAGGATGCAGCTCTATTTATTAATTTTAGATATAATCCCACCAACTCCACTAAAACAAAGCAGACTGATCATTCACTACCGAATCACCATGGAGAAATGGCAGCTAGTGTTGGTACCTAATCCTGCCATTACTCACCTGCCGTCAACTATGTTTACGATCATCGTCATTCCATCACTGTCCTCATCATCGGGATGCCTACTGATCACAACGCAGCACATACCTTCACACACTCCCTTGCTTCCTTCCCTTAATTTCTTACAGTTTCAATTCATTTTTAATTAAGATTTTAGAGTTTACAAAAATTATAATTAGTTTCTCATAATTTTTAAAAAATATTTTTATTTAGTCCTCGTTAATTTTTTTTTATCAAAATTATGTTAAATTTTTTTGACATTTTTAATATTTATTATCTTAGTAATTTAAATATATATAATTTATGTTAACACTATTAATATAAAAATAAATTATGTATATGACATAACATGTATTTTATGCTAAGTAATCTCAGTAAATTAATTTAAATTATGTATATTTACAAGATATTATATAATTTGTATACCAACAAAATTTAACAAAAATTTAAGGGTAAGGACAAAAATAAAAATTAATGAAACTATAAATACTTAATTAAAAATTGAAAAAAACTATAAGAATTATAGTAATAATTTAATCTTTTATAAAATAAAATTTTAAAATTATCTATTTTTAAATGGTGAGTCAAATTAAAACTTTTACATAACTAGTGATTAAAATTGCAATTTAAGTCTTAATTAAAAATAATATTAGTATCCAAATTTCTATAAGAAAAAACTCAAGTGAAAATTTTATATTTTTTTATTAAAATTTTTAATTAGAAAATGAAAATTTTCTTTGTACAATTAATTAGCACTTCTATGATAGAGCATTTGTTAAAAAAATTAAATGATCCGCGTGTTTCTTTTATATTCCAGAGTCTTTTAAAAAATACAAAAAAAATCGCATCTAATATGATCTATTTGTATATTTTTTGGGTTAAGATTTGCAAGTGCATAAAAAAAATAAATGTTACGCCGTATGAAATTTTCCATTTGCCCATTTGTGCATGAGAAAGAAAATATTTCCCCGTGAAATTTTCCATTTGTGTATAAGAAATAAAATATTTCGCCGTGAAATGTGCCATTTGTTTATAAGAAATAAAATATTTCCCCGTGAAATTTGCCATTTTTTTTTATAAGGAATAAAATATTTCCCCGTGAAATTTGCCATTTGTGTATAAGAAATAAAATATTTCCCCATGAAATTCTCCATGTGTGTATAATAAATAAAATATTTACCCGTGAAATTTGCTTGTGTGCACAGGAAATAAAATATTTTTCAGTATG
Organism: Senna siamea; assembly: GCA_031216115.1. Taxonomy (NCBI): domain Eukaryota; kingdom Viridiplantae; phylum Streptophyta; class Magnoliopsida; order Fabales; family Fabaceae; genus Senna; species Senna siamea. The sequence continues at coordinate 9,195,883 of CM062367.1, read as the reverse complement.
CTTTATAAAAAAAAATTTTTAATTTTTATATTTTTATCATTAAATTATTTAACTAGAGACTAACATAAATATAATTTATATAAATTATTTATTTTATGATTAATTTTTTTAAAAATTTACTTGTCAAATTCAAATTTGAGTATTAAAGAAATGAGACCAGATCTGAATCTAAAGAGAGTTAGGTGATATTTTATCCAAAGTTAAAATCAATTAATATAAATTATTTAAATATTATTTTTATATTATAAATATATATTTAATTTATTCTATTAAAAAATATATATAAATTATGTTATTTATTTTAATTTCATTAATAACATAGTTTAACTTTAATATAAATTTATAAATTATTATATTTAATAATTTTGTAAAGATAAATTTATTAAAACTTTATATTAATTATATATTTAAAATTTACATAATATAATTTTTTGTTTTATAAATTTATAGGTCAATAAATTATAATTTAAAGAATAAAATTAATTATTTTTAATTTTTACTAGGTAAACCAGTCCAAGTATAAATATTAAAAATTCTACAGGTAAAAAAATAAAGATTAATTTTGCTGTCTCTCAATACAAGGACTCTGGTATCCTCTCGTAATCCTTCCTAAAAAATAAAATATTTTTCCGTATCCCCAAGACAAACCTCTGACGTGCAGTCCTTAATTAACTTATTATATGCTTGATCCATATTACATATCATTGCTTTTCAAGGCTGCAGCTCTATATATTTCACCTACAATTCCATCGATTCCACCAAAGCAAAGCAGAATATATATTCTTCATTCTCTATCATTCACGTATCACCATGCAGAAATCGCAGTTAGTGTTGATACCTAATCCTGGTATTAATCACCTTCCATCCATCATAGAGTTCGCTAAGCTTTTCCTCTACCGCGATGACCGTCTTTCCATCACTACCTTCGTCATCACTACATTTATGGATGACAACGCTGCTGACTACATACACTCCCTTGCATCCTCCCCTTCCTTCCCCAAACGCCTCCAACTCATTCTCCTTCCCACCCGTCACTCCAACTCAAACTCTCCTCACTATCAACAACTAAGTTCTTATTTGGAGGTTCTTGTTCAAAACCATAAGCCCCAAGTTAGAGAAGCCGTGTCCAACCTCAACTCCAATCCCGACTCGCCCCGCCTCGCCGGCTTCATTGTCGAGTTGTTCTGCACCGCCATGATTGACATCGCCGACGAGTTCGGGGTTCCTTCCACGGTGTCCTTCTCCTCGGGTGCTGCCTATCTTGGTCTCATTCTTCATCTTCACACACTTCGGGAACGTGACAACCTCGATACGTCGTCGTCTGAGTTTATGAAACCAGGTAATGAGTTGGCCGTCCCGTCTTTGGTGAACCCTGTTCCTGTAGGAGTGCTTCCTCTTTTCTTTTTGCAGAAGGATTGGGAGGAACATTGCTCCGGCCAAGCAAGAGGACTAAAGAGAGCCAAGGTTATTATAGTAAATACATTTGAGGAGCTAGAATCCCATGCGGTTCACTCCTTTTGCAATACCAATATTACGGTCTATCCAGTGAGACCCATGTTTGGACCAAAGGCTGACGCTGATTCTGATAACGCAATCCAACCAAAATCAGACATTACTGAGTGGCTTGATAGTCAACCACCTTTGTCGGTGATATTCTTGTGCTTCGGGAGAAGGGGTAGTTTCAATGAAGCTCAAGTGAGAGAAATAGCATGTGCTCTTGAAAATAGTGGGGTCCGCTTCGTGTGGTCCCTACGTAAGCCACCACCAAAAGGTTCAATTGCACAACCTACAGAATACTCTAACTTTGAAGAGATCTTACCAAATGGGTTCTTAGAACGAACGGCTGAGATGGGAAGAGTCATTGGGAGGGCCCCACAGTCGCAAATCTTGGCCCACCATGCTACAGGAGGGTTTGTATCGCATTGTGGATGGAATTCTGTGTTAGAAAGTATACACCATGGTGTGCCTATTGCCACTTGGCCACTTTATGCAGAACAACAAGCAAATGCATTTCAATTAGTGCGTGATTTGAAAATGGCTGTGGAAATTAGTTTAGATTTTAATGTAAAATCAAGCATCGGGACAACATTTTTAAGTGCTAAGAAAATAGAGAAAGGAATAAAGGAAGTGATGAAGGAAGAAAGTGAGGTAAGAAAGAAAGTGAAAGAAATGAGTCAAATATGTCACAAGGCATTGACAGAGGGTGGATCTTCTTACTCTTATTTGGGCCGTCTGATTGATGATATAATGAAAATGGCGTGAATGGGAAGTTTTGTCTAGCGTGATCGAAGGAAACACCAATGTATTGTTGTAATAACTTGTAAGTTTTTAGTATATTTATTATGATAAATAGTATCGAGTGATGTTTCATCTTTTGTGAATTTTTTTGTATCATTTGTCCAGTGAATAAAATAAAGTAAGTTAATGTGTTGTCTTTACATTTTTTTATGTTATCTCTCCACCATAATAATCATACTAATTATTAATTTGATATTTTAACATATTTGATTGTTTATTTCAAATAAATAAATAATTAAAATGTCTAAAATTAATAATTGACCATCTAAGTTGATGCTTATAAAAATAAAAAATCCATTTAAACTTATATGTATACATCATCTCTATTGATTGCTTATTATACAAAGTTGTTCATTCATACCTTTTATAAATATAATTCTATAATCTTTATAAATTTAAATAACTATATAATATAGAAATATAAAATTTATTAATTTGTAAAATTAAATATTCATTTACATATAAATAATCGTATTTTTTAAAATTTAACAAAGATTTCATAATAAGTTAATAACAAATTTTGACCGAATATTATTTAAATTTGTAAAATTACATAAAAAAAATAAAGTTTTAAAATATATTTGAAAAAAATAAATATATAATTATCCATTCACGCTTCGAGAATCAAGCATATAGAGCCTTCTCTCAGTCAGTGGGAGCTTAGCTCTCTCTCCGTCAGTGAGAGATTCTTTGCAGATTGGAAAGCCTTTATCAATTCAATTATGCAATGATGATTAATCATTTGTGTTTGAAGAGTGATGATCTTGATTAATTCAAATTTTGAATCTATGCATTAGGTGCTGTTTCGATCTCGAGGATTCGTTGATTGGATTTATATGACTGACTTACGGTGGAAGAATCGAAAGATTGATGTAATTGGAGATAAATATCACCGAATTTTAGATGATGATATCTGTAACGTACTGATACTGTGTAAAGTCTGAAGTCCAATTGATCGAGGTAGCAGCGACGTCAAGTTGATTCTAATGAAACTGGCATGATAATCGAGGAAGGGACCTGTAACACAATTGTGAGTAATAAGGTATGTGGTGTGAAGTAAATATCTCTGATGAAATGGAGGTAGAAGAAGATGCAGAGATGAATGAGCTAAATTAAGATATACGATTAACATGGAGCGAAGAGGATAATGGTGGAGCTGATGTAGCACTTTAGTTGGCAGAATTATTACTGATAAAGTGCTAAGTAAGAATACAGTAAAATCTATGATCAGAAAAGAATGGAACGTACGAGGAAACATAGGGATTAATGACGTGAGCAACAACACTTTCATATTTTCTTTCGAAAGGGAAGAGGATTGCATCAAAATTCTAGGGCTTATGATAGAGTGGAGTGAGATTTCCTTAAGAAAGTTCTTTTGAAGATAGGGTTCTGCTTGAATTGGGTAAATAAGATAATGAAGTGTGTTACAACAATAAGATACAATGTGCTTATCGAGGGCAGGAAGATTAACTCTCTATATCAACGGAGAGGAATTAGGCAGGGAAATCCTTTATTCTCGTATCTTTTTATTGTGGTAGCTAATGTCTTATCAACTATGGTGAGATCCTATGCAAATAGGGGGATCTTAAAGGGGATCAAATTGGTAAAAGCTTGTCTTATTTTAACACATTGTTTTTTTTGCAGATGATACCCTATTCTTCCTTAAGGCCTATGCAGAAAATTGTAGAACTATGGCTGACATTTTGTATAGGTATTGCATGGCTTCTGGACAGGCTACTAATCTAGATAAGTCCTATCTATTCTTTTCAAAAAATACCTCAAGTGATATTCAAGATGAAGTATGTGATGTGCTAAACATTTATAGAGTGGGAAATCTTGGTTCTTACTTGGGCCTTCCTACTCTTTGGGAGAGGTTTAAGGTTTCTGGCCTTAGCTTTGTGAAGGATAAGATTTTGAGGAAGATTCAAGGCTGGAAACAAAAGGCACTATCACAAGTAGGTAGAGAAGTCATAATTAAAGCAGTGGCTAATGCAGTTCCAACATTTCCTATAGGGGTTTTCAAATTTCCGAAGGGGTTCTGCAAGGATTTAAAGGCAACTGTGACTAATTTCTAGAGGGGTCAGAAGGAAGGGGAAGGTAGAATTCACTAGCAATCTTGGAAGAAACTTACTAGATCCAAGGGTGAAAGAGTTATGGGGTTTAGAGAATTTTAATGATGCTTTACTAACAAAGCAAGCTTAGAGATTACTTTCTAGCCCATAAGAGCTTTGGGCAAAGGTACTTAAAGGGATTTACTTCCCTAACTCTGAGTTTTTAGATGCAAGAAAGGGATCTAGAGCCTCTTGGGGTTGGTCTAGCCTATTATGTGGGAGAGATCTTCTCGTTAAAGGGTTATGCTGGAGAATTGGGAACAAAAAGTTAGTGAAGATATGGGGTGAAAATCGTGTTCCAAGCCTAAAGGATAAAATATTATCATCTCAATTATCTAATGAAACCTTTGCAAGTAGAATAGTTGATAGTCTAATTAAAGGATGTCATTGGAATCTAACCAATATTGGCCAATATCTATCACAAGAGGAATTGACTGCAATAAAAAATATCCTAGTACCAATTTTTCTAGAAGAAAAAAAAAAGGTGTCGGAGTCTTACCAGAGGTGGCAAATACTTAGTGAAGACCGAATATTATCTGGTGAAGAACAGTGTCAATGTTGTTGTTCCATCAAGAGCTTCATCCTTAAATACCACGTCTAGGGACCTGCAGAGAGAAATATAGAAGATTAAAGCCACAGAAAAGGTAAAACATTTCATATGGAGATTATGCACTAATTCTATTTCTACAAAGAAAAATTTATATGATAAAAAATGTGCAAGAAATCCTTTGTTGTTCAGATGCCTCTATTATTAACAAATAAATAATATGAATTATCAACATATATGAATTATTTATTTGGTATATAAATAGGTAAGATCTTCGGACTCGTATATAACTTTTATTTTCGCTAGACACATCTTTTTAAAATTTTATTTAAAAATAATATAATTAATAAAATATATTTTGTAAGAGAAGACCAATACCGCGTTTACTTCATGCACAGAGAGAGAATTGTCAATTTTCAACTGCGTTTCTCTTTTCGTAACCCGTTGTTGTATATGCGAGCCCCACCTTCCTCTTGGGCCATTTACTTTCCTATTATCACATTCTATTATTTATATTCTTGTACCTCTTCTTTCCCAAATAATGTGGGACTTATTTAATACATAACATGTTGATATTCACAATAGGTCTTCTGCTTAACTGGCCGAATCAATAGCACTTAGGGAGGCTCTTGTTTTGGTAAAGGCCATAATACGTGGCTAAAGGAAGGAAAGGAGGATGGCGTGCCAGTATAAGGAGAAAAGAGAATTAACAAATTAAGAGGACCTCCAAAATAGATGATAGAATACGTTATGGCATGAAGCACGTGAAAGTTTTTGAGGGCACGGGAAGATAGTTAGCGCTAGCTGTTAAAGTCACGTGGAGTTAGTTGTAATTTTTGAAATGATAGGAAGTTTATGTGTACATGTATAAATAAACCTGAGCGAATGATGTGAAGGAGTTTTTGGTTTTTGCTTGTGTGTAAACACTTGTAGGAGTTTCCCTCACTCGAAGAAGGATTTGCAGTGTATACTTTCCAATTTCTCTAGGAGTTTGATATGCATTCAGTCATCTTCATCCTCTAATCTTTTCCATTTTCCTTTTTTGTTCCCCAAGTGTAACAATTTGGTGTTTTCATTGAGCTTTGCCATGGCCAAAGGATCTTGCTTCGCTCACTTAAAATCGTTAACAACAGAACTACAGAAGATGTAAACAATAGTGGATGTCAGCCTAACTAGCATGGATTCCAAGATCACAAGTCTCGAAAACATGATGCAGAACTATCAGGAATCATTGGGTAACATGTAAGAGATGATGCGATGTCTGTTATAGACGTAAATGCAATGATCACATTTGTCGTCACGGGCATAAGACACAATAGCCATGCAAACCTTGTTCAATAAAGGTATGAAAGTGGAATTACCTCATTTCAATGGCAGTGATGTGGAGGATTAGGAATTCAAGATTCAAGAGTACTTTGACATATATGGTACTCCAATCGATCAACGCATGAAGATAACTTCATTACATATGGAAGGCCCTACATATGCTTGGTACAAATGGGTTATCAAGAACTGTTTGGTGACTAATTGGAAAGAGTTTTTACAAGCTCTTATACTTAGATTCAAAGCAAATTATATGATGATCCTAAGGCAGCGATTAAGGAGTTGAAGCAGACGAGAACAATGGCTAATTATCAAGTTAAGTGTGAGTCATTATCCACCACCCAGCACTTAACTCTAACAATCAAAATAACCCTTCGAAACATCCAATAACAACCGATAACCATCCAAAATAATTGTCATCCACAACTGTCGTGACACCTACCAATAAAACCACTCTAAATACAAACACTACCATCCCATACAAAGATTCTCAATGGCTGAATTAAGAACAAGAAGAGAAAATGGTCTTTGCTATTATTATGACAACAAGTACTCACTCAATCATCGATGTAAGCCATCATTTTCACTTTTATTGAGTCAAGAAGAGTTGGAGGTATTGTTGGAAGAATCGGTGGTAGTTATTATAACAGACACGAGCGACAACGATAATAAGAATCAATGTGAAGAGATTATACCTAAAATAAGTTTCAACGTTATTGAAGGTTAGTACCAGCCGAGTATGTTACGTGTGTTGGGAAGATGCAAGAGGTTTGTAGTCAAAATTCTAATTGACAACAGAAACACACACAACATCAACAAAGCTAGTGTCGCTTCGGTATTAAACCTACCTTTAACACTAATTGCACCCTTCAAAGTAATCATGGGTAGCGGCACCTTTCTCACATGTACTCACAGATGTGAAAAAGTGCTACTCAATATACAATAGCATGACATTTTAGTGGATCTATATGTCTTGGAAATAAAGGGGTCAAATGTGGTGTTAAGAGTCCAATGGCTCACTGAATTGGGTCTAATCATCATAAATTATAAGCAACTCATGATGTCATTCTAACAACAGGGTCACACTATTCAGTTTTAAGGAGAACCAATGTTGTAAAATAATCCACTAAGCACTAAAGATCTACAACAATTATCAACGACCGATGCCATATCGTGCCTATATTAGATTGCAACGTGCTATCAGAAATGAGAGAGTTGCCTTGTCCTATTCAAGCAGTAGCGCAACAATATGCAGATGTGTTTGATGAACCAAAAGAGCTACCACCAAGAAGAGAGATTGACCATCAAATCACTTTGGAACCTAATGCAAAACTAGTTAGCGTTCGACTATACAAATACCCTTACTTTCAAAAATAGGAGATTGAATGAATAGTATCTGAAATGAAATCTGCAGGAATCATACATGATAGTCGTAGCTGCTTCTCGTCTCCAATGCTATTAGTCAAGAAGAAGGACGGGACTTAGCGTTTTTGCATCGACTATAAAGCACTGAACAACATCACGATTAAAGATAAGTTTCCCATTCTGACTATTGATGAGATACTTGACAAATTACAAGGTGCATCCACGTTTTCTAAGTTGGATCTTAGGTCAGGTTATCACCAGATCCAAATGAAAGAGGAGGACATCTATAAGACGACCTTCAGGAAACATTTGGGCCATTATGAGTTTACTGTCATGCACTTCAATCTTACAAACACACCTTCTACCTTCCAAGCAACAATGAACAAAATGTTTGGCCCACATCTCAGGAAATTCATCACAGTCTTCTTTGACAACATCCTAGTGTTCAGCAAGAGCCTCGATGAGCATGTTTAGCACCTTTCCAATGTTTTACAAATATTACGTAATCATAGCTTCTTTGCTAAACAAATGAAGTGTTGTTTTTGTAAGAATTCAATTCATTACTTGGGTCATATCGTTAGCAAAAAAGGCGTGCATATGGACCCGAGAAAGGTACAAGAAATGGTGGAGTGGAAAAGACCTTTATCGGTTAAAAAATTGCGAGGATTTCTTAGACTCACGGGATATTATAGAAAATTCATCCATGGTTATGCATAAATTGTGGCACCCTTAATTGATTTACTTAAGATGAACCAGTTCCTTTGGACTCCAGAAACAGAGGTTGCTTTCAACTCTCTCAAACAAATGACGGTCTCAGCTCTTGTATTAGCCTTACCAAACTTTACTAAGACATTCACAGTGGAAACAGACTCATCTACGATTAGGGTTGGGGCAGTGTTAGCACAGGACAATCACCTAATTGCTTATTTCAGCAAGAAACTTACAAAAAGATTATCTCTAGCTTCTGCATACATTTGCGAATTATACGCCATCACACAAGCAGTAATGAAGTGGTGACATTACCTTTTGGGACATCATTTTATCATTAACATAGAACATAAGAGCCTGCTTGAATTGATGTATCAGGTAATACAAACCCTGAAACAACAATTCTACTTAGTTAAGCTACTCGGATTTGACTATGAGATTACATATTAGCCTAGAAAATCTAATAAAGTCACAGACGTGTTATCCAAAAAAGAAGAAACGACTCCAGATGAATGCATTGAATTGGGTTTGCTCTATACCCTCTCTCAATGCCAACATGATCTAATTGCTAAGTTACAAGAAGCCAACATCACCAACGAGACATTACAGAAGCTACATGAGAAATTCCAAAATAATCAGTTACTGCCTGGTTATTCAGTTAAAGGTAGACTCTTTCAATTTAAACACAGACTATTCATTCTGGATGATAGACAACTGAAGGAGTCAGTGATCTAACTCTGTCATAGTATCCTGATTGTAGGTCACAGTGGGGTGCATAAAATGTACAAAGCGATTGTAGCAGTTTTTTTTTTGGGATAAGATGTAGGCAGATATTCAGGAATTTGTTTGAAGCTGTTTGGTTTGTCAACAGACCAAATACTTAGCGGAGAAAAAGAAAGGATTGCTATAATCGCTTCCCATACTTGTCTGGCCATGGGAAGATCTTACTATAGACTTCATAATCGGAATGCCACAATCAATGGGTTACACGAGCATTCCGGTGGTCGTAGTCAGGTTTATGAAGGTTACTCATTTCGGTGGCTTAAGAAAAGGTTTTACATCCTCGTATATAGCTCATCTTTTTATCAAAATAGTTGTTAAACTACATGGCTTTCCTAGATGAATCGTGTCAGATAGAGACCTAGTCTTTTTGGGTCAGTTTTGGAAGATGTTGACGCATCACAGTGGCACTAAACTTCTCCATAGCACTGCGTACCACTCTGAAATAGACGGCTAAAGTGAGGTATTCAATCGATGTCTAGAGCAATATCTCAGAGCATTCACCTCTCAGCAACCTCAATCTTGGTATTGTCTCCTGCCGTGGGCCGAATTGTTGTACAATTCCTCATACCACTCAACCATTGGAATGACTCCACTTTAGGCTATGTATGGGTGAAACCTATCTCCAGTCCCATTATACAGATTAGGTACTACTTATATGGAATCCATTGATGAGCTATTGAAGACTAGGGAGGAAGTTCACCAACAGCTTAAAAGGAATTTAATGAAAGCCCAGTCAAGAATGAAAAGAATGGCCGATCGAAAGAGAAAAGAAGCTGAGTTTGAAGCCGTTCAATGGGTATTGGTGAAATTACAACATTACAAACAACATTCAGCTGCCAAGAGATTGAACTTCAAGCTCGCTAAAAGGTATTATGGACCTTTTCTCGTATTAAGAAAAATCGGTAAGGTTGCCTACTAATTGCAACTACCCCTAGAAAGCAAAATCCACCTGGTTGTCTACGTCTCTCTTCTCAAACCTTTTATTTGCATGCCTCCGATGGATACAATTACATTACCAGCTGAAGTTCAACCATACATATCACAACCTTTATGGATTGTTGATCGACGAATGGTACGACTAGATGATAAGATCACAATGGAGGTTTTAGTTGAGTGGTCAGAGAAACCAAGAGAGGAAGCAATCTAGGAACGTTAGGAGACATTGAAGGAAGTCTTTCCCAATTTAACCTTGAGAATAAGGTTGTTTTAAATGGGGATAGTATTAATACGTGGCCAGAGAAAGGAAAGGAGGATGGTGAGCCAGCATAAGGAGAAAAGAGAAGTAATAGATTAAGAGGACCTCCCAAATGGATGACGAAATATGTCATGACACGAAGCACGTGAAAGTCGTTGAGGGCACGAGAAGTTAGTTAGCGCTAGCTGTCAAAGTCACGTGGAGTTAGTTGTAATTGTTAAACGATAGGAAGTTTACGTGTGCATGTATAAATAAGCCCGAGCAAACAATGCAAAGGAATTTTTGGTTTTTGCTTGTGTGTAAACATTTGTAGAAGTTTCCCTTCACTAGAAGAAGGATTCCCAGTGTATACTTTCCAATTTCTTCATGAATTTGATACGTATTGAGTCATCTTCATCCTCTAATCTTTTTCGTTTTCCTTTTTCATTCCCCAAGCGTAACAGGCCATGAGAGTGGTTAGACCAATATTTGAAGTTGATTGTTTGGAGCTGGCTAATGCAGTTAAGGAAAGAAATGGTTTTTGGGATTGAATGAGTTCGGCTGTTATGGAAGATATCCTAAAGGTATGGAATGATCTTTGCCTCTCGTCGATTCACCATGTGAATCGGTTTGCGAACAAGGCAGTGGATTGGGTCGCCAAAGCTGCCATTTGTGGGATGTACCCTCCAGGTTGGGTCTTTTGGCCTCCATCCTCGCTGGCGTTTGTGTTGAAGAAAGACAGAGTAGCGGCTAGGGCAGGGATTGGATGAGGAAGATGATTAAGGTTGTCTATCGGAGTTGGGTTCTGTTGTGGACTTTCTATATTTTTCTTTTGTTTGGCAGTGACTGTGTGTACTATCTTATTGACAAATAAAATAAGATGTTTGTGAAAAAAAAATTATTCATTCACAGCATCAAACTTACTGATATGCAAATATAATCATTAAATTAATTAACAAATAAATGATAGAGACATCTGAAATTAAATTTTGAATAAACTGCGCCATTAATGGCTAATCTCTTCTGAATTCATAGTCACACACAAGCACTCCCAAATTTCATATATCTTCACTTCCTTTACAGAGTGAATTTACCGGTCAATCCCAATTCTTATAGCGGTGCATTATATGATTGAAGAAAGGAGAAGAATATTCTAACTATTTTACATTGTAAAATTTTTAAAGTTAAAAAAATAATAATAGGTAAGAGACAAATAAATAAAGAATTTTTTTTGAATAAATTAAAATTAAAAAAAATTACCACTCTTTAACCGTACAATTTTCGTCTCCCGAATTGCAATGCTGGAAGTTCATCCATAGATTTGGGTCCAAATTACGTTCTTGCCGCGAGTTTTTAATTAGTTAACAGAGTTATCTTTATCAGATAAAAATGCAAGAGGAATCGATGGGATAACATAAACGAGTTGATGTTTTATAATTTTGTTTTCCATCAATACATTTTGTTCATTGGCTTCTTACAGGAGAGTCAGTACCTTATGCCTTATCCTCAATTATGTGACCTCTTTTTAAAAAATATAAAGCATTACATAATTTTGTTTACAACCGTTGTTCTAAAAAATCAAAAAATAAAATGTTTTTTAAATAACAAATTAAAAAGTAAAATAACTTTTACTTGTTCTCTTATTATTTTTAATGGCAGTCGGTAAAGGAATAAAAATTAGTTAGCCTCTAATATAAATTTGTCAAACATGTTTCTCAAATTCTTTTTAGTTTCAAAATTTGTTCTTTCAAATGATTTTCAGAATTGTTTTTAAAAACACAAAAACAAAAATGGAATGAAATAAGATTTATTTATTATATTTTTTTAATGGAAAGGAAGTATTACAATTAGAAAGCGAAGTATTCTTCTTTGTGCCAAGAAGAAAAACTCTAAACTACAATAAATAACACCATTTTTAACAAGAAAAAAAATTTAAGTTTGTGATTTTTAAATTTTGGTTATTAAGTTTTTAATCATAAATTAATAAGTACATAATTTATACACGTATAAAAAAATTTTATATATTTAATTTTAATTAAAAATTTTGATAATTAAAATATACAAAATTGTGTATATAAATTTAATCCTAACTGATTTCTTCGAATTTTGGACTCTCGTAAGTCGTGGTGGCATAAGGAGTTTAAGGCATTATGATTTTTGAGTTTTATTAATATCTACAACACATGATATATATCGTATTTATTTAAAAAATATTTAATTAAATTTATTTTCACATTAAAAAATTCATATAAAAATTATAAATTATAATAAAAACTTAACTAATAAATTATAGTTTTAATCTACACAAAAATTCATATATGTTGATATAAAAAAATTGAGTATAATTTTTTGAATAACTAAGCTTAATTAGAATTATTTATATTTTTTATTAATATTTTTATTAAAAAATATTATAGAATTTTAAAAAAATCCAGTCTTAGAGTTAGTGATGAATTATAAAAATTATCCATATGTAATGAAAAAATTTAAAATAAAAAATACCAAAATTGATATAAATTAAAAGAATAATTAGTATAATTTAATTAAATTTTTAAAAAAGTTAGTTTTATTCTTTCTAAAATATCAATGCGTCACGATTATGGCCAACAGCTTTCATTGTTGCAAGACTGTCTGTTTCCTGCTTCATTGGCCCTAGCTGCACCTGGCTTTTGTCTCAAGACGTACGAATCGATACTGTCCTCACAATCTTAATCTCAACTTGTACGGTTTATGCTTTACTTTTACGATGGCTTGCAACTTGCAAGATTGCTCCATTTATCAATAATCCCATCTATATCAGTTTCTTCCACCAAAACAAAGGATATCGATTATTCAGAATTGATCGATCACTTATTATGAAGAAATGGCAGCTAGTGTTCGTGCCTATCCCTGGCATGGGTCACCTGGTGTCCACCGTCGAGTTTTCCAAGCTTCTCATCAACCACGATCACCGCCTTTTCATCACCATCCTCATAATTAGGCCACCATTTAATGCCACCACCGTCGATGGATACATACACTCTCTTGCTTCTTCCCCCTCCTTCCCCACGCGCCTCCAACTCACTCTCCTCCCCACTAACACCATCTCTGAATCTGACCATTTGAGTTTTTCTATGGAGGCTTTCGTTGAAAACCAGAAAACCCATGTCAGAGAAGCAGTGGCCAAGCTTAACTCGGGCCCTGACTCGCCCCGGCTCGCCGGATTTGTTGTGGACATGTTCAGCACTACCATGATTGACGTGGCCGATGAGTTCGGGGTTCCTGCCATGGTCTTCAACACCTCAGGTGCAGCCTCTCTTGGTTTCGTGCTTCATTTTAACACGGTACGGGAACGAGACAATGTTGATACGACTGCGTTTAACTTCAAGGACTCCGGCGTCGAGTTTGCCATCCCGAGTTACGTGAACCCAGTTCCTGCTAAGGTTTTGCCTAGTGTGATGATGGAGAAGGAGGGGGGGTCATTTTTATGCAATCACGCAAGAGGACTTAAGAGAGCCAAGGGTATTATGGTAAATACATTCGAGGAGTTTGAATCCCATGCGGTTCAGTCCATTGCCCACAGTGACATTCGGATTTATCCAGTTGGACCCATATTGAACTTGAAGGGTTATAGTAATTCGACCGAACAAGGATCGGACATCTTCAAGTGGCTCGATGATCAGCCTCCTTCGTCGGTACTATTCTTGTGCTTTGGAAGCTTGTGTTATTTTGAGGAGGAGAGTCAAGTGAGAGAAATTGCATGTGCTCTTGAGAATAGTGGGGTCCGCTTTTTGTGGTCCTTACGAAAGCCCTTACCGAAGGGTTCGATCAGACCAGAAAGTGATTCCTCGAACCCTGCAGAGGTTTTACCAGAAGGGTTCTTAGAACGAACGGCTGAGATTGGGAGAGTCATTGGATGGGCCCCACAAGTACAAATCTTAGCCCATGAAGCCATAGGAGGCTTTGTATCACACTGTGGCTGGAACTCTATCCTTGAAAGTATACACTATGGTGTGCCCATTGCCACGTGGCCTCTTGGCGCTGAGCAACAATTGAATGCATTTCAACTAGTGCGTGACTTGAAAATAAGTGTGGAGATTTCTTTGGATTACAGGACAGAGTTTAGCAACGGAAGCAAAACTGAAGTTATAAGTTCTGAGAAAATAGAGAAAGCAATAAAAGAAGTGATGGCGAAGGAAAACGGGATAAGAAAGAAGGTAAAGGATATGAGTGAGAAAAGCAAAAAGGCATTAATGGAGGGAGGGTCTTCCTACTCGTATTTAGGTCGTTATATTGATGATATAACGAGTATTGTGTGAAAAATATGTGTAGTATTATATTTTTATATTTGTTGCTACGTGGAGCAACGATAGCAATATAAATTGTGGGCCTTAGTGCAATGAATTCCGAGAGACGAGAATTGGAAGCTTTCATTTGTTAGTGTATGATTCTTGGAATCTTTTGTTAAAGGATATGTGGTTTGAAAAAAAAGAAATGGTAATAATTGATTCCTTCTAGTTTTGGGCTCTCGCGGCATATGAGTTTGAGACATTTGGGTTTGTGAGTTCCATTAATATCCATAACAAATGGTATGTATGTCGTGCATTCATTTTAAGAAAAAAAGTACTTAATTATTTTTACTGGCACATTAAAATTTTTATATTAAAATTTATAATATAAATTTATGTACAATATTTAATTTTATATTAAAAATAATTTACAGTTTTAATCTACACAGAAAGTCATATTAATTTGGTAATAAAAAATAAATTAAAAAATAAGTATACTTTTTTGAATGATTAGGCTTATAATTATTTGAATGGATTATACTTTTTTTTCTTGATAGATTTTGAACTTATATTTTTTTTTGTTTTAAAAAATTACACTCCTTTTTAAGAGATGAGAAAACTTATAATTTTATTTATTTTGACCAAATTATTCCTATGTATATTGTTTATATAATTAAATATATATTTTACTAATATAAAAAATATTTTTTAACTTAAAATAAAATAATTTTATTATTTTTAAATCAAAATAAATAATAATAAAATTTTAAAAATTTTAAAAGATATTTATAATAAATTATAATATTTTTAAAGGATTAATAATATCATTAAAGATATTTTAGTCAAAATAGATAAAATTACAATTTTTTTAATTTTTTGAAAGAGAAAAGTGTAGGTTTTCAAACTAAAAGAGAGAAGAGTATAATTTTTTTATATTTTTTAAAAGGAGAGAATGTAATTTATTCTAACTATTTATATCTTCAAATGCTTTATTGGCACTAGAAATGGTGTGATTTTAAAAAAAAATTTATCATGTGAGAAAAATGGAGAAAAAAAGGAAAAACAAAAGGTTAAAATATATTATACAAAAGTGGTAAATTAAATTATTTTATATTAATTAAATTTATTATTTTAAAATATATTTGAATTCATATAATTATATATATATGAATTTATCACGTATTAATATATAATTTAGTAAAAAAAATAAAAATAGAAGTATAATTAATGTATCTATTAATTAAAAAACTGAATTATTAACTAAGTCATCATTTTATATTTTACTAAACTATTAATGCATCGATCACGAGTTTGAACATAATTTAAAAGTGTGCATAATGTCATTTTTCGCTCAAAATCTTAAAGGATATCCAAGGTGCGCTTAACTCACACGACTCTGAAAAAGACAAAAAATCCTTGAAAGGTCCATACATCTTCAATTATTGCACAAGAATTACCATGCGAAGACGAATCGATATTGTCCTCACAATCTTAATCTCAACCTCTACGGTTTATCCATCACTTTATAATGGCTTGCAAGATTGGTCTATTTGTAAATAATCCCGTTTATCAGAAAGCACATCAATTATTCAATTCACTATTGATCTATCACTTATCATGAAGAAATGGCAGCTAGTGTTCGTGCCCATTCCTGGCATGGGTCACCTGGTGTCCACCATTGAGTTGGCCAAGCTTCTCATCAACCACGATCACCGCCTTTTCATCACCATTCTCATCATTAGGTTACCATTTAACGCCACCACCATCGATGCATACATACACTCTCTTACTTCTTCCCCTTCCTTCCCCACGCGCCTCCAACTCACTCTCCTCCCCACTAACATCGCCACCCTCTCTGAATCTGACCATTTAAGTTCATTTATGGAGGCTTTAATTGAAAACCAGAAACCCCACGTCAGAGAAGCCGTGGCCAAGCTTAAGTCGGGCCCCGACTCGCCTCGGCTCGCAGGATTTGTTGTGGACATGTTCAGCACTAGCATGATTGACGTGGCCGATGAGTTCGGGGTTCCTGCTATGGTCTTCTACACCTCAGGTGCTGCCTACCTTGGTTTCGTGCTTCATTTTAACACACTACAGGAACGGGACAACGTGGATACGACTGCGTTTAACTTCAAGGACTCCGGCATCGAGTTTTCCATCCCCAGTTACGTGAACCCGGTTCCTGCAAAGGTTTTGCCTCATGTGGTGCTGGAGAAGGAGTGGGAGTCATTTTTCTGCAATCACGCAAGAGGAATTAAGAGGGCCAAGGGTATTATAGTAAATACATTCGAGGAGCTTGAATCCCATGCGGTTCACTCCTTTTCCAACAGTGGTATTGCTGTCTATCCTGTGGGACCCATATTAAACTCGAAGGGTTCTCATAATCCGACCGAACAAGGACCAGACGACGTCATCAAGTGGCTCGATGATCAGCCTCCTTCGTCCGTACTATTTCTATGCTTTGGAAGCATGCGTTATTTTGACGAGGAGAGTCAAGTGAGAGAAATTGCATGTGCTCTTGAGAATAGTGGGGTCCGCTTTTCGTGGTCCCTACGAAAGCCACCACCAAAGGGTTCAATGAAACCACTGGGTGATTACTCTAACCTCGCAGAGGCTTTACCAGAAGGGTTCTTAGAACGGACGGTTGGGATTGGAAAAATCGTTCGATGGGCTCCACAAGTACAAATCTTAGCCCATGAAGCCATAGGAGGCTTTGTATCACACTGTGGGTGGAATTCTATCCTTGAAAGTATATACTTTGGTGTGCCCATTGCCACGTGGCCACTTAGCGCTGAGCAACAAATGAATGCATTTCAACTAGTGCATGAGTTGAAAATGAGTGTGGAGATTTCTATGGATTATAGGATAGAGTTTAGTAATGGAAGCAAAACGGAGGTTATAAGTGTGGAGAGAATAGAAAAAGGAATAAAAGATGTGATGGCGAATGAAAATGAGACGAGAAAGAAGGTGAAGGATATGAGTGAGAAAAGTAAAAAGGCATTAATGGAGGGTGGGTCTTCCTACTCGTATTTAGGCCGTTTTATTGATGATATAATAAGTATTGTGTGAAGTTATCATATATGTCATTGCCACGAGATGAAACAGATATTTTGATGCATACATTGTTGAGACTAGATTATAGTTGTGGGCTTTTGATGAAGCCGCCAAGCCGATGCCAAGGGAAGACTATAGAAGCATCTGAACATGAGTACACGACGGATGAATCATGATGTCTCGGCAATGAATTCTCAGATGTCAAAAGAGTAGGTTAAGATTAGAACTTCATACTTCATAGGTCGTTATAAAAAAATTAATTATTATTTTCATGTCCTTTATAAAGCAGCATTTAATTAATATAAATTTTTAATTTTAGTTTTTAATTAATATAAATTGTTACATTTTTAAACAAATTGTTAAATACTATGTCCATTAATTATATATCTTTTAATGGATTTCACTATAGTAATCAAATATCCTTTGGGTGAAATTAATATTTTGGACATTCAGATTTTAATAATGTTTTCAAATTACTTCATTGAGTTTAAGTTGACTAATTATTATAACTTCACTATCACTGTAATTATAAAAATAATTTAAAAAAAATTAAAATGCAACTTTTAATTTTGATGAGATTAAATTATCATAAGCATGTTTAGTAAGTTGCATTTTGGTTCAAGAAAAGTGTTGTTCAAATTTTGAAAAGTTTAGGGTGTATTTACCTTATGAAATTTTTTTTAAAGTTTTTATTTTTTGAAATTAATTTTTATTTTAAAATTTTAAAAATTTGAAAACATATTTTTTTAATGTAAATTTAAATTTAAATTTATTTTTATTTTTAATTTAAATAACTTAAATGACTAAACTTTTGATTAATTTTAAAGTTTAACTATTTTGAAATGATAATACTTATATTGAACAGTTTGTATATTTTATTAAAAATTATAAAAATAATACTAATTATTATATTAAAACACTGAAAGCATTTTTTAAACATTTTTTATTTTCAATTTTTTTGAAAAATTGTTAAATTTTATCAAATATATATATTTTAATTCACATTTTTTTTATCAAAATTATAAGTATAAAAAAATTTATTAAATTTTGATAAATTTAGTTGGAGTTAACGAAAGTCTCAAAGATAAAATTTTTTTAATAAAAATTTTTTTATATAAAAAATTCAGAATTAAAACGTCACTTAAAAAAAAAATACCTTTCGCTTAAATCAACCATTCACATTGTTCATTTTTAATAAAAGTAAAAACAAAAAACAACAAAAACAAATGTCCAAGAAAGTATTTGCCTTTGGATTGCCTGCTATCGTGAGAATCTTGGTCGTTCGCTTCATCCGAGGCTTTTCAACATGTCACATCGTCAGCCCTTTTTTTTTCTTTAAACTTGGTCAAAACACACCGTTTCAATTAAGTGAAACAGTGCGTTTTGATGGACGGAGCTACACGGCCCGAAATGCACCGTTTTACCAAAGTAAAACGGTGTGTTTCAGGCTAAATTTTAAATGTCAAAACGATGCGTTTGGAATTGAAGGGAAAAGAAAAACAAAGGTTCCTGAGCGCAGACATGTTGCCAGAAATGGTAATGGTTGAACATGTTGCAGAGATTAAAGGAAATGGAATCAAATAGTGGTAGCGTCCAAGAAGCTCTCTGTTTATTCTACTCTGGCGTTTGGAAAGAAAAGCTTAATTTCCTAGTGTTGCCTTGTTCTTAGCCTGTCTGGAAAGGAAAGCATAAATATTAAGCCTCTGTTCTAAGCTCGTCCGAAAAGGAAAGCATATACAATGTATGTATATATTGGATTGAATATGTTCTTAGTCTTGGATTGAATATCTCTGTTGCTAGTCTTTCCTTTTTTTATTTTAAATATGTATATGTTGGATTAAATATGTTTTCATGAGATATAAACAATGTATGTTATATGTTTTCATGAGAAAATAAATTGAATGTTGGATTGAATGTGTTAAAGAAAATAGATTTGCTTGTAGTTTACACAGTCAAGAAGGATGACTTCTGAGACTATAGGGCCTGATTCTGTTTTCCTTCTTTCATTCTTTAGAAGATTATATTTGAAAAATTAGTTTTGATAATATCATATTTGTACATGCATTAATTTATGAAAATGTCCCTTGAGGGAAAAATAACATGAATGTTAATATATATGTCTTATAGGAAAAATACTACAATAGAATTTGATTGGAAGCCTAAGGTAGGAATGAAATTTGATAGTTTGAAGACTGCATGAAAATTTTGATATGACTATGGCAATAAATTGGAATTTGGAGTTATGAAGGATTATGTGAACAAGAATAAGAAAGACAAAACAACAATTTCTTCATGCAGATTTGTTTGCTGTAAACAGGGACCGAGAGAAAAAGATAAGAGAAATTATTTAGTGGTCAAAACTCGACCTGAGACAAGGACGGATTGTAAAGTGAGAATGTCTCTTGTTCTTACAAATGGAAAGCTTATAGTACATGAATTAATTGAAGAACACAATCACATTCTGCATCTCTCTGAGACTACACACATGTTGGCCGGTCAACGTCATGTGTCTAATGTCCAAGGTCATGAAATAGAGTTGGCAAATAACTTTGGGATCCAACAAAGATCTGCTTTCACACTGATGAGTAAGCATGTTGGGGGATGGAGTAATCTTAGACATACTCGTTTAGATCAGAAAAACTGTCTTCATATTCAATGACAGAAGAGTTTGATGTACTAATAAGTTGGGTATTTGTTAGGTTATTTTCAAAAATAGATGATGAAAAATTCATCATTCTTTCATGCCTATCAGATGGATTTAAACGAGCAAATAACTATATATTCTTGTCCGATGCACAAATTTTATTAGATTATGGTTATTTTAGTGAGGTTGTCTTGCTTAATACGACTTACTGCACAAACAGCGCACACAGGCCACTTGCCTTATTTTCAGGATTTAATCATCATAAAGGGGTGGTGGTCTTTGAGGCTGCATTGTTATATGACAAAATAGCAGACTCCTTCAAGTGGTTATTTGAAACTTTTTTGGAAGCACATAATCAGAAAAAGCCTTAGACGATATTCACTGATCAAGATAAAGCAATGGTCAAAGGCTTACATGAGGTGTTGCTTGACATAAC
Organism: Senna siamea; assembly: GCA_031216115.1. NCBI lineage: Eukaryota > Viridiplantae > Streptophyta > Magnoliopsida > Fabales > Fabaceae > Senna > Senna siamea. The sequence continues at coordinate 9,175,172 of CM062367.1, read as the reverse complement.
CCATGGATTATGCACATGGCACTTAATCCAAAACGGTATTAAACACCTAGGCAGCCTGATAAAACATGGGTCTCACTTCTTACAGAACTTTAAGAAATGTATGTATGAGTATGAAGAGGAGACACAATTTGAATCTACTTGCAGTTGATTACTTTTAGAATACAATGTCTATAAAAATGCATGCATAACATCAGTCTATGCCTTGAAGGAAAAATGGGCAGCATGTTTTATGAAGAAAGTCTTCACATTAAGCATGCGGAGCACACAACTTAGTGAAAGCTTGAACGCAGATGTCAAAAGGTGCTTGAATCCAGATGTTGATATTCTTCAATTCTTTAGATACTTTAAACAAGTAGTAGAGGATAAACGATACAATGAATTGAAGTGTAAATTTGAGGCAAGACAGAAGGTGCCACGATTAAAATGTATAAGTTCACTTATGTTGAATCAACTTGTAGAAGAATACACACCTACTATCTTTGACATGTTCCAATAGCAGTTTGACTTAATGGTGGCTTGTTGCGTTAAGCAACAAAATGAAAGTGAGCTGTTAGTTGAATATGTCATTGATCTGGTTAACTACGAAGGTGAATGAACAGTTTTGTTTCATCCTCAAAAGAAGTTAGCTTCTTGCAGTTGTAAGAGGTTTGAAACATTTGGTATATGGTGCTCCCATATTCTGAAAGTTTTCGACTTCAATAATATAAAAAATCTTTCCAACCAGTACATGCTAAAGAGGTGGACAAAGGAGGCTCAAACTAGTGTTATATATTACGTTCAAGGGAGGAAGTTGTAGAATACCCAAAATTAGGTCGGACGCTTTGATATAAACAGCTTTGTCAGAACCTCATGAAGATAGCGGCTAAAGTCTCGGGTTGTGAAGAAGAAGTCTCCTTGGTTAGTAAAGCCATAAATGAAGTGACCTGAAAAATTATGACACTTCGATTAGGAAAAGCACAAGTGGCAAACGAAGTGGTACAACCAATCAACATAACACAACCAACTGGTATAGCACAACCAACTGGCATTAAGAAGCGACTTGACCTTAAAAGAAAAAGGTATCTCAAGAATTGGGTCGAGCTTTAACGTCCAAGGAAAAAAATCTAAAAAGCCCATGTCACAACTAACTGTCACGTATTCACAAAGTGAACAAACTTCAGTAAGTACATTACATTTGTTTATCTCAAAGTATTAGAACCAAATTTAATGTGTATGCACTTTCATGTAGGACATTGGAGCTTCTAGTTAGGTGCACAATGACAATCAATTCAGTTTCACTAGATTGTTAATGATAAAATTAATTTTTGTTTGAGCTTTCCTTATGACGATCAATTGAAGGACCAAGGAGCTTCAAATGAATTAATTTTGTGCATTTTTTATTTACATAGGAATCTATTAAAGGACCAATTTCTCTTAGAAGACCGAAGTTTGATGCTAAGAAGCTATGACATTCAATTCATGTTTGTTTTATTCTTACATGCTTGTAACTTTGTCAATTTGTAAATAAGTATTGACACTTTTGTGAAATTTAGTAAAAGAATTATCTTTTTATTAATATTCAATATTGTAGTACAACGTCATCCTAATTACAATATCCTAATTTCCAAATATATTTTCCTATTACAATATCCTAGGTACAAAAAAATAGAACAAAACACTAGCCAAACTGCTCCAACACAGCTCTAAAATAGTCCTCAAACAACTCTAAAATAGCTCCAATAATAGTCCCAAAATGTCACCAAAGCAGCAGCAAGGTAGAAGCAAAGGCCCTCCAAACAGCAAAGGCCCTCTAATACTAGTCCAATACAGCTAGAATGCACAGCATCAATAGCAAAACAATAGCAACAAAACATAATAACAACAGCAGGTCCTGAAATAGGTCCAAGACAACTCTAAAATAGTCCAAAAATACCACCAATGTAGCAGCAAAGTAGCAGCAAAGACCCTACAAAACAACAGTAACACCGATCCAATACAGCAAGAATGACCAACAACAATAGCAAAACAGTACCAACAAAATAGAACAACAGAAGCAAGACAGTGTTATGACACCAACCAAAATTGAATGCATATTCAACACCTCAATTACAAATTGGGAAGAATTCATAGTGAGAATTCAAAACCTCAGTATCATTTAGTTCACTGTGAAGAATTCATAGTAAGTTTCCAGTGGAGTTTTTTATTTGCCAAATATGCAAGCAAGAAACATGTATGCAATAGTCAACTCTAGATAATGCTGCATCAAACAAAATGTCACATTAGGTTACTATGTTCAAGCTAGCCTTATATATGATACACATTTTGGAGCTAGCCTTATATTGTCAGACACTCTAACAAGAGGTTTCAAGTGGGGAAAAGCAAACCAAACATCAACCACTCAAACAACACTTTGAGACACCATATTAACATGTAAAAACAAGACACCAGGATAAACAAACATGCTAGTAAACAACATTGGATCCATCCTATTCAATCACCATTATCTAAGGTTCCAAGAGGAATGAAAAACAACCAGGGACCAGCACATGTAGCAGAACATTTTTAATCATCATTTAATATTAAAGCATGGATTTTAAGTGGAAGAAAACATTTAAGCAAACATTTTAGCATTACAAAGTTCTACGATGTACCTTTGAGAAGCAAATAGAGCAAGTAGAGGAGACTCGTCTACACAGTAAGCCAGGAAAAAATTTTACCATTAACAAAAATCAAATGCTACATCAGGGACATAACAGCCAAATGATAGATAAATTAAACAACCAAATATGTCTGAAAATTCATAGAACAAATTTCAACCATAAAAGGGAAACTCAGGCAAGAACATCTAACCCCAAGATAGCCAGAATTCTGAAGGATGCTAAAGAATAGTAGTTACCACAAGACAGGGATTTGGACGGCTTGGAGGGGCTGATTGCGGCAAAACCAAAGGGCTTGACATCAGTTAGCAAATCATCATCTTCATCCACGTCCTCGACACCAGAATTGCCCTTGAATTCCCAAAAATTAGCTTCAAAATCGGTGTCAATTTTTTAAAAATTTGACAGGCTACGTTTCACTGGCGACGTGCAGCAAACGTGAGCTGTGGTGGTTCTCTTCCAGCGACAAGAACTGCAACGGTGACATAAGGTACACTCGGGCTCAAAGGATAGCGCTATGGATGGAGGATGCTCTACACTCGAGCTTTGTTACGTTATGGACAGAGGACGCTCTCTTCAAACGGTGCATTTTGACAGAGTTCAAAAAGACAAGAAAAGGCTGGCGATGTGGCACGCTGAGGAGCCTCGGATGAAGCGGACAACTAGGATTCTCCCAACAGCAGGCGATAGCAATGGGTGTCGACAGCAGGCAATCCGAAGGCAAAGTATTTTGCCCCGTACCCCAAAAAGGCAAACTATTACAGTCCACTATGGTTGATCCATTACATATATCATCGCTTGCAAGGCTTCACCTGCAATTATCTTAACCACGATACCATCAACTCTGCCAAACACAAAGCATATTCATCATTCTCTATTCAGTATTATTTACCAACAAATCACCATGGAGAAATCGCGGCTAGTGTTCGTGCCTAGTCCTGGCATTACACACCGGGCGTCCACCGTGGAGTTCGCGAAGCTTCTCGTCAACTACGACGACAGCCTTTTCATCACCACCCTCGTCATCAGAACACCGACTGATGATAACGCCGCCGATACTTACATGGACTCCCTTGTTTCTTCGTCTTCCTTCCCCAGACGCCTCCAACTCATTCTCCTTCCCAAAGACCACTCCAACCTCTCTGACTATAACCATATAAGTTCTTATTTGGAGGGTATTGTTGAAAACCACAAGCCCCAAGTCAGAGAAGCCGTGTCCAACCTCAACTCCAATCCCAACTCGCCCCGACTAGCCGGCTTCATCGTTGACATGTTCTGCACCGCCATGATTGACATCGCCGACGAGTTCAGTGTTCCTGGCATAGTATTCTCCACCTCAAGTGCTGCCTTTCTTGGTGTGGTTTTTCATCTTGAGACGCTTCGGGAACGAGACAACCTCGATACGTCGTCGTCTGAGTTTATGAAACCAGGTAATGAGTTGACCATCCCCTCTTTCGTGAACCCTGTTCCTGTTAGCGTGCTGCCTCTGTTTTCGGTGGACAAGGATTGGGAATCATTTTGCTTCCGCTAGGCAAGAGGTCTAAAGAGAGCCAAGGGTATTATAGTAAATACATTTGAGGAGCTTGAATCCCATGCGGTTCACTCCTTTTCCAACAGTGGTATTTCGGTGTATCCTGTGGGACCCATATTAGGATGAAAGGCTGATTCTGATAACTCAGTCCAGCAAAGAGTGGCTTGATAATCAACCTCCTTCTTTGACTATATTCCTGTGCTTCGGGAGCACGGGTAGTTTCGGTGAAGATCAAGTGAGAGAAATTGCATGTGCTCTTGAGAAAAATGGGGTCCGCTTCTTGTGGTCCCTACGTAAGCCACCACCAAAAGGTACAATTGCACAGCCCACTGAACACTCTAGCCTTGAAGAGATTTTACCAGAAGGATTCTTAGAACGAACGGCTGAGATGGGAAGAGTTATTGGGTGGGCTCCACAGACCCAAATCTTGGCCCACCCGGCTACTGGAGGATTTGTATCACATTGTGAATGGAAATTCTGTGGTGGAACGTGTATATTTTGGTGTGCCCATTGCCACTTGGCCACTTTATGGGGAACAACAAGTAAATGCATTTCAACTAGTGCGTGAATTGAAAATGGTTGTGGAAATTAGTTTAGATTTTAATGTAATGTCCGACGCTGGGACAACAATTTTGGATGCGGAGAAAACAGAAAGGAATAAAGGAAGTGATGAAGAAAGAAAGTGAAAGAAATGAGTCAAATATGTCACAAGGCGTTAACGGAGGGCGGATCTTCCTACTCTTACATGGGCCGTCCGATTGATGATATAACGAAAATGGAAAGAGAATGGATCTGCAGCAGAGAGGAGGGGAGTTCAAAATCCACCAAATACGATGTGCCATAATTCAACTAAACTAAACTAAATTGAACAAAAATGGAATAAATTTATAATATGATACACAAAAATTCAAATTAAACTGCTTTCATATATATATATATATAGTTAAAAAATTCTCACTTATATGAAATGTATGATGTTTAAACCCTTTATTTCAATTTTTAATTGTTTAATTTTTTTTGTGGTGATACATATATATGTATGTTTAATATTCATAATATCAAAATAAATTTTATAAAATTATTTCAGTTTAATATTTTAATTTTTTTTCACTTGTATTAAGTTAGTTTCTTCAATAAGCAAAGTTAAAAATTTACATTTAAAAAATTATTTTGATTTGTCTATATTTTTTTTCTTATAAATTTAACTTTAAAATTAGTTTTATTATATAACTATTCATTATAAATTTGAAATAACAATGTAATTGTCATTTTATTATTTTATAATATTTTTTGATTATGAATTAGTTAAAAATATTTATAATTTTGTTAATGAATGAAATATTATTGTATTTTCTTGTTATTTATTTATATTTATATATTAAAAAGAATTATTTAATTTTTTTGGTTGATAAACTTAAATGCATAAAATTAATAAGTTAAAACAACTTATATTGTTCAAATCAAATTATTCAAAATTGATCATATATAATCATATATGAATTAGTTTGGTTTAATACTATAAACTCAAACTAATAAATATATTATTATATTAAATCAATATGAGTAGTTTGATTTAAAAATATATTCACTCAATTTGGTGCGTGGTATTTACAAACTTTTTAAATATCAAGAATATTGTTAAATACGGATTAGATGATAAAGCAAGTTAGGAATCTCTCCTTCTGTAACATGTTTAGTACTGTAACAACAACTATAAACTATCAGAGAAAGTGGCAAAAATGCTAGCAAATTCAAATCTAGAAAGAAAGAACTGGTAGTTGTTTTTTTTTCAGGCATGCTAAGTTAATTTGTTTCCTGTAGTATCTTCCTTATATATATAAGTTAATTTTTATTTAGGTTCAAATGGCTGTTAATCAATAATCATCTTCAGGAGAGTATAAGCATTAAGCACTAACTAGTAAACTGTGGCAAGAAACATTAACAATGCAGGATTCTACTTCGTCGGTCAAAGGAGAAAGAAGAGTTTACATGTAAAAAACAGAATCAAACTATTTTGAGGATACTTGTGCTGGATGGGAGGCAAATGCAAGGTTAAGACTAACATTCACGTTTTACATTTTTTTAATTTTACGATGTAAATTGTTATAAATGAAAGTTGAGGGGATCAGGTAAATGGTTATTTAAACATATTTTAAGAGGTAAAATGTATTTTCCTTCAATTTAAAACAAATTGCTTTTTTTAAAATTATTTTTACAGTCATTTCGCAGAGTTCATTTGTCCCGAGTCCCAAAACGGCAGGGGCCACCGGGATGAATTAGCATGCGAAAATGCAGGACAAACAATTATTTTATTTTGTATGTAGTAAGGTTCAATTCCATTATTTATTAGTTTTATGCTAAAGTGGACAAGCCTCTCCAGCTGTTATTCCGATGAGAGTTTATTGATTTTCACGTCATGTTGGGTTGAAATAATATCAATAAATTTTAATTTTAATTTTTTTGTATTGAAATCATAAATTTAAATTATTTAAATTAACAAAATTAATTTTAAAAATTATAAAAATAAATATTTCTAATCATTATAAAATAAAATTCAAAATACGTTTTCTTTAATTTATCAAGGTAAAATAATATTTTTTTAAATGCTTTAATTTTAATTCAAGTTTTTATTTTATGATTTAATTTTGATTAATTTTATTTTAATATTTTAACTTTAAAAATTAAAAAAATTTTAATTCCTAATACTATCAATTTATTTAATAAAAAATTTTAAGTTTGAATTAATTTTAATATTTATATAATATATTACATTTAGATTTAAGTTTGATGAATACTTAAAGAATTTAATTTTTAGAATTTAAATTTCAAACTTTGTTATTCTTTTATATTTAAAATTAATAATAATATAACATAACAATATTAAAATAGACTCTTTTTCAATACTTTTTGTTAAATAAATAAATAATATAAAAAATTTTAAAAAAATTAATTAATTTTTAAAATTAAAAAATTAAAATAAAACTAATCAAACAAAATTAAAACTTCACTCAAACAAGATTGATTTCTTCATTCACTTACTATGAAGAAATCGCAGCTAGTGTTCGTCCCTTGCCCAGGCATGGGTCACCTGGTGTCCGCCATTGAGTTCGCGAAGCTTCTCATCAACCACGACCACCGCTTTTCTGTCACCGTCCTCATCATCAAATCACCATTTGACGCCACCTTCAATGACTACGCTCACTCCCTTGCTTCTTGCCTTTCCTCTCCCACGCGCCTCCAACTCACTCTTCTCCCCTCTAATCTTCCCACCATCTCTCAATCTCACCGGAAAGGTACTTTTTTGGATGCTTTCTTTGAAAATCAAAAACCTCTTGTCAGAGAAGCCGTGTCCAAGCTTCACTCTGGCCCGGACTCACCACGACTCGCCGGGTTTGTTGTTGACATGTTCTGCACCCCTGTATTTGACGTGGCCGATGAGTTCGGTGTTCCTGCCATCGCCTACTTCCCCTCAGGTGCTGCATATCTTGGATTCCTCTCTCATTTTCACACACTCATGGAACGACACAACGTTGATACGACTGCCTTTAACTTCAAGAACTCCGGCATGCACTTCGCCTTCCCGAGTTTCGTCAACACAGTCCCTGCCAAGGTTTTTCCTCTTCTGGTGCTGGAGAAGGAGTGGGAGTCATTTTTCCACAAACACGCAAGTGTGCATAAGAAGGCCAAGGGTATTGTAGTAAATACCTTCGAGGAGCTTGAACCGCATGCGGTTCGCTCCTTTTGCAATGGTGGCATACCGGTTTATCCAATTGGACCCATCTTAAACTTAAAGGGTTTTGGTAATCCGACCCAAGAAGGATTGGATGTCATCAAGTGGCTCGATGATCAGCCTCCTTCGTCAGTACTATTCTTGTGCTTTGGAAGCTTGGGTTATTTCGACGAGGAGCGTCAAGTGAGAGAAATTGCATGTGCTCTTGAGAATAGTGGGGTCCGCTTTTTGTGGTCCCTACGAAAGCCTCCTCCAAAGGATTCGTTAAAATCACCAAGTTATTACTTCAATCTTGCAGAGGTTTTACCAGAAGGGTTCTTAGAGCGAACGGCTGAGATTGGAAGAATCATTGGATGGGCTCCACAGGCACAAATCCTAGCTCATCAAGCAATAGGAGGCTTTGTATCGCATTGTGGGTGGAATTCTATACTTGAAAGTATACACTTTGGTGTGCCCATTGCTACGTGGCCACTTACCTCTGAGCAACAAATAAATGCATTTCATCTAGTGCATGAGTTGAAAATAGGTGTAGAGATTTCTTTGGATTATAGGATACGGTTTTCCAATGGAAGCAAAACGGAAGTTGTAAGCGCTGAGAGAATAGAAAAAGGAATAAAAGATGTGATGACAAAGGAAAATCAGATACGAACGAAGGTGAAAGATATGAGTCACAAAAGTACAAGGGCATTAGGAGATAGTGGGTCTTCCTACTCGTATTTAGGTCGTTTTATTGATGATATAATGAATATCGTGTGAAAGTTATCATATATATATATATATATATATATACCCCATTCTCGCGAGATGGAACAACTGTTTACATGCATACGTAGGTTTAGGAAAGTCTCCAAAAAGTTTTTATAAGATACTGATAGTGTGTGGAAATTAGTTTAGGTTATAATGTAATGTCCAACATTGGAACAACATGTGTAATTGATGTTATAATGAAAATGGCGTGAATGGAAAGCTGTTATTCTGGCCTTCTTTTTAATTTAATTTAATTTCATTTGTCTTTTAAATAAAATAAGAAAAGTCGGTGTGTCGTGTGTACAAACTTTTATATTATCTATATACAAGAGTAAATATTTATATATTATCATCAAGGTATCACAATAATTTAATCATACTAATTAGTGTTTTGATTCTTTTAATGTAGATGATTGGTGATTTCAAATAAATAGTAAATATAATATCTAAAATTGTTAGTAATTGAGTATCAATGTAGAATTAATACATTAATGTATTCAATTTGTAATATGAAATGTGTAAATTAGGGGTGAAGATGAGTAGAGCATGTATATGCACTATAATGGAGATCGAAAATCTAAAACAACCTTTTCGTACTTAATTCAAAAGGGATCATTTAAGATATTTCAAAAAATTGCATTAATGGTGTGCATGATCAAGACATCAATTTACCTAATATAATCTGTCACTAATTTTATGAATTTTGACAAAATTGTGACAAACAATAAATTGGATCAATTTTTTTTTATAAAATTATAAAAAGTATTGACGAGTCTGTAACTAAAATTTGTCACTAAATTGCTTAATTTTGCCACTATTCCATCACTATCTTCTAAAAAAAACAAAATCCCCAAATTTTTTATCCCATTCTCGCTCCAAAGCCGCGTAGTACTCTTCCTAAACCCTTGAACCACTACACCTTCGTTTGTTTGTCAAAACATTTCGTGTGTAAAGCTTTGAGGAGTTTTATGGATGAAGAGAGTGAGTTAGGTGGGGCAAAGCCGGAAAGAGATCAGAGAAAACCATAATATAGATTCAGAAATAGTATTATTGGCGCTTTACTCCTCAAATCGCGAAGTTTGTTCTTGTGGATTGTCTAAGAGTTGTCGTCACTTTCTCCTCAAATTGGTGAATTGCTCTTTCTCTTCTTCTTTAGTTCTTCTAATGGATTTTTCATCTTCTTGAATTTTTGACAAAATCAGTGATACATCAACTGTTGTAGAGGATAGTAATATGGCCAAGCAAATGTTACTGTTGAGCAAGAGATGTCTGTTTAGACTAAAGTTGTTGGTGGTCCAACAAAGGAACAAATTTATGGCATTGGATCAGAGGCTTCTATTATTGGTGGTCAAGTGCCCTTATATACTTCACAAAGTTTAACTTAGGCACCAACAGTTCATCAAGATAGCTTGGAATAAATGGAAAGGATGCAAAAAGGAGTTACAAGACTTAAGAAAAATGGTGCAACAACTCTTGGCTGCTAATGGTACGTCTCTCTTCCTTCCCAATCCCAACCAATTGGGAATCCATCTTCTAGATCCAATAATCATGGACAAAGTTAGTTTAAATTTTAGTTTTTTTTAGGTAATTTTGATTTTGAATGTGTAAGAAGCTACTTTAAGACTTTTGGAGACAACGCAAACTATATGAGATGCTGTATATATGGAATTATGCAAACTATTGAAGACTGCTGGTTAATGAACATTTGGATTATTATCTATTTTTTGTGTGAAGTAGAATTTAATATTTTCACAATAGATAAAAAAATTTTAAAAAATTAATAAAAAAACGTGTCATATTTAATGACAAATTTGTGACAAAAATAGTGTTACAAATTTAGTAATGAATTTATGACAACTTATCCATCACTAACTCAATGCATTCAGTGACAAATTAGTGATAGACAAAGTTATTAATAGATCTTGTGACAGACAGACCGTCACTAATTTATTCAATTTATTGACAAATTAGTGATGAATTTGTTAAATTATTCAAAAGTTAAAATAACTTTAGTAACAGATTAGTGACAAAAGCATTTGTCACTAATATTTGGGACAGATTAGCCATCACTAAACTTTAATGGTTTGTGATAAATTAATGACAATTTATCTATCACTAAATTTGTGACAAATAAATATCTGTCACAAAATACTTATGATGCAAATAATAGTGTTAGACTTTGTGACAGGCAAATCAGTAGTTAAAATTTATTTTAGTGACAGATTTATAAAATAATTCTTGAGTTTCTAGTAGTGTATTTTTAATCTATTTTAAATTCATACATAATATATACTTAATTTCTAAAAGTTAGAGTAGAAATTTGAATATTCATTTAATATTTTTGAAATAATATAGACATATATTTAATGCATTAACAGAGACTATATACTGACTTTATTGAGTGTTGATCAAGTCTACCTTGCTCTTAATGCACAGTTTACATATATCTAATATGTATGTGAACAATATTCAGAATATTTAATCAACCATAAAAGATTAGTACCGACGAAATATGATTTTGCGTGATGATATGGTTAGTATGTATATATTTTGCATGTAATTATTTATATTTTTAAATAACAAATAACTTATTACCCACTTCTTTAATTTTTTTGAGCCTTTGACGGCAAGAGTTTAGGAAATTAACATGCTATTCCGAAATGATGTTTTTTTAATTAGTTTAAAAATTTGTTGATGGAAGTGAAGATATTTATTATATATAAGAGTTGATTTAGAGTTTGATAAGTTAATTAATTTTTTCATTAAAATTAACGTTGTATACGATATGTATTTATTTCAAAAAACTAAAATTACTTTGATGTTAAAACTGAATATAGAATTAACTTATTTAATATTATATTAAAAATAAAATTATAATTTTGTTCTACATAAAATTATAATTTTGTTCTGACGTAAGAGCATACGTTATCATTACAAGAGACAAAATGAATAAAGTGACTCGCACATTGCGTTCCATCCGCATGTCATATTTGAATGGCTATTGTAGTTGTTGGACAGATGGATCGTTAAAATAATAAGATATGTAATTTTGATAAAATAAAGGGTAAAATATTTCTTTTTTCCTCATGCCCTCCTTTCAAAAAATATCGGAGGATAGAGTCCTGACAATCTTGGTCTCAATTTCTATCGTTTGTCCATTACTTTACCATTGCCTGCAAGATTGCTCTATCAGCCTCACCAAAATAAAGCACAGATTTATAGTTCAGTGTTCATCATCCGCTTACCATGAAGAAATCGCAGCTTGTGTTCGTGCCTTGTCCAGCGATGGGTCACCTGGTGTCTGCCGTTGAGTTCGCCAAGCTTCTCATCAACCACGATCACTGCCTTTCCGTCACCGTCCTCGTCATCAACTCACCATTGGACGCCACCGTCAACGCCTACGCACATTCCCTTGCTTCCTCCCCTTCCTTCTCCATGCGCCTCCAATTCACTCTCCTACCCAATAACTCTCCCACCATCTCTCAATCTCACCATAATATGGGTTCTTTTTTTGAAGCTTTTTTTGAAAACCAAAAACCTCTTGTCAGAGAAGCAGTGTCCAAGCTTAACTCGGGCCCCGTCTCGCCGCGACTCGTCGGGTTTGTTGTGGACATGTTCTGCCTCCCAATATTTGACTTGGCTCATGAGTTCGGTGTTCCTGCTTTCGCCTACTTCGCCTCAGGTGCTGCTTTTCTTGGATTCCTTGTTAATCTTTACACGCTCATGGATCGACACAACGTTGATACGACTGCGTTTAACTTCAAGGACTCTGGCATGCACTTCGCCTTCCCCAGTTTCGTCGAACCGATTCCGGCTAAGGTTTTTCCTCATTTGGCAATGGAGAAGGAATGGGAGTCATTTTTCCGCAAACACGCGAGTGTACATAAGAAGGCCAAGGGTATTATAGTGAATACATTCGAGGAGCTTGAACCACATGCGGTTCACTCCTTTTCCAATAGCGGCATTCCGGTTTATCCAATTGGACCCATCTTAAACTTAAAGGGTTTTAGTAATCCGACCCAACAAGGATCGGATGTCATCAAGTGGCTCGATGATCAGCCTCCTTCGTCGGTATTATTCTTGTGCTTTGGAAGCTTGGGTTATTTCGACGAGGAGAGTCAAGTGAGAGAAATTGCATGTGCTCTTGAGAATAGTGGGGTCCGCTTTTTATGGTCCCTGCGGACGCCCACACCGAACGATTCGTTGAAATCATCAAGTTATTACTCCAACCCTGCAGAGGTTTTACCAGAAGGGTTCTTAGAGCGAACGGCTGAGATTGGAAGAGTCATTGGATGGGCTCCACAAGCACAAATCTTAGCCCATGAAGCCATAGGAGGCTTTGTATCACATTGTGGCTGGAACTCCATCCTTGAAAGTATACACCATGGTGTGCCCATTGCCACGTGGCCACTTAGAGCTGAGCAACAAATGAATGCATTTCAACTAGTGCGTGAATTGAAAATAGGTGTGGAAATTTCTTTGGATTATAGGATACGGTTTACCAATGGAAGCAAAACGGAAGTTGTAAGTGCCGAGAGAATAGAAAAAGGAATAAAAGATGTGATGGCAAAGGAGAATGAGATACGAAAGAAGGTGAAAGATATGAGTGACAAAAGTACAAGGGCATTGGCAGATGGCGGGTCTTCCTACTCCTATTTAGGTCGTTTTATTGATGATATGATGAATATCGTGTGAAGTTGAATTTAAACTTATCTGAAATTTTCTTATTAATCGAAATATTTTTTTAAAGTGTCAAATACGACCCCACGCAAAAGCCTCCCGACATGCTATGCTTAATTAAATTCATTGGGCCACTATCACTGAAGGTTGCTTGTACGAATGCTTGACGCTAAACACATCTATTATACTTGTTTTTAGATATTCTGACATTAACAAATATTTTATACATATATATATATATATATATTGAACACATCTATTATATTTTATAGGATAGATATTTAGATTTAATATTCAATAATATTTTAAATAAAATTATTTTTAATAAAAAAATATTACAATATATATATATATATTAATACAGATCTCATGCATGTAATGCGTACACAGTAATTATAGTTAAGCTAATTTACAATTACACAAATTAATTTATTTTTTATATTAACATTATATACGATATATTCATTCTAAATCATTAAAATAATTTAATTATTTTTATTTTTATATCAAGAATTCATGTTAAAATTTAATAAAATTTAATATTATATTAAAAATATTTTTCTATTTTTGATAAAACATTATTTTTTAGTAATAAAAGTTAAAATAAAAGAATTTGAATATAGTTTTCTTTCTAAAATATTTATATGGCCATTTGTCTTCATTATTGCAAGGTCACCTTTACGGCTGTATTGTACAAATGCTTTATTGGCACCAACTATATAGAAAAATTTGTGTATGTATCATTTTATTTGCAAATTGAGTAATAAAATTTAATTATTTATTCATTGTACGAGCCCTTATTTTAAAATATAAAAAATTTAATAAATATTATTAATTAATATATAAATGATATGATATAAGATGTGTACATAAAAATTTGATGATTAGAATATGAGTTTTGTTAATCAATGAAATAAAATATATGAAAATCAATAATAATTATAATTTTTAATACCTAAATATTTCATCAACTAATTAAATAAAATATTAATCAATAACCTAAAAAAATAGAGAAAAAATAATACTTATCAACAAAATGCTCAAAATATATATACACAAAAACTGGACTGGGAAAAACATGAATGAGAGCCGTCTGGTGACTCATCCAATGGCAATAAGGAGATGACCGGGAAATTAAACATTTTGCAGATTTCAAATGTCAAACTATCCTTAAGTATTCTAATCCTAATTAGGTGTCTAATTATATAAATTATAGTATTCTATCCACAGCCTACCCATAATCAGCCCTACGAATAATATTAATTATTGCAAGGTTACATGTAAGAGCATACGTCATCATTTTGACAAACTTGAATTTGAAAAAGTATTTTTCATTTTTTATTAATAATAAGACATGTAATTTTAATAAAATAAAGGGTGAAATGTATATTCTTTTAAATTAAGAGAATTAGTCCTCGAAGTCGTGATCGCAATTTCCATCGTTTTTCTTTTACGTTACCATCGCCTTTCGCCTGCAAGATTGCTCTATATATCAACTTCACCAAAATAAAAGCATTTTGCTTGTTCAGTATTCACCATTCACTTACCATCATGAAGAACTTGCATCTAGTGTTCGTACCTGGTCCTGGCATGGGTCACCTGGTGTCCGCCGTTGAGTTCGCCAAGCTTCTCGTAAACCACGATCACCGCCTTTTCGTCACCGTCCTCATCTTCAAGTCACAAGCGCACGCCTACGCTCACACCCTTGCTTCCTCCTCTTCGTTCCCCGCACGCCTCCAATTCACTATCCTCCCCGCCATTTCTCAATCTCACCATACTATGAGTTCTTTTTTTGAAGCTTTCTATGAAAACCAGAAACCTCTTGTCAGAGAAGCTTTGTCCAAGCTTAACTCGGACCCCGACTCGCCCCGACTCGCTGGGATTATTGTGGACATGTTCTGCCCCCCCATATTTGACGTGGCCCATGAGCTCGGTGTTCCTGCTTTCGCCTACTTCCCCTCAGGTGCTGCTTTTCTTGGATTCGTCGTTCATCTTTACGCGCTCACGGAACGACAAAACGTTGATATGACTGCGTTTAACTTCAAGGACTCCGGCATGGAGTTCACCTTCCCCAGTTTCGTCAACCCGGTTCCTGCTAAGGTTTTTCCTTTTCTGGCAATGGAGAAGGAGTCGGAGTCATTCTTCCGCAAACACGCAAGTGTACATAAGAAGGCCAAAGGTATTATTGTAAATACATTCGAGGAGCTTGAATCGCATGCGGTTCAGTCCTTTTCCAATAGTGACATTCCGGTTTATCCAGTTGGACCCATCTTGAACTTAAATGGTTTTATTAACTCGGCCCAACAAGGATCGGGCGTCTTAAAGTGGCTCGATGATCAGCCTCCTTCGTCCGTATTATTCTTGTGCTTTGGAAGCTGGGGTTATTTTGACCAAGAGAGTCAAGTGAGGGAAATTGCATGTGCTCTTGAGAATAGTGGGGTCCGATTTTTATGGTCCCTACGAAGGCCCTCATCAAGTGGTTACTCGAACCTTGCGCAGGTTCTACCAGAAGGATTTTTGGAGCGAACGGCTGAGATTGGAAGAGTAATTGGATGGGCTCCACAAGTGCAAATCTTAGCCCATGAAGCCATAGGAGGCTTTGTATCACACTGTGGGTGGAACTCTATCCTTGAAAGTATATACTTTGGTGTGCCTATTGCCACGTGGCCACTTAGTGCTGAGCAACAATTAAATGCATTTCATCTCGTGCATGAGTTGAAAATAGGTGTGGAGATTTCTTTGGATTATAGGATATGGTTTAGCAATGGAAGCAGAACAGAAGTTGTAAGTGCAGAGAGAATAGAGAAGGGAATAAAAGATGTGATGGCGAAGGAAAATGTGATAAGAAAGAAGGTGAAAGATATGAGTCGGAAAAGTAGAATGGCAATAGCTAAAGGTGGGTCTTCCTACTCTTGTTTGGGTCGTTTTATTGATGATATAATGAATATCGTGTGAAAGTTATCATATTTCTATTGAGATGGAACTAATGCAAGTAACGCGTAAATGGAAACTATTAGTTTTTTTTATTAAATAAATGTGATTGATTCATATATATATATATATATATATATATAAAGTTATATTTAATTAATGAGCGAAAAGTTTTAAGAATTTAATGCACCAAATCTATATGTGGGAAATTCCGTTCACTGTTGGTTCAAACTATATATTGGTGACTCCTACACCAATGATACCTTTTAAGTTATGAGTGCGGATGGTGTCAATAAAGATTACAGTGACAATTCGGCTGTAGAGTTTTACTATATTTCTTAGTTTAAATCTCACGACAGGTATTTCATGTTTTAGTAAGATCTTGGATTGGAGTATTATGTATAAAAATATATAAAAAAAATTAAATGCTTCTTTTATATTTTTATCATTAAGTTTATTAATAAGATATTGATATATATATATATAAGTTATACATCTCATTACTTATATGATTAATTTTTTTAAAATAAGTTTTCACATGTGTTTATTTTTATTAAATAATTTAATAGTAAATATATAATAATGTATATGAAATATAAGTCTAGCCCTAATTAAAAATATGTAGAGAGTTTTATTTTTGTCATATTTTATTATTAATCAAAATATTTATAAATTTAACAAACTGAATATCAAATATTTAAATTTAATTTTTTTAACTAAATAAATATAATATATTGATTAAATTGATTTATTTAATAAATAAATTAAACCTGATTCATATTTTTGTTGAGCTAAAGTGGAATAATTTAAAAAATCCAATTCATTTACACCTACAATTTAGGGGATCGAGTAAATTGTTATTATAACATATTTTAGGAGATAAAATGCACTTTTTTTAATTTAAAAGAAATTGCTTTTTTAAAAAACAAATTATTTTTACAGCCATTTTGCAGAAGTTAATTCGTCCCAAGCCAACAGGGCACTGCCCACGGGGACGAATTAGTATGTGAAAAAGCAGGACAAACATTTATCTTGCTGTGTACGTATTAAGGTTCAATTCCTTTATTTATTAGTTTTATGGTGAAGTGGACAAGTCTCTCCAACTGTTAGTTTTATGGTTTTGGGTCATTAGATGAGTTTTTAAAAATTGGAGAAAGACGAAATTGTCTCTAACTGAGATAAGTAAAAAATTTGACTAGGAGTCAATATTAATGTGGTGGGATTTCACTGTTACTATTTGAATATAAAATTTAATAAATATTATTAGTTATAAGATTTTAAAAATTTAAGAAAATCACTTATTAAGTTTAAAAATTCAAAAAATTATGTATCAAAGAGTCAAAATTTAAAATTTTTTTATGCATTTTAATCTTTTTAGTAATAGTAAAAATAAATTTTCATTATAAAATAGAAAAAAATTAAAATCTTTTCATTCAAGGTTGAATAGAAACAATTTTTTAAAATAAAAGTATACTCATATGAAATTAATTTTTTTTAAAATATTTTACCATATATAAAAATATAGCTAAATAAATAATTAAACACAATTATGTTTTTCTTTACTTTTAAAAAATTTCGTATTTAAGAAAAGAAAAAGAAAATGCTCCTGCAACTTCCAGTATTACCGGCTACAGTTTGTCCTTTGGCCATTGGGTCTTACAAAGTCAAGAGCTCTCTCTCTCTCTCTCTCTCTCTCTCTCTCCCCATCTCGTTACCCGTGTGCTAGTGAAGATTGGGGAGGATTTGAATTTTGAAGTAGCCAGTGCTCATTACATTAGAGATAGAGAGATTTCTGATAGTGTTTCCCCATAATCAGATGACGAAAGTTGGGGTGTTCCATGCGCAATGGGGGTTTGTTTCTGCATACATATCCCATTGCAGTAATAGTTGTAAATATTTGTATATTCCATGGATACGCAAGTTTCGGTTTGGTTCGGGTGATTCCGACTACCCTACTCTTGCGTCTAGCTTTGTTGCTTCAGCTTCTTCAACTCCTTCACTCAGTGGCTCGGGTGCCGAATATTCCGGTAATTTTAATTCATCAAATTTCTGTTATTTGTGTGCGTTTTGTGGAATTTTTGTTTATCTGTAATTCTGTAGTTCCATTTCTTTGCCTTGCTTTTTTATTCGATGGTAGGTTAATTATTGATTTTACTAATCTCCCTACTGGCTCAAGCCAAAATTCGGAAAAGTAGCGTGTTTGGCTTGTGAGTTTTACCAAACTTGCCCAATTCAGGTTCTGTCATCACATTTTATAATTAAATATCCACTCTTTTATGATAGTAAAGCATAGTAAGTCTTCACAAGCTGACTTCATTCATATGCAGTTATACTGCCCATATTTGTGCTCACCTCAATTTTCACTCAACTTCTCATGATTCAACCATTATGCTCTACAATTCCATCATGCATGTCAGACACCGACAATGCCATCACATAGTGCCAATGCCTGTTCGACTTACGAATAAGTATCAAAGAGCATTGGGTCTTCTCAAATTTTATACATATATCTTCTTTCCATTTGGTTTCACTACTTTGGAGGCAAAAATACAAGGAGAATAAGTGCTTGTAAAAGTACACTGAGGTAGAATTTGGTTAAAGGCTTAAAGCGAAATGTCTGAAATTTCAGCAATTGATTTTTACCCGTCACATCATCTGTGGGACAGAATTGCTTTCAAGGCCACAGATGATTTAGGAGGGTTGTCTTTTTGTCAGCCACACAAAGGAGTTAGAAAACTTCCTTGAACCCAAAAACAACAAAAATTGTGGCCTGTTGCATTCTGTTCTCAAAAACAGTTTTTTTTAAATAAAAAAAAAGCAAAACCTATTTAAAAATGCATTTTTCATCTAAAAACAAAAAAATAAAATATGTTTTTTTGAAAACAAAAAACTCAGACCATCTAAAAGATATTCTAACTCTATTTTTTTAAAACGAAAAAAATATAGCAGACAATGTCTTCGTTATTGACATTTTTTTAAATACTAACATAATATTCTTAAAATCAATTTTATAAAACTTTTGTAAAGAATTAACAAAAAAAAACCAGAATATAATCAATCAGGCCCAAAATCATTCTAAATTTCTTTCCTATACTAGGAGATTGAGGCTTCGTGATTACTGATTAGTGCTCTATGTTGAATCCCTTATTATCAGAGCAATTGTTGGATGTGGGAACAAAGAAGAAACGGAAGGGAATAGCTGGTGTAGATCAGGATGAATTAGTGGATCCAAAGCTTTTAGCTGATCCAGACAGTTATTTTTGTGACTTCAAAGGTGTGCACATACACCATAAGATATATGATGTGGAATCTCAGACACACAGCATGTTCCAGAATCAGACTCTTTCTCAGCTTCCTCACAAAACTAAGAGGCTAGGTCTTCCTATGATTCTGTTGCATGGCTTTGGAGCCTCAGTTTTTTCATGGAAACAGGTTATGAAGCCTTTGGCAGAGGTTACTGGATCAAAAGTTCTTGCTTTTGATAGGCCAGCCTTTGGATTGACATCAAGAGTGAATTTTTCTGGTCATTGTTCTTCAAGAATAGATGACACTAAACCTTTAAATCCATACTCAATGGCTTTTTCAGTGCTTGCTACCTTGTACTTCATTGATCTATTAAATGCTGAGAAGGTGATTCTGGTGGGGTATGTAAATGTCTAATCTTTATCAACCTATCTAGAGCACAGTTTCCACTTTAGTTATTATAAGATGCAAGCTGAATTGGCAGTCATATGTTGCAACTTTGCATCTGCATTATGTTATTTATCAGATTATAATTATCCTAGTTGTTTAATATAAGTGTTGCTACAATAATATATGATTGCTATTAAATTGGTCTGAAGTGTTAAATTTGACAATGGGGTTCCAAAATTACTAATATGAATGCCCCTGTAACTCTGTACGCAAATGAAATTTTGATAGTTCTATTGCCTATTGCTTTGTTTTCTTTTCCATCTTAGCCTATTCCCATGGAGGTTAATTGCTTAGATCATACTTTGTACTGTATAACTATGTCGGTAATGGACTCCCCTGCCCTTTTTTTTCGTTGAAGCTGAGATGTTTTCAAAATGACATGTCAGGCACTCAGCTGGATCACTTGTAGCAGTTAATACATATTTTGAAGCTCCTGAACGTGTTGCTGCTCTAATCCTTATTGCGCCGGCAATTTTGGCCCCACTTAGTGCACCCAAAATTGTTAAAGAAAATCAATTGAGAGAAGATAACCAAATAGAAGAAGACAACAGTTCTCCTTTCAGACCAAATCCATTTTTGGGGCTTTACAAGATTCTGTCCAAGATTACCAAACACATTTTGGGGGCAATAACCTGGATAGTGAAGGGGATGATACATATGCTTAACTCTCTGTATAAGAAAATTTTATCAGCTATCCTTCGTTCTGCCCTTGCCATAATTCTGGTAATGATCATAATCTTGGTTTTAGTTACTCTGAGAAATTGTATGACATTATAATCAGAGTGCTAAGGAGTTTTAGGCTAAAATGTAACTTAAACCGAACTCGTTAAAACCTTTCAAGCTGGGTGAGATTGCACAACATTCCTGTTCACCATTATGTAGAATTCATGGCCTTCAGTTAAAGTCGAAGTACATTTAGCTTGATATATAAGGCAATTCTGCTTAGTTCAAGCCAATTGCTAATATAAAATTGTTTCTTGTTGGATGACTCCTTTCAGTACATGTGCTGGTTTGTTAAGCTAGACTGCTATTTATTAAACCGACAGAGAATTTTTGTCATCATGGCTGGTCTAGATTCTAATTACCTATCTCATGGCCACTTCTTTCATATTGTTTACAGGTTAGAATGGTGATTGATAAGTTTGGCACAGCTGCAGTTCGAAATGCATGGTATGACCCAAAGCAGGTTTCTGAACATGTCCTTCATGGTTATACAAAGGTAATCAGTCTATCAGCAATGTCCTTTTCTTTTTTAATATATTCACAATAGCTGTTTCTTTTCATTGTACTTGAAAGGTAAGTACTCACCTGGATAAATGTAATGAATGCAGCCACTGAGGTCTAAAGATTGGGATAGGGCACTAGTTGAATACACAGCAGCAATGCTTCTGGATGAGGAATCTAAAACAAAGCCATCGTTGACTCAAAGACTTCATGAGATATCATGTCCTGGTGATGACACTAATCCTTATACATATGCCCTTCTTTTCCTAATCTAGGCCTCAATCTTTCATTGAGGAAGCAAATCACGGGAGATGATAGATCAAAGACATCTGAAAATAGTTTAGTAGGTTAATTCATGATGGCAATGAAAAAAATTTATTTTTTATGATATCAACCGGGATTCATCAAGATGGAATAAGGCTTCTACCTTATAATCTGATAAAACCTTTGGAGATTTTTGTGTTCAGACTTAAATCACATTTGGATCATAATGATAGTTGCAATGATGACAGCTGATCAATCTTACAAGATATATACTATAAAATGGGCTAATCAAATGACGTGTATAGATTCATCTATGCATGCTTTTTATTTCTTCGTATTTAGTTGGCTGGTTCTTTTTCTAGATCATGAGTCTTCTTATTTCCAAGTAGCTAGCTATTCTACTTGATACTCTGAATTGAATATAAAGCATATTTTAGTTGTTTGAAAAAACAGTTCTAATTGTCACTGGCGATAGTGACCGAATAATTCCTTCATGGAATGCTGAGAGACTTGCACGAGCCATACCAGGATCGTCCATTGAAGTAATTAAGCAATGTGGCCACTTGCCTCATGAAGAAAAAATTGAGGAGTTCATTTCAGCAGTGGAGAAGTTCCTTCAGAGATTAATAGGTAATTCAAATAAGCACTACGTGCAGCCTGTAATATGAAATTTCGGCAATTCAAGCTTCCGTTTTGCATTGTATGAGGTCTACAGAAGAAGGCCGGACATTATCGGATGGCAGGAAACTCGTTGACTGCATATATAATGATTCCTGCTCATTAAATCCAGCGAGCATGATGATCTCTGATACAGCTATCGGAAAATTTTAGGAGAGGAAACATGTATAAGCAAAAAATTGAAATTTTATGCCTATTATATGACAGTTGAAGTACCAGAAGAAATATTCTTTATGATTTTAGTCGCTTGGTATTCTACAGCATGTATATACCGTTGAACCTAGCATAAATGTGGTTCTCGCATAGGACGTATGTCACAAGAATTACAATATAACAAGCCATTGTAACTTATGACTTATCTGTTTAATCTCAAAGGGTTGCTGATTACTAAGAAAAATAGAAGGAAACCCCTTCAGAAAGGAGAATGCTTATGGCATGGCCATTTCTGGTTCAATGTAAGGCCATATGCTGCCAAATATAATTACAGAAACTGTTTATTGCTTGTTCAGAAAAGAGTATCAGTGGCTATTGTAATACTAGCATCCCCTAGCCCTGGAGGAACATTAAATCCTGACACGATGTCATCACCAAACATAACAGCACCAGCTGCTAATGCTCCAGCACCTGCTCCCACTGCAAAACCTGCAGGTACTCCTCCCCTGTGAGAAGCAGGTGCAGCCCCTGATGATGGCATGTTGATGTACTCAGTTCTTGGGAGTAAAGTGGGAGTATAACCAATATGTGGAGGTTGAGGATTTGGAGGTGGTTGATAGCTTGGTCCAGTTGCTGCAGAGTAGCTTGGTCCTCCCGTAGACGGGTTGGAATAGCTTGTAGGAAATGGCTTTGGATGGGAGTAAGGCATGTACGACTGTTGTTGATTTTCTGGCCGATGGAATGAAGCAAGAGGAACTTGCTGTTGCAGATGGGGTTGCTCCGATCCACTGTCTGTAGTCATGTGGGTGTTACTTCCAGGATGCAAAAGCAAAATTCCTCCCTCGTTACCTACAGAATCAAACTTGCAACTTCAAATCACATTGAGAAAGCTTTCAAGCCCAAGTAATAAACTTTAAGCAAGGATGTCAAGTTCCAATAAATTATTCAAAGAAGAGCTAATTGAAGAAGAGAGAAATAAAACAAGATGCTTGATGCTAGAAGAATGCCTTTAGCTGAAGCTCAAGTTTGTTTTTATTTTGGATTAACAAAATAAGGAGAGTATAAGTTATCTGCCTATTCCCTTTTCAACCACAGAATCACATTTTCATACAAGATTGTTTTGAATCATATGTAATTTGTAATATTCATATACCATGGAACATATTTGGCTCTTTCTTTTCCTCGGAGACACGAATTGATATATCAATGAAGCCTTGTGGCTTGCCGGATTTCTTGTGTCGTAGTTGGTAGCTCCCAACCTCCTCATTTCCTGTTGCTGGCCTTGGAACCTCAGAGTTGTTAACATATTTGGAGAGAAACTCTTTGAGGAAAATAGTTGCAGAACCGTGAAGCTTTTCTGTGAGGAAGATGGGGTCTCTACTGTAAACTTGGACGTTGAGTGCGAGATGTTGGAGGCTCTGCTCCAAGTCGTCCTCAAGCTGAAAAGCAAACTTGGTTCTCCAAACAGGATTTGCATTCCCAGAAGCATCAACTTTGGTGCAGTATTTGGAGTTAGGATCAACCCAACCAACTGCATACCATTGACGCTTCCAAAGAGAGACTGAACGCTGAAGCCCCCGAGAAGATATCAAGCACACCTCCACCCAGATTTTACCCATAGAGAAGAAACTGGATTCTTCTTGCTTTGATGAGATGGTGTGAAGTTGTGAACAGTAGAAGAGAAAAGAGTGAATAGGTTTTTCACTTTTTCAAAGGATTCTTTACTTTGAATTTAAAAAAATCTTATCCCTTAGTTCCATCAAGAGCACTCCCCCTGTCCCGACTTTTTTGCTGTCCAACGCATTACAGGCAAGCGGGGATCAGGACTACTTTAGATTGTCGTTGACAAACATATTTGGGTATTTGGTCATAACAGTTTTTAACGTACTGCCTTTGGCATATATAAATGTATGACTAAATTATTGATCTTGTTAGAAACTGCATATAATTGAGGCATGTTTTACGGAAGACAGTGTAATTTATCATTCTTATAAATAAAATACTAAAGCAAAATAAAAGTTTTCATTTTGAAAAAATTTCAAAGGAGAAAGCTCTATCAGCTCCTCTACCGAAAGTTCGAAATTTTTAGGCCGAGTTCTTATTAAAGAAATAGTCAAAATACATTTACTTTTTTTTTTTTATGTTTTCACAAGTACCAAAATAAGATTTGGGAGAGGGAAGAGCATGAGCTCTCCTATCCTTTCCCAACTCTATTTACATCATTAATAGATGGATGTGTTTATAATTTAGTTATTCACAATTTTCTTCTAATTTACTTTCTCGTTTGTTCAAATGCTTTCAGTGTATCCTTGTATTATATTTCCATCCATAGATTAATATAGAACTTAACAAAATGCTTATGCTCACTCCATGCATATCCTTTTTTTTTTTGTACAAATAAAATTTAAGTAAAGAGGATAATGCTTCAATTTAGAGTCAGATAGATTCATGAGTTTATAGAATATTTATAAGAACTTATAGATAAAAAATTATCTAAATTCATACTCAAGTCATAAAATTATCATAAATAGAATGTGACCAAATAAATTAACTCATTGACGTTCCATGAATGTCCTAATTAGTTTGGAACCTAATTTAAAGTTTACTCACATAAATCCAATTCCATTGATTGAGTCATTGTGTGTGCATTAACATTTACTAAGAATATCTAAATTAGGAATAAGTTATATGTTAATACTAAATTTAATTGCCCACAGAAATGAGATACAAGGATAATATTAAGAATTATAAGAAATTAGGAGCTAATTTAAAATAAAAAACCTATAAAAAATTAAATTGAAATTTCACATATTAGTTAAAAATGAAAGTAAGGTTCTTCTCATTTTTTTAAAATTATTATAAGTTTCATTCTTATTAAAATGAATGATTAGACTTAAATATAATTATTTATATTTTTAATAAAAATAAATTATTTAATTTTTTTAAAAATGAATCAATCACAAAAGTAATAAATTATATAAATCATCCGTATATCATTTTCTATTTCCTCTTATGCATTATGGTATTGTTTTTTGGGTCAAACCACGCAATTAGGCTCATCGTACCTTGGGCCTTAATTGCGTATCAAATAAAACGGACTAGCCCAATAGGCCCAGGCTGAATAGATGAAGCCAGTTAATAGTTCGGCATTGTAAGACTACAAATGGGACACTACACTACACAACATTTACTTCTTGTCTAGTCGTGTTCGCTACCGTCCAAAAAAAAAAAAGGTTGCGTTTGCTTTATTTTTTATATTTTCTTTAAATTCCAGGATTTTGAAACGGGATCGAACTCCCATTGAAATTCCACACTCGGCTTCATCTTATTGGACTAAAAAAATTCTGTTTCTTTCACCCTTTCTTCCTCCTTTCACTCTCACTGAGAGATGGTGGTTTTGGCTGCTTTACAGTAAAAGCCCTAGACTTTCATCTGCTTCTGGGGTCGAAGGAATTAGGGTTTTCAGCGAGGTACGTTTGTCGAGTAGCGGATGCAGCAGCAGAATCACTCCTCCGCGAAATTGTAGTATTTGTCGAACCCACGGTGATATGTAAATTTAGGGTTGGAATTTGAATCTGGGTGTTTTGAGAGAGGGTGATATGGAGGGTGGGAGAAGGATAACGGTGAGCCCTAGGCCTTGTAGTGGTCGGAGAGTAGTAGCGAAGAAGAGACAGCGTCGAGGTGGTGGAGTTGATGGGTTTGTCAACAGCGTCAAGAAGCTCCAGAGGCGTGAAATTAGCTCAAAGCGTGATCGTGCTTTCAGTATGAGCGATGCTCAGGAGAGATTTCGCAATATCCGCTTACAGGTTCCATGACCCTAGCTTACTTGTTTGATATGTAGTTTCTTTTTTATGACTTAAGTTATTAATTATTATCCCCCCCTCTGGCCCTTATGGCTTTATTTTCAAAGCCTTGGTCTTGAATTACTGCAAACCTCTTTTTGTGGTTTTGTTGTTTTGTTTTCTTTCAATAGTTCAACGTAAGGGTTTTCTAACCTCAAATGCTTAATTTATTTTCATTTTCATTTTCTTTTTTATTTTTTTAACTAAATGGTGGAGTTGTGCTCAAGTGCGAATCTTGAAAGTTTATAGATTCGAAGGTTTTTCAAGAGCCATAAAAATTTGAATTGATGGTTGCACTGTTGTCCTTGGATACAACTTGTATTTGAAACTTATGAAGCACTTCAAATTGACGTTGTAATTTTATTTATCATTGTAATTCTAGAACCTTATAGACATTCTCCTTGTTTAATTATTTTTTGGTAAATCTTTTAGCTGGATGATTTTATCATTCAGATAGTTGCTTGGATCTGAACATTTGAATTGGAAGACAATTTTGTGGAAATTAACATTTAGTCTTAATATTGGCAATTGTAATGGTTGTTGAAACACAATGAAATTGTTAAATGGATGATAACATTGGCTGTAATAGGTGGGCTCTAGTTTATGGTGTAAACCTTATAGACATTGAGAGCCATATGTTTTGATGATTTTGTCAAGGTAGTTGCTTGGATCTGAACATTTGAATTGGAAGACAATTTTGTTGAAATTAGCATTTAGTCTTAATATTGGCAATTGTAATGGTTGTTGAAACATAATGAAATTGTTAAACGGATAAGATTGGCTGTTATAGGTGGGCTCTAGTTTATGGTGTATACACACATTGTACTTAACGATTTGACTGATTTTAAGGTCTAGTCTGAGCCAGCCACATGCTTGGATAATTTAGAATAAAACAACGGGTATGTTGCATATGGGTCACTAAGAACTGAAAAGTAGTTTATTGTGAAACTGTTACTTCTTTGATCTGAATTCGTTTGAGGTTATGATGTGCTGGTTGTGGAACCAGTGGTACATTATAATGTTTGCTTTATTTTAAATAATGATTCCACTGCTCCTCCTGTTTCAGCATTAGTGAGATGTGTACTTGGCTACAACTGTGCCCTTTTTTAATTTAACACATTGTGGTATGTCTGATGAATATATTTATAGGAAGAATATGATACACATGATTCAAAGGGCCCTTCTTCTGTGGTACTGCCTTTTCTGAGAAAGAGGTCAAAAATTATTGAGATTGTGGCCGCACAGGACATAGTTTTTGCTCTTGCACAATCTGGTGTTTGTGCAGCGTTTAGTCGAGGTATAATTAGTGTTTATATCTGATAATATATAACTATGCTATTCAGTTCAATTGCTAACTGAAAGTAGATGTATGATTATATTACATTTTTTAATTTCTGGTTGCAGAAACAAATCAAAGGATATGCTTCTTGAACATCAGTCCTGATGAAGTTATAAGAAGTCTCTTCTATAATAAGAACAATGACTCACTCATTACAGTGTCTGTTTATGCTTCAGACAGTTACAGTTCTTTGAAATGCAGAAGCACGAGAATTGAGTATGTTCATTTTTCTTTTGGTTTGCAAATTCTTCTTTTCTTTTCTCAATGTCCTACGAAAGTAAAAAAAAAGAGGAAAAAAGAACTCAGGATGCACAGGAGCACAGCCACACACATAAGAACTGAAAGAAAACCAAATAGAAACAGTTGTTTGTCTAGTTTTTGTTTAGTTGTTTCTTTGTCCTGATATTTTTAGTTGTCCAGATACATAAGGAGGGGCAAACCGGATGCTGGCTTTGCTCTTTTTGAATCTGAGTCTCTGAAGTGGCCAGGTTTTGTGGAGTTTGACGATGTAAATGGGAAGGTACTCACTTACTCTGCTCAAGATAGGTAAATATTTTATTGCATTTGATGATTTGTCAACGTATGTGGTTATTATTTCAAGGTTTTATTCTGATTCCTGTATTTATTTTGTTTTCCTGGTTATAGCATCTATAAGGTGTTTGATCTGAAAAACTATACAATGTTGTACTCCATTTCTGATAAAAATGTCCAAGAGATTAAAATCAGGTAATCTTCTTTAAGTACTAGTAAATTTTACTTGCAGTTACACAACACAATACCATAGAGGTTTTGTATATGGTCAAGCTCAAATTTTTATGTTCATATTGTACGATCTTTTCTGTTCTTTATAAAATCAGTTTTCTCTTTTTATTATTTCTATGGGTGTCTTAATTAGCACTTAATTTCTTCTTTGTTTGATGATTTCTCTTGATCAGTCCGGGGATCATGTTGTTGATATTTGCTAAAGCAAGTAGTCATGTTCCACTTAAAATCCTCTCAATTGAAGATGGTACTGTTTTGAAGTCTTTCAACCATCTCCTTCATCGGAATAAGAAGGTGGATTTCATTGAACAATTCAATGAAAAGCTTCTTGTCAAGCAAGAAAATGAGAATCTTCAAATTCTTGATGTAAGTATCATTCTCCTTTGCATCACTTGTATACATTGATCAGCACCCATATATCTGACTTCTAATTTTATTGTAGGTGCGGACTTTTGATTTAACAGAAGTTAGTAGAAGTGAATTTATGACACCGTCTGCATTCATTTTTCTGTATGAGAACCAACTATTCCTGACTTTTCGAAATCGTACTGTGGCCGTCTGGAATTTCCGCGGAGAGCTTGTAACATCTTTTGAGGATCACCTTTTGTGGCATCCTGACTGCAATACAAATAATATATATATAACTAGTGACCAGGATCTCATTATATCGTACTGCAAGGCTGATTCTGATGATCCATTGACCGAAGGAAATGGTACCTCCCTTTTTGTTTTTTCATGCCCCTTCCCTTTGTAATGCATCTGTGTGTTCAAAAGTACAGTAAGAACTAAGAAGTAGTTTGAAACTGATGGTTGTAGCTTAACCGTCATATGGGAAAGCTGATCCAGATGTCAAATTTTGACACTATAGATCAATTTGTAACTTACTGTAACAATTAACGAGTTTTGTGTAAGAGAGAACCTATCATCATAAATGCAGTAGCTTGATAGATTACACTAACATACTCTACTTCTTTTAATGCAGCAGGATCCATCAATGTCAGCAACATTTTAACTGGCAAGTGTCTTGCCAAAATAAGAGCTAGCAATAGCTTACCCATGGAGAATGAATGCAGTTGCAGTGACAATTGTTCTAGTAATGGTTGTTGTTCAAGAAAACGAAAGTATGTCTCCAGAATTAGGAGCACAGTTGCGGAAGCCTTGGAAGATATTACTGCTCTCTTTTATGATGAAGAACGCAATGAGATCTATACAGGCAATAGACACGGTCTGGTTCATGTTTGGTCTAACTGACGCATTATTGAATTTAATAGTGCCTTGTTCTTTGTTGTTGCTTGTTTCTCATTGCTTGAGTTGATTGTCCTTGCCTGCTATAAGACTTGTAAGATCAGTAACCCTTTATTATTTTTGTATAATTCATTTTTTATTTTTAGTTATGTACGTCTCTCAGGCAAGTTTGTCCAGCAGTTGACAACGTATATCTGTGTTAAGTGAAATTCTATGCTGGTGGTAACCCTCATGCCAGATGTTGCTTCTGCTGTCATCTATTTACATTTTGTGGAGCGGCCTCTGGTCCTCTAGAGTGAAATATGTGAATAATGTTACACATTTTCCTTTTCTTCCCTTCACTTATCTCTGATTTCCTTTTTTTTTTTTTTAAAAAAAAAAGAAATATTCTAATGGCCCATGTGGTGGCATATGGTGGCCTAATCTGCTTATCTTCACATGGATTACAAGGGTCGCAAAGGTAAAAGTATAAAAGCATTCAGTAGTGTTAGCTTTACGATTTGCCATTCTTCTTCAGGTTCTGCCGTACCTTAACTCACTTTTGTGTTCTATGCAACTGATGGCTTCTTTTCTGCCAGCTCTTATCTATTCTCAGTGCAAAAGCTGACATACACGCATCCACTTTCAATTGGCATCAATATAGGGATGCAGTCAATGGAATCTTTCTCTGCCATCAACACTAATTTCGTACTAAAAATGGAAAATCGAAACGAAGGAACATTGTCTGCACAATGATATAATGATAAATAATGTTTCGGATTATGTAATTCATTGAAATGTTCTATGTAAATTTTTTTATGGGTGATTTG
This sequence comes from Senna siamea, assembly GCA_031216115.1. Lineage (NCBI taxonomy): Eukaryota > Viridiplantae > Streptophyta > Magnoliopsida > Fabales > Fabaceae > Senna > Senna siamea. Next base: position 9,144,908 of record CM062367.1, on the reverse strand, counting down.
GTGAAGAGAACATGATTTCATGTAATCCCTTATCAATTATTGTCTAAATCGACGCAAAAATTAATATTATGTTACTTTGTTCTTTTAAGTATGGATTTAGATTTAGATCAGACAAGAAAGAGACTGGAGAATTAGGTGATAAGCTTTTAGTTATTTTATATAAATGCGGGAATCGCTTTCGTCGGTTCGTGTGTCCAATACGTGAAGTTTAGTGATATTTGTTTTCCCGTTTTGGAGAACATGCACCCACGTAAATTAACGACAACATGTGTGTACATAACATGCAAAACTAAACATGTGGAGAAACCTAAAATACACGCGTGTTTTGCAACTGGTTGCGGTGAGAATTGTCCGTTACTCAATTAATCTTTGTTACGTACCATCAAGTTAACTCATTATGTCAAATCTCCCTATATATATATTATCTAATTTTGTGCATGTTAAATTTTTAATTTATCATTACATTTATAAATAATTTTATATGATTAGATATGATGGTGAGAACTTAGACTTTTTAATTTTTAAATAGAAGATAAATGTACATAATACATATTTTCCAGACAAATTCACAAATGCAAAAAAGATGAAAGAATAAATACATAAATTTGAGAAATACACCTCTTAAATTTGAAATAAAGTTCTTTTTAATAAAAAGAAAACCGACAGAATTGGGGCCCACCCGGGGAGGACTTTCTCTTGGTCCTGGAGCGTGAAAGTCACGCGTGAGTTAAAGCGCAGTCCTATTTTATCGAGTTTGTTGTGCTCATCAACGCGCTTCCTCACTTCCTCACTTTGTCTTGTCTTTCTTCATTCACTATAGTCTCACCCACTCACCGTTCACATAGCACCCAAATTGGAGCTCAGGTTCCGCTCGCTTCAGCTTCAGCTTCAGCATTTCGAAGATCTCTGACTCACGCATTCTCTGAGTTATACATTTCAGATCTCGCCTCAAAGGTTTAGACATTTCGCCTATCTTCTCTTGGCATTGATTTTCTATTTTTAGGGACTTCTTCGTGTTTTTATTCCTTTTGTTTTTATTCATTTTTCTGTAAGCATCGAGCATTCTTTTTCCCTCATTTTGTAATTATTCTTTAAGTTCCTTTTATTTGGTTTCTTCAAGAATCAGTGGAATTTGAGTAATCCGTAGTGAAATCTGTGGACTCTTTGAGATTTGAACCCGAAGTTTTTTTACCTTATTAGCTTCACTAGAACTCACTCAGTGTATGGTTTTCTTTCCTAAATAAAGAAGATTCTCGGAGACATTTTAGATCTGACTTCAATGTACGCATATCTAGCTACCATCCTTTTCTCTTTTGATCTGGAAATTATTCTCTGATTGAAATTTCACAAAATCTGTGCGTGGGTCACTTATTTCCTGAGTTAGATATGCTCTTTTTCTGCACTTGGATTTTACGCTGTTGCAAATCTTTTGTTTCTGGGTGCACTGAAATTTGAAGGTAGTTCAAGCCTTTTGGTTTCATTTGTTTATTTTTGTGCTAGTTTGCTTTTCTACTTCATATTTTTCGAAAGGAGCATTTCTGGTGGTTTTTGTTTAGAATTTTTGTTTTTACATAGCATCGTAATAAGAAGAATTGCGCAAGCTAATCAGCAATTTCTATCTAAGAAAAGTTCAGAAATTTTGGAAAAACTACAACTACAAGTCTAAGCTAATGTTACTTCCTGTTTTGGCCTAAAAGAAAAGCTTATGTTGCTTCCACGCAGCATCTCAAATGAAATAAATTTTATAGATGCGTCAATCTTTTGGTTATGTTTTACTTGTATTATAGGATAATTGCTCTAAAGCTTGTAGTGGATGGGAAACCTTTAATGTTATTAGTGCTTATGCACCACTAGTAAAATTGGAAGAACACCATGAAATTAAATTTTAGGAGGACTTAGAAGGTTTAACATAGGAAATATCATTAGGAGAGAAGTTTTTACTAGGACGATATCTAGATGGGCATGTGGGGAGTGAAGCTAGAGGATATGAAGGTTTTCATGAAAGACATGGCATTAGAGAGGTAAATGTAGAGGGTAAAATAATTTTAGATTTTTCTATAGCTTTTAACTTCATTATAGCAAACATGTATTTTATAAAGAGGATAGTAAGTAATTCAAATAGAAAACTTTGCATCGAATGCAAAATCATACTTAGGGAGAGTATAGCTACCCAACATAGGGTGTTGGTTATGGACATTCATGTTAAGAGAAGAGTCAAAAGAAATAGTCAAAACATAAGCCCTAGGATAAAGTGGTGCCATTTGAGAGGCGAGCCACATGAGAGTTTCTAGAGAATGGTGCTAGAAGAGGGAATTTGGGAAGCACAAGGAGATGCAAACTACATGTGGAACAAAATGATTGAAAGGATTAGGAATGTTGCAAAAGAAATGCTGGGTATATCAAGAGGTTTTGGAGCGAAGGGAAAAGAATCTTGGTGGTGAGATGCAAATGTATAAGATAAGATTAAGGTTAAAAAGAGTGTATAAAGCATGACACTCATGAAGGGATAATAAAAATTGGCAGAAGTATAAAGTAGTTAAAAAAGATGTCAAGAAGACAATGTCAAAGGCAAGAGATAGAACTTATGAAGAGTTATACCAATCCTTGAGAACCAAAGATGGGGAGAGAAGAATATTCAGGCTTGCAAAGAGTGAGGAGAAAAAGACAAGAGATGGAAATCAAGTGAAATGTATTAAGGATGAAGAAGGTAATATCTTGGTAAGAGAACAAGATATCCAAGAATGATAGTAGAATTATTTTCACAAACTTTTTAATAAAGGACACATCTCCCTGTCATGCTGGTAGGCTAAGTACTAAAGAGGAATATTTCAATTATACTTTTTATTGGAGAATCCAGGAGTTTAAAGTAATACAGACGTTAAATAGAATGAATAATGGTAAAGCAATAGGACCAGATAATATACTTATTGAGGTGTGAAAGAGTTTAGGAAGAAAATGTGCAAGTTAGTTAACAAAGTTGTTTAATGAGATAATGGGATCCAAGAAGATGTCAGATTGATGGAGGAAAAGGACTTTAATCTTAATGTATAAGAACAAGGGTTATATACAAAATTGTGCAAATTATAGGGGAATCAAACTCATGAGACATACTATGAAGTTATGAGAAAAGATTATTGAGCAAAGATAAGGTTGGACATGAGAATTATAGAGAACCAATTTGATTTCATGTCAAGGAGGTCAACTACAGATGTGGTATGTATTAGAAGGAACTATTATGATGGATCTAATTATAAACAATCTAATCATAAAGATTAGCCAAAATAGAATATGTTGGCATTGCTTGATCCCTGTAATTGACCCCACCTAGTGGGAAAAGACTTTGTTTGTTGATGTTGTTATTGTATCTCTCTACCCTTCAATTGTGTTTGTGTACAGGCCAGTATGGCTTAAAATTTTGTATTTTATTATAATAATAAGAATTTGATTTTGTGAGTGACTGTTGCTACAATGATGGTATGATATGAATCCTTCATTTTGTATCCCTCTTACATTTCTTTCAGTCTTCAATGCTTTGTATCTAGTAATGAAATACGCGAATCAAAATAAAACATCTTGTATAATTTCTGAGTGATATTTGACATCATAACATTTTTTAACTCCTCCTTTCAGGTTCAAGTTCCTTGGATTGTGATCCAAGCTTTTAGTAATGGGTGATGCAATAGCTGGTGATGCACCATTAGATTCTGCTTCAATTCAGATTTTTCCAAACCAAAACAGGTTAGCTCTGATGCAAAGTGGAGATAGAAATAGGTCTGAAGCTTTGTTGTTGAACAGTTGAAGCAGATTTTGTCATTTAAACTTATAAGATATAATCCCAGATTGGCGTTTTATGGCGTTTTGCTACAACTACAAAACTGAATAAAATGAATTTAATACTTGAAAAAGTCCAATGGATTTGATGAAACAATATTACACCATATGTCTACTTCTTTTCTTTATGGTCAGAATATCAGTTTTATTTTCGGTTATTGATAAAAAGGCCTCCAATGGCCAGATCCAAGCACAAAAGCTGTGTGCTTTAAACTCCCTCTTATAGCTTAAATAAAACATGAGAATATTATAACTATTCAATCATCAAACGTTTTGCTATTTTATTCTAATTTATTTCTAACTCACATTTTAATAATAATAAAAATCTTATTATTATTATTATGAGATCTGATTAATGAAAATATTGGTTTTAAGCTGCTAACATTATACTTGTAAAATTCTTGTCTGCCCACCCAACTCATCTGCAGCAGGCTTGTCTTTATTAAAATTGTCATAATCAATGCAGATATGTTTTATATTAGAGTAGTTATGATTTCCTTCGATAATCATTGCTTCCTTGAGTAGATTCACTTGTGCTTTGAGTAGCATTGACCAATATGTTCCAAGCATGTAAACTATATACATTTTATGGACTTTTGGTGGTTCCTTACTCCTTTATTTTTGATGGTGGGCTAGGTATGAAGCATTTGTCTGTAGGGAGAAACAAACAGAGAAAGTGGCAGCAGGGCTTTTGGAACACTTGTTGCCACATTTACCTGGAATAAATGACCTGTGTGCAAAAGGATATAATGCAAACTTTGACCTGGAGCTACCAGAAAATGTGCGTTGTGCTGAATGGTTTACCAAAGCAACTGTTAAAAGGTTCTTGTCAATGAGTAGCTTCTTTATTTTTCTTTTGCAAGTTTTTTATTCATATAGTATAAACACACATAACTACTTCTCTGATGTTATTTCACCCCAGGTTCCTTGATGTTGTTGGCTCACCGGATTTGATAAACGCTACCAATGCTATTATAAATGAGATGTCTCAGCTGGAGGAATCCAAAAATTTCCATCTTTCTTTATATGGAAAGGTGATATCATGTGTTTTTCAATAAATATATGCTGGATGTGTATAATTACTAATTGATGGTTGTCTTCTTAAATCAGGACCATAAGGATCATGTTGAAAGTGGGGAAAGAGGTAATTCTTCAATTCTTGGTAGCTAAACGTGCAAGCCTTATTGGCTGGAATTACAGTTTAGTCCAGTCGAGTTGCATTCGTGGTTTTACTGATTTTTGTTCAGCAATAGGATCTTCCTCTCAGGTCTTTATAAAATCAAGTAGGTCCCTCTGATAGGGATTGTGTTCTGGACGACCAGTAGAAAATTAATCATCATTCACTGGATTATTGGCTTGCATGCAATTGTGATGAAATTAATCTTAAAATTCTTATTTTAAGCAAGATACTTACTATATATTACAAACTCGAAGCAGTATTTTGCCATTTATCATCTTGGGTAATCAAAATAAACTAGCAGCTGCCTATCTAGATATGCTTGGTCTTAACTATTGAACATAATTTCATGTAGTTTACATTGAATTTAATTTTAACGACTGAAGTATATGCCTAAATGACTGCTATTCCTGTGATTTTTTTAAAATCCTAATTGTTTGTTGTTTTTCTTCAACAAACTGGAAGATCATCTGACTAGGATAACTTTTATGACTTACGAAATCTAACTAGTTCTCAGTTCTATGTAACAATGATAACTTCAGTCTCTGGTGTTCATTGTTAGTACTGAATTCTCATGCTGTGCTAGCCTACCATGTCAAGGTGCTGGAGTATATTGGATGAGGGAATAATTTAATGTTTTCAATCAGGCAATCATTAAATGAATCGATTACAATAAATTTTCTTGTGCAGTATAACCTATTCTTTCTAGTGGGACTAATTATGGGTTTTCTCTGTAAGCTGAACTATCATATTGTTGGTTATGCAGAAAGAATAACACAGTGACCAGAAAACAGTTCTATTCATTCATCAGCTTTCTTTTGTTTTTTCCCTTTTTCTACTATTTTTGCCCGAGATACCTTTGTTCTTTGGTTTTCCCTTTATTCTAATCATTATATGTTGCCCACTTTTGACAGATGGCTGCAGCTCAACTGATGTGATACCAATGGCCAAAGTAATTTCTTTTCTTCAACAGTGTTGGCTGGTTTTGCTTTTTTTTTTTTAAATCCAGCCTCACTATTACCAATAAATCTACTTGATCCATTTTCTTATTCTTACATTTGAACTAACATTTTATTGCATATAAACAGACCCAAGTTAACACTATGGCATCTGATGCTTCCAAGTATGTTCTTATGACTGTTAAATTTCAATTTAGCAGATATTTATTGGTTGCAATCCTCATTAAGCTTGTAAAATATACTTTCAGGAATGAACTCTTGCGAGCTATGGACCTGAGGTTCACAGCATTAAGCAAGGAGTTAGCAACAACTTTTGACAAGGCTACTGATTCCACCTGCTCTCCTAAAGATATGGTTTATTTAGCAAAGTTTTCTCAACAATTTGGAGCTACTAATATAGAGTAAGTTTTGGACAAGGAAATATATGCTCTTCTCCCATCAAAATTTTTTATCACAAGTAATGGATTTTATATATATATATATATATATATATACATATATATAATACATACAGAACTTGTGTGTTTCTTTTGTCCCCTCATACTAAAAATACTAAGGTACTAAGCACTGTTATCTGGTCACTGTGTTATTGTTATCAGGAACTCTTTGTGCAAGTTAATAGAACTGAACCAAAAGAGCCTGGATCTTAGTCTTCCGAACAATGAAACAACCTTGTTCACATGTGATACGACAAATGATGATGCAATCAGGGCTGTCAAAAATCTGCAGATTTCCAAGCCACAATCTGAAACACCAGTTAAGTATGGTGTTTCACCAGCTAAAGCTGCTCAAGTTGAGAGGCAGAGTTCAACAGAAAGCGAAGAATCTTCTTACTCTAGTGATGAGGGTCAGGCATCTGCTGAAAGAAGTCGTTCTCTCACTAGATCTGCAACACCTAGAAGGGCAGCATCCCCAATGCGAAGAATACAAATAGGAAGAGCTGGACCTCGTAGAGCTGCTGCATTAACCATCAAGAGTCTTAATTATATCCCTGCAAGAGAGAGGGCAACATATAACAGAGATGCTGCTGCAAATGGCTGTGAAGAGGAAATATCTGAAAATCCGTATAAGAAGCCAGAGATTGATGTAAGAAGGATAACTGTACAAGATGCCATCAATCTTTTTGAAAGCAAACAGAGGGACCAAACTGCAGATATTCAGAAAAGGAGGTCATTAACAGATGCTTCCATTAGTACAAATAAATCTGTCTTGAGAAGATGGAGTGCAGGTATGGGGGAAACCTCTGTCCAATGCCAGCCACAAATTGATTCTGAAGATTCTGTTTCAGTGACTTCCGATGATATGATAGATGTTAAGAACCCAAAGAACTCAGAAGTTGAAGTGGCGTCTGATTTTGTTTCTGAAAGTCACAATAACAATGAGATCACTGAAAATGATGTAAATCCCAAAAGACAGGAAAATATAAGGTCTTCTACAGTAGATAACCAAGGAGAAACAAATCTAAACCCTGGAAAGGAAATCCAAAAGTTGGCAGCCTCAGCAGACTGGAATCAACAAAAGCAAGCAGAGTATAACCAGATTCTTAAGAAAATGATGGAAAGTAAGTCTGTTAAATATGGGAAGTCCCAGCCTAGTAAAAATCAGAATATTCCAATTGAGCAGAGAGGAGGGTCTTATGATCATTACAAGGAGAAAAGAGATGCAAAACTTAGAGGAGAGAATGCCAGAAAACGAGTAGAAAAAGAAGCGCAATTTCAAGCAATGCAGCAAATACTTGATAAGAGGACAGCTGAAATGGTATCCACTAATGTGAATGCAATTAAAAAAAGTTCTACACAGAAGCCCCAGAAGTCCCTTAGAAATTTAACTCAAACTGCAAATTCCCCTATGGAAATCTCCAAGCCTTCAGTTACCAAAAAGGTATCATCTAAAACAACAACAGTGCCTGCTACACGGAAGTCATGGTCAGCAACACCTTCACCAAGGGCTGCTGGGACATCCCCTGCTAAAATTCGAGGTGGAGTTTCTTCAGCTAGCACCACCCCTACACGTCGAAAGCCACAGCCAGCAGCATCTGTTCCTCAACCAAGTCCCCAAAGGGAAAAAACTCAGCAGAGAATTAGAAAGGAAAAAGAAACCCAGACTGATAATGTCAGGAGCCTCAAGAGCATGAATGAAAAGCGTCAGCCAGCAGTTACAAACAGAAGTAAGGCAGTGAAAGCGAAAGTGACATCTGCCTCTGGTGATTCCTCTGCTTCTTCCAAGATTAGTGTAACTAACAAGGGGACCAAGAAAAGCAGTGTAGTGCCACTGGAATCAAAACCATTTCTGCGCAAGGGTTCAAGGACTGGAAATGGTATTGGCAATACTAACAGGAAAAAAAATTCTCCTAAGCTGGAGGAATCTCTTAGAGACAATGGAGTTCTGATTGAAGCACAAGAAAGTAATTTAGTTGTCAATACTTGTGATTTGTTTGGTCAGCAGTCTGACAGGGATATAGTGACACCTGTTCATCAGAATGCTGCTATAGAATCAGAATCTCAGATAGATAACCACTTGCAATGTGGTGATACAGAAAAGGTAGACCAAGTTCCTACTGAATTAGGTGATGCCTCAAAAAATATGGAATGGTCTTCATTGAAAATGAACACTGAAGAAGAATCAACCATATCACCTACTGCATGGGTGGAAATAGAAGAGCATATGGAACTGCCCAAACCATGTGAGGATAGCACGTCTCAGCTAACATCTCCAGCCAACATTGCTCCATCAGGATTAGCTAGTCCTCGTGTTCGCCATTCTCTGTCCCAGATGCTGCAAGAAGAAAGTAGTGAACCTGATATTTGTGAGTGGGGAAATGCTGAGAATCCTCCTGCCATGATCTTCCAAAAAGATGCACCAAAAGGGTTGAAAAGACTCTTGAAGTTTGCTCGAAAGAGCAAAGGGGATACAAATTCCACTGGCTGGTCTAGTCCATCTGTCTTTTCTGAAGGAGAGGATGATGCTGAGGAGTCCAAAAATTGTACTAAAAGAAATGCTGAAAATCTGCTGAGAAAGGCTGCACTTCATGCAAAAAGCTATGGGCAACCAAAGAGTTCATTAAATGAAGGCTATGAAAAAAATTTAGGTACCAGTAAACTAATCTAAGTATACTCCCCTTTGCTTTGCTCTGCTCATCTCTCAATGTTGCTTTTTTGTTTTAAGCCCCCCCCACCCGACCCCTCTTTTCTTCTCATCTTATCCTTTATGGTAGCACAGTATGTCTCATTTTCTCTCAACGTAGGTGTCTCTTATCACCTTAATGATATTTTTGCATTTTTATACGGTCATATTATATACTAGATGGTACTTAAACGGCTCAAAGATGAGATGCTTTCCTAGTTAGATTGCTTTCTCACCTTTTTCTTCTGTCTTGTGCTGAAACTCTATTACCAGCATAGCCTGGTATTATTTCCATTTTGGAACTAAAAAAGACATGCTTTTAGTTTGATGCTTAATTAGAGCTGGAGATATTGTAATTTAGTCATTTAGGGCATATCTTGGTCAAACTAATGAATACTCATATAGCGTCCATGGTTATTGGGCTTAATAGTGCCTGAAATTCAAAAGGAATCAAGCTGTTAAAATTTTGTGTTAGTTTCTCCATGCTGCCTTTGTGTTGCTTTTGAACAATTGAAAGCTAGTACATAATACTTTTTCTGGTTAACATATTTTCCTCTTCCCAATATTCCTATCAATTGTAAAATTCTGATATGCAGATTTAAGCAAACTTGAAGGCAAGGGTACACACAAGATGCAAGAAGGCCGTGATTTTGGCGCCGGTCCTACCACAAAAGGTCTGCCCTTACCATGAGTAATTTTATTTTACTTTATGTATGTCACCAAATTTTATATTCGAACTCGTCTCCATAGTGGTACATCTTATTAATTCGTTCTTGTTTCTTCTGCATGTTCATGTTCCAGCGTCAAGGTCATTCTTTTCTCTTTCAGCTTTTAGGGGAAGCAAACCCTCTGAGGCAAAGTTTCATTAATGCTATGGGTAGCTTTAAGGGTAACGATCTATTTTTTGCCACCATCACAGGACATGTTCATAGCAGGTTTAGTTTGAGGTTTTCCCTACTCTTCTTGCTTTGTCTTGCATCAAATCATGCACAAATCAGAAACGGTTTTCCATATTCCATTCAGCGGGTTGATAGTGATCAATTGGGGTTGAGTCAAAAGTTGTAAATTGTGTCATTGTATTGTTATAGCGTTAACTTTTTTTTTTTTTGACAGAATTCTTATCCTGTTTACCCCATGAAATAGGATTTTCATCTCCCGAAATGTTCATGAATCATATAATGCGGTTGCTTCATAGTACGGATCATTGTAGATAAGTTGATAGTCAACCTTTTTTAACTCCATATCCCACCCAAATCAGTGATGTATTCTCAACCAAATTCTATACTAACTTTTACAATGGTCTTTGCATATTGTTGGATCAGGGATGGTTGACTGTAGAAATAATTGTGATTGCATTGGCACATGATCACCCTTCATGTGATTTGGTATAAGACAGGTTGCGCACATGTTAGTTGACTAGTTCTGTTGGCAACTTTAATGGGATCACTGAATTTTGAAACACATGGATGCCAATATTCCAAGAACGAATACGATGATGATTATTCCAAACTACTGCTGAACTGCGTTAGATTTCGTGTGAAATCAAAATAAAAATACAAATGTCTTTTGTTCGGCGAGGACTAGGATAAAGATAACGATGATTCTTTAACTACTACCCATTTGAGTAGTCTTGTCTACAAACATAAAAAAGATTTGCTTTCCTCCGTAGGTTACATGTTTTGTGTAGGTAGTATCGTGTTCATTGTAATTTATTTCGTTCAACGATTTAAAGTTAAAATATTAGACTAAAATAAAATGTTAACTCAAATTAAATATATTTGACAATAAATTTTAAGGGAGCTGTTTGGTATATAATTTTTAAAAAAATTTTAAGAATAAGAAGAATGGAATATTATATTCTTACGTTTGATATATAAATTAAAAAAATATCTTTAAAAATATTACATTCTCAAAAATAAAATATTTTTATATTTTTACAAATTTTTATTCTCACTTATTGAGATGAGAATTTTATATTATTATGATATAAAAATATTTTTAGAATAATAAAATTATTAAATTACTTTTGTAAAATTTGAACAAATATTTTTATAATATAATGTAAACTTTTTAATAAATGCATGTGTAAAATCAACTTAATAATAATATAAACTTAATAATAAGCACATTTAATTTTAATAATAATAAACTTAATAATAAATGTTTGTGTTACATCTTTGTATACCAACTGTATTTAATAATAAATTTTTATGATATTTTATTTTAATTTCTATTTTTAAAATTATTTATGTACAAATATATATAAATTATTTGTGTATTAATATATTTATGTACAAATTAATATGTTATCCCAATATATTTGTATTAAAAAATTATTTTTTTAAATTGCAAAATATTATACAGTACTACAAATTATTATTTTTTTAAAATTATGTAATTTCTGCTATCCAGATAAAAAATCATTAAGCTCTTGTTTTATGATATATAAATTTAACTTTACTTTACGTAGATAATAATATTATTAATTCAAATTATAATTTTGATAAATTTGATGGTTTTTTATATATGCAAAAATAAAGTACAAATTTTGTTTTTCAAAAATATATATATGTATACTTATATATATATATATATATTATTCAAGTGTTATTAATTAATAATATATATATGTATGTTATTCAATTAATCAGTTGTTATTTTTTATTTTTAATATAATATAAGTAGTTTTTAAAAAATAGTTGGTTATAATTTTATATATATCTATATATATTTAAAAAATTGCCAATGAAACATTTAAAAAATTGTTAAATATTCTAAAAAATATTGAAGTTGAGCCAAGTGTAAGAATTTAATATTTTTGAGAATATTATAAAATATTTTTAAGAATGCTTTAAGTAAACTAAGTAATTTTTTTAAAATTTCTAAAAATCATGTTCTTAAGAATCAAGTTCATTCTTGAGAATAAAAAATCTACTTGTGTACCAATTGCTCCTAAAAAGTATTAATAAAATTTTAATAATATTCAAACATTAAACAAAAATATACTTTTTCATATTACATTTTCACTATCTCGCAATTATTATTAAGAGTGAAGAAATTCTTCAATAAATATTTTAATAAATACTTCATATACAACTTAAACAATTTCAATCATGTTACTTAATGTTAGGATCTAGTTGTTGAGTTTTTTGTATTTAAACTTCAGTTCAGTTTAATGAAATATCTTTCCAGCAGCAAATATTTTTATTTTCTTCTAGCCTTTATTTCTATTTCTTAACTTCACCTTAAAATCCCAAGACTCCAACAAAGGCAAATATAGGAGTCCAAAGATCAAAAGACAACACACACCTCTTAACAAAGTTAAGCTATATTACAAAAAGATTAACAATGTATTTAACAAAATTTTTACAAAATAAAAATTATAGTAAAAGCTTAAAAGTCTTTAAGGAGGAAACACAACTCCTTATTCTCTCTCAGAATAATGCCAGCTCTCTAACATAATACTTTAACATTGTTATAAATTTAGAAGATAGTTGTCAATCTCTAATAATGTTAACCAAGACATCAGAAAAACCTCCATATAAGAAAGAATTTTCATAAAGGAAGAGAAAAACTTCTATGAAAGAAGAAAAAACTTCCCTAAAGAGCCACTTTAAATCAGTAGAAGAGAAGAGGAGGGAGGCCACTGTTGCTGCGGCAGACCCCTCTAAGCTGCAATTCCAGAGAACTGCTGGGGCGAGAGAGAGAGAGATGTGGCTATGGTTCAGTGATTGATGTTAACAAATAATGTTTACTGTACAATTTTCTCAGGCAAACTCCTTGTAAAGATCTCCATTTAGCAGCCCAAAAGAACAATACTGGTTTCATCTGAAGATCCCATTGCTTCAGTATGATGTCCATGCTGGTTTCATCTTCATTGTGTCTAAAAATGGCACAGCAATAACAAAACCTGAATCTCTTTGACTGATTTTCTCTATCAAGTTCTTAATCAGGCCACCCACTACATAAGTCACTCCTGTGGTTGCAAGTGCCAATGTAACATAGTACAACACAGTTTTAACGTAGGATTTGGGTGGTCGTTTGGTGTAAACCTTGGCAACAGCAAGCAGAATGATGCATACAAGAGAAGTGGCTGCTACTGCTGCAACCTTAAACTCTGAAGAGTAATTCTCACGAATCAATATGCCATAAATCACAAGAGGGACAGAACCAAATGTTAGGAATGACAAAACAACTACAACTGCATGAAGTACAAAGTTTACTCTGCGACCAAGCAGTTTATAATACCGATCTTCTTGCATGTTCATTTGCTGTGGGTCCCCTCCAGAGTCTTCCTCTTTTAATTCCATAAGCTGGGAGAAAAAGGTAAGTTTGAAATGGAATTAAATAGAGTAAGAGTGGGAAAGACTACTTAGTTTTAGGTAACAACTTGAGAATGAAATAAGTATCTGTTCAAAGAAAGTAGCTAGGACATGTCATCATGTTTTGAAATAGCATAGATTACTCAAGCTCAATAATATGTTACATATGTTTCCAAAATGAAACATTAGGCTGTGATTTCGTTTCCTAGGAGATCCATACATTACCAACTTTTTATTAATTTGAACTATATGTATTTCATCACGCATGAGGATGAGAAATCAATTAAAAAAGAAAATAGAGACAAAAGGATAGTATTATTGTAACTATGAGTTCAAGCAGGGCAAGGAAACACTCACATTATGACCAATGATAAAAATTCCACCCACTAGATTTGCCAATCCCAATGCTATAATGTTCACTGCAATAACACAATATCAGAAATTTGACTCATCGTCAACAAGCAAATTATCAACTTTCACCAAATGAAATCACATAAATGCCAAATTTGTAATAACCTTAAAAATAGAGATGGTTAATCTAGCAGTTCAGCTAACCATCTCATGGTGACTTCTAGAGGAAGAACACTTACATGGGGCAGAACCAGCACTAGCTGCAGATGTCACAATTCCCAGACTTGTGATTGATTCAACTAAGCCACCATATACAATGCTTTTAAGTATTTCCCATCCATAGGGTTCACCAATTTCACCACCTTCTTGTTCACCAATAAATACTTGAGTTTGACTGGAGGTTTCTGTCAAAATAGCACCTTCAATTGAAACACTCTCTTCTGTCCGAAATGTTCTTGGTTTAACTGCTTCTGCTTCAGTCAAAACTATTCAATCACTCCCAGCATCATAATCAATTCATTTTTCATCAATTCTTAATACACAGTAAGCTAGGAGAATTTCCTGGATAAACCCGTTCTACAGAAAATTTGTTAATCAAGCCACTTATGAATAGACATGTAAGCATGTTAGGCAGATTTTTTTTTTTTTCCAGCAGAACCGCTCTCTAACAAGCTTATATATATGTCTATTTACAATAAGTTGGGTCTATCAAATTTTTGGTAGAAGGGGTTTATCTAAGAATTTCTCCTAAAATAAGTTTATTTTGAGAATATAAACTATATGAGACATGCGCTAGAGTGATGGATAACTGATAACTTAGCTAATGGTGATCTCTTTATAGTAGCACAAACCTTTCTTATCTTTTCCCACAGTAGGATCTATTTCCTCTTCAATTTCCTTTTCCACTTTCTCAACCGGTTTAAGATTTTGTTCGGGTAAATATTTAGCATCTCCCTCAGAACTTTCTTTATCAGTAATTCCATCACTTGCAAGTTCTGCAATGCTAAGTGATTGAGCAGGTATTTCTGAACCTTGCATTGATGTAACTGAAAAGTCAGATTCTCCTTGATAAGGTTTCAAAGTGGGATCTTTTGTAGATTCTCCAGCTTTAGCAACTGCTTCACTGGCAATTGGAGTTGCTAAAAGATCTGTCCCATGCTTAATTATCATATCACCAGGAAGGCTCATTGAAGCAGCAGAGTCTGCTTCAAAGTGATTTAGTGAAATAAGCAACAATATATTGATTATTATATATTAAATGAATAATATATTTGAAAACTAGGATTTTATTTATAAAGCTCCTTTCTTGTTGTACAAGTTTAGTGGAACACATGCATATAGGTTATAAGCAACTGAGAAAATCATGCAAGTTTTTTATGAACAGTTCGATAAAGTGTATATGTTGTCACGAAAATGGAATTTTAAACAAAAAATAGGGCATCATTATCTTCAAAGTCTTAATTATACCTGTCTTCTTTATACCCGCTGGGTTGTTCTTAATCTCTCTCAATACAGACAGTATGTCTTTGTTTTCTGATACCATATTGGATTTGAAATCTTCAATCTGTGATTCTACCTTAACATCTGGCAAATGTTTTCCATTCTGAATGATAGATGTATCAGTCAGTGATGAGCCTTCTGCATGACCAATTTCAGGCGAGGCTGGCATATTGGAAGTAAATGGTGATGATGAGCGATTCTGTTCAGTAGGATTATCTTCAGCATGTTCTAGGGAAGCATCAACTACACCAACAACAAGCAATTCAATTGGGGTTAGAAAATTTTTATAGCCAAATATTTGAGTCTTGTGTGAAATTCACTTCATGCAAAGTACATGATCTCTGATATTGCTTAGATTTAAGAGGTATATCAGATGTAAACAAACATAATAAAATTTTCTATAGGAACGACCCCAAATAATGAAAAAGAAATGAAATAAAATAAGACTTCAAAAGAAAGTGGCATAGAATAAAAAGTATCACTTTGAAAGTGAGCTTTTCTTTTGTAGTTGGTACTATTGAAAATATAAAACTTTGCTTACAGGCTTTTGTCTCCTTGTTTGAAGTAAAAATAGAGAAGAACCAATTTGCACTGGAATTTGAAGGCTTTTTCACATCAGACACAGGTAACCTTGAAGGATCTTGCAAGTTAAGTGCAGGTATACTTGAAGAATTTTGTGAAGTTTCTTGCTCATGGGTACCAATGAATTTCCGAAATAGATTGAAACCATTTCCTGTCAAAGTAACTAGATTATTAATCTCTCGCAGATAATAAAGAAAACACATCACATTGGTTTATGTATGTCATAAGAAAAACCTGTACGAATAAAGTAGCTGAAGCATGATAAGCATCTGAATACTTCTGGTTCTCTTTCATGATTATAACTATCAGCAGGTGGCTCTGCACTACTAACATCAGTCGTTGTAATTGCACGATCATCTTGGTTGGCTTCATATGCAGAAGCATCAACCAGCTTGGAGCTAACTATAGTCTCAAACTTGTCACGCTTTGCCTTAAGGACTATATTTTGAATGATTCTTTTTCTTTTTCTGAGGATGACCCTTTTGGTAATACAAGAATTGCAATTAGGACAGAACAAATCATGAGTCTCTTGTTTCTCCAATACTGCCTCAACATCAATTTCCCTGAGTTGTTGGTCAAAATCTTCTATTAAGTCAGGATTTGCTTTTGCACTTGTTTCGTCATTCAAATGCACTTCAGGAATAGGTGATGATTCTGAACTGAATTGGCCTTCGTACTCCACAGTTTTCGTGTCTTGATTGTTCACATCATTGATTAGAGTATTTTGAACATCTAGACGTCATAATCATGAAAAAATTAGCTACAATTACAAGAGAATAATATTTTCAAAATCACCATATTTTTAAGCAACTCTAAAACGAAGTCAAAAGTTGCATTTATAGAACATTTTATTAGAGTTGATATAGCTTCCTACAAATTATAAGTGTTAATTATAGCTTAGTAGATGTAACTTATAAGATTAGTTAATCTATGTTTACAAGTTGTAAGTTTGGGATAACTTGTAATAATAGGTAATCTATAGTAACAAGAGTAGCTTGTAAGAAAAGTTAGCCTATGTAGACAAGTCACCTTTTACTTGTATGAGTGGAGAAAACTTTTTGTTACTATAAATACCCTAGTCATGAATGAAAGTGTGAATTAGAAGTTTTTCCCCATATTTGTGTTCATCTTCTCCTAAGCTTCTTACTCTCTAAAAAATATACACACTTGTTCTTCTTTCTCTCAAAATCAACCACTTTGGTCTTACATATTCCAATAGTAGTATCAGAGCTTCATGTATTAGAGGGAACTTGAAAGCTTATGGCTTCAACAAATATTTCTCTTCCTCCAACTTCTATTTTCACAAGAGAAAATTATGCTATGTGGTCAGCAAAAATGAAAGCATATTTTACAGCTTATGGGCTTTGGGAAGTGGTGGAATCTGGTTTAGAGCCATCACCTTTGCCAAACATCCCAACTGTGGCTCAAATAAGGCACCACAATGAAGAAGTTGCTAAAGGGGGCAAGACTTTGATCATAATTTACTCAGCAGTGAATGATGATATATTTACAAGGATATGGCTTGCCAAAAAGCAAAAGAAGCTTGGGACAAACTCAAGGAGGAGTTCCAAGGAAGTTCAAGAACTAGAAAGATGCAAGTTCTCAATCTAAGGAGAGAGTCTGAGAGCTTGAAGATGGATGATGCTAACAGTGTCAAAGAATTTTCTGACAAATTGATGAAAGTTGTCAACCAGATTTGTCTATTTGGAGAGGAGTTATCTGACTAAAGGGTGATAGAGAAAGTGCTGGTAAATCTTCCTGAAAAATTTGAGTCAAAAATTTCTTGAAGATTCTAAAGATCTGCCAAGAATAGCTTTGTCAAGTTGAAAGTGCCTTTGCAGCCAGCAACAAAGACAAATCTCAAAACTATGGTGGAAAGAAGCAAGGTGGTAATAAAAAGGAGTACAAAAAAGAAGGATAGATCAAAAGAGAATGGGAAAAAAGAAGTGGAAATTTTCCACCATGTCCAAACTGCAGAAAAACAAATCATCTAGAGAAAAATTTTTGGTTCAAGCCAAACATACAGTGCAGATATTGCAATCAGCTTGGTCACATTGAGAAGGTGTGCAAAGATAAAAGGAATCAAGATGAACAAGCTAAATCAGCTGAAGATATTCAACAAGATGAAGCATTGTTCACAGCTACTTGTTTTTCAACAGCCAATAATCAAGAAGCTTGGTAGATTGACGGCGGTGGTACAAATCGTATGACAGCTGACTTAAGCTTGTTCAAACAAGTTGACAAGTCATATGCTTCAAAAGTAAGGCTGGGAAATGGAGACTATGTAACACTTCATCAGGTACAAAATTTATTACAGACGTTTTCTTTGTTCCAAATATTGATCAAAACTTGTTGAGTGTGGGTCAAATGATTGAAAGAAATTATGTGCTGTTGTTCAAAGAAAAATACTGCACTATTATGGATTCTAGTGGTGCTGAACTTATGACTGTTGAAATGAAACATAGAACTTTTCATTGGAAACCCACAGATGAGCATGCACTCACTAGTTCTGTAAATGATTTGTTTTATGGCACAAAAGATTTGGTCACTTTAATTACACTTCTTTAAGATCACTACATGAAAGGGACCTAGCTCAAAATATGTCGGTCATTCATAATCCTGATGATGTTTGTAAAGTTTGCCAACTTGGTAAACTAAGTAGAAAATCATTTCCAAAAGGCCAAGCACATAGAGCAACTGAAAGGTTGCAACTTATTCACACAGACATTTGCGGACCTATGGCAACTTTGTCATTACGAGGATGCAAGTATTTTATTCTATTCATTGATGATTTCTCAAGGATGTGCTGGGTTTATTTTCTGAAAGACGAGGCTTCTACACCCAAAATTTTTCTTGAATTTAAAGCTTGTGGGAGAATGAATGTGGTAATAAAATTAAAGTGATTAGAAGTGACAATGGTGGTGAGTATACAAGTGACCAGTTTGAAGAAATATGCAAAAGAGATGGTATTCATCATCAACTTACTGTAAGCTACACTCCACAACAAAATGGGATGAGCGAAAGGAAGAATAGAACAGTCATGGAGATGGCCAGGTGCTTACTTGCAGAGAAAAATATGCCAAAAAAATTTTGGAAAGAAGCAGTAAATACCACTATTGATGGATTTGGAGCATAAGCATATAGAATGAAAGGGAAAACTGTTATGTTATTGGGCCAAAACAAAATTATTTATACAACTGGTGTGAAACTGAATTGCAGAGATATCTGCTAATAGAAAACAAAAAATCTTCCTAAAAAATAGCATAAAGAATAGGTCATTATTTAACTGAAATTAGACTCTTTCAACCATATGCAGCTGGAGTCACTAAGTTCAACAATCTCCTCCTTGACTCAAAGGCTGCAAACACCAAGCTTTTGTCTAAGAGACCCAAACCTTGCTTTAGGAAGTGATTTTGTTAGAAAATCAGCAAGTTGATTTTCTGTCTTGCAATAGATTGATTAGCTGCACGTTACCTTCCTTTTGCACCTGTCTTAGAAAATAAAACTTTACTTTGAAATGTTTTGTTTTCCCATGAAACACAGGATTATTAGCAATTGAAATCGCAGCTTGATTATCAACAAGAACCTGTGTACTCTCCTTCTGTTCCATGTATAAATTAGCCATGAGTTTTCTAAGCCAAAGTGCTTGATTTGCAGCTGACAGCTGCTAAATATTCAGTTTCTGTTGTAGATTGTGCTATGACTTCTTGCTTCTTTGAATGCCATGAAAAGACTCCAGAACCAAAACTGAAACAGTAACATGACATGCTTCTAATGTCATCAGCAATCCCAGCCTAATCACTATCAGAATATCCATGAAAACTAAAATTTTTCACATGCTGGAACTTCACTCCATAACCAACCGTGCTCTCTTATCTTTAGGTTTCTCCATCAACTCCCATGTTTGATTTTTTTCAATCAAATTGAGCTTTTCCTTCATTGCAACTAACCGTTTCAAATTTGTTGTAGCTTCTTTGCAGTCTGCAAGTTCCATTACGGCAATATTGCATCTTTCATAAATTTCAAAGAGTGATTTGGTTCCTCTAACTAGCTAGTCATCCACATCATTTTCGCTCTCCTCCTAAATCTCAAGGCTTGTCACTTTCGTTGCTCTAATTTTCTGTCTCAAAGAATTGCACATCTCTACTAACGATAACTTTATTACTTTGTGGCAAGAAAATTCTATAAGCTTTTGATGTTGAACAGTAGCCTACAAAGATTTTGGTTCCACCTTTTTATCAAATTTATCTCTCTTGAGGAATACCAAAAATTTTTAAGTTTAGGAATTTCGGTTTGAAACCATACCAAGCTTCAAATGGAGTCTTTTTCGAAAGAGCTTTTGATGGTAATCTATTCAGCAAAAAAATTGCAATATTTGCTACCTCTGCCCAGAATTTTTTTGGGAGATCTTTGTCATGAAGCAAGCACCTCGTCATTTCCATGATTGTTTTGTTTTTGCGCTCCATCGCCCCATTTTGTTGTAGGGTGTAAGGTGTTGTAAATTGGTGTTCTACGCCTACATCTTCACAGAACTTGCTGAACTTTTTTGACATATATTCTGTTCCATTATCTGACCTTAATATATGCAATTTTTTGCCGCTTTGAGTTTCTACCCAAGTTTTAAACTTGTAAAAAATGTCAGCAACCTTAGCTTTATTTTTCATGAAATAAATCCAACACATTCTTGTATAATCATTAATAAAGGCAATATAGTATTTACTACCATTAAAAGATGGAGTGTTCAGAGGTCCTCCGACATCCGCATGTACCAATTGCAGCTTATTTGTTGCTCTCTAAGATTTGTTTGTTGGAAAAGGCAATCTTGTTTGTTTCTTGTATTAGCAAGCAGCACATTTAGGTAAATCATTTTCTAAGTTAGGCAGCTCTTGTACAAGATCATTCTTTTTCCAATAAAGTAGAGCACCATGATGAAAATGGTCCATCCTTTTGTGCCACAGCATTGTGTTGTTTTCAACCTTATGCACAACAAGATGCTCTTCATCAATCAAATTCAAGGCAAAGCTTTTGCCTTTCATTTGAATTCTAAACAATTCTTTGCCATCTGAATCTTTAATCATGCAACTTTTGTCTTCAAAAAATACTTTATAGCCTCTCTTTAGTAACTGACAAGCACTTAACAAGTTTTGATCAATTTTAGGAACATATAGAACATCAGAAATTAGTTTCATACCTATGAACCTTCAATTGCTACAGTTCCTTTGCCCTTTATTGCTATTTTTGCTCCATTTCCAATTTTGACTTTGGTGTTGTAAGTTTTATCAAGATCTTTGAATAATTCTTGATCAAAAGTCATGTGGTTCGTACAACCACTGTCAATTAGCCAACTTTCTATTGAACTTGAGGTAACAAAGCAAGATACTACAAAAAGCTCTTCTTCATCAACTTGTTCAATAGCAGGTTTTGCTTTCCCTTGTTGTGAAAACTTACATATTTTCTCCACATGTCCTCATTGTCCGCACTTATTGCATTTCACGTTTGGCCTCCGCCAACACTTCGTTTGTGGATGATTATTTTTTTTACAATAAGGACATGATGGAAAGTTCTGAGAAGTTTTGCTATTGTCATTATTGTTGCTAAAACTTCCTAACTTGTTCTTCTTCTTCTTGTTCTTGCTACCGTTATTATTATTCTGAGATCTGGCTAGTAAAGCTCCTTCAACAGTACCTTCTTGTCACATGAGTCTTCTTTGCTCTTGGGCCTAAAGTGCACTTAATAATTCTGCTAAGGTAATGCTCGATAAATCTCGAGTTTTCTAAGGAGGTGATTGTGGCTTCATATTTTTCAGGAATTGTTATAAGAATTTTTTGAACAATTCTAGAATCAAAGAGATCAGTACCAAGAAGGTATATTTTGTTCGCAATGCTAAGAAGCTTGTCCGTGTAGTCTTTGATTGTCTCTGAATCTTTGATCCTCTGCATCTCAAATTCTCAATCTAGATTCAAAGCTTGCATTCCTCGGATTTTCTCACTTCATTCATACTCTTGCTTCAAGAAGTTCCAAATTTCATATCTTGTTTCTATTGTCATTATTCTGTTGAAAATAACATAAGATACAACTGTGAACAAAATTGATCTGGCTCTGCACTTTTGTAGCTTCCTTTCTTTGTGATTTTTCATTTAGGCAACAGTAGGATTTCTTGGCAAAGGAGGAACTTTATAGTCATCTTCAACAGCTTCCCATAAATTGTTAGCATCTAGATATGCTTCCATTTTGACAACCCACATTTGATAGTTTAATCCATCAAATACAGGTAATGAACTGGCAGTAAAAGAAGATTCTATTGTATAAATTTGTAAGCTATTTGGTGGTTGTATGTGTTTGTGGGTTTTGTGTTTTTATATGTAAATATCACAGATCCCTTAAGATTAAATATGCTCTAATACTAGTTTGATGGATTTGGAGCATAAACATATAGAATGAAAGGGAAAACTATTATGTTATTGAGCCAAAACATCAATTATTTATACAACAGGTGTGAAACTGAATTGCAGAGATATCTGCTAACAGAAAACAAAAAATCTTCCTAAAAAATAGCTTCTAAAAAAGAGCGTAAAGAATAGGTCATTATTTAATTGAAATTTGACTCTTTCAACCATATGCAGCTGGAGTCACTAAGTCCAACAACAATCTACTTATTAAACAGATTACCAACAAAAGCAGTTGGAGACCTCTACTGAAGCTTGGAACGGACTCAAGCCTTTTATGGACCACTTGAAAGTGTTTGGTTGTATATGCTATTTTCACATTCCTAGCATAAAAAGAAATAAGCCTGATCAAAAGGCTAAAATGGAATTTTGCTAGGATATTGTAATAGAGCTAAGGGATAGAGAATCTTTAATCTAAAGAATGAGAAAGTGTTGATTTCTAGAGATGTGAAGTTTGATGAAGGGGCTCAATGGAATTGGACAAAGTGGAAGTGGAAGCCATCAACAATGACAACAAACTTATAGATAATGCTCATGAATTTGAAGTAGTTGAAGATCAAGATGATGACTTTGCTATCAAAGGTACCAAATCCTTTGATGAGATTTATAGCAGGTGCAACATTGCTCTACTTAAACCAAAAAGTTATGAAGAAGTGGCAAAATCAACAAGTTGGAAGGCTACAATGAAGAAGGAGCTAGAAATGATTCATAAGTATGACACTTGGGTGCTAGTTGACAGACATATCAACAAAAATGTCCTTTGAGTAAAGTAAGTATACAAAGCCAAGCTTAATCCAAATGGTTCTGTAAACAAGTTCAGGGCCAGATTAGTTGTTAAAGGGTTATCTCAACAATATGGAGTGGACTACAAATATACATTTGCTCCTGTAGCAAGATATGACACCATGAGACTCATATTTTCTTTGCTGAACAAAAAGGCTGGAAAATCTACCAGCTTGATGTCAAATCTACTTTTTTAAATGGCATACTTGATACAGAGATTTATGTAGAACAACCTCCAGGTTTGTTGAAAATGATGATAAAGACAAGGCCTATCTGTTGAAAAAGACCTTATATAGATTGAAACAAACTCCTCGAGCCTGGTTTGAAAGAATTGATAAGTATCTTATTAGTTCAGGTTTCAACAAAAGTTACAGTGAGGCTACATTATATGTGAAGGAGGATAATGCTCATTTGATGGTGGTCTCCTTGTATGCAGATGATATACTCATTATTGGCAACAATGAGTATAATATACAGTTTTTTAAGGCTGAAATGCAAAAATAATTTGAAATGACAGGTTTAGGATTCATGACTTATTTTCTTGGTATAGAAGTTTTACAAAGTGAGCATAAGACCTTCATATGTTAAGAAAAATATGCTTAAGTCCTGAAGGAATTTAGCATGGAAGGATGCAAGAGTATAGATACACCCTCTTGCTATTAATGAAAAATTATCCAAGGAAGATGGAGCCAAGAAAATCAATGCTTCTATTTATGCTTGGTAGGTTGTTTGTTATACTTAACAGCCACAAGGCCTGATTTAATGTTTGTAGCAAGTCTGCTATCCAAATTCATGACAGCACCAAGTGAGATGCACTTTAAAGCTACAAAAAGGGTACTAAGATACATAAAAAGAACTCTAAATCTTGGAATTTGGTATAGAAGTGATGAAATAAAATTGCTTGGCTACACTAATAGTGATTGGGGAGGATCAATTGATGATATGAAGAGCAGCTCTGGATATGCATTTAGAATCAGTTGAAGCATGATAAGCTGGAATACAAAGAAGTAAGAAGATGTGGCATAATCTATACAAGATTTACATGAAAGGCAGAAAGAAGCAACTATGATTTTGTGTGATAACAAATCTGCAATTGCTATAGTTAACAATCCAATCTTCCATGGGAGAACTAAGAACATCAAGATCAAATATCATTTCATCAGAGTGATGGATTTGGAGCAGAAGTATATAAAATGAAAGGAAAGCTGAGATAAATTTATTGAGCATAAACGTCAGAAATTTATATAGCAGATGTGAAACAGAATTGTAGAGATTCTTGCTAATAGAAAACAAAAAATCTTCCTAAAATATAAAGAGATATAGGAAATTATATCTTAAAAAAATCAGAATATTTATATCTTAAACATAAAAGATAAGATTTATCTCCTAAATATAAGAGATAAGATTCCTAGAATCAAACATAACTGACTCTTAACATTAAACATAACAAACTTATCTTGAAATAACTATCAAAGACTAAATCTGCAGCAGTTGAGGCATGAGTTCAACTTCAACAAATCTCCTCCTTGCCTTAGTGTCTGCAGATGTTTAACTTCTTCCTTAGGTCTTCAAATCTGGCTTTTAGAAGTGCTTGTTCAAAATGTCAATACTTTGATTCTCTATTTTGCAGTATCTTTCCTTTTAGAGCACCAAGAAAAGACTTTAGAATCAAAATTAAAACAGTAATCTAACATGCTTCTCATGTCATCAACATTCCCAGCCTAAGTTTTAAACTTGTAAAAGAAGTTAGCAACCTCCATACCATTCAAAGATAGAGTGTTCAGAGGTCCTCCAAGATCTGTTTGTACCAATTGTAGCTTATTTGTTGCTCTCCAAGATTTTCCTGTTAGAGAAGGAAATCTTATTTGTTTCTTGTATTCACAAACAACACATTTAGGTAATAAAGTATACCAACATGATGAAAATGGGCCATCCTTTTGTGCCTCAGCATTGTGTTGTTTTCTACCTTATGCACAACAAGTTGTTCTTCGTCAATCAAATTTCAGGCGAAGCTTTTGCCTTTCATTTGGGCCATCTGAATCTTTAATTATGCAAGTTTTGTATTCAACGAAAAATTTATAGCCTTTCTCTAATAACTGACCAACACTTAACAAGTTTTGATCAATTTCAAGAACATATAAAACATCAGAAATTACCTTCATACTTGCGCAACCTTTAATTATTACAATTCCTTTGGCCTTTGCTCCTATTTTTGCTCCATTCCCAATTATGACTTTGGTGTTGTAGGTTGTATCAAGATCTCTGAATAATTCTCGATCAAACGTCATGTGGTTCGTGTAATCACTATCAATTAGCCAACTTTTTATAGAGCTTGAGGTAGCAAAGCAAGACACTACAAAAAACTCTTCTTCGTCAACTTGTTCAATTGCAAGTTTTGCTTTCTCTTGTTGTGGTAAGGACCTACAGATTTTCTCCACATGTCCTAATTGTACGCACTTATTGCATTTCACGTCTGGCCTCCACCAACACTTCGTCTGTGGATGATTGTTTTTCTTACAATAAGGGCACGATGAAAAGTTCTGAGAGGTTTTGTTGTTGTCATTGTTGTTGCTAAAACTTCTTGACTTGTTCTTCTTCTTCTTGTTCATGCTATCATCATTATTATTATGTGATCTAGCTAGTAAAGCTCCTTCAACAGTACCTTCAACAGTACCTTCTTGTCTCATGAGTCTTCTTTGTGCTTGGGCCTAAAGTGCACTCAACAGTTTTGCTAAAATAATTGGTAAATCTCTTGAGTTTTCTAAGGAGGTAATTGTGGCTTCATATTTTTCAAGAATTGTTACAAGAATTTTTTGAACAATTCTAGAATCAGAGAGATCAGTGCCAAGAAAGCATATTTTGTTTGCAATGCTAAGGAGTTTGTCCGCGTAGTCTTGGATTGTCTTTAAATCTTTCATCCTCTGCATCTCAAATTCTTGAACTAGATTCAAAGCTTGCATTCCTCTGATTTTCTCACTTCCTTCATATTCTTTCTTCAAGAAGTTCCAAATTTCATATGCTGTTTTCATTGTCATTATTCTGTTAAAAATATCATGAGATACAACTGTGAACAAAACTAATCTGGCTCTGGACTTTCTTAGCTTCCTTTCTTTGTGATTTTTCATTTGGGCAACAGTAGGATTGTTTGGCAAAAGAGGAACTTCATAGTCATTTTCAACAACTTCTTATAAATTGTTAGCATCTAGATATGTTTCCATTTTGATAGCCCACATTTGATAGTTTAATCCATCAAATACAGGTGGTGAAATGACAGTAAAGGAAGATTCCGTTGTATAAATTTATACGCTATTTGGTGGTTGTATGTGTTTGTGGGTTTTGTGTTTTTATGCATAAATGTCATAGATCTCTTAAGATTAAATATACTCTAATACCAGTTTGATAGATTTGGAGCAAAAGCATATAAAATGAAGGGAAAACTGAGATAAATTTATTAAGCATAAACGTCAGATATTTATATAGCGGATGTGAAACATAATTGTAGAGATTCTTGCTAACAAAAACAAAAAAATCTTTCTAAAATATAAAAAGATATAAGAAATTATATCCTGAAAAAAACAAAATATTTATCTTTTAAAAATAAGGGATAAAATTTATCTTTCAAATATAAGGGTTAAGATTCTTAGAATCAAACATAACTGACTCTTAGCATTAAACATAACAAACTTAACTTGAAATAACTATCAAAGGCTAAATCTATAGCAGTTGAGGCTAAATCAGAGTTTGTAGTAAGCTTATCAGGGAGGAGTATTAGAGTTGATATAGCTTCCTACAAATTATAGGTGTTAATTATAGCTTAGTAGACGTAACTTGTAAGATTAGTTAGTCTATGTTAACAAGTTAAATGTAACTTGTAAGTTTGGGATAACTTGTAAGAGTAGATAATTTATAGTAACAAGTTGAGAGTAGCTTGTAAGAAAAGTTAGCTTATGTAGACAAAAATAGTGGAGAAAACTTTTTGTAACTATAAATACCTTAGTCATGAATGAAAGTATGAATTGGAAGTTTTCCCTTATATTTGTGTTCATCTTCTCCTAAGCTTCTTCCTCTCTCAAAAATATACAAACTTGTTCTTCTTTCTCATATCAAACACTTGGTCTTACTTATTCCAACACATTTGACCAAGGGGGAGGAAAGGAACAAACAAGGTTTCATTTAGACATTATAACAAGAAGTAACTTTTTAAGTAATATATATATATATATATATATATATATATATATATAATAATTAACTGTTATGACTGTAGCCAGCAAAGTCCCACCTACCATGAAAGTTACTCAAAAGCATATACTGACCATTAGATGCACAAATAAAACATGGTCTATGTTGAATCATAGATATGAATTTAACAGCATGTCAGAGTACCCCTTAAAATTCCACATGGACATAATCAACATGTAAAGTGGTTACATTTCCATATTCTTTCAGAAATAAACAAATGAAGACGTGTTTACTAAACATAAAAGTAACAAAGTTAATTCCCATACACTTGATAAATGGAACCATTCTTACTGGGTCACCAATGTGGAATGGATTGAGTGAAGCAACCAAAAACAAGCCGCTCAGCCAAAAAAGAAGGCACAAATATAGATCTCACCTACCAACTAGTATGATATAATAAGAAGCAAGAGAGATCTAAATGCAAACCTTCTTGATTGTCAAAGTAAACGCTACTTTCATTCTGCAATGCAGCACTAGCAGTAGTTGTAGTAGCAGCAGTTATGGCCTTTACATTTGTTGCTGCGTCCTCTACTTCTTCATCAGTACAGTGATGTTTATTTTCACTAACATAGTCCATTTCTGTAACTTCCATTGTGACTGTAACTTCCTCTTCTTTTGGAATAGTGGGAGAAGTCGAAGATGACCCCACCTCACTAGGAATCACATTATCCTTGTGATACTGCAAGAATTTCCTTCCTTCCAAAGTAGCCTCCTCCATTGCTTCTTCTTCTTCCTCCTCTAGAGCTACCCACAGGCGGTCCTCTTCTTCTTCATGGTGTTGCTCCATTGAATGAAGAGCCTAGAAGGAGAGAGAAAGAACTAGGACAGCTTGAATTTTTGTTGTGATCGGATTTTGTTGACAGTGGTGAGCTCTCAAGTGACTTCACCTGCCCTTCACTCACCTGCCCTTCACTTCACCCCATTGAAGCGACTGAGAAATTTCTTGGCAACCATTACTGATAATCGTAGACAAAACAATTATGACATCATTCGTACGGTGTTTGTATTTACAATAGAAAAATAATATAACTTAATATTATGATTAGATATTATATAAATAATATGATATATATATATATTGTAGGTAAAAATATATTTTAATTTTTAATTTTGACACATATTTTAATTTTATTTTTTAAATTTGATTTATTTTATTTGATTTATTTATTTTAAAAATTAATTAATTTTTTTAATTCTTAATATCTTTAATTTATTTTACAAAAAATATTAAATTAGAGTTAATTTTAATATCTTTATATTATATTATTATTATTATTATAAATTTATTAATTTATTAATTTTAAATATAAAAAATAATAAATATTTAAATTTAAATTTTAAACTCAGTATTCATTAAATTTAAATTTAAATATAGTACTACTTTTAAATTTTTTTTATATGTATAACTAATAAATTAATAATATTAACAATAAATATGATAAAATATTAAAATTAATTTAAACTTAATATTTTTTGTTACGTAAATTATTAGTATTAAAAATAAAAAAAATTGATTAATTTTTTAAAATTAAATTATTAAAAACGACAAATTGAAGTCAAAGTCAAGGGAGAACTCTTTGCCTATATTGTTATCTAAAAATTTCTCATTTAATGCTACAGCGCTTTTGGTTAAAAACAAGCATTTACTAGCCTTCGGTTTTTGTCTAAATTACACACAGTTCTTTTTTTATGGTTTTTGTTATTGGTATTTTGCTTGGAATTACTTTTTTTTTTTAATGAAAGAAGCTATTTATTTTTTGAAGTATTTATTTTAAAATTTTAAGGTCTTTAAAAAAATATCAAAATTTATAACAAAAGTAATGTTTAAATTTTAAATCAGAAATTAAAAATTAGAACTTCTGTTTTTAGTCAAAAATAAATATTAAATATTAAATATTCATGACAAAAATATCTCTTTTTAAAATTTTTTATTTATCATAATATTTTTAACTTTTTTCTTAAAACTTTTGTCAAACATAAATTATACTTATTTTTTGGAAGTAATTATTTATATTATTTTGAGATATTAGAGAACAAAATATTTATATGTATTTATATATTTTTAAAATATTTATTATAATTTTATTATTTAAATATTTATTTATTTAAATAATATAATAACAAATTAAATAAAAATGTTATTTTTAATAATTTGACAATCAAAAGTATTACTTTACACAAGTTATCCGAACATAAGTCATTTTTTAGATACTAACAAAACTATTTTTCAATTAAATTATCCAAACCCAAGTTTTAAATTAGTTCCTTAAATTTGGAATGTCTTAAAACAATTCCATTTATGTTCGAAATTCATTTTACAAAAACTTTATTTTCCTTCGTTTGTTCAAATGACTAACAGCCGTTTGCATCTTGCTGAGATGATGATGTCAAATATATTTTTTTCTAGTTTTTAAAATAATAAATCAAAAATAATTATTATATATTAAAACTTTAAATTAAATAATTAAAAGATATTTCATTTTTCTAATTTTTATTATCTTTTTAATTTTTAATTTTTAATTTTTTTAATTTTTTTCTTATATCATATATTTTATTTTATATTTTATATTATATAATATATAAATTTTAAAAATTAATAATTAAATAATTTCAAAATAATTATAATGTAAATGATATATTTAAAAATCAGTATCCCACATAAAAATTTATAAAAAATTAATAAAAATAAGAATTTTTAATATTTAAAAATTTTATCAATTAATTAGATAAAATCTTAAAATGATATAAAGATTAGGAAAAAAATCTCCCTGAAAATCAAATTCTTCTAGCTAATATTATTCTAAAATATTAGTTATCAAGACCCATTTTATATATATTTATGCTGATGTATTAAATTCTATTAGATCTTTAGATAAAAAAAAATTTGGAGAAAATTTTTTTTTATATGTATAAAATGAAATTTTCGTTAGGTTTTTGATAATTCTTATAATTCAAAAAAATTATTTATACATAATAATATATTTATTTATTATATATATAAAGTTATATGAATTTTACCGTGTAGCATTGAAGGATTATCTGTTCAAAGCTAGTATAAGAATTAATGCGACAAATATTTTATAATATCAGAACTGACCCACGTTGTCTCCTAGAATTTGTGGTTTTATATCAGTGTACTGATATATAGAATGACGTAAATGCTTAATTTATCATTCTACCAACAATAGTTTCAAATACTAGGTGACGAGTAAGAAAAGAATCCTCAAATTTAAATATGAAACCCATGTTATTATATGGCACATATATATATACATATAACCCCGCTATTACCTCAATTTGAATTAAAAAAAATTTATTTACAATCTTTATATTTCTATTATTATCAAATTTTTTAATTAAAAATTAAAATATTTATAATTATTCACTCTCATAATTAATATTTAAAAAAATTATATGTTTTATTTTAATTAAAAAATTTAATAATAAAGATATAAAAAATTATATATAAACCTAATTAAAAAAAAGACATCAAAACTAAACACAAACAGTGAATTTTAGTTTTTTTTAATGGAAAAAAAATTGTAGGCTGCTATTAATTACTCCCTAAATCAAAGTACTCTCCTTACAGCTGGTTATTCAGTTACATGCATGGACTTCCAACTTATTAGCTGCATATATATAAATATATATATATGTATATATATATATATATATATATATATATATATATAACTTGAAAAAGACAAATTAGGGTATCAGCAAATTTAAATGGAATACCAGTATCACTGCAGTGAACTAACAAGAAGTGAAATAAAAACTTTTAGTGACTGAATTGTGTGATCTAAATAAAGATTAAAAATAAAGTAGTCGAGGCATATATATATTTTTTGGAGGCAGGCCATATATTATAAAACATAGACAAATCAGAATCCTTCGTGACGAAAATCTTGATCAGATTCTAGAGTTAAAACCCAGATACAGAAACATTGATTTCTAGGGAAGATTCACCATGTGCATGTACCAAGATTCCAAGTATTTTTTCATTCCCACAAAAACTATGAGACACATAAATGAATCCTGCTGCCACATATAAGTCACTATTTATACAAATTCCCATTTTCTGGTATAAATTAAAAACCGACAAAACCAAAAAGAAAAGAAAAATTGAAAAGTCATTACGTTAAAATATATAGTGAGATCTTACATCCATTTTTGAAGGGGAACGTATTTGCTATGTTAGCTAGTGTATGTTTGTTTGTGCATGGCCAGCAATTAAGGAATTAAGCTTTGTGAATATCGACAAAACAATAAGCGAGACAAACCAAGAGAACGCATGCAGCCATACTCTATATATACTTTCAAACTAGGGAAAACGATCTCTTGGTTATCTCAAAGGCATATTCTTCAGACATTCGTATTGATGATCGAGATGTATAATTAATTATTGTATATTAAACAATATGTTGATGAATATCATAGTATGAGACTATCGATCAGCAATGAGAATTAAGTTAAGTACGGTAGTTTCAGTACATACTATACATATATATAAGTAACGACTTGGGAAGCATATCCCTGTGAAGAGATACGCATGCACTGTAACGTTGTGGGAATTAATTATGGGCGGGAGCAGATCACAAAGAGTGGAGCACAAAGAAGAGGGCTTTGAATTTGATGATGACATTGAAGACGAGGAGCAGCAGCAGCAGAAGAAAAGCGTTGCTAAAGCATTGCCATTTTTGAAACTGTTGAGCTATGCTGATGCAGTAGACTGGATTCTGATGGGGTTGGGATTTCTGGGTTCCGTAGTGCATGGAATGGCTTTGCCTGTTGGCTATCTGTTGCTGGGAAAAGCTCTTAATGCTTTTGGCAACAATATCAATAACACTGATGAGATGGTTAAAGCTCTTAAAAGGGTAAAAAGGATATATGTTATAAAAACTTCAATAATAATGATCTAGTATATATTTTCTGCTTCTCAATTAGGATTTTTTCTTTCTAGATATATAGTCATGGTTGTTGTTTGTTCAGGTTGTTCCCTATGTGTGGTATATGGCCTTTGCAACATTTCCTGCTGGAATACTTGGTATGTTTTTGCTTGTGATTCTCAAATTACTTCAATATTTTTTAATTTGTTTGAGAGATATAGAGTAGAGTAGTACTGCTGATATATACAGAAAGCAGTGTGTATGTGTATATCATATAATGCATGGTTCCCATATTTGATCTTTTCTAAGACTAGTGTGTGTATATATACATACATACATATATACATATATATATTCGTATTCAATTAAGTCTTAGAAACACCTTGTACACACACATATATATGGTTTATATATATATATATATATATATATATATACATATGATCCATATTTAATTCGGATCTTGATATGTCAAGCTGTAGGTTCGCAAGAATTTATCCTTCTTTTTAAAACAATGAAATAATTGACGTTTGCGTTTTTAACTTTGCTTTTTTTGCTTTTGTAACGTCACGTCAATGAACCTTCTTTTCAAGGTTATGAAAAGTTGGGATGAAATTTTTTAAATTTAAAAAATAATATATAATTTTTTTTATTTTAAAAAAATAAAAAAATATTTTTAGCCTCTAATTTAGTTAAAATAAGTCTTTGTGAATCTCTTATTTTCTTATTTCTCTAAATACAAAAAATATTATTTTTCAAATAAAAAAATCTAAAATAAAAAAGTTGATTACAGAAAATACTTACAGGAAATATAAATATACTCATGGTCTTGTGGATTTAAATTTACACTGAAGCTTAATAATGATACAATAAACTATTACATATAAAATAATATTTTATTAATTTTATTATTATAATTATATTAATTAATAAATCTAATAGAATGAAATAAGAATTATTTTATATATAATAATTATTTATATGCTATAATTATTCTGTTTTATATATATATATATATATGTAATAAAGCTACCTCTATGGCCCATGGTCATTGGAGAACTTTTTTTTAAATTAATTTGAATTTTGACGATATCATGCATGTTTCATTAATTAGTTATTATTTTCTCATATATCATATTTCCTGAAGTGATTACACATTAATCTTCAATTTTGTGATAAATATAGATTAAAAAATATAAAACAATTTCAAATAGGGTTAATTTGTACTTTACCACTCATTTTTATATCTCACCTGAAGCAACTTCTATGAAACTTGATGGAATACTTTTGCAGTTTTGCATCTGAAAATTTCAAATTTATGAAATCTGCAGAAATTGGATGTTGGATGTATGCAAGTGAAAGACAGTTAGTAAGGCTAAGATTAGCATATCTAAGAGCAGTCCTTGGCCAAGAGATTGGAGCTTTCGATACAGAACTAACAAGTGGTAAAATCATCACTGGGATTGGCAACCACATGAGTATCATACGAGATGCTATTGGCGAGAAGGTCAGCAAAATGATGCTAGTCATTACTTGTTGGTTTTCGACTCTATATTTAAAAAATGATATATTTTTTTATATTTATTAAAGAGAGATAAGTAAAAAAAAAAAAAAGATTTATATTGATAAAGAGCCCTTCTAAATAAATTAAGACTAAATTTTTTTTTCTTATTTTTTTCAAATATAAAAAAATACTTTAAATTTAGAAGATCTGGACCTTGCTGATTACCTACCTACCTTCCTTTTTTCTTTCTTTCTCAATCACAAATATAAATTTCTGAATCCCAATTCCCAAATTGAAATTTTCTTGATTACTCACAGTTGGGTCACTTCACCTCATGCTTCGCGACTTTCTTCGCTGGACTTGTGATTGCTGCCATTTGCACTTGGGAAGTAGCACTTCTGTGTTTATTCGTTGTTCCACTTATTCTTCTGATTGGGGCCACGTACACCAAGAAAATGAACACCATATCAGCTACCAAAATGATTTATCAGTCTCAACTCACAGCTATGATAGAACAGGTATATAAGTTTCTAGTCTTTGACGGTCATATCATAGATATGCGTATTTCTGATTAATGGTATTAACAAGCTCTGATTTTGATATTGCAGACAATATCACATATAAAAACAGTATATGCATTTGTTGGGGAGAGCTCTGCATTGAAATCCTTCACAGAGAACATGGAAAAACTGTATATTATAAGCAAAGGAGAGGCACTTATAAAGGGAGTTGGAACAGGAATGTTCCAAACAGTGAGTTTCTGTTCTTGGGCTCTCATTGTATGGGTTGGAGCTGTTGTGGTGACAGCCAAGAGAGCAAGTGGAGGAGACATTATTGCTGCAGTCATGAGCATTCTTTTTGGTGCCATGTATGGAAGAAGCAACAATCCCCATCAGATATAGCTTTTACAGAACGGAGAAAAAATTCATTGATTACTGCCATTAACAAACTCTCCTTTGGAATTGCAGATCTTTGACTTACGCTGCACCGGATATGCAAGTATTCAATCAGGCAAAAGCAGCCGGATATGAGGTTTTCCAAGTGATCCAAAGAAAGCCACTTATAAGTAACGAATCAGAAGGGAAGACACCTAAGATGGAAGGCTCCATTGACCTAAGAGATGTTCACTTTTCCTACCCATCACGCCCAGAGAAACCTATTCTTCAAGGGTTTTCGCTGTCAATCACTGCAGGGAAGACAGTGGCATTAGTAGGTAGCAGTGGGTGTGGAAAGAGTACTGTCATCTCCCTGGTTTCCAGATTTTATGATCCCTCAAAAGGTTTGCACCCACATGCTACATATAATAATTTTTCATCTCCTTTTAGCATTCCAAAAATATATGGTTAATGCATGCGACTTCGTGAATCAAGGCACAACATCTTGTATAAGTATCTAGAACGTATGAATATATTGGTCTTGCAGAAACTGAGTGCATGATCTGTATTGCCAAACCTAACCAGGTTTAAACTTTTGCAGGAGAAATTTTCATTGATCACCACAGAATCAAGGATCTTGATCTGAAGTTCCTCAGAAGAAACATAGGTTCTGTTTCCCAAGAACCTTCACTCTTTACCGGCACTATCAAGGATAACTTGAAAGTGGGAAAAGTGGACGCAGATGATCAGGAGATACAGAAGGCAGCAGAAATGTCAAATGCACACTCTTTCATATCACAGCTTCCAGATCAGTACCTAACAGAGGTCAACTACTTAATCTCCTATCTCACATGTTTATCTTATTGAATCATATTTGTTTTAATATCAGCTCAACAGCCAATTTTCTATCATTGGATCTCTTATCCAAAACCAATTTCTTAATTTCTCTTCAAATCTGCATATATTCTTGCACAAAATGCCTAACTTTTAGATATATTCTTGCACAAAATGCCTAACTTTTGCAAGGTTCCCTTCCAAAATACCAGGTAGGACAAAGGGGTATCCAATTATCAGGAGGGCAAAAACAAAGGATAGCAATAGCAAGAGCCATTCTGAAAAATCCTCCCATCCTTTTGCTTGATGAGGCTACAAGTGCCCTTGACTCAGAGTCAGAAAAGCTGGTTCAAGAGGCTCTTGAAAAAGCAATGAGTGGAAGGACTGTCATCTTGATTGCACACAGGCTATCAACTGTCGTAAATGCAGATATGATTGTTGTTGTGCAGAGCGGACAAGTTTCAGAGATAGGAACACATAACAGTTTGCTAGAAACAAGCACATTCTACAATGCACTATTCAACATGCAGAACCTTGAACCAGTTCCAGACTTGAGGTAGACAACCGTTTTAAGCATTCATTTTATTATGCATAAAACTAAATCAGAAGGGAAAACAACAATTCTAACCAGCTGCAAAAATGTTAAATTGCTAGACCTTCAAGTTCCAAAAATCAAATTTCAAGTGCCTACAAAGAAGATTCTTTTGAAGATACTAGACCACAAGAGAAGAAAGTAGAGGTGCTAGAAATTCTCTCTGAGCATTCTATGCAAGAGGAACAGAAAAGCAAAAAGGAAAGAAGTATATTTTTCAGAATCTGGTTTGGTCTGAAAAAGAGAGAGCTTGTAAAGACCACCATTGGCGCCTTTGCAGCAGCTTTCTCTGGCATCTCAAAGCCAGTTTTTGGATTCTACATCATCACCATTGGAGTAGCATACTTTGAAGACAATGCAAAACGGAAAGTAGCAGTGTATTCTGTTATTTTCGGTGGAATAGGGTTACTTTCACTATTCAGTCACACATTGCAGCATTACTTCTTTGGAGTAATTGGGGAAAAGGCCATGGGAAATCTCAGGCATGCTATTTATTCAGGTATCATATCCCCTACCAGAATTTCAGTACACATATGAATCTAACAAATCAAAAGAGTAATTCTGGGAAAATTGGTTTCAGTATTAAAGTTGAGGAATCCATACAGAAGTAATATGAAAGCGTAAGTAAGGAAACTCCAAAGCAAAATATCCAAATTCTTCACTAAAACTAAAATGGATTCAGCTACCACAATAAAAATGCTTGCTACTAATTCTCTAACAGATTGTTTGTTGTCTTCCTGGAAATCCAGCTGTATAATGGCCTCGTACAGCTCACCCGATTCCCTTCATTCCATTAGATAATCATGTGCCTAATATGGCTTTGTTTTGACCCCTTTCCCCTTCCTTGGTTGTTCCTTCAGCTACTTATCTTCCACTGACTCCATACCATATCCTTCTTACTTTGTTCCGCCAGCCCATCTCCCTCTCCTTTAGTTAGCCCAACATCTTCATTAGTTAGCCCAGCATCATTCATAGTTGGTCCATCTGATCCTTTAGCTGTATCAATACCCCACGGTTCCAAATAGACTTTTCCTCAAGGTCTTTGACAGAAAAAACCTGTATCAAATCATCCCAGAATTCCCAACTAGCTCTAGCTTCCTCTCTGGGAGTGTTGGTTTATTCTACCAAAACCTGAACTATGGATTCAAAACTGAATGAACTATGAGAAGCATATATGTACTTCCATTAAATGCTTTCACATGTAAACAAGTTAGCAAAGAAGCATAGACACTAACACAAGTACAGACACAAAGACCGCATCACAAGTGTGTAATTTATGTATTATACAAGCCTCCTTCCTGTTTAGAAGTGCATGTGCTTCATAGAAAGTAATTACTCCATAATCAACTTTTGCAGGTGTGCTTCGCAATGAAGTAGGGTGGTTTGACAAACCTGAGAATAGTGTTGGTTCACTAACTTCACGCATCATGAGTGACACTGCCATGGTCAAAATCATAATTGCTGATCGCATGTCTGTGATTGTGCAATGCATTTCTTCCGTACTGATAGCAACAGTTGTCAGCATGTATGTTAACTGGAGAATGGGTTTGGTAGCTTGGGCTGTGATGCCATGCCACTTCATAGGCGGTCTGGTTCAAGCCAAGTCTGCCAAAGGATTCTCAGGTGACTACTCTGCTGCACATTCTGATCTTGTTGCTCTGGCATCTGAGTCCACAACCAACATCAGGACTATTGCATCATTTTGCCATGAAGAACACATACTGCAGAGAGCCAAAACATCCTTAGACATCCCAAAGAAAAAGTACAGGATAGAAAGTATCAAATATGGGATTATTCAAGGCTTCTCCCTTTGCTTATGGAACATCGCACATGCTGTGGCTTTGTGGTACACAACAATTCTGGTGGACAGACGCCAAGCCTCCTTTGAAAATGGCATAAGATCATACCAGATTTTTTCTCTCACGGTCCCTTCTATCACAGAGCTATACACACTGATCCCCACTGTCATCTCTGCTATCAAAGTACTGACCCCAGCTTTTCAAACCCTAGACCGTAAAACTGAAATTGAACCAGATACACCTGAAAATAATTCACACCCCAAGAGGATACAAGGAAATGTTGAATTCAAGAATGTGAAGTTCAACTATCCATTAAGACCTGAGGTGACTGTTCTTGACAATTTCAGTTTAAAAATCGAAGCTGGATCGAAGGTGGCTTTTGTGGGGCCTAGTGGAGCTGGGAAATCCTCTGTATTGGCCCTTTTACTAAGATTCTACGACCCAATACAAGGGAAATTATTCATTGATAAGAAAGACATAAGAGAGTATAATCTTAGATGGTTAAGAACGCAAATAGGGCTGGTACAACAGGAGCCACTGCTTTTCAACTGCTCAATAAGAGACAATATTTGCTATGGGAACAACGGGGCTTCAGAAAGTGAAATAGTGGAGGCTTCAAGAGAAGCAAACATACATGAATTTGTGAGTAATCTACCAAATGGGTATGATACCGTCGTCGGGGAGAAAGGATGCCAGCTCTCAGGAGGGCAAAAACAAAGAATAGCAATCGCCAGAACCTTACTGAAGAAACCTGCGATTTTGCTGCTTGATGAAGCAACGAGTGCTCTTGATGCTGAGTCTGAAAGAACAGTAATAAGTGCTTTGAAAACAATAAATCTGAAGGAAGGAAGTGGGTCAAATTCAAGAACAACCCAGATCACAATAGCGCATAGGCTCTCCACGATAATAAACTCAGATACCATAGTCGTGATGGAGAAAGGCAAAATCATTGAGATGGGGTCCCACTCAACCTTGATAGAATCAGAGACAGGACTTTACTCTAGGTTATTCAGGCTGCAGAGCTTTGAGAGCTTTGAAGAAAACTAATCTGGTTAAGGGTTTATATACAGCTCCAAAGTGCTTTGAAAGAAACTGATCTGGTCAAGGGATTTTATACAGCTCCAATGTGTATACAAATGAAATGCTGCTTATCAAGTAGTATATATTATTGAGAATAAATGAGGAAAACACAAGAGGACCTAGTACCTACTTAATTGCTTGAGATTGTTGTGTAAATATAATGCACTAATTTCGGGATCTTAATTTGTCTACAGAACCAGAATTAAATAGTTGCAGTGACAATGTGATAATAATCAGAAACAAAGTAAATATACATTGCACGCATTCGATTTCTTGTTCCCAGTTTATGCATATTTACAGTAAAATTTACAACCTTTAATCTAATAACATTTTGGTCAATGGTCATTGTAGCCAACATTCAATCAGGATATGTACATACTACATAGAACTATTAAAACTTCTCGAAGAAAGTGTCTTGTTATGTACAAGTGTCATAAAGTTCCCGTTATTCTTAATGCGGTATCAAAGAGAAACCAACATTCCAGCAGGCTTAAGCTTCATCTTTGCTCATGAACCCAATACCACTCTTGGAAAGCAGAAGGTCTCTCATTTCTTTGTAACTCCTGAGCTCTTCAAGTGCATCAGCTGTCTTTCGAGGCACAAAGACTCCAGAAGAGGTAGCAACGACTCCATCAATTTCCGTCTTCAGGGAATGGGATGAATAACAACTTGGATCTTGACGCAGAGGAGGTGCTGTTCTAAGCAAGTGTACAAGAATACCAACAGCAGCATCCTGTGATTTTCGGCCCAGCGGCAGCGACGTTGAAGTGATTTCTGAAGCACTTTTATCATCCACATTCTGACTTCTTAATGAGAAAATCAACAAACCAAAAAATGGCAATAGCTTAATAAGATACTACAACACAAATCATACACCTCTGGAAAGCATTTAGAAAGGCATGTCTAAATAACCATGCATTTGGTATCTTAAAGCAGGTGAAAAGAGAAAAATAGGCTAATAAAAAATCCTACTAATATACTAACGAAGAATCTATAAAATGTTCATGCAATACTAGAAAGGCAGCAAAGAAATTATCATCAGTAACCAAAGCATCAATCGTTGGTATAGGCTTGCAACAAAGGAACTCTAGGAGCATGTCACTGACAGGCATATGACATGCAATTGCAGGCACCAGCGGTTGTCAGCAATCCTAAGTATCTAAAGTAGAATCTAAAACATAAGCTTTCCGATGTAGTGGCTCTCAATGACGCCATGAGGCCAGGGACTCGCATTCCCATTAGAAAAGTTAATAAGCTAAATATCACTTAGGAGATAATAGATCAGGTAGAAAAGGTGTCGGGAAATTATTTTACACATAAAAACAACACAGTTGTTGCACAGCTATATTAAATATTCTTTAGCAGTTAACAGCATCATGATTCAAGACATCTACGTAAACTGTTTAAATCGAGACCAGAAGGCTATTTGAAGCTGTGCACTACCATGATTATTATGGATGTAGAGCACTCAAGGAGCAAAAGTAGGCCATACTTTATTGTTCAAATCAGGTTTCACAACCGTCTTTCCCAAAGGAGGATAAATTCACTGGGGTCAAAGCAGATGTACCCAACTGGCAGAAAATGTACCTAGGAAGACTATTGATATCACCAGCAACAATTATAAGACATTTATCTATTACCTAACTTGTTGCTGAAGATAGAAGGGAGATTTGGGTAGGGGTAATCACAACTTGAATTTTGGGGATGAAAGTTTTGGCAAAACAACTTATTTTTTTAAGAAAAAATGTTGGGACGTCTATACTTAAAGTATCTTTTCTACCCTCCAATAGGCTAAAAAAATAAAATCAATTTTGTACTCACAAGAAGCAATTTTTTTTTTTCCTTTCGGTAAGATATGAAAAGCAAATATTCAGGTAAGTATGTTAATCTAATCAAAAAAAATTTTCATTAGGAGGCAATTTCTTTCTATATATCATCATCTGTCTCATTAGGAGGCAATTTCTTTCTATATATATCTATATTATATGGTTTTGGACATTTTAATCTTTTTGGTCTCAAAATCATATAGTAACATATATAAATAATATAAAAATAAACTGCACTGAGAAAGTAGGAAGTTAAATACCTTACCACTACTTTTTGATTTAATGTCAAGAAAACTAGTATATATATATATATATATATATGATTGTCAATTTTGTGAGATTAAATGAAGAAGAGAATTTTTCTAAACAACAATTAACACACTTGATTATTTTTTATCTGGACAAAGTGAGTGTGGCCTTTATGATCTTACTTAATGCCTTTTCAACTCCTAATAATCTGTGACAAAGGAGTGGAGTTGACACAGGCTAACAATAGACTGACTGTTGACTAAAAGTATCTAGAAAAACATTATTCTCAGAAAATTTTATTGCCTTCTTTCGTTTTTTTTTTTTTTTTTGGCTGAACATAACTTTCAGCATTTGCTCAAAAATAAGAGTCAAAACATTTATTAGATTAAATTTAAACCACCTTGATAAAAAAACATCAGAAAGATATCAAAATCTCTGGAGTATAACAACCTGAAAAATATATCTACAATATCCAAGAAGAAAAATCCACATTATCAAATAGTCAAATATTCCTTTGGTCGTTTGTCCTTTCATCAGCATTTCATATAATCATCTTTTACACTTCTTTTAACATTCAGATCATTTAAGCATATTAAACTAACTTCTAAACAGGCACATT
Organism: Senna siamea; assembly: GCA_031216115.1. Classification (NCBI taxonomy): domain Eukaryota; kingdom Viridiplantae; phylum Streptophyta; class Magnoliopsida; order Fabales; family Fabaceae; genus Senna; species Senna siamea. The sequence continues at coordinate 9,103,325 of CM062367.1, read as the reverse complement.
TTATATATTTATTATACTGACGCGATCTAAAAAATTATAAATTTCATTGGAGGAGGAGTCCTTAGCAGATGCTTTATGACTTTATTGTGAATGACAAGGCCAATGAAGGTACCTGGGATGAACATCTGGTGTATCAACATCATCAACATCGAAAGGATATGAGAAATCACCATCATCAAAGTCATCCTGGAAAGATAATCTACTGGAGCTTCTAGAAAATCCAATGCGTGGTGAGCCACTAGAAGATAATAATCCAGAGAACCTCCCTGAATCATCCTTGTTATCTTTGAAAATCTATCAAACAAAAGTAAAGCTTATCAAACAGAAAATACAAATGAACTTCAGAAGCAGAAATATGGGACCAAGGATACCTTTTGGACACCGTAATTTGCTACCCTAGAATGTACATCACCCCTTGAAGCATCTATTTTCCTAAATGACCTGATGCCAGATGGAGACTCCTGCAATGAATTATCATTCTTTGTGCTTTTGGGGGATAAAGGTGGCAGTGAATTTCTACTAGAATCTGAAAAATTAGGAGAGAAGTTTCTAGAGCCTTTGCCCATCCCAGAAAGGGGAATAGTTACAGGGGCAGTTTCTGAACGCAATCGAGTTTGCATTCGATTGCCACTAAAGAAGTATGTAGGTGGAGAGGGAGATGGAGAGGGTGAGTATGAGGATGAGAATGAGAATGGAGGTGAAAGTTGATATTCATCATAACTAGTAGACCTTTTCTGAGTTAGTATTGGATAGATGTGAGCCTTTTTACCATAACTATCAGTAGGTGGAGATGGAAAATCACATGGTATGCGAGAAGGACGATATATTGGCGGGGATCCAAAAATGGGTTGGTTCTGTACATATGGCGCTGCCTTATGGAACCCACTTGTCCAGCTATGAGGATGTTCAAATGGCACAGAAGGCAGAGGTTTTGTTCCTTTCAGTGGAAAAGAAGGGGCACGAATACCCTTCTCTGAGGCAGGGAAAGACTTCAGAGGGTGGGTACTGGGGCTTCCAACATAATCAGTGATTATTTTTGGTGGTAATGGTGTTGAAAACTCAAGATTAAAATCAGCTAGTGTTGTACAGTATGTCACAGATATACTAAGGTAGCCTGGAGAGGCCTCAACAGGAGTGAAATTGTATACTTCCATCATGTCCTCCTCTGCCCGAGAAAATGGATTACTAAACGAAGACACCTTGTAAATAATATCAAAATTACACGTATGACTTGCTGTACTTAGCTTCCTAAATATCCGATATGCTGGGAGAAGTCTCATTTGAAAATAAAGAGAACGAAACAGTACTATTGACTTCTGATATGCCTTCTTGTAATAGCCAGTAATGTCACCAGTTTGAGGAGCCATTACTCGTGGGCCCTCATACTGAACAACCCACCTTTCTATCACTGTCTCAATAGAAGAACCAGTACCTTCACGAACTAGCATAATGTCAATTATCATTGGGTCCATCAAATTTCTGTGCCAGAAGTTCAAGTTGTCTAGAGCAGCAGGTCGATCGCCTAAAGCTAAGTTAAACCATTTGTCACTCTTTTTTACATGAGAACCTGTTGACAGGTCACCACTTTTATCACGCTGGTGAAGCGAAGGAACCCTCGAGTCCAAAATTATGTGCAAGCTCTTCAAAAGAAATTGCCAAATTATTTGTTCGAATTTACCCGATTCAGGTTGAAAGTTACTCTGCAAATCCATCTCTTGTCAGGAATAGAGAATTCCTAATCAAATTCCCCCCTCCCCCAAGAACATAGTTTTACCACAAAAAGATCCACCCTGAGAAAATCAACTCCTCGTCAAATGAAACTTCAGCATTTCCATCGAGCAGAAAATTTCTAGAATACAAGAATCGTTCACAGAATCACCTCTTGACCAGTCAACAATTCAGTAACTACCTCAGCAGTAATAAGAAAAACTCGTATCACTGATTATCCTGATGATGATGCAAAAACAGCTAGTCATAACTCGTAATCACATTTAGAGAGCACTATCAATGATCAAATTCAACTAGAATGCAGCGAAAGAAAAATTAACCAGGTATATTAGATCATGGCAATAGAATGATCACACGGGATCATCAAATAATGAGCAACTAGCGGATTACAGGGGGAATATCATAAGGGAATCTAAGAATAGAGAACAATTTCCCTTGCATAGTGAATCTCAAGAAGGAAAAAGTGAAGCACTTACGAGGCAGGAGTAGGAAATGATGGGTTTGCTAGCATTGGATGATGAGCGAGAAGGGAGACACCATACACAAAAACCCAAGAAGAAGGAAGATAGCGTAAAGCACAGAAAGCCGTAGCTCTTTATCTCTCTTTGCCTCAACAATTCAACGCACTGAGAAATTCGTACCAAGCGGAATTTGCAAAGAATTAGTTTATCTGTCAGAGGATTTCATTTTCGAGCACGCAAAGGCACATGTTTTTGTGCAGTTTCAATACTGTAGGGTGTCCACCGTTTCCTCACATTGTCGCCGATTTATTTTCAAGCCCACCTGCTCTGCCATTGGTGTGTTCGTCTTGTCAGCTTCATTGTTACTTTGACCCCAAAAGAAAAGGCTTCAGTGTTTCGTAATATTTCTAATAATTATAACTCATATCATGAGTTTAAAATTAAAGGCAAAAATACGTTTTGTTCTCTTTAACTTTTTTACTTTAAAATTAAAAAAAAGAAATTAGATTCTACTCCCTCAATTATTATATTTATATAACATATTAATTATTCAAATTTTAAGTTATAATAAATTATTTTTTAAATTATTTAAAATATTAAAATTATATTTAAAAGGTTTAAAAAAATTTTAATTTTTTTCATACATAATATAAAATTAAATTAGAGTAAATAAAAAAGTTATATGATAAAAAAAATTACTTTAATTTAACTTTAAAAATAATGAATTTTAATATTTTTAATAGTTTAAATAGATTTTTTTTATAAATTAAAATTTAAATAAATATTATGTTACATAAATATAACTAAAAAAATAAAAGATACTTTTTCAATTAAAAAAGTTTTAAATTTATGCTAAATCCGATAAACTCATACTAAATTTATAGAATGTTAAATTAAACATATTCTAAGCTTTTTCTTTCTTGTTTATGATGAAACCCTCAGCCCAAAGTCTCTGCATAAAAATTTTGGCTTTAAAACAATAGTGATACATTGTCCAAATTCAAAAAATAAAAATTTAAACATAATAATTATATTAAAATAATTATGATTGTTTATTTTATATTTAAAAATTTTTTTAAAAAAGTAACATATACTTTACTACATGTAAAATCTCTAATTATATATATATGGGTTAAAAATTCAATAAAAAGATATACAAAAAATCAACTTGATAATATTTTAAAATATTAAAAAATATGATTTTTATAATTTTTTATAAAATATAAATTATTAAATATTTAATCAATAAATCAAGTAATTTATTAATAACAAAAATGTCAATTAAAAAAACTTTATTTACATAATAAAAAAACTTTATTTACATAATAAAAAATATAATTATTTATTTTATATTTATCTCTTTTTATACGAGACTGTTATATTATTTTTTCACACCAAAAATTTGTTAACTCAAATGATTAGTTTCGCTCAGTGGAGTCAAGTCCAATTGGTACCTCATTTATTGAAGTTATAATAAGGGTGGCTAAGTGCGGTAACTAAAAAATGTTGAATTACTTAATCAGTGGCGTCCAACCAGTAAAAAAGGTAAAGACGAAAAAAACCATATTGAATAAAGAATGGGAGGTGGCAAACCACAAATGAGCAATCCAAGATTCTCCACGCTACCTCCTATCCAATCACATTCACATATCACAGCATTTAGTCACTTGAACTAATGATTAAATCAACTAATCAACAATTATCAAATTAGATCTAGTAAAAAATTATCAAATTAGATTTAGTAAAAAAATATTAATATTTTATAATATAATAAATTAAAATTAAAATTTTTATTGAAAGAAGTTAATATTTAATATATTATAATATTTTAAGTAAAATTAAATTAATAAATAAATATTTATAAAAAACAATAAATAAATAATCAATCAACCAAAATGCTCATACCACCAGGTTCATTGAATCTGGACACACCTTATTGGCTCATTCCTCTATCTTTTAATATGCTCCCTCTCGTGCCATTCAAATCACACCCTCCTCAATTCACGGAAACAGAAACACAAAGACGTGTTTCATTTCACAGCCACGATGATCGGAATCGTCAGCCGCAACAATGGTAAAAAGGTTCGCGATCACGAAACGACGACGTCGCCGGTGATGGAGCTCAAGAAGAGGAACGAGGAGTTGGAGAGGGAGCTGAAGCACAGCAAGGAGAGGGAGGAGCAAATGAAGCGGCAGCTTCAGAGCGCCTGGGAGAGGCTCCGTGTGGCCGAGGACGCCGAGGAGAGCCTCTGCTCTCAGCTCGCTGAATTAGAGGCCGAGTCTCTTCTTCAGGCGCGTCACTATCACGCTCGTATTCTCTCCCTCACGGACCAACTTTCTCACGCCCATTCTCTCCTCAACTCTTCTTCCATTCCTCTCCCTTCTTCCTCATGAATTATATTCATCATCCTTCCTACTTCGTATGCTTTTCTTCTTTTGGTTTGTGTTTTGCAGTATGATCAAGGATCAAATCCTTCGTTCTCGATCGTTCTGTTCAGTGAAGAAAGAATGTGAATAGGAAATTCCGATTGTTTTGTAATTTATGTTGATGTTGTTGTTGTTGTAAATTATGCGCCACTCGGATTGAGAAATTCATTTCTGAATCACTACTTGTCACCAGTGATTGAGTTTGTTAGGTCAACAAGGTGGTCTTCTTGTTCAGACCTACTCATTCTCAAATTTCAGTGTTGACGATGCTAGAATATAGATTGAGCAGGAAAAAGGAATTGAATGTGACTGATGCAATCTCAGGTCTTCTTTTGCTGCTAAACATTTTTCTTGCTAGTGAAAGGGAAGATCCATCGTTGACAACATTCACAATCTCATTTTAAAAGTCAAAACTCAGATCCATCAACCAACCCCAAGATCTGCTCTCCGGAATAGAACCCAGATTTTATATATGCATAATACTACTCAATTAATTTATCTAAAGAGTCAAAGGTTTTAAGGATTTAGGTCACCTTCTATCTTCTAAAGCGTATATAGAAGAGTAGGGATGCAAAGGGCTTGATTTCTTAAGATAGATAGATATCTTAAAACATTATCTATTATAAATCACAAAAAATTTAATACTCTAAAATTTTGACCCTAACTTTCCAATAAGTGATTCAATTTAGTTTTTTTCTTCAAAGTTAACATAGTAAAAATTAAACAATTAAGGGCATGATCTTCAAATTTCAGCATCTAGCCTTTTTTTCAAACTATTGTAATATGTTAATTTTTTTATAAATATTTTTTATTAAAAATAATTTTATTTCAAGAATTGTCAAGCACTAAATATAAATATTTTTAATAAAAAATTTAAATATAAATTTATCAAGTAAGATGCTGAATTACTAAATGGATATAAAACAATCTTAAATTATTGTCGAAATAATATTAGTAAGGGCTGAGGAGATTCATATAAAATTCTATATGAATTTTTTTAAAAAATAATTATATAATTCTAAAATACATAAAAGCATTTACTTATCATTTTTATAAAAAATTTAATAACAAATAGACTAATGCAATAGAGACTTTTATTTTCTGAGATGTTAAATTTTTACACTGTTATACTTTTTTAAAAAATTTGTAATAAAAAAATTATCATAACAATACCTTAGAAACCATGTCCAAACACTCAAACCAAAAGAAATATCAAACATGGGTTCATATTCATACTCGTAAAATATTAAAGTTCGGGATTCCTTGTCATATGTTTTTAATGTGTCATGTGGGTGCACATGGGTGAGTCTATAATGCTTGTAATGCTAAAAGTTGCATCCAAGCAATTAATTAAGATTTCACAAATTAAAACATGTGGCATTTTTTACAATGTTATCTTTTTCAGTTAAAACCTGATTTTTTGTTGTTGTAGTACATATAAATTCATTTTAATTATAGAAAAAAATTAAAAACTTTTGGGTGCCTTCTATTGAATCATTTATAAAGATGCATATTGCATTACTATATTAACTCTAATAATAGTTAACTGTCCACATCCTTAAATCAGACCAAGCAGTCATCTATATTAAGTTTGTTTTTTATACTTATGTAGAATTTAGTATTATATCTATTTAATACATTAGATTTTTTTAATACTATAGGAACATAGTAAATAATTTACTTGGGAGTTGGGAATACTTATTAAGTAAATTAATGTAATGCATAAAACGGTTGGCTTGCACATATGACATCAGTGGACATATGTAGCAGTGGACGCCTATTGGACATACGACATGTACCTTACATGATGGGCTTGCACATGATTGCGGAGAAAAAATGAAAATAAAATTTAAAAACAAAAATGTACATGCGATACATGTGTAATGAAGACTAAAGATTTCAATCTTCCAGAAGATTGGGGGAAAAATAATCACACTTTACAATAAATCTTGAATAAAATTTAGGAAAAAATGAAAAAAAAAACCCTAAGATTTGCAACTATCCCTATAAATTTTTACAGTTTAACAAATAGACATTGTTTTCTTAACTGCACTAATTTATTTGTCAATTTAAACTTTTTAGCTATAATTACAGTTTTTAATATTATAATATATGAAGAATCTAGGTTAACACATAAATTGGTAAAAATCTAATCGCTCAAGAGTCTGACTGTTTTGGAAGTTCAAGAAACTGTATGCAAATAACCCAAAGTTCAATAGGTCTCTTAACATTTTTTCTAAATTCGAAGTACAAATTATTATTTGTTGAATATCAAAATTGAATCAAATACTTGTAATAACGTAGACTTAACGTTTTATAAGTGAATTTTGTTGATTATGATTTATGAGCACCTCTATAGATTGATACATTTTTCAAATCACCCCTGTTCTAGTTATGCAGTTCAGTTACACCTCTCATAATTTTTTGCCATTAAAAATCTCCTCAACGACGCCAGTAAAACAGGAAGACATACAATAAAGTGTCTAAAATTAACATTTTACCATAAACTTTTGAAAAACATAAAACTACTTCGGGTGGAAAACTAAACCTACCTTATTGTCTGACCTTGGTTGACAAACTCAAGCTCTGGAGAGCATAATCTAATCAAAGAAATCTAATAAGTGAATTGTCAGAACTCATTCCCAAAGCCATCTTGCCACTATCTCTTCTCAACGGTTCTTAAATAATAAAATTCTGGTGCTAGCAAACTCAATTCATGCTTCCTTACTTCTCTCTCAAATCTGGGTCCCTGAAACCAGACATCAGTGTGTAAGAGGAATGCAAAAGCATGGTGTCTTATGTAATTATAGGTAGAGCCAAACTCATACGGTCATACCTCTGGATATGATCAAGAATTAAAAGCCTAGGTCCAGGAGGGATTTTTACATCTCTGAGAGCACTGAAACACATTCAGGAAGAACAACGAACTCACACTCCAAAACATGATATGCAATATTAGGAATAAGAAAATGATCAGATATTATGGAAACTGAAATTATCCAACTGCATACCTGTCTGTCAGTAAAGGCAAAGTGTTGTCCGTTAACAAGCCTTTCTTAAAATTTTTCTCGTAACTTTGGAGGCCCAGGTTGTGCAACATGTATCTCGTTTTAGCATAGTCAATATCTTCAGCTGGAGGTTGAGAAAACTTCTGTCCTAACTGCATGATAATTGGGATGTGCTCTTAGCATGGATGAAAAATTATAAACCACCATCAACATATATTATGCAGATATCCTGGCAAGCACAACTGACTTGGACAAAGGTTATGTTGGAATTTTTATTTCTAGACTGTATGCCAAGGATTTCCCTTACAAATTCATTTCTAGATCATGAACACATATTTGTTCATTTGTTGTGTTATTATGCAAACACAGAAAGACCAGTTGTTATTAACACTTACTACATAGATGGTACGATGTGATAACTAAGGCCTTGAAACAATGCGTGAAGATAGATTTGTTTTTCAATCAAGTTCACCTGGAAAAGTCCACCTTGAACAAGAGCAAAAAAAACTCCTGAAGTGACTGCATTTGCTGCTTGATTTGGTCCACCCATACCACTTACCAATGAAAACATGACCCCAGAGCCAAAAGCAGCTGCCATGCTGTATTAAATAGATAAACATGTTATCAAAATCATAATTGCAGCAGGAAATCAAGCTGCTTGTAACAAGGACATGTCAAACCAAAATAAGAAGTAGACTGCTCTAAAAGAGAAATGGACTTGAAGCTTTTGTTTGGAAAAATAAATGTAACATTCACTTTGACCCATAAAGTATTGCAGCAGTCAATTCAAGTACTTTGATACTCAGGTCTGTTTGGCAAGGTTTTTTGCATGGGAACTAAGAACAACTTCAAATACATCAATTAATACATGTTTACCCTTAGTCATTTCAACATCTAAAGATTGAACTTGTACTAAGTGTTCACAACCAAGCCACCAAGGAAGCTTCATATTGGATTGATGAAGAAAATTTTCTTATAAATTACAAGTGTATTTCGCCTGATGGTATCATAATAGAATCCTGGAACAGACTTCTTATCCCATATACCATTATTGAACAGAGTTGGGTATATTATCACCATTTAATTGGGCTCTAAATTTAATCTCCTTCTTTCTATATGTCAGTCTCTGTATCTTCCTTATATATGAGGATTTTCTTTATTTACAGCAGCTTGAAAAGTTGACAAATTAAAAAGACAGTTGGAGCCTAAATTTTAGGTTCTCTTTAGCATCAGGTGCTCTTGGTTCATCGTGCACAGTCACAGCCATAAGGTATTTACTTTTTTAAAATTGATAGACCATACACAGATCATCAATGTTTTTGGCTTTTTGTCTTTTTGTCTTTACCTCAAGGAAAAAAAAAAAGAACTAATCAGAGAGAAAAGAGGACCTACAAAACTATATGGTTGAATTTTTAAATTCCCCTTGGAAAGAAGGTTATGCTTGGTAAGCACTTCAATAATTAAGCTAGGATATTTGTGAGTTTCATAATTTGTAGCCAGTAATGAGTACAGTAACGTAGCCCAAAATTACTGCCTTATATGAAATATTCACAACAATACTTCAGCAGTATATACGCGGGTAATAAGTCATAGTTGGAACTTCCCTGTATCATTTGGGGTACCTATAAGTAAATATAATGTAGGAACAATTGAAACAGTAAGAATTTTGACGAAGATAGTCATTGAACAACAGGACAAATTATTTCAAGTTGACTCACTAAAACCTTGGTGAGGTTAATTGAGGGAGGAAAGCTGATGGACTAAACAAAAAGAAGAAGAAATCAACTATTAAATCTCACCTGGACTGGACATCTTCCTTGCCCCTTATTCTTTTCAAGACACAGGCAATACCAGCATTCACTCCTGTCATGACAGCGAAGTTGCGGGCTTGTACCAAAGGGCCCCCAGAAAGAGCCTAAAATAATTATTAAAAAAAAAATATACGTCACAGACAGACAGATGTAACTCACCAATCAATCTATACGTAATGGTAAGATGATTTCGATAATTCATTTATAATCTGTATATCATATAATCACATAAGGAGCAAGTGATGAAACTAGTATCTTTGCCACTAATAAACAAAAATAGAGCCTGATATTGAGCTACCATTTTTCATTTCATATGAAGAAACTTCCTCTATTATCAAATTACAAACCACAAAAGGGGGGGAGGGAACTCATGGAGATGTGACGCCAACAAACAAACTCAATTGGATATAAGGGCAAAGGGAAAAAGCCCAATTGAAAAACCACCAATTGCATAAAACAGAGGACAAAATAATTACAGAGAATTTGAGCATGGAGATGAAGGGGGAAATTCAAAGCAACCAAACAAGGATCATAGAAAGAGGAAAGGAAAAGTGAAAGAAAAGAAGGAACCTGAGCTTGCTTCAAGGAGGCCATGGCTTGAGGGTTAAGAGAAGCCTGAGGCGAAGTGGGAAAAGCGGAGGAAGCATCGGGAGCAAGGGTACCCATAAAGACACCGATGGCAGCCCCCTGGGCGGCGCTGGTGGTGGTGACGACGGCAGCCTCGACGGGAAGAGACTGCTTGGCGAGCCAAAGCCTGAAGCCATTCTCCAAGTCCTTGAAGCGAGCTTGGAGATTTTCTAAGGGGTTCTGAAACTGATGAGGCAACACCTTCGTTACCAGCAATCCATCCTTACCTTGCTCCATTTTCTGATTCCAATAAACCCTTCTCTTCAACAATGGAACAAGGATGCCTCCACTGCTGAATGCGAGATGGATAACAAAGAATCCTTTTTTTTTTTTTTATTCCGTTTTTTGTTAAAAAAAAAAAAAAAAAAAAGAAAACCCTACTGAGGTCAACCCCAATAAGCCGGATTTTTGAATCGGCGCGATTAATGAGTACCGAATTGTTAGTATATATTTTTTAGGAAGAGAATAACATATAAATTTTATATTTTTATTATTAAATTTTTTAATTAAAGATTGATATATATAATTTATATAATTTTTTTAATAATTTATTTTTAAAAAAATATTTTATATATTTTATTTTAATTATACAATCTGATAATAAAAATATAAGTAAATATATATTTTTAAATTCTTTTAAATTAAAATGTTAAAAGTATTTAAAATTTTTTTAATTTTATAATGTAAAAATAATTTCTCACAGAAAAAAATATAAATTTGAGATAATTAAAGAATTTTCTGAAAATAATATTGATTAAATTATTTAAGCGATTCTTATAATTTTACTCATATTTTAATTAAGTTTTTATAATTTAAAATGTTGTAATTAAATATTTATATTTTATAAAATTCTTAATTTAGTTCATGCTCTTCAATTTTTGTCAATAATTTCTTAAATTTTATTGATATATATATATAATTTAAATTAATTTATTTAAATTATTTTACATAAATTATATTTTACCCTATATAAATTATGTTTGTAACATTATTTATTTATTTTTATTAACGTAAGTTGTACATTAAAATATTAAAATAATATATATTGATAATATTAATAAATTTTAATATGATTTTAACCAAAATTTAACAATAAGAATTGAATTAAAAATTCTTAAAATTATAAACACTTTGATAATGTAATTATGGACTGAATTACTAGAGCTCGGAACGTGGTGACTGATGGTGGGAAGTGACATGCACATAATAAATAGAACAAAAAATAAAAAAGAATAAGTTGTTCTTTACTTGCACTTCTGATATTTAAGTGAATAAAAGAGTCAAAAAATAAAAAAAAATTATTAAACTAGAATGTTCGTGTGTTTAAATATTAAAAGATAATCTCATATATGATCATATTTACAGTGTTTCCAAACGGTTATAATTAAAAAAGATGACCAAGTTCTTTAAGCGGGCGATTGTCAATCCTAGGTGCCTATAAAAGACAATCAAACGTCTACGAGTACTAAGGCATGGTATTATCAAACTTAATTATAAATTTTTAAATCTTAAAAATTAAATAAAAATATAGACGGCAAAAATAGTTTAACCAAAAAAATTCTTAAAGTGGAGAAAAACCAATATTTGCCCACTACCAGGAGCTTCTATATTTGCAAGACATTCTCCTTACATTTCTTTGTAACCTGCCCTTCAAAAAGTTTTCATTCAAGTAATTGACGTTGAAATTTCTGAATTTGACGCCATAGCCTTAAAAATTTTCATTAGGATTTAGGATGAATGCCTTGTAGAAGTACCTTTGATGATCCTGAAGATGCTATGCTTTTCTGAATATATCTTCAAATATTGCTTTGATAGAGAGCCAAAGCTCTGTTGGTCATCTACTTATTTTCTCGTGTCTAAACTTTAAAGTACTTTCTTCATGAAATTCATTCTTATGTTATTACTACAAAGAAGATACGCAAAATGTGATGTTTGGGCTAAATATAATTAAATTAAAAAAAATGTCTTAATTAATAGTCATCTGCAACAATTTTCTCAACTCATATATGTTCCTACTATTTAAACCTTCTCAGCGTCTATAAAAAATTCGGGCATTTTTATTTCTTGTCGTACTTGTATTGCGAACAAATTCCTTTCGTCACATCTATATTCGTTTCACATGTGAAGTGGTTTCTCCTTTGATTCTCATGAGGAAGATGACAAGAGGCCCAAAGCCATTTCCCAGCAAACTGATGAGAACATGTTTCAGAATCATGTTATCCTTCAGTAAAATTAACCAATTGCTTTAGCATCATCCTATTATTCATCTTCAAGGGAAGCTTTATTCATTAGGTATTTATTCACACAACATGATAGACTGAACATATATATATTTCCTGGAAGCAATCATTTCTAGGAAATTAAAGATTCTGAAATTGTTCATTTCATATCAGAGGAAGTATATATTCTATAAAGTACTGAAGCCGAATAGGAAGATGAAGATTGGCACAGAAATGGGCAAGAGAATACTTGATGAAGAGGTGGGGGCCACCTCCATAACCTTCCCATAGGGCTGTTCAATTTGGTAGGGTGGAGGTGGAGATACAAAATTGTTAGGTTTTTTAATCCTGCATCGCATGCAAAACGTTACTTGTGAAGGAAAAAACTAAAGAGCACAGAAGATGAAAATGAAGACATATATATATATATATATATACCTATTGGCGTTGGGACAGAAAACAATGTCATATTGGTTAGCTTTGCAGGTGAAAGTGCTGGTGCCATCATCAAATGCATAGCTATAAGCTCTGGGACACGCCCTCTTGAAAATGGTGGAATAATAGGTAGGTTGGCATGTGTTTGGGTTCGCAAATTCACCACTACAACAGTACTGATCCGAACCAAATGCCTCGCATGCACTCTTGCACCCAACCACACCACCTTCATAATCATACCCTTCTCCACCCACTACTACTTGAAGCTCTTTTGGGCAACCTCTATTAAGATCAGACACACATCCTGTGGCATTACAAGCACCACCACCACCATATACAGCTTGAGGAACTGCAAGTATTGGCAGATTGTACCCATCCACCATGCTCACATCATAGTAGTCTTGTCCATTGCCTTCACCAAGGGTTATCTCAAAGAGTGATGTAGGAGGAGCAGCACCATTTCCATCACATTCAAGCCTTCCTCCACAGTCTCCTGTTTGGCATTTCCCAATTCCTCTTGCATCAAAGTTGCAACCTGTCCTTCCCCATATCCGCCCTGACCATCCCGGAGGAACACTTGTGAGTTTCCCACTCTGGCCGGAGTTCAGTTGGAATCCGGTGGTCAGAAGTTGAGGCGAGCTTGAGCCGGCGAGTGTACCGGGCCAGATGGTGTAGGGGCAGTTGTTGGTTATGGTGAATATGCCGGAGTAGGAAGAGGAGAAGAAAATGAAGAGAAGACCAAGGAAAGTGAGCAAGTTCCTGCAGGATGACATTATAATTAATTGAAGGTTGTGTTCAAGAGGGAAGAACTAGAGAGGAGAGGGGATAGATTGATTGATGGCTAAGGGATTGATGGCCAATCCCAACTTACTCTATATGTAATTTGATGATTCTGGAACTGTGCAGTACAAAACCAAACCATTACGTTGCTTTCATGAAATTCTCGGCCGCAAGACTGCGATTCTGGGTTTAGAATTTCTTTTATTGTCATGGAGAAGCAATTCTTTGCTTTTGCTGTTTCATGGGAAATTGTACAAATTGGGAAATGTAAAGGCAAATGACCCCTCTGACCGGAGAATCATGGATTGATTCCCTTTCAAGAATCGTATCAGGAACTAGGATTCCATAGTTCGTTGCATAGGATTATCCTAAAAAGAAGTGACCTAGGATTCCCCCCATTAAATAGGAAAAAGGTGGAACCAAAGGCTGATATTTTCCTTCATGCGTCAATTTTTGCAAAAACTCAAATCCATTATTCACGATGCAACCCAAAAAAAAAAAAACATATAAAAGACCAAAAATTATTAACTCTAACATTCTATTTTAAACAACAACAATTCGAGAAATTCTTAGTTCCAATATATATATATATATATCACATTATTCTTATATCATTTAATAACATTTTATCATATCTTCTATATTTACATATTTTTTATTATTGTGAGTACAATTAATATATAAAAGTAAAATATATGATACGATATTATTAGATAATATATAAATAAAATAATACATATCTAAGAATTTTCAATTCTATATCACAATTTATTCAGTATATTGACATAAAAACAACACTGTTCAGCCAATGAAGCAAAAGCAGTATCAACTTTTCAACCAATGACATAAAAACAACAGTGTTCATTCGAAGAACTGGCCTGGACAGAACCTCACGGCCCAATTAAAGTCCAATGTTTGATTATATCAACAAATTGAGTACGGCCCATAAATCTACTAAGCTCAATCTATTGTCACAAATGCGGCTTTTAGAATTTTAGATGTCATGGTCCAATTTTCATAGGCCCAATAATCAAGCCCTTCATAAGAGCTGAGCAAGAAAAAAAAATAACAGCATAGATACATTTATTATAATGCTGATGATTTCACCCAATATTGGCCACAAGGATGTTAAAGACCTTGTCTTGTACGAGGTGAAAGTTTAAACATGAATCTGAAGAAAAGATTACACATGTAGATTAACTAACAAATTAAACTTCCGTACGTAGCATCTAATTATGGTCAATATATCGCTGTGACCGACAAAATTGTTTTCAGAAACATCTATCTTAATTTGACATTACATTTCATTTCCCCAACGATACCGTAGTTTCAAATAATTGATAGGCTAGCTACAGCTATCCTTTTTATCCTTTTTATTCCTATTAGTTTCAAATAATTGAGTATATTAATTAATATCATTCACAAAGCCTTTTTTTTTTCTTTATTGAAACAAACAACGGAGTTTTCACCTGAATTATTGTCCAATATATAATGATTAGCTAGCAACCGTAATTTTTAAATTTAACAATGTTCTTGTGATGTTAACGTTTAAAATCACGAATAATAATGTTAAATCATCGCGTCAAACTCAAGGATGAGGCAATTAATAACGTCAAGCATCTCATTTTTCGCCTGAATTTCCCATGTTGCTTCAAGTTGTGGTCGTATGAGACGGGACACAACTTGGATCGAGTAGCATGTCGAGTTATAAAGTACATGATCACCAAGAAAAAAAAAAAAAAAACACACACACACACACACACATATGTAGTTATATATCTTTGATGTTAGCGTTGTGACTATGTGTGACTATATATATATATATATATATATCCAGCAGCACCTTCTGTTCATTGTGATAAAGCAATTTTGGTTCTTTACTTCTTCACTTGAAGATATGCAGTTCGACGAATTATACATAGTCACAACTTCCTCATTCTTTGAAAAAATCTATGCCTCAACAGTCAAAACAAAAGGTACAGCTAAGAGGCTGCTTCAAAGAGCTCTATATTCAAACTAAGAAAGGCCGGAAGTGAGTGACTGAAATTTGTTTATACATATAATGACAGCTAATTAGAACAAGCAATCATTACGTTCACATTTGTACCTTGATGCAATTAATTATAATGTTTTTGAAATTATGGGTATCAATTAACACTTGTTGAAACTACTTTTGATTAAGATGCTTGAATATATAGAAGTCAACATTACTGAACTACCTGCCAGCCAAATAGCTCTTTAATAATTAAGTTACTCCCTATATATATATACCAGCTTCATATAATATCTTGCACACTATAACTTTAATGGAGGATCGAGTAGTTTTCTTGTAACATTACAATTAATTATTTGATTAAATGAGTAACACAAAGTGTAGCCGGCCAAAGGCGGCTTTGTTCCTTTCTGTAGCATTAGACAAACGAAAAGTCAAAAAGCAAAATGACAACAAACATAAAATTGACTCTAGATCAGTTTGAAGACATTTTCAGTTAGACATGGATCTGAATGTTCCAGCGGCAAAGGAATCATAGTGATATATATAATAAGTTAATGTAATGCATATATAGTTAACCCAAACAGAAAAGGACAGAAATGATTCCATGGGATTCCTGCAATATTAATTAATTCAATATTTCAATTGCTAATATATGTGGAGATATAGTTCTTACCGCTTCATTTAAATTCTTATTAATTAGTTCATTGGAATTAACTCTTGCTGTTATTTGATTCAACTGTGAATCTGCTGTGAATAATATATGCTGAGCGGACATTATATTACTTTTTTAGTTTATTAAATTTTTGTGATATTTTCGATCACATTTAGTGTACAATAAGATTAATTAATGGTACATTCAGAAGAATGGATTCATTCAAATTAAACTTTCTGCATCAATGGTGTATTAATCACCCTCCCTAGCTAATTTTCTAAATAACTTTCGTCATCTCTTATATAATCTTATGGCTAAATTCCGAAAAATAACCATAAAAGGGAAGAAATTGAAAACGAAAACTATAGATAGAGCCAATTGAATAACATGCATGTGGGCCAGTATGAAACTTACTCAGTATAATGTCATTGACCTTTTGTGGTAATAGAGAATCAATTCAGCAAATGCAATGAACAGAGCCAAATAATATATGAAAACACATCTTTCAAAATTAGAAATGTGGCGACAAAGAAGACAAAAAGTATTAAAAAATAAATAAGACCGTATCTTGAATAGATTAACGTATACTTTTTTTTATTTTATTATAATTTACTATTAAGTAGAGTACAAGTGACATATTAAAAAATTTAATTATAAGTAATTTTATTTAATTATAATCATTCAATTAATTTTTAAGTATCAAGAGATTTTTTAAAAAATTAAAAAAATATTTATCAAACCAAATTTTAAATGAAAATTTAAACTTTTAACCATAAATAAAAATTAAGTAACTAATAGTTGATCATTAACGTGCGGGGAAAAAGACACTAACAATAATAATAATAGCGTTTCCTGCAAAATTGTCAAATTGTCATCGGCAAACTCTCGTTGTCCCACCGTGCCTTGCCTTCACTGTTATCCTTAAATTCCGTCACTCTGATCCCAATTTCTCTATCTTCTTCTCTCAGTGACACAAAACTCAGATTTCAAACACACAAAACACCAAATTCAAACCCTTTTAATTTTCTCAGGTGGAAATGGTTTCTACCACAGACCAAGAATCTGGTACCCAGATTCCTGCGTACACCAAAAATTCTTCCTTTCTTAGGTACAATTCACCGTTCGTTCAAATTGTCCTCATTGGATTAGTCTGCTTTTGTTGCCCCGGCATGTTCAATGCCCTCTCTGGTATGGGTGGTGGTGGTCAAGTGGACCCCACAGCCTCCAACAACTCCCTCACCGCCTTATACACAACCTTCGCCATTTTCGGCATCCTCGGTGGTGGCATCTACAACATCCTCGGCCCCCACCTCACCCTCTTCGCAGGTTGCTCCACCTACGTCCTCTACGCCGGATCCTTCCTCTACTACAACCACCACCAACACCAAGCCTTCGCCATCGTCGCCGGCGCCCTCCTCGGCGTCGGCGCAGGGCTGCTGTGGGCGGCACAGGGCGCCATCATGACCTCCTACCCTCCGGTGAATCGCAAGGGCACTTATATTTCCATCTTCTGGAGTATCTTCAACATGGGGGGTGTCATTGGTGGGCTTATCCCTTTCATTCTGAACTATAACCGCAGTGAGGCTGCTTCTGTGAATGATGGAACCTACATAGGCTTCATGTGTTTTATGTCGGTTGGTACAGTTTTGTCGTTGGCCATCTTGCCACCCAGTAAGGTTGTTCGTGATGACGGGACCAAGTGTACAAATATTATGTACTCTAATATATACACCGAGGTCTTAGAGATTCTCAGGCTGTTCTTGAATTGGAAAATGCTTCTCATAGTTCCTGCTGCTTGGGCCAGCAATTTCTTCTACTCCTACCAGTTCAACAACGTCAATGGCAAGCTTTTTAATTTGAGGACAAGAGGATTAAACAACGTCTTCTACTGGGGTGCTCAAATGTTGGGATCTGTGGGGATTGGGTATTTAATGGATTTCAGTTTTACGAGCAGAAGAAAAAGGGGTTTTGTGGGGATTCTTGTGGTTGCTGCTCTTTCTACTGCTATATGGGGTGGTGGTTTAGCTAATCAACGCAGGTATTCCCAGAATAAATTGCCCCAGAAATTGGATTTTAAGGACTCTGGTTCTGCCTTTGCAGGACCCTTCGTCTTGTATTTCAGTTTTGGACTGCTAGATGCCATGTTTCAGAGCATGGTCTATTGGGTTATTGGTGCCCTGGCTAATGATTCTGAGATCCTTAGCAGGTACAAACAATTCTTGTATATATATATATATTACTGTTAATTCTTGTAGACGTTAAATTCACTTTGGTCGTTTTCACATGTGCAGGTACACTGGTTTTTATAAAGGAGTACAAAGTGCAGGGGCTGCAGTGGCTTGGCAAGTTGATACGCGAAAGGTGTCGTTCATGTCGCAGTTTATTGTGAATTGGGTGCTCACTACAGTGAGTTATCCATTGTTGCTGGTTCTGGTGTTTTTGGCTGTGAAGGACGACAACAATGGTGAAGAAGAACCCACCAAACAAGTTGTTCCATCAACGCCTGACAAAGCCTCTGCCCTATAGCACACAGGCGCCTTATCTTGTGTCTTGGAAGTCAACATATATAATTAATCTTTTCGAGTTTTTGTCTTTTTGTTGATTGTCTCTTAGTTTTTCTCGTTGCCATTGTTCAATTGTTGCTTCGTTTGTCACATGTGAAAGTGACAAACGAAGGTTCAGTTCAGAATCTCATCCTGTAGTGTATACTGAAATTAAATATAATATATATATATATATATATATATATAAAATATACCTCCGCCTTAATCGTTAGCAAAAAGAAAGAATTTTTTTTTTTCTATTTGTGAACGCATTGCTCAATGAAGTACAACATTTGTGAGATAAAATAGGTGATTGATTCGGATTGTGATCAAAGGGTGAGATTGAAGAGGTTAGCGTTAATCCTCATCCTTCGCTGGTCCTTTTTGGGACTCTGTAACCTGTGCAGCCTGAGATTCCTTCTCCTGCTTTGCCTCAGAAGCATCTATCAGAGGCTCCTCTTTCTTCTCAGTCTCGCCTGATCTCACAGTGTTACCCTCCTGCAAATGCGAAAGTGAATGAAAGTGAAAGAGATAATGGAAGAGGAAAAGTGTTAGACAGTTGGGGGGTACGTACGTGAGCAGTGGGTTGGACCTCAGCTTTGGTGGGGGTGACGGGGGTGTCAGGGACATGTTCGGAATCGAAATCAGCATCCTTGGGTGTGCTGGCACAGCCTCCCATTGTTGAAGATGAATGTGGATGAGAAAAAATGGTGGAAGCAGTCTCCAGACACCACCTGTTCACCCTGCGAATGATGCTTCACTTGATGGCTGGGGTGCTCACACAAATTGGACAACAAGGCTTATATACATAACAAGCCTCGCAAATTCAGGACCGATTCTTTGATGGCACCCTGTTTTTGTGCTCAATTACTATCTGACTTTTTCCCATCCCCACAAATTGGGGATTACATTTTAAGAGATAAAAAGATCTTAATATATACCGATTGCTTTTTTTTTTTTAGTTTTTTTTTTCAATTACAGAAAATTCCAAAGGCCGTGAGAAAAATATTGACTGCAATTGGTAATTAAAAAAAAACTGGATTTATAAAAATAGATTAAATATGTGAATGATATTAGCTTTGAGTGCTTAATGTTACGAGATTATGAAAACTAAAATCAAGGTGAAAGATATATATATATATGTAGTAAATTACTATTTTAATATTTAAAAGATATATTTCTGTTTTAATTTAATCTTTCAAAATATTAATTTTTGTCCCCTAAAAGATTATATTTTTTTTTCTTAAAATAATTTAATTTTTGTGAATGACCCATTGAATATGCAGATTGTTGTTTTAACTTGTTGTAATGTTATTTACATACCCATACAAATAATATAAAAACTGAATTGTTTGGAGAATATTTTTAAAAAAAAAATAAAACTTTTAATCTTTAAAAATGAAATTGAGATTAGATATAATAATTTATTCTTCTAATACTAAAATTAACTTTTGAGAGATGGATAATCTATGTCATGCTAGAATAAACAAAGAAATGTAAGAAACCTAGCCCATTTGTTTTGTTCCTTTCATTATGGGGCTCATGGACTTGCGCAGGGCCGAGTTGAGTTCGGGTGTGTTTGTGGATGGAATATTTAAAATTGGGTTGAAATTTTTGAAATTTAACCTATTCATCAAATTCATCTAGTTCCATAACATTGAACTAGAGCAGATTTATATTTAAAATTGAATAAAAATAATTATAATATATATACCAACTCACAACATTATATTTAAAATTAAAATTCTTTTAAATAAAAGACCTAAAACATGATATTTCAATCTTTTAAAAAAAAAAAACACATCCATTTATTTATTTATTTATAATAATTTATTTTAAAAATCATAAAAGATTAGATAACAATAATTTTTTTAACATTTTTACTAAAATTTAAAAAATATATAAAAAAAAGAATGGGTTGTCTAAAGAAAACATGAAAGAATAATACCTTTTTTTATGATTTCAAAAAATGATATTAAAATTAATTAATATTAGACAGATCAGTTTTATTCGACTAATTTGATGAGATCAATATTTTAAAAAAAAAATAGACTTGTTCAAACTCATTTGAATCATTTAAACATAATTGTACATGTATTTCTTTGTCAAGTTTAGTTAAGTATGGTTCATATGGGTTAATCAAGTTTACACATCTTCCTTTTTAAAGTTTAGAATTATTTTTAATTTCATGTATGAAATTTATTTTTGTCTTTGTTTTACTGCTATGTACCATGTAATTGGCGTAGAATTGGCTTTTGCAGATAAAGTCTTTCCACCTTAACAAGTCATTGTTAAATGTGCTGGCCCAACCTTCCCTCTTTTTTTTTTTTTTTATTATTATTATTATTTCCATCTATCAATTGGATTTATTCTTTCTTTGGGAAAACTACTAACCTATTTAGGCAAATATCTTATTCATATAAAAAAAGAATTGCAAAATAAAAAATAAAGGTCCAACTTAGCTACACCGATACGACTTAACCAACTCTCTAATTATGACAAGACAAGCTAAAAATTCTATGTAGAAAAAAAAAACATATTAAAATCTCACATCTTATTAAAGTAAAAAATTAGTCTTATGAAATTTATTTATTTTATATAAAAAATTTAAATATAATTTTTATATTTTTATTATCAGTTTATTCAATTTAATTTTATTGACAACACACATTCTTGAATATATACCATGAGATCCTAAGATTATGTTATTGTCTTTGTTTCTCTTCCTAAAAGTCTTCAAATTTGTTTGTCTTAGTTCATTGGTTTGAAAAATTAAAATACAATTTGTAATGTATAGAGTTATTAAAAAGAAGACAAAATAAAGACACAAACAAAAGTGTTGCTTAGTGTAAATAAGCCTTCAACAAATAAAGCAGCTCAATTAGGCGACACAATCCAAGAATATTTAATTAGTTATATACATATTTTAGAGGCAAAACAGTTTGTTTTTCTATACGGAGGAATTTCGTTAAAAAAGTATAAATATTATTTTAATATAAACTATGCTTGCATTATTTTTAGCATCCTATGCATACATTTTTTTAAATATACAATACATTACCAATTCATTTTAAAAGTATTGTTTATATCTTACCATTTTATTAAAAAATTAATAATTAATACCTAAATAAATCCGTCATGTAATTTTTGCCAGAGAAGTTAGGTGCATCTAATATTGACTCCCTTTTTCAGTTATCAAAATGTCTAAGTGACCTTTTGACTTAACGGCTATTTAGTATATCATTTAAAAAAAATTTGAAAATAAAAAATTCATGTTATATTTCATATTTGATATACAAATTAAAAAATTATTTTTAAAAATATTATAATTTTAAATATATAATATTTTTATGTTTTTATAATTTTAATTTTATAGCATATGAATATTTTTAAAATAATAAAATTGTTAAATTATCTTTATAAAACTTGAACAAACATTTATATAATATAAATTTTATAAGAAATGTATATATAGACAATCAACTTAATAGTAAATATATTTAATTTTAATAATAATAAATTTTATAATAAATGTTTATGTTATATTTGTGTACCAAACACATTTAATAATAAAATTTTATGGTATTTTGTTTTAATTTATATTTTTTAAAATTATTTATGTATAAATATATACAAATTATTTGTATATTAATTCATTTACACATAAAATATGTGTTATCCCAACACATTTGTATTAAAAAATTATTTTTTTAAAATTTTAAAATATTATAAAGTATCAGAAATTATTATTTTAATTTTAATTTTAATTTTTTAAATTAATTATATAATTTTTATTACTCAAACAAGAAATCATTAAATAATTATTTCTATAAGTAATATAATAAATTTAACTTTACTTCACGTAAATAATTTTACTTAATTATTAGACTATTATTTTTAAAAATTCTTTTAAGTAAACTAAATAAATGTTTTAAAACTTTTAACAATATAATTTTTAAAAATAAAAATTCTACCTGTATATCAAACAATGTTAAAAGTTTGGCTTTAATTTTTTCAAATAAATAAATAAATGTTAGTTCTGCCGAGCCAGCATGAACGAAAAGGGTCGGTAAACTACTGAACTAAATATAGATAATGAGATGTACTTTATACAAAAAATTTTAATAAAATAGAAATTTAAAAGACAAAAAGAACGAATGAATTATTATAAAATGTATATATATATATTATTTATTAAACTATATAAAAATAACTTTTTTTTTCCAATAGAAATAAGCAACTCGGTTCCCCGGAGGCTTTTAGCTTCCTTCTATTTCCAGTTTTCCACACATGAAAACATAAAAATATTTATCGTAGGTGACGGGTTTAGATTCTTTATTAAAAATTAGTGTATTTTTTATAATAAAAAAATTAATTTTTAATTTATTTAAAATAAATTTATTTTTTTAATCTCTTTTTTATTGTAAAAAATTTAAAATCTAAGTAAACTACGAACAGTAAATAAAGAGAAATTATTACTAAATATAAATTGAGTTTTTTTTATATATTTTTATAACAATATTTTTAATAAATTAAACTAATTAGAAAAATTTTCTTAAACAACTAACTATTATAAAATATGAGTTGTACAATTACAAAAACTTTGATTTTCTAGTTAAAGATATTATAAAAAATATATAAAAATAAAACTTTTTTTTTTTCCTATGAAACATGCCAACTCAGTTCTGCCCGAGGCTTCTAGCTTCTTTCCATTGCTGGTCGAAACATAAAGGAGACTCATTCTTTGTGCGACAACGATTCTAGATTTACGAAATCCCCCATTTCCGTCAATTAGGGTTCAATTCAATTTCAATACCTCTGATTCCTTCTTCAAAATTGGAACAACATTTCTTCTAGTTCTACAAATTTTGGCTAGGTTTCCAAATCGATAGGCGAGCTTTCTATATCTGAAGGCTCGCCTTTACTGTAATTATTCATGGCTGAAATTTCCCGAACCCTAATCTTGACTCGCTTTTTAGCCGCTGCGATCACCATCTTCACCCTCTGCCTTTTTCCGATGGTTCGAGCGCAAGACGATTCTTCATCCATCATTCAATTGCCATCTGAATTCTCCAATGAAGGCCACAATCTGTGCGCCGGAATAGTACCTGCCTCTTGTCCCGTCACGTGCTTCCGGACCGACCCGGTTTGTGGGGTCGATGGCGTCACCTACTGGTGTGGCTGCGCCGAAGCTGCATGTGCGGGCACTAAAGTTGCCAAATTGGGATTCTGTGAAGTCGGCAGTGGGAGTTCGGTCTCTCTCCCTGGTCAGGCGCTTCTTTTGGTGCATATTGTCTGGCTCATTGTGCTCGGATTCTCGGTATTGTTCGGTCTTTTTTGAGACTCACTGAGGATATTGACAAGGATCTGTTTCGCTATGTATAAGTTTGGTCCTCTTGCTCTATAAATATACCTTTGGGGAATCTTTTATTTGGTGGTAATGAATGAGTTATTTGTGCGTTTCTCTGTGTGCATCAGAGGAATTAGGATTTCGATTTTCTTTCTTTTGAAATTCTATTGTTAAATACCGACACGGCGATTCTTGTATTGTGTATAAATATCATTTGTTTTTACTGAGATTGTTGTGGTTCAAGTGAGTGTGTTAGTTTTCTGCGGATTTTCTGAATATTGATTAAGCATGCCTTAGAAATCAGATCATACGGCCCAATATGGATAGCTTTTCTTAAACTTCACTGCATGCAATGCTTATTTTTTTACAGCATTGATAGAACTCTTGAGTATGTTTTATATCTAATATTATTTTCTTTGGATGATAGAGCTTGTTGTTATTAGAACATTAATGATTTTTCATGGCGTATGAACACTTCAATGTTTAAAGCAATTGGCAAATGTAGTTATCAACCAGCTCAGCTAATACTTTTATGCCATTCCTTTTTTTCTGGGATGAACTTAACCTTCAATGTTGCTCTAGGAATATGGATGTGTCCAAAGTTTTAGGATGTCATGTTTTGAAATCTAAATTTCCATGTGAATGTATTCCTCGGCATTTGTGGTAAGTTTCATAGTTTTCTTCCATTTTATCAAACATAATGACTTCTGTTTCTTCCATCCTTTAAAGATAATTCTAGAACTTGTCCCTATATTTCTTACCAGCTTATCAACTTTGGGTAAATATTCTTTCCACTCTTCATGTGCTTCTTTTGTTTGGTGGCATAGGTTTAAGATCGAGTAAATTCATCACTGTTATGTTTCTTCTGCAAGTATTCCCATTTGCTTTCACCCTTATCAACACCTGTTTTCTTTATTGATGTTGTTAGCAGACTTCCTCTCAGTTGGTGACTACCCTTCATTTCTTCCCTTTACATCTTGGATGACGATCTTATGGCAAAGCTATCCTTTATATTTCCTACCATGTTTCATTGTTAAAATTACAACTTACAGAAATTCTGAGCGGTTTAATGTGTGTTGAAATCCGTGTTTGACCTACTTATCCTTCCAACCTATTCTTTAAGAACTTGTGCTGTTGCATGCTTGCTCTATATGGTATAGATACCTACTTGTAGATGGATGATTAACAAGAATGGAAACGGGTGTTAAAATTATCCTGTTGAATGACAGGAGGCAAGGTATGAATTTTGTAACATAAGGCAAATGGAATGTGAAACAATTAAGGACCTTTCTGAGTAGGTTGCATGTTTCAGTTAAATCCCACCCTATAATGTTCTCATTCTCAAACACATTCAGATTTAAGTGGTTTTGATCCTGGAGCATGTTATAAATGAACTTGTCCATCTATTATACTTTTTCTGATTCGCTTAGCTAACAAACCTGAAGTTTTGGAATTTCAGATTGTCTGTGCTTTTAAAGGTTAGATGGTGACCAGGTCGCTTTTTAATTGGATATAAATACCAACTATAATGCAAATCTTACGGACCTTGAGTTTTTCGTGTTCCCATAATATTGTAGCATGTACTTGAGGGAGTAGAGTTGACTGCTGCCAAAGTAATCTTACATTATGCGTCCAAAACCATCAATAGTTTATGGATTTATTAATTGTGCATTATTAAAATAAACCTGTTATAATTTGAGATCAGTCTGGCGTTTGATTGATAATAAGTAGTTGTCATTATTCAATAGCCTAGGAATTATGTGTTTAATTGACCCCATATTCCCAGAACACAATTTTCGGAGCAGATTATCGTGTTGTTTCTTACTTTCGGGGGTTGTCCGAACGTATTGTTCCTTAATCATCAATGCCCAACGCAGCGACTACTTTTATTAAACTCTTGTAATTGATTATAGCATATGGTGCAGAAAAGGCTCTTGTAGTGTCAAACCAAGATAATAAAATTCTAGATGAGAAGATCCTTTATAGATGACAATCAATACTTCGATTGTCTATGAAAAATGTGGACTCAAGCAATTTGTTGATCACAAATTGAACTGCTATATCATTTCGTTTTCTAGAGGATATTTTTTAATGGAGGAGATGACATTACAAAAATGAGTGTAGAGGGTAAAATAATTTTAGATTTTTCTTATTGTTATTGTTGGATTTCATTGTTTTACCTCACTCTTAAATTTTTTCAATTAGATGATACTACAGTTGTGCATACAAAAGGCATGCAGGTAGAATCTACCCAAAATAAAATTATGTAGCTAACTAGGCACTAGCTACTATGAAATACGAAAAATAAAAAGCGTTGACATGGTTTAATTCATATCAACCTCACTTAGCAGAAAAAAAGCTTGATTTTTTAGTTGTTGTAACTAGGCACTAGATAACATAAACGAAAAGAAGAAAAAGAAAAAACGAGATGCACATGGAAAAGGCAGAATAATTTTTATTCCTTCCTCACCAAATTTGCCAGTTATCAACAGTTGTTTCCTCTGTCTTCTTCATGACAAGCTACAAATTGAAAGAATTTGTATCCTATGATCCGATTATCAATGCTGCTGCCTCTACTAGCAGTAAAAGTGCGCATCCAACTAAATTTAGCCTCCCTCTCGGCACTCCATATCCATGGTAAAATCCACAAACCAAAAAAAATAAAAAGATGAAGAACAATTCTTCAGGCTGACACATTTTGCAATGGAAAACTATTCCCTTTTCTTGGGGCTCTGAAGAGTGAATACGGGTTTGTCAGAATAACTTCGCTTCCCATCAGTAGTGATTGCAGTTGATGGGCCCTCATCTTTAGTGGTAGCAGTTGAACTCTTATCCTTGGCATTGTCAGAGGAATCAACTCCCTCTATATGTGCTGCTATAGAAGGTGGTGTGCTTCCGTTAAGTTTATCATTGGAAACATCGCCAACCAGGCTTTTGTACATAGTAAGAGCTTGAGCCATCATGTTAGCAGGATTGGATGCAGAGCTGGGAAGCAACATTGTTGTGCCCTGAGTAATAAGTAAAGAATAAAGCATGAAACAAGTTTGGTTGTGGACAATTTGTGCAACCCAGGAACATGCATTTTAAACAGCTTATAGGGCTTACCTCCTTGGCTATGTTACTGAAGGCTTGAATATATTGCTCCGCAATCCTCAGACTTGCGGCCTGCAAACCAAATAACAACTATTAATTCCTTCCCTGTTATGTCACGAGTCTATGTGCCATTTAATTAAAAAAATTAATACACCAGGTGGCATCACAAGGTTTTTTCTTTTTTCAGCTTCAAACATAATATAACCCTAACAATAACATCATAAACCCGTGTACACTATTTATATGGTCTCATACTTGAATACTTTCATGAAAGCAGACCTAACCAGCATCAAACACAGTGACCTTAATTGAGAGTGGCTTACAAACGTTAGTTTCAAAATTATATCTGGCTGGAATGCTACCTTATTTAGAAATTATACACAGCAAGCACCACTGATGAGATTCTACACAAAATGAAAAGCCAGAAAATTTCTAAAAGGACATGCGAGAAAAAATTTTGAACATGTACAGCATACAATAACCAACCATAGAACTCATTAATGATCAGTTCACTGCTATACGAGTACTACTATATGCAAAATGAGCAAACTGAAGAGCCTCACCTCAAGTCCTCCATTTTCCTTTAGAGTCTGCGATACAAGGGCAAGTCCTTCAGCTGTTGCCCTGGCTCTAGCAAGGATGGCTTCAGCCTCACCTGAGAAAAAACAATATTAGTTATAAAGATCTATCCATGTCAAAGGAACGTGACATGATGATAATATAAGATCAAGCTCATCAGCAGTTTCCTCCTAAGAACAATCGGTAGGTGAAGAGAACACACAAGTCAAAAGCGTTAACAAGGACAAGTTATAATAACATTCAACATAGGTTAACTAGTCGATGAAGACATTAACTCAACCCATAGTTCAACATCCTCTCATCCTGCAAAAGAAATATATATATGTATATATATTTCTCTATATGAATCTTTTGATATAAATCACTAGAAACTAAAATCAAATGAAGGGTTAGCACATCATGTTAAGTAGGCATCAAAGCTATGTTATCAAGAATAATATAATTAGTATGGCTTTAAGTGGGGAGTGATTATAACCTTGAGCTCTGTTAACTTGATCTGTCTTTGCAGCTTCTGATGCTAAGATTACAGAATTCTTCTTTCCATCAGCAATGTTTATGTTGGATTGTCTTTCTCCTGTACAATATTTAAGGTCAAGCAATGAATATCCAAGCTACAGAATTGGATGAAATATCTGCTAAATTAGTTTTAGGATGACATATAAAGTAGAATATCATCCTTGGACCCCTTAAGAATTGAAATAACAAATTAATTACCCTCAGACTCAAGAATTTGAGCTCTCTTTTTCCGTTCAGCTTCTGCTTGCATTTCCATAGCTGCTCTCACTCCACGAGGAGGAGATATATCCCCTGAAGAACAACAGCAAAAGAAATATCACGAAAATTTTCTTGGGAATAATAAAGAGAGATCTTCAAGAGATTCCACAGCTTACTTATTTCATATCGAAGACACTCCAGACCCCAATGTTTTGCAGCCACATTTATGGCCTCCTGCAACAATGTTGACAAACAATTAATCTTTACCGTTTGCCTGCATATGATAAATGATTGTCCTAGTAATTCTTTCTCAAAGGCCAGTATTGAAGTCCTAATATTCCTTGTTACTTTCTACCTAGTTTCAAATGGTAAAAGTTTTCTTAGCAGCTAGTTGTTCCAAACCTAATCAAAAGCATTCTATAATAGTCAGAATGGGAAGTAATTGGTATTTCCAAATACCACCGAACAAATTGTTTCCTAGCAGAAGAACATATATGTATATATCCTAAATAAACCACTAGCATTTTGTAAAAGTTTTGTTACCATATGATAGGATGGAGAAGTGTATTGAATTTTTCTGAATCCAAAGACAGAAATACGCAAAGGCACGAAGGATGGGGAGGAAAAAGAGAGGCATATTTGGACATTAGGATTTGTTAGGTGTAATCTAAATAAGCAATATGCAGCAGGTTTTTAAGAGGAGCATAACAAAAATAAGGCATTCATTTATGAAAATGAAGTTTAATAACTAGAATACTAATCCAAACACTATTGAAGGCATGGCCTACATGAGGATATCCAACGGTAAAATTTTCCACACTAATCATTAGAATAAAGTAAACAACATTAAAGAAGAAAAGCACAGAAATCGACTCTAGTTGTCTGCAGGGACATTGGGTCTATTAACAATCATGTAATACCAAGAAAATTCTTAGCAGAAATCACAAATTTCTCAAAGTAAACTAACTTGAAACCAAAGCTGTAATTGGTTTCTAATTAAATGAAAAGGCATTTGGCAAGACTGCTTTTCCTTTTGAAATGTGGGGGTAGTGTTTGGAAGTTAAAACATCCAAATTCGTTGGTAAAGCACAAATAAAATTTCTGATTCCCGGTAACCAGCCTATGTATAGACAGCCTCCAACTATATTTCAATTTTCAAGTATACTTTGCAGTTGGGTAGCTAAATGTTTCAATAGGGTAAAAAAAAAAAGTGCTGATGAAACTCTAAATGATAGCAGTAACACATAAACCAGTTCGGTAATCCAAAACTCACCACTATCTTTTCGTTCAGCGTGTCTCTTTCCTCAAAGGTCTTGTCAAGGGTAATCTTACCAAGCTCGCTGCGCATTGTTGTTTGTGCAAGCTGAATCACGGCATAAATGGGATTTTCTACACCATAAGAAGCCAGCTTAGGATCTACAATCTGCACCCAGAAATAGAAAAGGCCAAGAAACCCATTAACGACTCAAGTCAAAACAACCACAAAGCAGTTAGAAGGAGAGTAATCCGAACCTTCACATATAGCACCCCATCAATCAAGATGTTGACATTATCCTTGGTGATGGCAGACTGGTCGGGAATATTAATGGCCTCTTCCTTGAGGGAATGCACATAAGCTATCCGATCAACGAAGGGAATCAGGAAATGAATTCCTGAAGGAAGAGTTTTAACATACTTGCCGAATCGCTCGATGACAAATGCCTTCTTCTCGGGGACAATCCGAATCCCCCAGTTCATAGGAGGCGTAATCTCATAGCTTCTGATAAGAAATATCCGATTAAATATTTGGAAGCACAATCGACAAATAAAATTGTCAGAATAATCGAAATCTGCAATACGAATCTTGGGGGTTTAAAGATTGAAACGTCGAATTACCTGGAGACAGGATCCCGACCGGCACGAAAATAGCGGGCGGAGGAGAAATGAGTAGGGAATCTTGAAGAGGAAGCGGGGGACAATGGGTGATTAGAGAAAAGAAGGAAAGATCGCTTGGGAATGAGATTAGAAGAAGATGAAGTTGAAAAAGCACGGTAAGCGGTACTGTTAATTGATACTGCCGAGTGGCTTAACTGCTTAAGAGAATGCAAAGTGTTCTTCATTGAATTGATTTTCCAAATACTATTCATTGGATTGCTTCCCTTTTCTCTGTAATCTGGTCGTGGTGGTCGTCGTCTTCAATGATGCTTGGAACTGTGCTGGTGTTCAATATGAGAATGTGAGGAAGAATTTTGTAGCATTAAAGCCCTAGCAAAACCTCTCCTCTCTCTTCAATGCAAATTTTGCCTTGCCAATAAAGCCAAGTTCTGTGCCTATCTGTCCAAAGTCCAAACCCCTGTAAATTATTATTATTATTATTTTCCAATGATTACATCACCTATTACGATTACAAATATTAGCTGTAGTAAAAGAGAAAAAAAATTATTTATTTTGATATCATTTTTTAAATTTAAAATTAATTCATAAATTCTTATTGATTATTTATAAATTCTTCTTCATTGTTTCTAAAAGATTTATTTAAAAATTTAGTTTATATGTTTTCTCATTGACTATGAATTTATTTACTATACACTGAATATACTATAAAATTTTTTAAATATTACTAATATTTTATAATTTTTTTTAGCTTGATTTATGTACAAAATCACTAAGTGCATCAAATGATGAAATGACGTGGTTTTTGGTAGAGGTAAATGGTGGTTATAGGATAAGTGTATTACTATTTATGAATATCTCAAGTTCAATCCATGGAGTTACTTTCAAGAATTGAGTCTTTAAATAAGGCTATTGAACTAGCCATCGAGTTGCCGCTGAGTATACATTTTTTAATGACTAACAAGCCAAATTAGTAAGAGAAATTTAAATCTTTGTATATAAAGTTACGAAGGCTCATTTTGGATGCTTCAACTAAGTGACCCAATTCATATTTGCAAATGAGCTTATACTTTATAAAGAATAAAATATATATTTTTCCTAATTTTTTATGATTACACTGTTATATTCAATTAATTCACTTGTTATACTTAATATAGACTTGTATGATCGATAATTAATTAAACGGCTAAGGTTTAATGCTCTTGAAGGTAGAAATTTAGAAGGAAAATTAGAAAATGAATGACAACCTTCGCTCTTATTTACCTAGTAGACCAATGAAGTAAGATTCTGTCACTTTTTATGGTTACGTCATCTTTTCTATATATATAATTGTTAGTTTATGTATCTTTATATCTTTGTTTCAATTAAGATTGTTTATTTCATTTGATTGGAAATACAAAGGTACATTATATATAATTATATTAACAATTTAATATTAAAAAAAATAAATTATCTTGTACACAAGATTCTCATCAAGTAAGATTTAAAGAGAATTAAATGTACAATTTGAGATTATTTTTAAGATTTAAAAAATTCATTATTCTAAAATTTACCCTCTATTAATTATTTAACATAAAAGAAAAAAAATTTCAATATTAAATTATTAATGTAGTCTGTTTTATATCCACCTAACCACTCTTAGCTTTCTACCATTCATCTATAACAAGCAGACTCTGCACAGCAAGTAGACTCTACACATAACAACTACCATTCATATTAAATTAGAAAAATACTTCATGCTTTTTTCATTCTTGGATTCATCACATAACAAGCAGACTCTGCACAGACTAGCAAACAATACACTTACCATATACAGGCTGAAATGCTTCAAAACAAGTGCAAAAACACACCCTCCCTATCTTCCCCTTTCATAAATCCATATTCACAAAACTATTCTCACAGCCTCACACATACAATAACATCAATCTACCATCTTCAGTCACACACAGCACTTCTTAGTTCTTACATTCGCAGCATTTGGGAAATCATGCTTATTTGATCTCCTACCCACATAAAAAGCATGGATAGTGACACGAATACATGACACAACACCACCGATAAATTTGTAGTATTTAAATGTAATTCATGATCTGTACTTGCCTTCACTTGAAGGTAGCACAGGAGTAAGTATTACACAGACCAGAGTTGGCACTGCTATAGGGGAATAAGGCAACAGGGCGACTTCTAGGAAGCTGAGGAATGCGTGTCTCCATGTTAAGAAACTCCACTACTTGCTCCATACATGGCCTCCCTTTGTTCTCATTCAGAGTGCAAAGCAGCCCAATTTCCATTACACGCATCGCCTGCTCTAAGTTTATCAATGATCCCATTCTTCTATCCACCACCTTCACTTTCTCATCACTCTCATGCAAGCTCCAAGCATAATCCAGTAAGTTCCTCTCTTCTGGTTTTCCTTTCTCACTCTCCATCCTGCTCCTTCCAGCTACCACTTCCAACACAAACACACCGAATTCAAACACATCCACACCTTGACACACAGCTGACTCAAATTGCCTCGATTCTGCTTCTAATAGTACAAACCCGAAATCACCCAAGATTGCTCTGAAGCTCACATCAAGAAACACACTGCTGCATTTCATGTTCTTGTGAGCTAGTTGCTTAGAGTGGAGGAAGCTCAAGCCATCAGCTACATCTTTTATGACCTTGAACCGACGAGTCCATGGAAGAACACCGGCCCCAAATAGCCATCTGTCTAGGCTGCCATTTGGGAAAAAGTCATAGAGCACCATGATTTCATGGTTGTCTTGACACCACCCTCTTACGGGGATCAAATTGGGGTGGCGAAATTGGCTGATAGATTTGATTTCCTTTAACAATCGCCTCCTATGATCTGAGCCGTATGAGGTTAAGAACTGAGACGAGAATCTTTTCACAGCTACTTGGATCCCATTAGAAAGCTTCCCTCTGTAGTATACCCCTCTGGAATCACTACCCAGAACCTCTATTTCACTGTAGGATCGAGTGGCAGAGGAGATCTCAGAGAAAGTGAAGCGACGTGGCTTATTGGGAGGCGTTGGCCTACGATTTTCTGACTCCATTAAAATGCTTGATTTTTCAGCGTTTCTTCTACGCTTACTGTTAAAGTAAAAAGTAAGTAGAAGAGCCAGAGCCAATGCCACTACAGCCACAAAGATCAAAAAGCTTTTCGAAGGTTCAGATTTAGGAGAATTACGAGCACCACTAGCTGCAGAGGCAGTACTCTGAAGTGAGATCTTACCCTCGCAGGTTTCAGCCGAAGGGAGACGAAGGAAAGCTTGGGAGGTGGAAGTGAAGTTCCAAGAGAGTATGTTGTGGATTTGGGTATGATTACCTGTGGAAGCAGAAAACCCCACGAACATGTACTCGTTAAGAAAAGGTGAGAGATCCAAAGATTCAGACAAGATTGGCTTGGAAGGGTAATCTTCTTGGTTGGGTAGTCCAAGACGAATGTCCATTCTTTTGTTGAGACCATCGTAGGTAATCCAAGCACGATGTACAAAACCATCCTTAAGGGACACTCCAACATCAGAAACATTGATGGTTTTGGTGGATATTATGGTACCCAAATTGACACCCACATGATTGTCGTTTGGATCTCCGAACTCAGGGTTCCTTCTGGTGTCAAATTCAACAGCCACTGCTTTGTAATTGTCGTCGCAAGCATCATTGAGCATGGCAAGCCATGGCCCTGGCCTTCCCACTGTGAACTCATCTGGGACAATGATGAAGGTGAGGCCACTGCCTCCATGGTTAGAAGCATTATGATCAGAGATGGTGGAATTATTGAGCTGAAAGGAGAAGGTGGTTTGGAAGGAAGCAGGGGTTTGAGTTTGAGGGTCTAGAAGGCGAATTGGGAAGGAGTAGAGGCCTCGACCTGCTTGATGTCTGATGTCTGAGGATTCATCTGGGATTTGAAGAGCAGCCTTTTGGGATGAGAGCTTGGCACTGCCTAGGAGCTTCAAGTCATGGAAGATTCTGGAATTGTTGGTGATGCTGAAATCAGGGAAGGAGAAGTGCTTGGTAACGCTAATGGGAGTAGGGTCAGTGGATGAGTAAGCAAGAACTCGAAGAAGAGTGAGTGAGCTGCAAAAGAAGCAGAAGATGAAGTTGAAGGAAGCCATAACATGAGAAAAGAAACAGCAAATTGCAGTGAATGAACGAGGAGGATGATAGGAATGTTGTACGGATAACGTTGGGAGTGGATACTGGATAGTACAGTACAGATAAAGGTAAAAAAGACGGTTTGCATTAGGAGGTTACTCAATAACGTTAACCAGAACAGAAAACGCAGAATCTGACGAGATATTAATTAAATTCCACTTGCTGAAAAGGACAAAAACTCAATGGGTTTTTTTCTGAGATAAAATAGTTCAGAGTAATAATAAGAACAGCCAGAACAAATGAAAAATCAGGTCACAGTGAGTGACCTGGTTGTCGGGAAAATTACATATTTAAAATGATAAAAAATTATAATAAATAAAATAGATGAATTATTCCGTGGGGTATGACTGAATAAGGAATATGAGGTGTGAAATTAATTATTGAGACTTGCTTGGTCCAAATTTGCTTGAGATGTTTTGGTGGGCGGCTATCATTGAAATCAATCATACCATGTTCAGTAATCCAAATAATAAGAAACCCCCAAAAATTTGTGCAAACATGAAAACGAAAGGAAACAAATCTAGATTTCTTTCTTATAAGCAGTGACACGTGTTATCTAAACCACCACTTAATTTAATGGGCAATGCCTGTAATAAGCTCATCACTGTGTGCTTAGAGTTTAGTATTTGCTTAAATTTTTTTACAAAAAAAAATAATAATAATGTACACTATAATAAACTCACCAATAATAGATCATATTGCAGATCAAGATCATATAACCATAACGATTGTCGAGCCTGACTTGTTAGACAATTTTAATATGTTTGGTTCTGTCTCACAAGTTTGTCATCGACCGTGGTTTTGCTTTGTCATCCACGTAATAATTTGAAATATAATTCAATCAAATTTGAAATTTCAAAGAAGACGGAAGTGTGTTAAAGAGAAATTACAATTTATTTAGATAATTAGATCTGTATATTTCTCGTTTTTTCTCGCACCATATTATTTATATGTTTACTTTAACCATCTAAAGAAACTTGTAAATGGTACTATTGTACTAGGTACTAACATTTAGATTGACAATGACCCATCCAAACGAGAAACACAATTGTATCACGAAATCAATGATCTCTTTCTTTCTACGGACCACAATATTGATAAAGAGTTAGAGAGGTAAGCACTAAGAAGCTGAATCATTTTGAAACGCTAGAAAATTCCTATGGATTATGGATGACATTTATCACAATTGCGAGTAAAATCGCAACTTGAATTAATAATGAAATAGGTACTTAAACTGACCACAGTTGACATGTTCGGGAATTGCACCTAAGCAAAACAATGGTTTGGTAAACGACACAGAAGAAGCTGAGGGAACCCTAATAAGTTAGGATGAATGTCTATATTATTAAATAAGTAAACCTCTCAGAAAAAATATTCGAGGCAGGCCTGTACTGCACGAAATGGCCATTTTGTAAAGCAGCAAACTCCGCTAATTGGGGCAAGTCATGTTTAACTTAACAATATAGGACAACCTAATACTAGAAGTAAAGGCTGGAAATTGTGGTGAAAGCAAACAGGTATATCAAAATTCAAAACAAGCCTTGGTACTCAAATTTAGAATGACTCGTATAAGTTAAGCTCTTCCACATGAGATCTTGTGAGATTTATTTGAAGCAATTTTTATTACTGTAAAGACAGATTTCGAGAAAATTTAAAATAAAGAATCAAACTTTCTATAATGTTATCCTATTCACAAAGAGCTCTTACAGATATCCAGACTTCATCGGTCAGGCTCTAGGGGAAAGTTTTCAACAGACTCGGGTCTTCTGCGGGAAGATATTAACACTTAATACAAACATGAAGAAAAATTAACAGAAAGTAATAACCCCATTATGGAAGCCCAATTTCTGTTTCCTAGATTAACACTACATCAGCAGAACTAAGCAAGTATCGGCTCCAAAGCAATAAAAATTTTATGAGATCTTCCAAAATGATACTTTCATAACACAAAACTGTAATTGAAAGTTCAACAAGCTAGTAAATCTTGTCGCCAAAAACTCTCCACTGAACAGTAAAAATTCATGCAGTACAGAAGCTTTAACTCAAACTGGGATAAAAATAACTAACATTCATCATCTATGCTTCCTCAATCATCCCCTTCTCGCTAACATAGATACCGTCAAGGAACTTCCGGATATCTTTATTCTTAACGTGGCATTTCTGTTTCAAACAAGAAAGAAAAGTAAAATTATAATCTAAGCACTAGCAAAATTGAATAAGATCTGTGTACATGTGAGAGAGAGGAGTGCAAATAGGAGAGGTCAAACCTGGTTAATGAGGGCACAGGACCGAGAAACGAGCTCTATATCATTTCCATCCAGAATTAGCTCATCCTTGACCTTCTCAGACCGGACAATGGCAACCCCTTCGAGCATATCCACTTTCCTTACCTGAAATATGTCAATCAAAATACACCTCGTTAATTTTCTTTTTAAAGGAAGGCCTTTGTCGACAGTGAAGTCTAGGTCAAAAAATCAGTAGACCAATCACTAGATACAAATAAACAAGTAAAAGACATATACAATACTATCGCACCAAAGTGTACCGACAAAAATAGAAAAGGCCTACATCGTGAATGAAGCTGACATATAAATGAACATGAAATGAAAATGCATCAACTTGACAAAATAACTAAGAGCATGCTTTAGAAGTGTCACAAGTACCAATTCTTGGTCGTTCAGGACATGCAGAGGAACCACACAACTCAAGAACTAACACAATGAGCAGTGTCTGCAACCTCAATGATTTACTGAAATTCAGGAAATGAAGCTATAAAACAAAAGCAGAAATATGTAAATTTCACTAACCACTACTTTATGCAATAAACTCCAGTGCCTTATTAATTACCTATTACAAGTGCCCAAAGCACGCAATTATGTACATGGATTGATCATATTAAACAACAATATGGCCAGATGATATAAAAATGCATCGAAACCATTTATGTAGACAAGGCTTACCTACTTTCAACCATCTACTATCCACATCAACATGCTATATTCACCGCCAAAAGCTAGCCACTAGATATTAATGCCATGTAGAGCAACCACAACACCCCAGATAATAGCTAGTGTGTAATACAATTTCAAGAAAAATTATTTAATAAAACGTTGTGACATTTGCAGCAGTGAAAACATGATCACAATAATCAATTTGACAACCATATATCTTATCAAATACTGGCAAGTAACAAAACAGACATCAAACTTATACATATAAATATGACAATCTCTAATACTGTAAACCTAAACACTATGATTATCCCACGTAAAATGCCATGCGCAAATAATAGCAAGAAATGAATCACAGAAGCTTCCTCTTCCAACACCGCATCATCAAATGAATTTCGCATTGAAAATGACAGAGCAACAATTACCAGAACCATAAACCAAATAGAGAACACAAACACAAGGTAGCTAATTGATCCAAACACCTAAGGCACAAGAAAAGGAAAAATGAAAGCACCTTCTTTTCACCCAGGAAGTTCCGGATTTCAATGGACTTGTTGCCATTGGTGATACTCGCGTTGATGGGAAAGTGAGCATAGACAAAGCGCATCTTGTAGCGGTAACCCTTGGTGACACCAGTAATGAGATTCTCGACATGACTGAGAGCAGTGCGAATAGCGGCGGAAGTCTTACGAGATCCAAACCAGGATTCGATCTTGAGCTTCCTCTTGCCATTCTCATCAGTGATAAGTTGGAAATCCAGGTTAAGATGCTTGAAGTCTCGGACGAGCTTACCGCGAGGCCCCTCAACCTCAATGATTTTGGCATTCACCTTGATGCTCACCCCATCAGGGATGTCCATCGTTTCCGAAGAAAGAATTGTCTTCATCTTTACCTCTGCGACTGCTTCCTCTCTCTATGCCGCACTGAATGAGAACTAAAACCCTAGTTACAAACCTCGTTTTTATATAGGTTAGATTGGTAGGGTCTTCTCCAGCCCAACTTTAAT
The DNA here is from genome assembly GCA_031216115.1 of Senna siamea. NCBI lineage: Eukaryota > Viridiplantae > Streptophyta > Magnoliopsida > Fabales > Fabaceae > Senna > Senna siamea. Next base: position 9,064,912 of record CM062367.1, on the reverse strand, counting down.
CTAGGGCTAGATTTCTTTTTTTATGATTTAATCGCTCTAAAATTAGTCTTGACTTGATTTAATTTTGTAAAGATAATATTTTTTAGGTCAAAATCTTTTTTTTTGTGTTTTTAGTTTTACATTTGAATTGTTTATAGAGATATCTTAATAAAAAAATTATAACATAATTTAAATTTTGCATGAAACTAATTAATATATCACGGCTAAAATTAATTCTCAAAATTCATCTTATTTCTTTGTATAAAAACTTAGTTGATATTTTTTTATATATCAACAAGGAATAAATTAGATTAATTGATCTAATTAAAAAAATTAATGAATCGATTGTGACTCTATCTTATCAATTCTCAAAATTAATTTTGTAAAAAATTAAAAAATAAATCAAAAATTAAATAAATTTATAAAAATTAATCAATTTAATAATTTAATTAGTTTAAAAAATTTATATTTTTTAATGCATTTTCTAATCTTTTGTGATAAGTAAGACAAAGAAAAAAAATATTAAAAAAAAAAATTTATCAATAGTTTGTACATTATAACATCTTTAATTTTTTAAAAAAATTAATAAATTTATTATAATTAAATTATTAAATCATAAATCAATATCTTAATTAATTTAATGAACACTCTAGCTTTTAAAATATTAATTTTCTGTTATTTAAAACTTAGTTCTTTTCTTTATCTATCTTGTCTTCTAATCACGAAAGTAAAAAAAAAAAAAAAATCTAATAAATCATCAAACATGTCTGTATATTTTAACAATCTTTTCAATATTAAATGTTTATGTAAGTTAAAAGTTTTTACCAATATAAAAATTTAATAGTGAAGACTGTCAATATATGTAACGTGAGCTATTAAGACAAAATTGAATCTATTAATAAAATTACCAAAGCAGTTAAAATTATATATATAACCCAAAATATATACTGATGTACTTCTTTGAATAAAATTGCCAAAGAAATACATGGAAGTATTATTTCAAAATAAATATTAACATTAAGAAATCATTAATTTTTTTTATTTAAAAATAGTTTTTCATAATTATTATTATGGGTGTACTTAAAAATTAAAAATCTTAATAATAAGGACCATGTATCTAAAACCAATATTTTAAGATCTAGCTCTTTATTCTACTCTGATAAACAACATAACTTAAATTTTAACTCAGCAAAATCTCACAGCAACTATGATGAGTATTGAGAAGACTTATTTAAAATGAAATTCAGTTTATTTGCTGAATTCCACATGTATTTTATTAGCTATAATGATCTTGTGAATCTTTAGGCACAATTGTGGGAATTACCAATTGTAACTAACTTGTATAAATCTTCTCTCTAATGGCACAATAAATATTACACTTCGATTCTACAGTTCATTTCTTTTTGTCCAATTTTCTTGAATATACATCTATCACTATTTAATGTCCTTGTTGTTTCATGCTGTCCATTAAATTTCAATTGTTTATATAATTGTGTGGATCACATAATGTCACGTGTCAAAACCATTTTTTTAAATAACTATGACGTCTGACTCTTTGTTTTCTTTCCTTGATCTTGTGAATGTGATGCCATAAAACATTAAAAATCTGATACAAATGTACAAATTTTTTTTATTAATAGTCCTTTTATTAAATATTGATTATTATATTAGTGCTGGTTAATGATAATAAAATTTTTTAAAGTAGATATAATATTTAAATAAATTAAATAACAATATTTTATAAATTTCAGCATACACTTCTTTACTCATTTACAAAATTTTTTGTTGAGCTGGTAAAATTAAACCAAGAAACAAATTTTCAATTATCAACTGAAGTTAATAATTTAGGAAGTTCATTCTTGTATCAAATTTGGTCACATATATGTATATATATATATATATATAAACCAAATATTTTGTAACTGTAAGAATTGAGAAGGCTTATCTGTTGTCAAAAGTATAATTTTATTTTTAATATAATAATAAATTAAATTAAACATATTCTATTATTTTAAAAATAAAATAATATTTAACATATGTTTTTAAATATTTTAATAGCATAAGGAAATGACTGAAATTTATAAAATATTATTATCAAGATCCACAAAATTACACGAACGGTCGAGATTCAATGGACAATAAAGACATTAGACGGCAACGGATCTGTATTCAATTTTCCTACCTCAACAATTATATATATATATATAGAGAGAGAGGAGAGAGGAGGAGAGAAAAAGAAAAAACGTAACACACCAAGTTGTGAGATTGAAGGTTTTTTTGTGAACATATTTCAGCACTCATTTAACCTTCTCAGGTAATATTATAAAACCTTTATCCTAAAAATAAAAAGTTAAATTATATATCAGTGAATTACACTTTTCTTTCATGAAAAATTTAAAAAAATTATAATTTTATATATTTTAATTAAAATATTCTTAATGACATTATTAAATTTAAAAAATTGTAATTTTATTAAATATATATTAAAAACTATATATTGTGTTAAAAAATAAAGCTATTTTATTTTAAATTTTTTTAAAAATAATTTTTTATATTGATCAAATATATATTTAATTATATAAATGATATATATAACAATATTTTGATTAAAATAGATGAAATTGTAAATTATTCTTATTTAAAAAAAAAGTATAATTTTAATATTTCTTAAATGGAAGAAGTGTAATTTATTCATTATACATTTGGTCCTAATACTTTCATGACAATGGTAACTTAACTACTAATACTCAAATCATTTTTTCACACATTTGTAGTGGTGTGGGATGGCATCACTTTACAAACGTAAAAGAAAAGAAGATTAAAAAAATCTGCTAATAGTAAAGAAGTAGAAAAAGAAACAAAGAGAAAGAAGAAGAAACAAGGAGGAGAAGAAGAAACAAACGCTACTCTAAAACTTTCATTAGCAATCAATTGGTTTTGTATTAAAAAGATACACGTGATTGCTTCATTATTAAAGAGATAACGAAAAGTTAACGAATTTTAATGAAAATGACTAATTTTTAATTAATTTAAAAGTATAGAAACTAAATTACACTAGTTATCAATATATAGATTAACTAATAATCCTAATAAAAGTATTGTGACTAAAATGTTTAACATAACAATAGCAATAACAACTTAAATTTTTTTATTAAGTGAGATATATGTCAAGCAATGATAATGTGTTATATGTTTATGTTGTTAATGAATATTTATAAAAATTTAATAAAATTTTATATTAATTATCGATCATCTAACACAACCTTCATTTTTTTATTTAGGTTTTGAACCAATTATAAATGATATAGGCAGAGTTTAAGAGTACAATGTTTAATTTGATTAAAAAAATAAGAATATAAAAAAAGGTGAACAATAACATAAAAAGGATAGAAATTGTGATTATATTTCCCCTCTTTCCAAATTTAGTATCCTTTCACGCTTAATGTAGCTTTTCAAGAATTTATAATTTATAATTTTTTTAAAGTTTTTTTTATTTAAAAGGGCTTAGTTACAAATAATTCGAATTTTTTAAGCTTAAGTTCTCATTGACTAAGTTTTACTTCTTCTTTTTTATGTTTAACTTTTTTTTTTTTTTGAAGTTTGTGAATAGAGAAGAGATCTCAACCCTATTTGAAGAGCCTACACAGGCACACATTTCTATGCTTTAGTTTTAAAAAAATGTGGTTTTGTTTTAAGTCTTAGCTGGTAAAGGAAAAAACACACAAATTTAAATCCGAAAACCATATTTGTTGTTGGCAGAAGTTTTCTAGAACGCTGGTGACCAATAAAAGTTAGTCCAATTCCAAAGCTATAGTTGGTCAAGTTTTGGTCCCAATTGAATTTATGGGTCTTTTATGGGTCCAGATTGAATTTATTAGGCCCAACCAATGGAATACCATGAAAGGATAAACATTAAAAAAACTCACAAGAAAGCTGGGGATAATTGAATTTTATTTTATTTAGATTCATTTTAAAAAAACTATACTTTTTTAGACGTTTCTCACATATGTGATTATTACAAAAACAATTTAGCTTTAGCACATAAGAGTAACAATTTATTATTCATCAAAATAAAGAAATATGTTTTGAAATAATTTCTATTATAATTGATTTACACTTCACTAATACGTAAGAATATATGAATTTATTATAATAATATATTAATATCATTAATATATATAATTCAGTTTAAACCTTGTCACGAGGAGCACCGAGTGGCGATGTTATGTTTAACTGTTTAATATGTCAATTTATTAAAAAATATTATAAACTCGAGAAGTTTGTATTAGAGAGTTCTCCTTTGAAGATGAATTTTCAATACAAGGAAAGTCTTATTTTTGCAATCACCCAGAAATCCAGCATTAAAAAATTTATTATTAAGTAATTAAAAATATATATTAATATTTTTATATAATTAAATGATTATATTTAACTATGAATTTAAATGGAAGGAGGTTAATTACCATAGAACAACTAATACGACAGTTTTTGTTTTTCCATGTTCTAAAAATTGTTTTGAATTTTTTTTAAATGAATTTTTTTAAAATAAGTTTTGGAAGAACAAAAAAGAAATCTTGTTTGATGAATTTGTTTTAAAAACAAAAGAATAAAAAAATTTGTTTGATAAAATTATTCTGAAAACAAGTTTTGAAAACAAAAAAAAAGCAAAAATCTGTTTGATTCTAAATTTTGTTTTTATAAATTTTTTCATTATTTTTGTCACATAATAAAATTATTATTTATATGTTATTTTATAAATAAGTTTTAACGTTCATATAATTTTAATAAATTAATATAATAATAATAATTTTGTATACAATTAATATTAAAAGACAAAGTTTGATTAAGTGATTAAATTAAAGGCCAATGAATGTTAGATCTGTTAGTATAGGGGATGTAGTAAACTTGATACTTAAATTTAAAGGTCACTAGTCCCCCATCACTTGCATCACAGACCTCTTAAAAAAAGATTTTTCTTTTTCTTTCAATTGCTAAATGTTCCTTTGAAATAGCACAGAAGCAATTATAACAGAGGTTAGGGAAAAAAAAAGCTACTGAAAGTTTTTTTCCATTTTTTGGCCAACAAAAGCAACTGGAATTGGAAGAAATCAGAAAGGTAGAAGAATATCAAAGTCACGTCAGTAAAACTAAATATATGCAAAAATGTTGGGTCAGAACTTGTTGATTCAATCCACATGCTACTGTTATAGCAGTGTTGTTTTCCACAAATGGATCACCGTGGCTTTACTTTAGGAGGAGATGAGGTTCTCTTATATTCTAAGTACTTAGAAGAAGAAAGAGATAATTCTTAAAGAGATAAAAAATATATATTAAAAAAATAAATAAAAAAATTATTTTAAATAGATTAGAGTCTAAATTTTTTTTTTTATATATCTATCATATTTTAAAATTTTTACTTTTCTCACTAACTTGCAACTCTAAGCGAAAAGGGAATAGGATCTTAGAAAATTTGTTAAAAATTACAAATATGTCATTAATGAAAATTGTTTTCTAACTAGTATTTTCCGTGTTTTCTAGTCAGAACAACAAAAACAGAGAGCAAGACAACTTTCACTTGTTTTTGTTTTTTGATCCTATACAACACTATTTTGTTTTTTAGTTCTTAAAAGCAGTTTTTAAAAACAAAATTTTAAACAAGTTTTTTGGTTCTTTAATTTTTAAAAATTAAAAACAATTTTCAAAATTTGTTATCAAACAGGGCCTAATGAATAAGGAAATTTTATTTTTAAAAAGAATAAAATATAACTTAAATAATTATTTTAACTCATTTGAAGGGATCAATTTAATTTTTGTTAAATAAAATATTAAACAAAATACTAATTTAACCTAAAACTGAAGTAAAATATAAGACTAAATAACATAAGATAAACGTGGCCTGGATTTATGGAGTTAATTGATCATTTGATTCGTGTTTGCCAAATTAAAAGGGTCCAATGAAAAACCCACCCACAATTCGTGTTCTTCTGGTGACGGCACCACAAGTTTCACACGACGCCGTAAACCGACTGTTACGGTGCGTGAGAAAGAGTCTTGGACAATTAGAAAAAATTGATTAAAATTAAATTTGATAAAAATATCCTTACGTATGTGAAACTTAGATTTAATGTGTCAATACAGTTTTTATTATTTAGAGTTTCTTGAACTTAATGTTTATTAGTTAAATATCAAAGTCTGAGAATTTTTTTACGCATAAAAAAATTTAAAGGGATATTTTACGTTGATTAGCATTTCAAAGATTTACCTAATCTATCAAATTTTTTTTTTTTATATTCAAAATGTGGATTTAAAGTGTTTGTTTCTTGTCTAAACATAAGATTAAAGATTTGGTGTATATCAATATTTTTTAATTAGGTGCATAAAATATAACTATTTATAAAATAAATAATTAAAATTAAGCTAAAATCAATTTTTTGTCTTTTAATTTTTTTTATAAATTTTTAATTTTATCCTTTATCTTTACTAATTAATATAATTAATTATTAAACAAATATCATTTGTATATATTGTTAATAACAAAGTTATATAAAATTTATGAAAATTATACTTCTCAAAACATAATTGAACTAACAAACGAGTTAAAAAAAACTACTTTATTGACTCTATTTGGTAGCTATACATAAATATTGAAAATAAAAAAATAAAAAATAAGATAATCAAGAGGTTAAAGAACATACAAGTGAGTAGCTGAAAAATAAAGATGAAAAAAGTTGCAAGGATATGAGAGAATTTTTTTAAAATGACAAATGAGAAAAATAAAAATAGGAGAAGAGAAATATCTGAAAAAATATATATATAAGGTGCCGTGCGCTAGTGTTGTTAACTTGTTACCTTTCTTAAAATTGTAAAGATTTAAATAAAACAATAAAGAGAATGCCAACCATTTATTTTGTAATTAACTGAAATACATGTACTTCATCCTTTGAAGTGTAAACATGGTTATTCTGTCATGTTAAACTTATTATCTTACATTCTATAATATTTTAGATATTGATATATGGTAATAAGGTACTTAAGTTAAAATATTCTGTCATTTTAAATGTGTATAAATTTTTAAAATGTACATTATTTAAATTCTAAACTAAAAGTGATACATTTCAAAATTCAAGAAATAAATATTAATAAATTGTCATAATAAATATTATAATATTTCAAATTTTGTGAGAACAAAAAGGGAAGTGCAGAAAACAGCGTGAAAATGCAACATGTGTAATGTGATTTGAGCATTTTCCAGGAAAGGCATGAGTATTCCTTTTGAAGCTTTTCGTTTTTTTGGGTGGCCATTACCAAATCTGGTTTTAACAATTTATAGCAGATTATCTTTCTTGTAAAGAATTTAAACACATACTCACACTTCCTTTTACAGAATACAACACTTATATCGAGAACACCACCAATTTACCTTCACGAAATGTCCCAACAACAACAAAAAACATCTATATAAATAAATAAATAACTCTAATACACACGTGTACACGCAGCATAACATAACAAGGCCGTATGGCGAGAGAAATGGTGGTGGCAGTCTGACAGAGTTTCGTTGTATTGTAAACCTTGAAATTTTGTTTTGTGCAATTCTTCTCTCCTTTTGATTTTCCAAAGCTTTCTCTGAAACTGCATAGCATTTATTTCTGCTCCATATTTTGTGCCCGCTTTTCCTGTAGTATCAGATATTCTCTGTAGTCTGTACATTTGACTTCTCCTCTGCTTTTCAATATTTCAAACCATCCAAAAAAAATGCAAAAACCGTTTCTTTCTTTTTCTTTTCATTTTTAAGATTCACTTCTTTGCTTCCGTGGGACGAGACAAACACAGCAAGGCTAGAACCCGTTTCTACTTGTCTGTTGCTATTCTTTTCGATAGAAATACACAGAGATAGAGCAAGAGAGACAAACAGAGAACATGGCAAGTGTGAAGAAATGGTTCATATCGTCGCAGGCTGTTCTGAGTATGTTATTGGTGCAACTTTTCGCAACGGGGATGCAAATGTTGTCAAGAGTTATATTAGTCCGAGGCACTTTCATTTTCGCACTCATTGCCTATCGTCACGTTGTTGCTACTCTTTGTGTTGCCCCATTTGCTTTCTATTGCGAAAGGTATCACCTTTTTAGTTTCTTATTCATCTTTCTCCATTCGCCACTTTTTTTTTTTTTTTTGAGGGTTTCCATTGATAATCAGAGAAGTGTTTGAATTAACTGGAAGTGCGTGTTTCGTGGTTGCAGAGGCCAAGCAAAGAAGTTAAGTTGGTCGGTTTGGTTTTGGCTCTTTCTCAATGCCTTAGTAGGGTAAGCAAGCAAGCATTCTTCATTTTCTAATTAATCTCTATGTATGACTATTCATTCACATCTAGGGAGACTTTTGAGATATTAGATATTAGATATTAGATTCTGAAATCCCCTGTTTCTGGGTTCTTGGCATAGTACAGTAATACTAACCTCATAATCTGCATCATCTTCCATCCTTCACTTTCATTTTCGAAAAGACAATTATTTGAGCTGTATTTTGGATGTCTCCTATAAAGGTTTTGTCTTGCATCTATCAATTTTGTTGAGTGTGAGGGTCTGAGGTGACAACCCATCAAGCAATTTGTGGTGTGCATAAGGTAAATTACGCAACCCCTATGGCATATAGAATAGATTACAGAACTGATTTATATAGTGATTAGTGATTAGGACCCACCCACCCACTCCATCTTCTGTTTGGTGTGATTGGCTTGTTTGTCTGTGCTGGGAACTACAGTTGGTGTGCACTTTGATTATGGTAATCATGCAAATCAGCTTGCATCACACAAAAGAAAATTCTGCTAATCAACTTGTTCGTACATACTCCTGTTTGGTATCAGATGCTTTCAAATTCAACACTTGTTTCTTCTTTTTGGGTTTTGGTGATTATATAATTCCATATCTGAAGTCTTGGAAATTTTCCAAAAATTACTTTGTTTTTGTTGTCAATGACAAATTGAAATGTTGGCAGCTTCTACTAATTGTTGAATTCAAAACCAACTAGTTCAGTTGATAAAGAATTGTGCCCAAAAGTGAAATCTAAGCCAAATTAGATAAAAAATTCACAAGAAGATTAAATAATCTTGTAATTTAATGTTTAGAAACTAGTGCATTGTAATACGTGAAGTAAGAGCAAATTAACATTTGAACATAAAATCTTCATGAATTATCAACCTTCTTCACTCTTCACTACTACTAGACCAATAGCTGGTGGCTTGTTATTGTGGATTTTTTTAACATGCCACTATTTTCAGGATAACAATGGCTATGGGATTTTTCTATTATGGCTTGCGAGATACTTCGGCTACTTATTCTACCAACTTTCTCAACTTGATTCCTATATTCACCTTCCTTGTTTCTATCATATGCAGGTATTTATAAACAGAAAACTTTTAAAAACTCTACTATGCTATATCTCTATCATAATTTTATAACAAGCATTGATTCATTCACTAATGATGGCAGGATAGAAAAACTGGGGCTCAAAACATGGGCAGGCAAAGCCAAGACATTTGGAACAATTTTGTGTGTTGGAGGAGCTTTAACTACTAGTCTTTACACTGGAAAAGAATTTCACATTGATTTCCATACTCATCACTCTCATCCTCATTCTGCTGAACCACCCAAAACTAACATGCTTCGAGGCACTCTCTTTCTAGTTGCTAGTTGCATATCCTATACTGCATGGTACATTGTGCAAGTAAGCCCAGAAAATTTGAACTAACGTTTCATGTCTAATATGATGATGTAACATATTGTTTTAAGTCAGCAAGAATTTGCATTAGTGTGATTATCTTTTCAATTAAAACAGGTGAAGATGATGAAAGTGCTTCCATTGAAGTATTGGGCAACGATGCTAACATGTATCATGGCATCAGTTCAAGCAGCTGTAATAGGAGTATGCATAGATAGAAGTAAAGCTTCTTGGGCTTTAGGATGGAATCTGCAATTGATCACTATAGTATACTCAGTAAGATAGCTGACCTTTGAGTGGACAAAGTTTGGTTGTATCGGTTCAGTAACATATAGAACTTGTCTGTACAGGGAGCACTTGCCACAGCTGCTACTTTCAGCTTAATATCTTGGGCAATTGCACTCAAAGGACCTACTTATCCTCCAATGTTCAATCCACTAGTGCTTATTTTTGTGGCCTTCTCAGAAGCTATTTTACTGGGTGAACCACTCAGAGTTGGAACGTATGAGTATTTTTCCTTCCTAGATCAACATTCTCTTTGATAATACAATCTAAAATTGGAATTTTTTGGCAGCTTGATTGGCATGGTTTTCATCATATCTGGGTTATACTCTTTTCTGTGGGGCAAAAGAAAAGAGATACAAAGCTTGCCTCAACCAAATGTAGCAGGTGTTGAAGTATCTACAGGCATGGCTGTTGAGTCTGCTGGGTTGCAATCAACTGCCTTAGTAGTTCCAAGCTCTTCACCTATCAATGCAGATATGGACATTGAAAAGAATGGCATAACCAGAAAAAATCCCTGAATGGAAGAAAGACCACAAATTCTTATGCACAATATGGTGCTGTATTTTCAGTGACGACGGTTTTGAAAAAGTTGAGATAAAATAAGAGAATTATGGATAAATGACTGTTCATTTATGAAAATAGTGATTGCATAGGTTGCTGATTATGATTACTTATTATTGTAAATGGGAAGGACTATGCTTTATGAATTAGCTTTTAGCCCATTGTTATTGTTACGTCAAAGAGTAATAAATGCTTCTGCAATAACTTGATGAAGCTCTGGTGAATTCAGAGCAATATAACAGTAAACCAGGTCCTCCATTTCATCCCAATCATGAACTCCCACTTTCAGAATCATTTCAATAATTTATTCTCTTGTATCAGTAAAAGGGTTTGCAGAGTACCTTGCTTACACTCAAACTATCTGCAAAAGAAGCAAAAACATCATTGGGTAGTGTAGCAGAAAAGCTTACTCTGTTCTTCCACCTTCGTGAACTTTTCTTTTCTCCCTATGCTTCTACTGAGTTTGCTCCTTGGTGGCTTCAATGGCGTCCTCTAGAAAAACAGCATCATTCTCTGCTGAATGTATGAAGATTGAAGAGGAGCTTGCCAATTAAATTGAACCCTAGGATTGTAGGAATATGTAGCATTGAGGCCATTTATTTAAGGGATCAAAAACACATAAGAGAATCTAACTTAATTAGCCAAAAAAAAAAAAAAAAACCTTTGGCTAGGTGTAACTCAGTTGTGAGTTGTGACAATAAAATATATGAATTTTATTTTTTTGAAATTATAGTTAATATCTAAATTAATAATAAAAAATTTTAATTTGTTGATCACGTGACTGACCCAATTTCTTCTCAACAAGACTCGTGCTTTTCTCTTTATTGACTTTTTTTTTATTTAATTTAATTTACTTAAGATTAGACTTATATGTTTGTTATATAATTTTTTTTTTTTGCATGTTCAAATATTTGAAACATTTAAATAAAATGACATACCTGAAACCTGAAACAAAGTTTCATTCAGATTTACAAAACAACTTATTTTTATTTAAGTAAATCAGATATCTAAATAGACCAAAAAAATTTTAATGTTATATTTGTCGTATGTTTAATTGAATCAAATGATTTTGTTAATAATTTAAATAGTGTTAAACTCTAAAATAAAATTAAATTATTTTCAAAATATATAAAACAAAATTGACTAGGACGAAATTAATTTTGAGTAGACACGTAGAAGAACGAGAGAGATACTTTTGCCAAACAGAAAGTTTTGAAACTGGACTCTTGTGGTCTTTCTTTCTTTTTTATTATTTCCTCAAAATTTGTCAACTCTGAATATCATTAATAATTTAAATATCATAGGAATAAAAAATATATTTTAATTATTTATGACCATTGACCAGCAATTTTTGAAACTCGTGTGGTTGTCTTTTCTTCATCGTCAGCGTCAAACAGTTCCACAACGTAAGCTGGATACCACATCTTCTGCTTCCTTCATGGGTTTAAAATTAAATATGGGTGGTGAAACAACTTTATAAAATTTTACTTAACTGTAAAAAGTTCTTTCCAGATTTTGAATCAGTAGAAAATATTAATTGAAAATTGAGCAAAAGAATTTAAATACCGAAAGGAAATAATCTAAAATTATTTTAAAAAATTCTAAAAGTTGAAAAGGTGCTTATAATAAATCATCCAAAATTAAAGGAAAAACTTGCTTGATCAAAAAATATATTAAAGGAAAAACAATTACATTTTTCTTGAATTTTGATGTTAAAATAGATCCATTTATTATTTTCCGATTTTCCTGCCTCAATAATTATAATTCTTTATTTAATTGTTTTAAAGAGAGAGAGAGAGAGAGAGAGAGAGAGAGAGAAGCGTACACACCAAAGTTAACTGGGAGCATGAACGAACACATTTCACGACCCCTTTAACTTTATCAAATAATCTCATTCTTAATTTTTTTTATATTTAAAATCGTAGTTAATTTTATCTCTTTGTATACTAAGTGTCAAAATACCTAACAAAAATACTTAGTTTAAACATTAAAAGATCATAAAAACTGAAAACAAAAATGATAAGTTTGCGTGTGCTACCATTGTTACTTTTTTCAAATTTATAAAGATTTAAATAAAATAAAAATAATAAAGATAATGCCAACCATTTATTTTGTTACTAATTGAAATTTATGTACTTAATCCTTTAAAGTGTAAACATTGTGATGAGTTTGTGACGCTTAATGTTTGGTTTAAAATGAAACGAATTGATTGTTTGAACAACTGTATAGAATTTCATGGAAATTGCTTCAGAATTATGTCCACAAGAAGCAACAGTTTTAGATCATGACAGACCTTTCGTTCCTAAAAATTTGAAACGAAAAAAAGGAAAATGCAGAAAACAGCGTCAAAATATTACACATGAAATGTCATTTTTCCTAATTTATCAATATTGACCGTGAAAGGCATAAGCACTCCTTTTCAACCTCTGTTAATTTTGGTGGCCATTACCAAATCTAGTTTTAACAACTTAATGCAGATTAGCTTTCTTCTGAAGAATTCAAACACAGTCACACTTCCTCTTATAGATTACAATACTCATATCAACAAGAAAGCACCACCAATTTATATATACCTTCACGAAATGTGCCAACAAAGAATGATGTTACGATGATGCTATCTATATATATGTATTCAATTATAAAAATAAATAAATAAATAAATAACTGGCACACACATATGTACATAATCTATATTTTGATTTGTGCCCTTTTTTCCAGTATCAGATATTCTCTATACTCTGTATATTCGATTTCTCTTCTGCTTTTCAATATTTCAAACCATCCAAAACAATAGAAACCGTTTTCTTCACATTTCTAAGATTCACTTGTTTGCTTTCGTGGGACCAGACAAAGACAGCAAAGCTGGAACCCGTTTCTGCTTGTCTGTTCATATTCTTTTCCCTTGCACTGGGATAGAAACAAAAAAAGATGCAGAAAGAGAGACAACCAGAGAAAACATGGCAAGTGTGAAGGAATGGTTCGTGTCGTCGCAGGCTGTTCTGAGTATGTTATTGGTGCAACTTTTCGCAACGGGGATGCAAATGTTGTCAAGAATCATATTGGTCCGAGGCACTTTCATTTTCGCACTCATTGCATATCGTCACGTCGTTGCTACTTTTTGTGTTGCCCCTTTTGCTTTCTATTGCGAAAGGTTTGAGCTTTTTAGTTCTTATTCATCTTTACTGATTCCCCACTTTGTGTCTTTTTTTTTTTTTTTTTCTGGGGTTTCCATTGATGATCAGAGAAATTTTTTAATTAAATGGAAGTGTGTTTTTCGTGGTTGCAGAAGCCACGCAAAGAAGTTAAGTTGGTCGGTTTGGTTTTGGATCTTCCTCAATGCCTTAGTAGGGTAAGCAAGCAAACATTCTTCATTTTCAAATTAAACTCTATGTATGACTACTTATTCACATCTAGGGAGACTTTTCAGATATTAGATATTAGATTCTGAAATCCCCCGTTTCTGGGTTCTTGGCATAGTACAGTAATCCGAATCTCATAAACTGCATCATCTTCCATCCTTCACTTTCATTTTCAAAAGGACAATTATTTGAGCTGTATTTTGGAAGTCTAGTATAAAATAGATTATGGAAATGATTTATGTAATGATTAGGACCCACCCACTCTATCTTCTGTTTGGTGTGATTGGCTTGTTTGTCTGATAATCATGCAAATCAGTTTGCATCACACAATAGAAAATTCTAGTAATCAACTTGTTCGTACTTGCCCCTGTTAGTATCATATGTTTTCAAATTCAACTCTTTTCTTTCTTATTCGTTTTGGGATTTGGTGTTTATATAATTCCATGTCTCAAGACTTAGAAATATTTTAAGAGTACTTTTCTTTTTTTATTTTTTGTTGTCGATGAGTAGTGGAAACATTTGAACAAAAAATCTTCATGAATTATCAACCTTCTTCACTCTTCACTACTACTAGACCAATAGCTGGTGGCTTGTTATTGTGGAATTTTTTAACGTGCCACTATTTTCAGGATAACAATGGCTATGGGATTTTTCTATTATGGCTTGCGAGATACTTCGGCTACTTACTCTACCAACTTTCTCAACTTGATTCCTATATTCACCTTCCTTGTTTCTATTATATGCAGGTATTTATAAACAGAACTTTAAAAAACTCTACTATGCTATATCTCTCTCATAATTTTATAACAAGCATTGATTCATTCACTAATGATGGCAGGATAGAAAAACTGGGGCTCAAAACATGGGCAGGCAAAGCCAAGACATTTGGAACAATTTTGTGTGTTGGAGGAGCTTTAACTACTAGTCTTTACACTGGAAAAGAATTTCACATTGATTTCCATACTCATCACTCTCATCCTCATTCTGCTGAACCACCCAAAACTAACATGCTTCGAGGCACTCTCTTTCTAGTTGCTAGCTGCATATCCTATACTGCATGGTACATTGTGCAAGTAAGCCCAGAAAATTTGAACATGTCTAATATGATGGTGTAACAAATTCTTTTAATTCAGCAAGAATTTGCTTTAGTGTGATCATCTTTTCAAATTAAACAGGTGAAGCTGATGAAAGCGCTTCCATTGAAGTATTGGGCGACGATGCTGACATGTGTCATGGCATCAGTTCAAGCAGCAGTAATAGGAGTATGCATAGATAGAAGTAAAGCTTCTTGGGCTTTAGGATGGAATCTGCAATTGGTTACTATAGCATACTCAGTAAGATTGATGACCTTTGAGTTGTACTGTACCCACCGAATGAATTAAGATTGTTAAGATAAGTGATCAAAGTTTGATTGTATCGGTTTAGTGACATATAGGACTTATCTGTACAGGGAGCACTTGCTACAGCTGCTACTTTCAGCTTAATATCTTGGACAATTGCACTGAAAGGACCTATTTATCCTTCAATGTTCAATCCACTAGCCCTTATTTTTGTGGCCTTCTCAGAAGCTATTTTACTGGGTGAACCACTGAAAGTTGGAACGTATGAGCATTTTTACTTCCTAGCTTAACATTCTCTTTGATAATATAGTCTAAAATTGGAATCTTTTTGCAGCTTGATTGGCATGGTTTTGATCATATCTGGGTTATACCTTTTTCTGTGGGGTAAAAGAAAAGAGCCACAAGGCTTGCGTCAACCAAATGTAGCAGGTGTTGAAGTATCTACTGGCATGGCTGTTGAGTCTGCTAAGTTACAAACAACTGCCATAGTTGTTCCAAGCTCTGCAGATATCGGCATCGTAAGAATGGCATAACCAGAAAAAGCCCCTGAATGGAAGAAAGACTACAAATTCTTAAGCAACTTTTTTTTGTTTTGAAAACATAGAGTTAAAATAGGAGAATTATGGATAGGAGACTGATAATTTATGAAAATAGTGATTGCATAGATTGCTGATTATGATTACATATTATTGTAAATGGGCAGGACTATTTAGCTTTTAGCCCTTGGTTACATCAGAGAGTAGCAAATGCTTCTGCAATAACATGATGAAGCTCTGGTGAATTCAGAGCAATATAACAGTAAACCAGGTCCTCCATTTCATCCCAGTCATGAACTCCCACTTTCAGAATCATTTCAAGAATTGATTCTCTTATATCAGCAAAAGGGTTTGCAGAGTACTTTACTACACACAAAGTATCTGCAAAAGAAGCGCACACATCATTGGGTAGTGTAGCAGAAAAGCTTACTCTGTTTTTCCATCTTCGTGAATTTTTCTCCTTTTGCTTCTGCTGAGTTGGCACTTTTGTAGCTTCCATGGCGTCCTCTAGAAAAACAGCGTCATTCTCTGCTTTCTTATAGATGTATGTATGAAGATTGAAGAGGAGCTTGCCATATAAATTGAAGCCTTGAGGCCATTTATTTAAGCGATGAAATTCCTGTGATTGTTTTTATGGGCTATAATTAGGATCCACAATCCTATATTTTGAAATTTCGGCTCATTGAGGATCACCAAAGAACACAACTTAACGAAGAAGAAATTTTCGATCAAAAGAAGAAAAACACAGAAGAGAATCTAACTTAATTAGCAAAAAATAAAAAATGAAACCTTTTGGCTGGGTGTAACTCAGTTGTGACAATAAAATATATGAATTTAATTTTTTGGAATTCAATTTTAAGTTTTTATGGCCTTATCATAACAATAATTAAATTTTATTGAGATTTTTTAATAGTGCATTTTTTGTTCATAACATTTTGTTGCTTTTTTAAATAAAATTTATATCAATTTTGTCCTAAATGTTAATAAAAAATTTTAATATCATTGTAATTGCTAATATAATCTTAATTAATAATGAAAATTTTAGTTTATTGTCTTGATAATTGACCTAATTTCATGATTCAATTGTCAAAAACGACTTCTTCTTTTTGCCTTTATTGACCTTTTTCTTCTATTTAGCTAAATTTATCTCTTATGTTTACATATTTTAATAATAATTTAATCCTGCATTCAACAAGTCAACTAATTCTATTAATAATTGGGATGTCATTAACAAGTTGGATAACATTGATTATTTATATAAATAATTGAGATCAAATTAACACAAATAAAAATTCAAAAGGAAATTGAAAATAATTTGAATTTAAAAATTGTAAGAAAATTCTTTTACTTTAATTATTTATAACCAACAAGTTTTGAATAGGGCTATCAACCCAGTCCACCAAAAGAGTTTATTTTTGATAGTGGGGTGGGCTTTGGTAAGTAAATGGACTTAGAATGTTAGCTCAAGTCAATTATTAGTCAATTTATGGGTCTTTATTTTTTCTTTTTTTAATATAAAATTTAAAATATATTTTATTTTTCTTAACCCAACATATATGTATATAATTTATTTTACATATCAAAATATTAAAAATAAATATTAAAAATTGACCTATAAAATAGTGATTAAAAAAATTATTTTGTATAATTTATTTTATATATTAATATATTAAAAATTAATTTTATAAATTAATTTACAAAAATATAATTTATTTTATATATTAAGATAGACTATGACATTTCATAACATAAAAACTTTTAAATATTTTATTGAAAAATAAGAGGGCCATCAGGCTATTTTAGTTTAATCTTTACAAGCTCAATATAAAATATGAATCTAAAATGAGTTGATCTAAAAATTTGTTTTTAAAATAAGTTATTATGTTTTTTAGTTCAACTCTCTTTATTTTAAGGATCGAATCGGTTTAGTAGATACAAAATTAAATAAAATTTTAAAATTTTAAAATAATAGAATTTTATATTTAAATAAACTGTTCAAAATAAACATATATTACTAGTTATTAATTTAAATTATAAGCACAAAAAAGATAAATATAGATATATAAATACTAAGTCAATTAAATACAAATTTAAAATATATCAATAATTCCAATCAAGAGAAAAAAAAATCACTTCTGACCTTTCAATTCGGTGCAGCGTCCTATTAAAAAAATCCTCAACCTTTTCACTGATTGTTTTTCCACACTCTGTTAGGTCTTTTTTTCTTAAGGTTAGCTTATCCTTTTAACAACAAAAAAAAAGTACTCACCCTTTTAAGACTCGAGCAATTCTTGTATACTTGTAATGTATAAACAATGAAAGGTAATAGAAAGATGAGATTGCATCTTTGTAATTTATAATATATATACTATAATGTATATAAAAATTTTTTTTTTTAATATCTTATAAATATTTTTTTTATTAAAAATAATTCTATTTAAAGTACTCTTGAATACTAAATATAATACTTATCTTAATACAAATTTAAACTTTAATTTATTATGTTGTAAGAAAATAATTTTTTTCATTAGTTTCAATCTCCGTTGGTGAAAAATTTCCTTTCCAAATACCAAATAATTACAAAGAAAAAGAAAAAAAAAATCAAATTTAAAGCAAAAAATAGGTGAGAAGAGCATCATATAAATGTGGTCTGGATTCAAGGAGTTTATTGCTCATTTGCCAAAATAGGTTACCAAAACATATATATTCTAAAATGAGTGCTAGCATTACAGGAATATGAAGCCTTGAAGCCATTTATTTAAGCAATTAATGCCAACGAATTTCCTGTGACTGTTTTTATTGGCTATAATTAGGAACTTCAATCCTAGATTTTCAAAATTGGGTTCATTCAGGATCAGCAATAATAATATTGTCCAAATTACCAATGACATCTAAATTATCAATGAAATTTTATTTAGATTTGTTAAAACACCTTCTTTGTCTATCAAATTTGGGATCATTTTTAATTTCTTATAAGTTTTTAAAAATATTTGCAAAAATTCTCATTGTTATCTTAATTTTTAAAATTATCTAAATTAGTAATTAAAAATTTTAATTTGTTGTTTAAATACCCAATTGTCTTAGTATTTGATGTAATTTGACCCATACATTAAAGAAAATGACATTTTTATTACTTTTTTTTTCTTCTTCTAAATAAACCAAAAATGAAACTATTGTCATTATTGTCACCCGAATGAATATCTATTTGCCTGAATTTATCTTTTTATTAACATATTTCAATGATGTAATCAAACACTCAATAGGTCAATTAATTTTTATTAATAATTTCATGCTAATCTATTTAACGTGAGTTTTTGTGAGACTTACACTAATAAAATCATATCTTAAATAAATTATAGATCAAATATATAGAAAGAGTACTACAAATTCAATACTCATATTAAAATTTCATCCATAATTTAGATGTCACTAGTAAAATTGTAAAATTAATGATATTAAATCTTTTTTTGTAAATTGTAAGACAATAGTAAAACTACCCTAAATTTCTTAACGAAAATGATACTTTCACCTTGAATTATTTATGAGCTGCAAGTTTTGAACCTCGGGTTGTTGTTGTTGTTTTTTTTTTTTAACTAAATTTTCCAATTCTGAACTGATCTATTCCAGTCAAAATAGTTGAACAATGTGACCATATCATATAAGGGTCCGAATTTTGAAAAATGATTTGTGCCTATTGTATATATATAAATTTTGTTATATTATTTAAAATTTTATCTGATTAATTAATAGAATATTTATTAATTTAAAATTTATAAAATATCAAAAAACAAATTTTAATATCTAAAAACTTCATAATTAATAACAAATTTTTAAGAAATGTCCTAATAGAATTAGTTAACAATATAATAATAACAATAATAATAATAATAATAATAATAATAATAATAATAATAATAATCCACATTTTATATGTGTGTTCGCAGTGTTTAAATATTGTTATAAAAGGAATGGAACGTGTCATCCATTGGTGTTTGGGGTGTATTATTTATTTCACAATAATTTAATTCTTGTATGTAAGCGCATGATACATGACGTTTGCATTGTTCCTTGCACTTCCAATATCTTTTTCATGTCATATTCCAAGTTGAAAGTGTTACTCTTAATTAGTTTTGAGCTTCACATATAAAATTATTTTCTTGAGTCTTGTTCTAAAATAAGAAATATTTATTTTAAAAGTTATTTCTGGATCTTTTAATTACTAGCGAACATTAAATAGAAAGAGTTTTTTTTATACAATTAATTAACTTAATTTTGAATGTCAAATTTGGTGGAAGTTCATTACCCACTAACGGGAGCACTCACATTATATTCTTGGTTAAGGTTTGATGACAAATGTCACATTATAATCAAAACATAACATTTAAATCACGTATGGTTAAATAACAAATTAACTTACAATTTTAATTTATAACATAGTTATAACATTTAATTTAATGATAAATTGGTGATTTAACACATAATGAAAAAATAATCATAGGTTATATAGTTCTCAATTAATAACATTAGTTAAAAAATTGAATAATAAAATATATAAATCATGAAGGATAATAATTAAGGACAATAAAATTTAGGAGCACTTATAAATAATCCAAAATTAAAGAAGAGTATTCAAGATTTTGTAAAACGTGACAGTGACAAACAATGATAGTTGAAAACAACATCTTATTAATGTCCATGTTTTCTTATCCTCTTTGGTCCAAGTCTCCAAATGACACCCCCACACATTTTAATTCTGGCTGGATTTCATTTTCTTAAAAAAAAATAATATGATATTATTCCGTGAAGATGAAGAGAGATACTAAATATATATGATTTCACTTTTTTATATTAATTTTATAATAAAAGGAATCTAATTCATTCTAACTTTTATTTTTCTAATTACATATTCACATTCTATAATGCCCAACATTATATAATTAAATTTTTTTCAAATATTTACACGTATAATAATAAAAATTAAAAATAAATTAAAATATACAAATAATAATTTAATAAATTTATGTTAACATGAGAAAGATAATACTAATAATAATTGAATAAATATCAAAAAGCTTATCCCTGTATGAGGTAATTAGGATAAATTTTTAAGAAGTTCAATAAAACTAAACATCCTCGCCTAATATATTATACTATAAAAATGTTATAATTAAATATATTTACATTAAACTTGGATAGGCATAGTATTAATTATAATATTAATAATAATTTTGTAAATTTCTATTATTTTTAGATAAATACTAATAAATTTATCTAATTATGAAAGGATTATTATCCCTCAATTTTTTTAAAAAAATTACATGATAAAGTTAGAAAAAAGATAAATATATAAAAAAAGACCTATAAACTTATATAGAAACTCTTACTAATTTTAGTGGGTTTGATCTAAACTTTATTTTTATCTTTCTTCAATTTTATTATGCAAATCTCAATCTTACTCTTACATGTTTAAGTTTAACACATTACACTAAACATTATATATATTTTGGTTGAAGTCATTAGTATGCAGACATTTATTAGATTTTGATTATTCAGATTTAAATTAATTGAGATATTATAATAAGAACAAAGTTCTTTTAATAAAATATTTTTTATACACAAAACTAAAACTCAAAATTTTGATTAAAGATAATAAAATATTTATCATTCTAATCAATTAGTGTGTGTATATGCACTAATTTACAAGTTTATAAAACTAGTTTGATCTCCGAGTGTGTTTATAAAATAATTAAAGTTAGGTATATATGTTTACTAAAATCTTTGTTTCCTAAATTTTCTGATTATGGTCCTCTATTTGTGCTCTTCTAATGGCTAATTGTGGTGCTTATGATTTCCTCTAATTGTAATTTAAAATTAAATTATATAATAAAATTACGGTGACAACAAATTTAAATATTCACTACTAGATAAAATACTAAAATTACATTCCCAAAAGTGATAGTTCTTCTGTTCAACCACTGATAACAAAAATCTGAAAATTGCAGCTTTAGGTCGGATCAAACATCATAATCATTATAATATTTGAATAATTACTGTGAAACTGTATCAAATGATGAAACAAGTTAAAATTAGAAAGTTACAGATTCTGAAATCTAGTCTAACTTGTGGAGCGGATATTTAGTGAAAAATGATCAGATATTTGTTACAACAATCTATAAACAAATTTTGTTATATCGTGTCAAACGGGATTTTTATTTGATTTATTTATTTATTTTTCTTTGTGGTCAAAATGGCATATCGCAGTTTTAAGGGACTAAAAATAGTTAATTTAAAAAAAAAAAATCAAAATTTGAAATGCAGAGTCAAATTGTATAGGCCGGATTATTCGCATGTTTAATTCCGACGTATTCCTTGTTTCACCAGACAACGTGAAAGGACGAGGATAGTTATTACTATTCTGGGCTTGCGTCTCTTAGTGTGGTGGCGTCTCTCTGGTTTTAACTGCTTTCTGCTTCTTCTCAGCCTCATACCTCAAAGTGTCACCGCCATTACCGGTTGTCCCATTTGATTTTTGGCACCCCAACAGTCTTCGTAATTCTCTATCCCTATAAGGGAAGAACAAGAGGGACATTTTGACATTTTTGTTTTGAAAAATAGTTGGGGCCTTCGTCTTCTTTGATTTTTTCCCTCTTTCAATTTCTGGGTTTGGACGTAGAGTGAGAAGATGGGAAGGATATCGAGGATTGCGAGTTATGCGATTGCTTCTATGAAGGAGAAGCAACAGCCTACCATTACATGCACAACCTTCAACATTCTCGCTCCCATATACAAGCGTCTTGACGAAGAGGTTCTTCTTCGTTACCTGCATTGTTGATTGATGATTGAATTACTTAAATGGGTTTCTCTTCATTTTTCTTATTTTTCTGTTATGGTTTGGTGAAAGCAGGACGCCACTTGCCGTGAAAGCGACTGTAAACCGTTTTGGTTGGATAGGAATGACAGGATATTGGACTGGCTATTGCAGGAGAGATCTTCCATTATATGTCTTCAGGTTTGAATGATCCTCTTCCTTGTGTTGTATTTTAAATGATGAAATCTTTTGGAGATTGTTAATATATTTTAATTTTCCCAGGAATTTTGGGTTGGAAACCAAGAGCTTGTTAATTTGTATGAGAAGAGACTCGGTGATGCTGGTTATATTAATTTCAACCTTGGACGGACTAATAACCGTGGGGATGGTATGCATTTATAACCTCAATTTGAGTTTCTACCCCTTTGGATTCTCAGTTTCGCCATGGTTTGAAACTGATCATCTTCATCATTATTTACAGAAGTCATGGTTTACTTTTCTTTTCTTTCAAGGATTTTGAAGTATTAATCCAATCTGCATATCTTTACATCTTTCCTCTTCTATCTTCTTTCTGTTATGATCACTGTTTGCAAAATGTTGAGGAAGAGCATTTTCTCTTGATGTATATCTTCTTAGTGTAGCAAGAAAAAAAAAAAAAAGATGAGGGAAGAACATGTGCTATGCTACTTTTCTCATCCTTGTTAATGAAATTCTCTGACATAGCCAAATGCCTGTGGGATTATCATAAGGTTATTTGCCATATGCAGGATGGATTTTTTCTCCCAACAAATCCCTACAATTTTTCAAATTTTACAATGCCCTGATGGTGTTTCTGTTGGAATCTGCAGGTCTTCTAATAGCAGTGCTCAAGGAATACTTTAAGATTCTTAATTACAAAGAGTTGCACTTCAATGATTGTGGTGATCGTGTAGCTCAGTTGTTACATGTTGAATTAGTATCTCCATTTTCGCAACTCAAAAACAGTGATACTGGGCAGGAAATTCTTATTGTCAACACCCACTTACTATTTCCTCATGACTCAAGTCTATGCATAGTACGGCTGCATCAGGTATCTAAACACTATGTTGGCCTCTACGTAGCCATGGTAACTCTTCTTGACATATATTAATTCTCACTTTTCTTCAGGCCTACAAGATCCTTCAATATGTGGAATCTTATCAGAAAGAATATCAACTGAAGCCCCTCCCAATCATGCTATGCGGGTAAACCTAAATGGATTTCCTTATTTGGGGTTCCTTTATCTATTCCACCTCTTTCAATCTTAAACTCTTGAATCACTCTCAATGATTTTATTTTCAACACTTGATTTCTCAGTGACTGGAATGGAAGCAAACGTGGGCATGTTTACAAGTTCCTGAGGTCTCATGGGTTTGTATCATCATATGATATTGCACATCATTACACCGATGCAGATACACACAAGGTGATAAATTCAATATTGCTCCCAGAATCTTTGATGGTGGACAATATGCTCATCACTTTTTCTGAACATTTTGTTAAATGCAGTGGATTAGTCATCGTAATCACCGGGGAAATATATGTGCTGTTGATTTTATATGGCTTCTAAATCCTGATAAATATCGGAAACTACTAAGAGCAAGTTGGAGTGAAGCTGTATTTGGCATGTTCAAGGTGATCACGATACCTTAGCACCTACACTCAGTTATTCAATTTACTATTTTTGATCATCTCTGCAAGTCATTATAACATGTATATATGTTTAGACTAAAGTTGTATAGCAGATTTAACATAATTTGCTTTAGAGCATAGAGTAGCACCATAATATCGTTCATTGTTGTGGATTTCAGTATCTATTGCGGAGAGCTTCAGTGAATGAGAGTGATGCGTTTGCGTTTCTAAAGGCTGACAACGAAGATTGTATTACCTATTCTGGTTTCTATGATGCTCTTGAACAGGCACGTTGTATAAACTAAAAGACCAGGAGTCCTTAAATTTTCAGATAATAAATGTGTGTCCTTGCTTGTATGACAATTCAATACCTCATTTTGATGAAGGTGTTTTCCTCCTTGTATGCAGCTTAATTTAATTGGTCCTCCTTGTGGACTTAGTGTTCAAGAGACAAAGGACTTGTGGCTGCTAGTAGATATAGATGGAAATGGTGTTCTGGATTTTAAAGAATTTCAGGTAAAGTAGTTTACAACAAAGTTTAGGTCTGCATTAGAGAATAGTAATTAAAAGCAATGTGCATGAGATTATTTAGTTTTTCATATGAAACAAACACTGTTGGCTAAATAAGGTTCATGAAATTGTGGGGTTTTAGCAGCAAATCTGGATTCCAGCAGATCAGATAGATGAAAGAAAGAATGAAGAGATGAATGGTGAATCAAATGGCAGTCAAGAGCAAAGACTTGGTTTCAGTATAAAAAATGCAGCTCTGTTCCCTCCTGAGGCAGAGAATGGCATATGGCCTGATGACTACTCCCTCTCTGATCATGCAAGACTAACTGTGGCTTTCTCTCCAATAAGATTGTCATGTTCCAGATGATACCCTCAGAACTCAGAAATGCTTGGGCTCCATTTGAGCTTTAGATTGAATTGAACACATTTGTACATATGAAACCACTAGATGGGAATGGATGTGGAGGTGAGGGACACCTAGCCAGATTCTTTATTTTTTTTTGCACTGGACACTTTGAATAGCTATTTGGAAGTCACGGATTCAAATATTAAAAACAATCTCTCTGTTTACAAGGAAAAGATTGTATATATTTGACCTCCCCTAAACTGGTGGAAGCCTTGTACACTGAGCTGTCCTTTTTACACTTTGAATAGCCTTGACCAGAAGCTGCTGAAAACAGCACAGCACCAAGAAACACACACAAGGAAGCAATTTGAAGCCGATGGCATTTGAAGTCTCCTATTTTGTTTTCCCACTCTGTTCCCCATTTCTCCTTCTTGGGTTGAAGAAATGAACACACACACAACACAGAGGAGAATCATGTGTATAGTCTTTGCATAGATTTTAGGCATGAATTCTTTTGTAGTTGGTGACAAGTACTTTCTAGTTGTTTTTGAATTAGAGTTGTAACAAAATCAAATTGTACAAAGCAACAAGTAATTAATTTAGATTTTCTCTTCCATTATAATAATTAATTAATATCACCATGTTGAGGGAATCAAACACAATTACATACGTTATGAGTCCGACAGACACAAAGCTCAATCCAACATTTCACACATTAAAGTGTACAATAAAAGGTGAGATTCCTCTCAGACTTTATAAAGTATTAGTAAAGGAAAAGCACAATATTTTATTATTATTTTATTTCTCATGAAACTTGTCCGTGTATCAACACAAACATTTATTCTTTAAAATCTCTCTCTCTCTCTCTCTCAATCCAAACAAAATTGTCGCTTTCCTTTTAGCTTGCAATCCCAAAACCAGTTGTTTGGCCAAAAAAAAAAAAAATATCCCACAACCATTTTGCTATGTGCATCAACTTTACAACTTGGGATGACTAGATATTTGCTAAACCATAAAGGCAAGTGGTAATTTAGTAACGCAGTAATGGTAAAGTAGTAATTTTGAGCAGAGGATAAGGGGCTTTCCTTTCTAAACATTGTTTTTTTTACTTTTCTTCTTTCCCTTTCTGCAGCACATGAGGGAAGGGATAAATCTCCAGTTCTTTGGTGATGAATTACATGAATGACGCTTCTCTAACATAAAACATATAGGGAAGAAGAAAGATGAAAACGACACTAGTACTTACTTACATTTAGCTTCATGGTTAAGACAACAAGTTTGCTTTCAATTTTATGTTCTAGTTTGTTATTTGCTTCTAGACGTAGTCAAATGCGACTTTGCCTTTGCTTCTGCTTACGCACATATCAATCATTTTTGTTCGATGCAACTTTCGTGCAGTGTTAAATTTACTGGGTCTTCAAAATCAACAATGATTGTCCAGAAATTAAAAAATAATAACAACAATACGAATCACTAAAAAGTATCCAATCTACTTTTTGAATGTTTCAAAAAAATACATAAAAATGCTCACATTAAAATTTGTTTGCCAAATAAGGTTTAATTTTTTGTTGGAAGAATATTTATATTTAATATTTGATTATTTTTTAAATAAGATTGTTTAAGGAAAAATAAATTTTTTTTCTTTAACTTTACTCATTTTAATAGTATTATCTGTTTGACAAACTAGGCAATCTAATAGTATTATGTTTGTCTCATCAAATTTTCGCTTATTACTTTAAAAAAAAAACTACCGTATGGTAACTTGTAGTTGTAGGTAAGGAAATATGAATTTATAACTCAAATTTATTGGAGTAAGTATCTTAGAGATAGCATGGATGGAAACAATAATTACATTAACGTTAAATATATAGAGTAGTCTTTAATTATTTTTCTCTTTTATTTATATTTTAAAATATTAACATTTTAAAATTTAATTCTTTTAAATTTTAAACTTCATAAATATTTTCTACATCATTTATCCACATTTAATTATAAAGACTATCAAATATTAAATTTAAAATTTATAGAGAGTAAATTGCACAGTAAAAATCTTATAAGAATTAAATAAAAACGAGAAAAAAAAGAAAACAGTGGTTAAATTTTTTATTATAATTAACTCAATTGTTAATACACTTGTTGTTTACATGAAACCTGCATAAAAATGCTTTTAAAACTTGGATAATGTGATGGCAGAAAGTTGAGGTCGCACGTGCACACAGAGCAATAACACGTTCTAAGGCGTATATATGGTGGATTTACTTTACGACACACTTCTAAAAGATATGTGATGATGGCTCAAGGGCCCCACGTGACTTTGTATCCTTTTCATTCCGACAAAATTGCATTAAAATTTTTTTTTACATATAATAAAATTATATCTATCATTTTTTATTTTTAAAAATTCTATTAAATATCTTAACATAATATTATTTTTTTTTATCAAAAACTAATATCTTATGTAATAAGTATTCATTTTAAAACAATAAAATTATTTAATTATTTTTAATATTAAATTAAAAATTTTATGTTAAAATTTAATATAGATTTAAATGTATTTATTATTATATAACAATAAAATTATAATTTTATTTTTATTAAAAAATCATGCTCGTTGATAAAAATAAATTAAAGAGAAAGTTAGTATAATTTCAACAAGATTTGGTATAAGTTACTCTTAGGCTTTGATTCCATTGACTGGAGCTCATTAATTAATTGGTTGAGTTGAATTTTTAATTCCACATAATTAATTCATCTAAATTAAATAATTGTTTACAAACAAAACTAATAATAATAATTGAACTTTAACAAACCAAAATCATCATTACGTGCCTTTTCCTTAACTTGCTCTTGTGTGTGTGTCTATATATATTGGTTAAAGCCTAAAGTTGATGCAGCTGTCCATGAATTATGTTTGCTGCACCTTGTTATGTGGTGTCAAAAAACTATTAGTTTATATAACTTTTGACCCGAAAAAAGAAAAAGCTTGTATAATATATTACAGTCAATATATATATATATTTGTTCACAAATTTAAGCCTAAAAGAAAGATTGCATTTTTTGTTTGTTTTAAATTCTCGTTGAAAAATTTGGATAATATCTTAAAAAGAAAAACATTTTTCACAAGTGAATTATTAGGAAATCAATTTTTTTAATGGATTCCATTCTCATTATCAAACAAAAGATGTGTGTAAAATATATATACTGATTAAATAAAAGCTTTTAAAATAAAATATATAAAAAGGATAACAAAGAAAAAGATCGGGATGTCACATAGATCAAGATAATACAGTACGTGGCGCTTTGTGGAAGGGTGAGACTGAGATTGTATACTTGTAGTAGTAGCCATGTAGGTGATAATAGGAGGAGCCATCGTTGCCTTACTCACCACGTCAATGAGAGGCCCCACTTGTGCCAGGTGTCATAATTTCAGTCGTCCGCCTCCCATTCACACTACTGTGCGCTTTTTCATTGTTTTTTTCTTCTAGTGCTTCTTACCAACCTCCACTTCTCCATTTTACCCCTCTCCCTTTCCTCTCATCTGGACAGTACCCATTTCACAAAGGACTGGCAATGTCGTAATTTAGGGGATGAACGAGGTCAAGTACGCTCCGCGTTTCATACGTGGAGTTTGAACGCGGTTTCCTGTACGCAAATGATGTGTGTGAGTCTGTGTACTGTGTTTGACTGTGAAAGTGGGGGGAGAGAGAGAGACTATGCCGTGGGTGAGTACTGTGTAATGGTATGGTATGGTAATAGGTCTCTTATATTTCACTTTCTCACCAAGTTCTCTTTAACTGGATATGCAGTGTGGTGAGCGAAAAAGAGAGAGATAAAGCTTTATGGCCCATCGCACCCTAAAATCCCAAGAATCCTTTTGATTCTCATCTCTGCTTCTTGGTCTTCCTCTATATGATTCATCGACCACTTCTTCAAACACTCCCTTTTTTCTTCTCCTTTTTCTTTCTGGGAAGCTCTTTGCTCATACTTCTGGATGGGTGTGATCGCGTGCTGTCCGCCGCCGCGTGCCGATGAGATGGCGGTCTTACCTCTGAATTCGCTGCCGCTGGGCTTCAGATTCCGGCCCACCGACGAGGAGCTTATTGATTACTACCTGCGACAGAAGATTAACGGAAATGGTGATGATGTTTGGGTCATTCGAGAAATTGATGTTTGCAAATGGGAGCCGTGGGATTTGCCTGGTATTTTTTCTCTTTACCATTCTGTAGCATAAGAATTGGGAAAGTTGTTAGATTTTGCTTTACTAATTTTATTGTAATCACACTGTTCATTCGTTCTTTTCAATTCTCAATTTTCAATCTTTTTATAGAATCGAACATGATGGATTACTTTCTTGTTCTTCAATCATTGATGACAAACTTAGAATATTTATCTAAGATTAAGGTATCATTGTAGAATTGTTCTAATCGAATTTCTGCATAAAATTTAGTTCGTAATGCTTCCTCTGCTATTTTATTTACTCATTTGCTTCTTTCTGGTATTGGATTGATTTGATTTGGCGGCTTGACGATAGATTTATCGGTGATACGGAACAAGGATCCGGAGTGGTTCTTCTTCTGTCCACAGGACCGCAAGTATCCAAATGGCCATCGATTGAACCGAGCCACGAATCAGGGGTATTGGAAGGCAACGGGCAAGGATCGCAAAATTAAGTCTGGGTCCAACTTAATCGGAATGAAGAAGACTTTAGTCTTCTATAGTGGTCGTGCTCCCAGGGGAAAGAGGACCCATTGGGTTATGCATGAGTACCGTCCTACCCTAAAGGAACTTGATGGTACCAATCCTGGACAGGTAAAGCATGCTCTTGTTTATTTTATGCTAACTTTTCTTCTTTCTTCTTAATATCTTAGTTATTGTGAGGGTTTGACATTGAGTCTTTGTAATATTGCATCTAATATGTCCTGAAAATATCGTTCCTTATTAGTTAGGTGGATTCTAAATGTTCTTGGTGATCTTCTGTTTCATTTTTTATTTGTTCATTTTCTAAGAAAGTCTATACTCTTTTGACGACATATTGCTAAATTTTGATTTGGTGGTTTTGACTTGTATCAGAATGCCTATGTTCTTTGTCGATTGTTTAAGAAACAAGATGAGAGTCTTGAAGGCTCAAACTGTGATGAAGTAGAGCGGACTGAGTCAACTCCTACCAATGCTAATTACTCTCCAGAAGAAATACAGTCTGACGCAGGTCTGGCTGTGGTATCCCCGTCACTGGCTACAGAAGATGATAAGCAGCACGTTGCTCTAATTTGTACCTCTGAGAACACTGAAGAAGCCACGTCTAACATTAGAGTGTCAGCTGATTGCCATAGTGAT
Organism: Senna siamea; assembly: GCA_031216115.1. Lineage (NCBI taxonomy): Eukaryota > Viridiplantae > Streptophyta > Magnoliopsida > Fabales > Fabaceae > Senna > Senna siamea. The sequence goes on along the minus strand of CM062367.1, from coordinate 9,034,490 downwards.
GTGTTTGATGCTTATGATGCACAAAAGCAAATTGTAAAAACACCAGCTCTGGAGGTGAGATGAACTAGCTGATATTCTATCTTTTTGTTCTGTTCTGATTTGTGGACCTTGGAATTGTTGATCTAGTACCTATACTTAATGCTACCTTCTCTTCAGGAGGATCCGCTGCTGAACCTTGACATATTTAATGAACCAATAACTGGGCCATTTGATGACAAACTGTTCTCCCCATTACATGTGCATATGTCATCAGATTTTTATCATCCAGTAAGCACTCAATCAATTGGTCACTGTGGGCTGCAACAACAGTATGGTACAAATGAGACCAATATTTCAGAGTTCTTTGACTCAGTTATTGATTGGGATGTGTTTCCTTGTGAGGATTCCATTAGTCAAAAGCCAACCTCTACAGTTTTAAATCCGAGGGAATATGGATCAGGCAGTGAATCAGATGTGGAAATGACCAATATACCGGTAAATAGCCATCTCTGACACTATATATTCCAGTCATCTTAGGTTTATCCACCAATTGACGTGTCAGTTTTGCAAGTTAAAATGGTAGCTTTAATACTTTTTTTAATTGTTCCTGCTGGCTACCAGATTTATACATCAGTTAGTAATTTGTATAATCTATCTGTATTTGTGAGAGTTATTTAGCATTGCTTAATTGCAACTCTTGTATAATGCTATGGTCTTATTTTATTCTGTAGCGTCAGCAAGCATTGCATGCTGCATATCCTGAGGAAGCGATTGCCTTGAGGGCTCCTTCCATGATAAAGACAACTCCAGAATTTGGCAATACCGTCAACCCTGGCCTTTACGAGCAGAAGAGCAACATAGGGTTGTTCCAGGGCAATTTTAAGATGGCTTTGCCATCTGATGTTGCTTTTGACCAAGTGTACAGTGTATTCAATGATTGTCAGGAATCAGGAAACTATAACACAGTTGTTAGTGGTGATAATAGTACTGGAATCAGGATTAGACCTCGCCAAGTGCAAAATGAACAGCTAAACATGAACTCTGTGATCCAATTCCAAGGTACTGCACCAAGAAGAATATTTCTACAACTACATGAATCTCCACCTAGCACTAATAAAATGGAGAAAGATGGGAGTTGTGCGCAAGAACACCATGATTCAAGATCAATTATTCAAAGGGTAAGATATTTTTATACTAGAACTTGTGTATCTTTAGATTGTTTTTGCATGTGTTGTGAGCATTGTAAGATTGCCCTTTTGCAGGAGACTAAAGCCTCAGAAAATAATGTTGCTGATGAAGACTCTACTGATACTAAAGCCAATAATGAATCCAAAAATCCTGAGTCAACCAATGGTAGTAAGATTTCTCAGCAACTTGTTACCGATGCAGATTTCATTTCAGGGTTAGAAGAGACTTTGCTGTGCAAGCCGGTCGGCCAAGCTCCAAAGGTTACTTCTCATGGCACAATCTGGTCATCTACTTTGGTATTCTCTGTTAGTTTACTGGTCTTAGTGCTAGTAGTAGTATTCTTAGCTAACATATGGGGAGTTTTTAAATTTTGAATTGCTAGGTAATTTGCCCCAGTGATTTTTTAGGGGGCCTTAGGCCAAGGTCAGTTGAGGAGGCATGTAAGTTGACTTTTTTAGAGTTGATGTTAACATACATATATACCTATCTCTGTGCATATGTAGTTAGCGCATAATATGCTCCCCTGGTAGATTGTTGTACTATAGTTTCAGTCTTATGAGGTTGTTGTATCTTTCTTTTAAATCTCCTTGTTCCTAGTCTTTTGGCTTTTTACCTTCTGTGTTCTTATCTGGGCAATGCCCAACATCTTGAATACATCCCAAATAATTGCACTATTCTGCCTCTTAAAAGTAATTTACATGATCCACTCGCTGTCTGTGAGAGTGTTGACAAAAAGGATTACTATAGTTAAAGAAATTTCTTAATGCACTAGCTAGGTACCTCAAGTTTTGAAGTTTAAATCCATTGAGAAACAACCATTTATGGACCCTAGGCGTTGTTTTTGAACCCCATAACGTTCTCAATATGAATAGCTAATTCATTTAGAGCCAAGTTGCCTAACCGATCAAGTTGCAGTCAACCAACGAAGCCTGTTCATCAAAACATGGCAAAAATATTGATATGGTGAATAAATGTTTACTGATTTTAAATAAAATTTCTTCGGGTAAGGGGAAACGAAAAACAAAAAAACTTAGCAATAATAATAATAAAGACTAGGAGCAGAAAAAATTTATAATCACTGAAGTAAACATGGCAATTGCCAAAAAGTGAGTAAAAAGATGCATTTGTCCTTTCGATGTCGAGGATGACAACTAACAAGGCTATTATTATAATCCATGAACTCGACTCCGAAATTTGTTTTTACTTGTCCCATATGGAATTTGGAATATTAGAATTGTGATAAACATTGCAATAACATTAATAAAAAAAGCTACAATATCCCTTTATTATTATTATTATTATTATTATTATTATTATTATTATTATCAGAACACATTGCAATTGAAGGTTGCAAATAGGAATTTCCCATAATTTAAACCTGGGTGGTGCAAGGTTACAGAATTTTCAAAGGTGGAAAACATTTTTTCTTTTCTTTTTTGGGAATATTTAGTTGAAGGGTTATTTATCATCAGACGGATCGAGGCCTATTAGATTGAGATTTTTCTTTTTTTTAATTGAAGCTACAAGGGAATGGTGATCCAAAGCATAAACAAATGCGGAAAAAAAAAATACAGATATATATTCTATGTTCACTGAAAATAAGTATTATGTTTCTAATGAAAATTTAATTTAAGTAAACATCACACTCTTTAAAAAGTAGAAGGAAAAAAATAGAAAAACTATACTGTCATTTAATTAAGAAACATACTTGTCTATTAGAGGATCATAAGAAGACCTATAATTACACCAAAAAGTAAAACATTTTTTGTAATAAATTCAATTCAAACAACATTCTCGAATGTATTTCTTTTAATTTTTCCATGTGAAATTATTTCAGATGATATTATTAGTATAACAAATGCTAACGAAAAATTAATATTACGAATGGAATCAATAAAAAACAACAAATGTAGATCACCTATCAAGGCTTTTCAGAATGAGTAGAAAACTGTAAAGTAAATTCGATGAGCAAAGCACATTCAAAGCAACAACTCAACAATCAAAATGGGTCTATAGTTACCAAGCTTCGACAACAAAACATCACATAGTTACAAGCTGATAGTTACCAAGCTTCGACAACAAATCCTTCTGCGCCTGTTTTGAATCAGGCTGATAGTTACAAGCCCAGTACACTGGAACTGACATAAGCACAGAAACACTAGACAAAAAGATAAAAACCAAACAAAATCAAGCAATTATTCTAAGGCGGCATTCATAATTTTCACGGAGAAGAAAATCCATCAACTATCTGGCCGATTTCTCTACACTCTAACATTAACATGGATCAGTATTTGTAGTCCTTCACGTGGAGACTCTCCGAGGCACCCTCCCCAAGCTGAGCATCACCCTTGTAAGTTCCCAGTGTTGCCTCTGAATTCGCCTTGCACCTTGTCAGGAAAGCCTCTTGAGCCTTCTTTATGTTTTCGTCCTTTCCAGCCCATGCCTTGAGTGTGCTCTGCTGAAGAGCCCTTCCGAAAGAGAAAGACAGAGACCACGGCTTCTTTCCCTTAAGTTTGTTCATGGCATTGAGGTTGAGAGTTGCCTCCTCCTCACTCTGCCCACCAGACAAGAAAACCACAGCAGGAACAGCAGCAGGAACAGTACGCAGCAGAGCTCTAACAGTGTGCTCAGCAATCACCTCAGGGGCAACTTTTGGAGCATCTGATCCAGGGGTCACCATGTTTGGCTTCAATAGAGTACCTTCAAGCAGCACATGGTGATCATTTAAAGCCTTATAGCATGCAGCAAGGACACGCTCAGTTACTGCAGCACACTTGTTGATGTCATGAGATCCATCAACCAAAATCTCAGGCTCAACAATAGGAACTAGCCCATTTTCCTGGCATATGGCAGCATACCGGGCCAACCCATATGCATTTTCATGGATAGCCAGCTCAGATGGCTCATTGGAGCCAATTTTGAGCACAGCACGCCATTTGGCAAACCGCGCACCAGCTTCATAATATTTCTGGCAACGCTGAGCAAGGCCATCTAGACCCTGAGTGGTGGTTTCTCCATTAGTTCCAGCGAGTTCAACAGTGCCTTTGTCCACCTTGATGCCAGGAAGCACGCCGCCTTCCTTCAACACCTCCACGAAAGGCTTGCCTAAAGAAAGTCCATTGATGATGTTAGTTTAAGAAAGAAATGCAAGCATAGACATTGCTCTCTGTTCGCAATGGAGAACCACCACAATCAATCAATGAATCAGAGTTTGCAGAATAATCATGCATATGCAAATCCATTGAATCAATTGTAATCATAGAGCAAAGTAAGATGGAAGTTATCAAGATTGTTGTATATACCTGCAGCTGTTTTCTGGTACAGAGTTTCCTCAAACAGGATCACTCCACTTAGATTTTGGAGAGCTCCAGGAGTGGTGAAGAGGAGCTCACGAAGAGCACGCCTGTTTGATTCAACATTCTCGACATTGATGCTTGCTAGACGCTTACCAATTGTTCCAGTTGACTCGTCAGCGGCAAGAATACCCTTTCCAGGGGTGCCAATGTAGGCAGCATTGGCAATAAGCTCATCTGCAAATTATGGGTTGGTACATAAATTTGATGTCACAACTAAATCCAGAACGTTTAAGAACACATAAATAGGGAACAGGTTTATTCTGCAAACAAACAAACTTGTTTTGTAGATCAGAGAAAGCGTAGCATGTCTACGAAAAGCATTTGTAACTAGCAGATACAAAATATCTATGCAGCGATCTTTCTGGTAAACTTAACTGACTTTCCAAGGAGTTCATAAACCAGAGATACAATAGGAGAAAAGCATAATTTAAATTAAAACACATGTAAACGAAGACATCACTGACCCCTACAGATCTCTAAATATGTTAGATGATCATCTCTTTCAATTAAAAGTTAAGTGAAAACAGGAGTTATTTTATCCTTCGAGCAGGTTGGATAAATTGTCAACAAAAGAAATTAATTAGAAAAAACACTAAATAGTGCAATGATGTCTATGACTGAAAAACAAAAAAATAGTGTTCCTGGCATATCATGCCACATAAACAAGAATCGAATCCAGACAAATTAGAGAATCTGATTCATAGTTCCATTAAGAGATAAATAAATAAATATGGATGCTTTAGGTAGGCATTATTTCCAGAAAAAATGGATGCTTATAGCTTACCACAACCTTTCTATTAGATCATCATAACTAGTAAAACAAGAACGATTACAAAGGACCTTTGAATACAAGATCGAGAAAATACATAAAGTAGCTGTAAGTACCAATTCCGATCAGATCATTCATGTACAAAGGAATATTCAAAAGAATAATAACACAAAACTAGAAACCAAGAGTACGAGAAAACTGCAAAATCACAAGATACCAATACCAAGAACTATAATATTAAGATCGAAAGCTTGTCTATAACATATTGAACCCACAGTAGAATTCATAACCAAGAAAAAAATATATCCAGGCAAAGAGCACGGACCCGATAATAGCAAAGCTCTAGGAGAAGCAAAAGAAAATGAAGATGAGACTAAGTAAGACTAAAACACAGAGCAAACAAACAAAAATCATCCAGAAATACAAAAATCGAAGGCATCAGACGAAGCAAAGGGAGTAATTACCATGATACTTGGTCTTGAAGTGAGACATGATTGAGATGGAGATTATGGAAGTACCTGGAAGAAGGAAGGGTTTTATTTTGTGAGAGACAGACAGAAAGTGAGAAGAGAGAGAGGGATTTAAGATACTTATAGAGGTGGGACCTCAAACCAAAGGCGTCCATCTTTATTGCATACCGTGGACTGCCGTTGGAAGCACGATAATCCATAAAGGCGGTTTCGATTCTTGAATTCGCATTCCTGTGGGCTGCTTCTACTGGGGCCCAAAAACATTCAATGTGAATCGCAAAACCAGGCCCATGAATTGAGCCCAACTAGACGACAAATATAGCCTAATTGAAACGCTTACACCAAAATGAGATGTGTGTGCTGGGCCCCAAATTGTTAAACCTCAATTATAATGGTAACAAAAAATTAATGTGTACTTATTTATTCAATTTATGTTGTTTTATATGTATGTATTTAGAATTTTAAATTTTATTCTCAATTCAATTAAAAAAATTATAAAAGATTTTAAAAATTAATTATTTGGAAACTTGCAAGTGAAAATATTAAAATGTAAAAAATCTAACAAAAGCAAAGTTGCATTTCAAGCATAAATGTGAATAGTAGATCACACCTAATGATTTATGTCCCTTATATTAAGTGTTTCTTTAGATTACTAAAGCTAAAATAGACCCAATCACTCAAATCACCCAAAATAAATTACATATATTTTGTAGTTGTATTTAATATTATAACTCAAATCGATAAATTAATTTTTATATCAAATTGATATAAATAACTTAATTTAAAAATTATTTCAAACCAAGTAAAAAATCGTGAGGATTATGAGGGAGACAGAGTTCAATTGTAGACTCTGAAAATTTAGTTAGTAGTTATAATAAAGAGTAATGGAGTGGAAGATGAGAGAGTTGAGAGGGATAGAGCAATGAAAGAAGTAGGATTTAGGAAAGGCTCAAAGAGTTAGTCCATCTTCTTTGATATGGGCGGAGTTGACCGCATGGTCAGAGGCGGCTTGGTATAATATGAGAGGCTCTCCCAATTGTATTTTTGAAAGGATTTGAGGGGCTTGCCAAGTAGGTCTTCAAGTCATAGAATAAACGTTCGCATTCGTCTGTCCCTCTAAACCTAGGATAGACCTTTACTCTCCCTAGTAGTTTGTGTGTTTTACACACTCAATCACAATCTTAAATTTATGCCTTAAAATTATGGTAAAATTGTTGTCCAAATATCTATGGCATGCATGGCCTAAGGCCAAAATAATAAAAAAACAAATTCATAAAAAGTTATGGTAATTAAAATAAATAAAAAATTATAATATTTTACAAAAATAATTTATTTTTAGGTTTGATTCTCAAACTATTCTCGATGAATTTTTGACAGATTTACAACAAAATTGTAATAGACCAATGCTAATTAAAAACGTTCTATTTGAATTTATTTGCTTACCAAAATTCTCTTAAGATCTATTTTTAACTTCATATTTCTTTTAAATTATAATTCAAATTGTTTTAATTCTCATGACTTTTATAAGTCCAATTGGTCTATTAAATTACTACTTTAACTCTTTTGCTTTTTTTTTTTTTTAATTTTCATTTCCCCCTTTTCATTTTTATTTTTGTTTTTGAAATGAAACTTAATGTCAAGGTTGTTTGTTTGTATTAAATCCTCATTGTTTCCTAGGTGCGATGTATTATTGGGTATTTGAAAAAAAATTAAAAGTTAATCATAATAAAAAAAAAACCTACAAACCAAATGATAAAAATGAGTTAACACATACTTAAAATTTTAAAGAATTTTAGATGATTTGAAGGTAAAATTGTTTACTTTAATGGGTCGAGATACTATAATGGGCTTAAGCTAACTCAGTCCAATTGCAGAGGCCCAAGGCATACTTTTTATTTTCCAAAAGTTGCTTTGTTAATTTTCAAGAAAAATTAAGGGAAACCTACTTCCCTATTTCTCTATTCTTAAATTTAATTTTTTTTTTTTCATACTAGTATGATCCAAATTAAAAGGTGCAGGTATTTCCAGGGTAGATTTATCAGTGGCAGGGTTGTCAAAGAATCTGGAGCTTCATCCATTTTTTAAAAAAAAATTAAATTTTCGTCTCTGATTCATATATACTTCAGCGAAGGCAAACAAGTACATTCATTAGATCAGTAGCTCCACTATTCATCTTTTCTTCTTGGTTTTGACAGTAGATGTGTTGTCAAGAAATGACACGAAGATGGCCAGAATTCTCAATAATGCTTTCATGAAAGTTTGATCCTTTAATCATAGTTTCATATCATGTTCCCTTTAGATTCTTCAATAATTCCATTCGTATTTCTCTTGCAATAATAATGTGATTTATAGGTATTGGTTAGTACTTATGTCTGCTGAACATCAAATTAAATAATGCTGAATGATTTAGACCTTTTCTCAATGCTTTTAGTCGTTGAGATTTTGAAGATCTTTGGTACAATTAGAGGAAAAAAAAAAAAGACTCAGTATACTATAGAAGAATATTGAAAGTTTTCATGGGAAACGTCAAAATTTAAGTACTAGAACAGTTTAGCTATAATATTATTAATTCTGAGTTTGAATCTTAAAATTAGGAGTGAGTAAGCTAAAGTTTATGATATAGATCAACCAACAGCATCCACCTCTGATGCAGTTAAAATTATGGTGAATAAAAAGAAAAATAAAAAATATTGCAGAACCAATTTACTCATCAAAACATGTTATTTATCTCTGGAGATTTCCACTAGAAGATCATACTCTTTGATCTTCCATCTATCAAACTGTTCATCCCTATTCAAATGAAAATAACACAGTAGAAAGATGAGTTATCCCACTAGCTACTTAGATTACATAATGAATGTGTTATAGGCATCATAAAAAATTCACACTGATAAATAATTAAGTCTGATCTAAATAGTAAAAGATTGAGTAATTTAAGTGGGATTAAACTAATCAAAATTTAAAGTTAAAATAGTCTTTAATATGATATTATAAAGCCTTTATATATGATTAATTGATTTAATTTTAAAATTTGAATTTTTCCCTTTAACACAATTATATCGTAATGCAGTATGACTCATGAATAATGAACAGAGAGAATGGATAGTTTAATACGATTGCTTCACTAATCAAAGCTTAGCAACCATCATCCATCAACATCTTTCTCAATTTGATTAGAATCTCTTGATCATCCACCCTTTCAGTGTATTTATTTATTTTGGTTGAAATGATCAGGGTTTAAAAGTCTAATAAATTATTAGTTCTTATTAAATCTAATTTGAATTAGTAAAAATTTTATAACAAAAGTACAATTCTCTCGACATAAATTATTTTGTATACAAGATTGAAATCTAAGATTTTAATTAAAAAAATGTAAAATTTATTTGAACGTTGTTATATGTTTTTGTTCTTTAAAATTATTTTATAAAATTAATTCTAAGAATTTATGTTAGTATTGTTTTTATGTATTTATATACATATATATTATTAATGAAAAGATTTATTTTTTGTATTTTTTATTTTAAAAAATTAGAGTTAAGAACATCTTTTAATTGTTATATATTTATATTTTCAAAGTATATATTTTATTTTTTTGTTTTATGTCAAACATAGATTTAAACAAGTTTTTTTTTGTTTTTCTATTTAAAAAAAAAATTTTTTTAAAAACTACAATAAAAAGACCCATAATATTTATTATTTTAATCAATCAAAAGATTAGTAAATCTTTACTATTTAATCATAAAAATGAATGCAACTAAAAAGTTTATGATAATAAAATAATTGTGACCACATAATCAAAATCTCCTTAATTTTTCTCCTTATAATGCTACATTAAAAAAAAAAAAAAAAGCTAACTAACTTAGTTTGACCTAAGTTCTCTCTTGGGTTGCAATATTTTGGCTAGACTTTAGTTACCTTTGCATGAGGTGGCACATGTACAACATATGTTGGTTGGTACAATTTATGTATATTGAGATCTACTGTTTGAGATTTGTCACCAAATTAACCATAGGATCCTTCCTTTTAGTGCTTTGATGAGTCATCTCCACGTGTTGCTACATAAACCTTGCAAGTGTAAGTTGAACTTGAACCTCTTCTTTCTGCATTGTTCCAAAAATATGCAGTAATCCAGCCAAAAAGCTTTTCTCACACAAAGCTTTTTGAGATGGCTTTGGCATGATTGAAGCAGAAATTTACCAAACCAGTGACATAACACAATGTAGTTAATTTGGAATAAAGGAAGCAGCATAGTCACTGTTCTGATAATATAATAAAATTGTAGAGAAAGTTAAGGATTGTGATACCTAGAAAGGTAACTAACAGGCCATGTGGAGGCCACCTTTCGGCATTTGGTTTTACACGCAAAAATGAAAGGGATTTCTCGGATCCCACGTTTCATCCAACCCAACCATACTTGATCAAAATGGGAATTGCGTGGCTTAACCTCCAATTTGTCTTCAAACTTCATCTCTTAATTTCATCTTAACAAATCACATCACAATATACTTGTGATCCCATTCCTCACGTCTCGCTCTGCATGAATTACTTATTTCAATCTCATCTTTATGCTCTAATTCTTGTGTAAAGCAAATACATCACTTTTTCAAAATTAATTAATTACTTAATATCTCTTACATATTATTCAAACAAATCTCTTGTATGCAAGTTTTAGGAATGCTTAGTTGGGGAACAACAAAATGTGAAAAAGCAATAATTTTTATAGTTTTTAATGGCTGCAGTTATATATGTTGTTTGCAGAGAAAGATTCTCAGCAATTTTAGATTAATCAATGGCTCTCGCTAAAACAAATAAGTTAATTAGTTTTTTTCCTTGGATGTATGTTAGATCCTCCCTCCAAAGCTCATGTCACCCCTGTTAACTGTAGAATAAAACCTGATCCAACTTCCAATTCAATTAATAAGCTATAAACTCGGAAGAATTTTATGAGAGAATCTTAATGCTGCCTGCTTCATTATTTCAACTTTGGTGGTCCATTGTGATTAATTTTCTTAATTCCAGATTAACAATTAAGATGTTTAACACTGACAAAACAAATTCAATAATAATAATAATAATAATAATATATGTGAAACCAAAACTAGGAAAGTGTCCAGGTTGTCCTAGAGAGTAGTGAGGTCCTAATTTACACATATGCCATGCATGTGCGACAGAATGACACTTCACCACCTGGTGATGAAAAATTTACCAGTCGGTGGGTGATGGAAGCATTATCATTTTTCAAAGCTGCTTTTTTTCTTAAAAAAATTATTTTTCTCTCTCTTTCTTCTTCACCACTATCAGCCCCTTTCTGTCTATAAATTTGCTAATCCTTCTGCTATGGTTTCCCCCCTTCCCCTCTCTACCACCCTTGTGCCATGAATATTCTTTCAAAATAGTTCCAAAAAGAAATATTAAACTAAGAGCCTGTTTGTACAGTTAGTGGCACTGCATGTGCAGTGGAATCACTCTCTTATACCTTTATATGCCAATCACTAACCACCCACCGGCCATCTGTTATACTCCTCCTTCCTTATAATATACTTCTCCTCTTCTTACACTTTGATATCTCATTCTCAGTTCATAGAGAAGATGGGAGAGGAAGCCAAACAGGTATGCTTTCTTTTCAATTTCTGCTTTGTTATTGATGAGATTTTCTCACTCGTTTATGGGTTTGTCTTGTCTGCAATCTGCATGCGTTAGTTCTAGCACTAATTCTTCGTTTGATTGGTTAGGAACAACCCAAGGCAGAGGCCAAACCAGAGGAGAAGAAAGAAGAGAAGCAAGAGAAGAAAGAAGAGAAGCAAGAAGATCAGGAAAAGCCAGCTGCAGAGGAGAAGAAGGAAGAGCCCAAACCACCATCACCATGTGTGCTGTTTGTGGACTTGCATTGTGTGGGATGTGCCAAAAAGATTCAGAGATCCATTATGAAAATGAGAGGTTTTCGTCTTTCACTCTTGTATTACCTTTTTCTTTGGATCTCTTGCATGCATTTGCACTCTTTTTCATTACTTGTTCGTTTTTATCTTCAAAAGGAGTTGAAGGAGTGGTCATTGATATGGCTAAAAATGAAGTGACCATAAAGGGAATTGTGGAGCCTCAAGCAATCTGCAACAGAATCGCCAAGAAAACAAAGAGAAGAGCCAAAATTATATCTCCATTGCCTGAAGCAGAAGGAGAATCCATACCAGAGGTTGTTACCTCTCAGGTATAACAAAATTTAAAATCTGTATATAGGCATGCATGTATTTTCTCTTTCTAGATAACTATGTTTACACAGATTCTTAACAATTAGTTAATTGTTCTGCTGTTTCAGGTTAGTGCACCAGTAACTGTGGAACTTAATGTGAACATGCACTGTGAGGCCTGTGCTGAGCAACTCAAGAGGAAGATACTCAAAATGAGAGGTACCACCATTAATTTTAATGTCATAATTCCATTAATCTTAGTTGAAGATGAACTCTAGAGTAACGGTAAGTTTGTTGCCATGTGACCTAATGGTCATGTGATTCAAATTTGAAACAATTTTTTTTACTTGTAAAGAAGAGACTACATACATCTAACCTTCCTAGACTATAGCAGTCTTATTCATCGTGTTGTCCTTAATTCCATTAATCTTAATTGTGATAGTGAGAGGACAAATGTAAAGGGAAAAAATGGACACCTTCTTTCTTAAGGATTGAATTTGATTAGTGTAAAAAGGGTAGTGTCAGTTTTGTGATAGTGACAAGCCAACCTCATGAACTAACAAGCACATGTTCTCAGAAAGTGGAATCCCATAAAGGATGAACCATCACTCCTGAATTTAGGCATGTCCATCCTTTTTCACCTTGGACCCCACGTCCCCACTCAGATTGCCGTATCAGAATCTGTCTGATAGTGGACCCTCTGTCTGACGAGGTCATACAGAATTGTTCAAATTGGTCGGTAATGGTGGACCCCTTACTCCATGTCTGCTTCAGATCATTCCACCTTAAGATTCAAACTTTTTAACACATCTTATTTTCATGAATGATGACCATGTCTATATCATGTCCAACAATAATGGGTATGTATTTAACTTAATGTAGGAGTGCAAAAAGCAGCAACAGAGTTTAGTACAGGGAAGGTTACCGTGACAGGGACGATGGATGCAGAGAATCTAGTGGATTATGTGTATAGAAGAACCAAAAAGCAAGCAAAAATAGTGCCACAAGCAGAGCCAGAGGCAGAAGCGGAAAAGAAAGAAGAGAATAAAGAAGCAGAGAAGGCAGCAAAAGAGGATGCCAAACCTGATGAAGAAAAGAAAGAAGAGAAAACACAAGAGGAGCCCAAGAAAGAAGAAAAAGGTGGTGAAGAAGGAGGAGAACAAGTAGTAGATATCATGAATGTTGAAGATGAAGGGTTGAAGAGGATGATGTACCATTATTACCAACCACTCTATGTGGTTGAACGAATTCCTCCTCCTCAGCTGTTCAGTGATGAAAACCCAAATGCATGTTGCATTTCGTAAATGGATTCATAGGATCAAATATTTGTGTAAGTAGTAATTAAGTAAGTACCACCAATAAGGGAATTTTTAGAGCTGGGTTGGTGGATACAATATGTTATCAAATTAAAGTGGAATCACGTATTTTTAAGTTCATTAATAATATATATCCTACTATGTGTTTTTTTGTGTATATATTTTTTGTTTAGTTAGCACAAAATTAAAGAAAAAATTTATTTTTTAGTCTTTAAAAAATATATTTATTATGATTTAATCTTTATAAAATTATAATCTACATTTTAGTACCTTGAATATTATAAAAATTAATTTATTAGTCTTTCATTTGACAGACATGTTGACATGGCATATTAAATTGATGTGAGCGCCATTAAATATTAATGAAGCATGTTTATTTAATAATTGACATGTATTAATTCTTTTTACGTTGGTAACTAATGTAAAAAAAATTACTGCACATTAGTTATTAAATTGACATTCAGTAAGTATTTAATTCTTTGTCGCAGTATACCTCAATGTGTATATCAAGGACAAGCAGCTCATAACTAACAGGTTAAATTTTGTAATTTTTAATGATTAAAAATATATTATGATCTAATTTCATAGATCAAATTGTAGATAAAAATATTTTAAAAAATTAAGAAAATAAGTTTTCTCAAAATTAAATAAGGTGTGTATATAGTTTCTGGACATATCAGACATCTCTTTTTATTTATTTATTTATTATTTTGAATTGATTGATTGAGAATGAGAATTATTGTTCCAGGTGGATATATACATAGTTCATATATATATATATATATATATATAGTTCTTTTGTTTCTAATTTTCTTGTCACGTTAATTATCTGAGCATAATAGGGTGAGCCAATCAAGAAAAGCCTCATGTATGAGTGGAATTCAAACTAGATAAAAATAATTAAACAAAAAAAGAAAGAAAGAGACTAATTGGTTTCATTCGTCTAAATCATTTTGTATATAATTAGTTCGAGAATTGTGGTAGGGTGACATAGATCAACATCAAGTCCACCTCATTGGGACCCATGCATGCATGTTGTAACGTGGCAGAGGTCGGCCATGAATATGATGGACGCTTCAATTCCAAAGTTGATCAAAGTCCAAAGTGGAAGGCATTGAAGTAAAAGCAAATTATAAATTATAGAAGGGACAGATCAAAATGGGATCAAACACGTAAGGATGAAAAAAAGAAAGGGATCGATTTGATTTTGAAAGAGCTAGCCAGTTGGGTAATAATGCATGGGACAGCTTGATTTCTTGCCCATTACTCTTTTGTCACACTGCTATCAAGACTAGTTACTTTTATTGACTACACCCACGAGATAGTTCAACAGTTTTCGGTAAGGATACAAAAAATTCACTAATTACTGATTTTAAATTTTAATCCTAACTTGTGGCCTTCACGTGCTTTTGTTTCATATAATATATATAACTAATAAAGAATAAACTAAATTAACTAGAGAGAAAATGAGTACTACTTTTTTATTTGAAGGAACATGGTTGACTATATATAAAGTAACAGAGGGAATAAGAATTAAAACTTTTGATCATTTAGGGTATCTAGAGGCTGTTTATTTTTTTTTTTTTGTGACCAGTATCTAAAGATCTTGGGAACAATAAATATACTTTATTCCAAAAACTTTACAAAATTAATAGATTAAGTTTATTAAAATCTCTAATATCATCTTTCATCAAAAGACTTAAAACGTAGGGTAGCTACTTAAAATAAATACATAAAGCAGCGAAATATAGTATAAATCTTTTCAGAAAATATTTTTTATTAAATTATACCATCGCATGCATTTTCAATTAAAATGAGAATAAAAAACAGTACTAAAATACACGCATATTAGGATTTGTTTTATTATTATTAAACCTTCTCAAAATTTATATAAAGTAATACACACACACACACACACAATGATTTTGAAATAATTCAACAGGAAAGAGTAGAGTTAAACTATTTAGTAACAAAATCCTCTATAATATGCTTTCTTTGAAAGTTGTTGTGTGTTTGCTTTTGCAACAGGAGTCAATGTTTCTGGGTTTCATCACAAAGCAAAGAAATGGACTCATGCATGTGCATGGCGGTATATATATATCATGATGGAGATCAGTGCTTATAATTAATCAAAGTACTCTAATTCTGCACAAATAAAAGTTCCATCACACCCATCAAAATCAATGGAGGCATATATGACGATCATGTTCTACAAAAGCTAATAGGGTTAATTATTAATTAGTTGTGATTAATTAAACTTGTCCAAGTTTCAAACTTTTCAAACTCAACTTCTTTAAATGATGAGAAAAGAAAGTCACGTGGGAGCCAAACTCCAAATTAAACTGTCCAAATCAAAATGAAAAGTTTTACACATTGTATCCACTTATATGGTTAACCAATTAACAAAGAGTTTGCTGATACAGCTAGCTTTGTACTCATTCATCGTGTCACAACGTACCCATAACCATAAACCATTTATTCAAAACCAACACTTCATTGATTACCTTGATCAAAGGCACTATTTATGGTAAGAAAGAGAGAACATTGGCTTGGGTTGGCATCTAGCTTTTCAGGAGCATCTTGTTGATTATGAGAAATCTTGAGGTCATATGTGAGAGGTAGTGATTTTGGTGAACTTTGGCAAGAATTGACCTGCGGGATAGAGAGATTAATTAGAGAGAAATTGAAATTCTTGTTCTTAACTCCAAGATAAAGTCAATAATAATTAAAAGGGAGAAGATTAAGAAACAGAAAATTATAAAAAAATTATATACCTTAAATTAGGAAATTAATAGATGGCATCTTCATAATAATTATATTCTTATCAAAAAACAATCAAATAACTGAGAATGGGGAACATGTAGATCGTTCCAGTTTTCATGAATAATGTGGAGGCACAGTTCTATTATTTAGAAAAAAAATTTTAAAAAAATTTGACATGTCAACAACCATATGTGTCTGGCAGTTTATTTTGTCTTTTAGAATTAGAACTCGCAAATATTTTCTTAACATTACAGATGATCATCACGTGGTGGGGTTTTCCAATTTTAGTTTTTTTTTTCTTCTTAATTTTCGTGGTCTGTTCTCGCTGCGCCCTTGTGGGTCATCATTCATGGACAAGTCTCGAGTTTGCAAATTCTACCACCTATGCCCAGGATTAACGTGGGCTTGCCCAAGGTCACAAGCTTTGATTTTTGGGCCCACATGGAACACCCATATTTAAGCCTGTGGGCTCTGACCAAAGGTTCATAACCTGCTCTTATCATCAAAGATGAGAATTGTGAAAAAAATTAAATCATTATATATGACCAAAACTTCTTCCAATCTAATATACTGAAAGCCTGAGTTTAACTATTTGGCGGGGCACTAACAGCGAATAAGTTCCGTGGAAGAACTAATCTTTTATAATTTGATAAATCAAAATTTAAATTTTAATTATAAAAGATATTTATATTGAATATTTGAGTACCTTAAATAGAATTAGTTTTAATAAAAAGATACTTTTAAAAAACAAAAAAAATTATCTGGTTATGAGTCACAATGACTTCGTTGACACTAATACAGTAGAGTTAGGAACAGAAAATTTTTTTTCCTTTAAAAAATTAGCCGCACGACCCTTTTTCCCAACAATAAAATTTTTCTAAATTTTCAAGTGATGAATGGTTAAGGTATACATTAGTTAAAAAAATTGATTTTTTTTCTGTTTTATATAAATGTTCTTTTACTAAATGTAATCATGTTTGATTTTTGAAAAACAAAAACTGATTTAGATGACAAGTTTATCCTGAAGAAAAAACTTATGTGTTAGTAGCCATAAGGAGCAAGAGAAAAGAAGTTTAAATTGATTTTAAGCTCTCTTTAAGTTTGAAAGCAAGGAAGAGGGTATTGACTACATCCATCATATATATTCTTTCTTAAATAAAACGGTTATCAATAAACCATCATTTAATTAATTATTTAAGCTCTCCCTTCCTTGTCTTTAAGCTATTTTGTTTTGTATTTCGTGCAAGTTTGGTGATTAATAATTGTTTCATTGAATCTAGCCTCGAAACCATCAAAATGATATATAGCATCTGGACATGTATAGCTAATGCCTATGCCAGTAACCAAACATTGCATGCTTTATGTTAATGTTTGTTATTCTAGACAAGCATTGTGCCCTTCAAGTTACGTTTAGTTCAACTGCTTCCAGAGATACCTATCACTTAGACTATTCATAACTTTATTCCCGCAATTATTTGCTAGGCCGCTAGCAACTTCAAGAGCACAACACACACAATATTCTTTATTCTCTCTGGCTGGTCATGAATTGAAGCACATATATCCATGTTAAACAGTATTGAGCACACATGTGACTCAAGCATGTATCATCTCTCTACCACCAAAAGTTGAAGCTGGAGATCTCTGGCTGTTCAATTCTGCCAAACCACGTGTTGGAGTGAGGGAGGGAGTCACTCAAATGGCATTTTCAAAAAGGCAGCGAGTCTCAGCGACGCCTGATAAAGCCAAAGCATGCATCTACCAAACTTGACGTTCAAAACTTATAGGCTACTCCAATTTTCTTCTCCAATAGAATCAAACCACATCAGCTCTTCAAAAGCTATGATGCGACCACACAACAAAACGTGATTCGCTTCTCTTTTTTTACTGATCTCCACAATGATTACCGTTTGCGCGTAATTAACACCATCTAAACTAACTCGTATGTGAAATGTGAATTCAATAACGACCCAATGATTTGGTTATTATTGTATTTTCCTTTTGTTAAATTACTTCATACCTTTGTTAAATAAATTTATTTAAAATATTATCGTACACTTAATATAAATATTTTTTTAAATATAATTTAAATTTAAATTATTTTTTTAATAAAAATTTAAATCTTAATTTTTTTTATGATATTATAAGAGATTAGTTTTTAAATTTAATTTTTTTTAATATGGTTGAAACTATATAAAAACTAAATAAATAATAATTAATTTACTTATGGCATAAAAGTCTGTCAATATTCCTATCCGGTGTGCCTAAAATCCTCTGTGCATCTTCCAGAAAGTGCCAGAGTCATAAACCTTTATGCCCAACCTTTGGTGCTTTATATATTTGGCATCACCTTTCCACACGTTATACTCACAATTCGAATTTTCCTTTCTGTAAAAAGCTCTCATCTTCAACAGACTTACGCAAAGCAAGAAAAGATGATAATGGTGGTGGTTATGACGGCGATACTGGGAGAGTACACGGCGGCGCTGACGCGGGTGACGGAGCGCCTCCTTCCACGGCGCCATTTGAGCTTCAGCAGTCTCAGGAATAATCTTCGTTTTGGTTCTACAACCTCGTCTTCCCCAGAAGCAGATTCTTTTCTGGTTTTCTTCTAATTAAGATTTGTCAGAGTAGAAATAGTTTTCCAATTTTCGTAAAAATCAATGCGTAGGTAGCATGGGGTTTAATTTAGGATATTTATTGCTTCATTTGATTCTGTGTCGTCGAGTAATGAATGTTGGAAAATGTTATGTAACAGAGACTTGTTTATCCTTTTGAAGCTTTGGTCATGTACCATTCCTGTAATTTTCTCTTACAGCCCAGAATTTTGCAAAATGCAAGCCCTGAAAACAAAAAGAAAAATCCAACTTTCTAAAACTGAAAATGTTACATATCAATTAAAATAATATATTCAAAAGACAAATTTCACAATTGTAACTGCAAAGGTAAAAAAAATGGAGAAGATTATGGAAACAAAAGATATCACGTGAACTTTAAATGTTAGTTTTAACTAATACACATAGTTTCGGGGAATTATATATTTGCAATTTCTCATTCAGCAGTTGAAGAACAAAAAGTCATAAAGTTGATTGAGGGTATCAACATATATACTCTGAACCTGACAATCCAATGAAGCTGAGTGCAGTGAATGTGAATGTACGAAGTTCAATTCAATAAGCAAAGGAATAATGATGATTTCTTGACAACATAAAACTAAGAAATAAATAAATGAACAGTAATCAATGATAGGATGTTGAATGGAAACATGTATGCCAGCCATTGTATATTTTTCAACATTACAATTTCGGTGGGACCTTCTTATCTTGTTCTTTTCCCATTGCCCTATGCAAATCTTATAACAACATAGGACATTCCCTTTCTGTGGATATTATTTTCTCATCGCTTTTAATTTAGTATAAAATAGTAATTACTTATTTTTTTAATATTAAAGAGATATTTTTTGAGAAAACTGAGAACCAGAAAAAAGAGTTGAATAATTGAGTAGCTAGTTTAGTTTGTATATCTTTGGTTTTATCAAATATTTGGCAGTCCCAATATGAATATATGATCTTGAAAAGCAGTATCCACTATCCAATTGTCCATAAGGCAAAATCAAGCATTATCATGTTACTATTAGTTACTTTTTATTTTCAAGTGAAAGTCCACTAACTAATAACTAGGCTTCTCATCTTGATGAAAAGACAATATTTTGCTTCTTATCTGTTATCACATGAATGATCCCAAATCTTGAAGCCCTGTTTCCAAACCATTTTCATAATCTAAATATCCTCTTAGAGACATCCTTAGATAAATTCAATTAAAAGATATTTTTAATTCTACTAAAATAATATTTGTGACATATTTTGGTCCATGTTCTTTGACTTTTATCTTATTATAAGTTCTTTAATTATGTTTTTTTATATTAATATCCTTTAACTTTTAAAAATATTCTAATTTAGTTTTTTGAGTTGAAACTGTCAATATTTAAAAGGTCATTAGATTCTATTTAATATAATTCGAGTTAAAAAATATCTTATAATAGAAGTAGAGTTTTTTTAACAAAAAATTTTTCATATACAAAACTTGAATATGAGATGTTATTTAAAAAGAATGAAATATCTATGATTCTAATAAACCACCAGTTGATTTAATGTATTATTTCTAGTTAACAACATTAGTTTGATATACATGATTGTTAACTCTACCAGAAAGATTAAAAAATATTTATTGCAAATTTGTAATTTGTTTTAAAATTTTTCTAGAAAACAACGAATTTGTTTTTAATAAAAGAAATATTTGGCATGGGGTTAATCGATCACTCAGAAGCCGTGTGTACAATTTTTATCTATGAAACTAACGGTGTTAGCAAGGAACAAATTAGAATAATTTTTTGCCTATTTAATTTTTACACCGGTTTGAGTTGACCAATGTGCTGATGAACCCAATATTAGTTGCCATTGTTTGGAAATGATGTGAGTTTCTTAGTGGTGACACCAGGCATGGGTCCTCCATTGTTTGTTTGAAGAAATTGGAGAATCATAAGTGATCTTCACTCTTCAGGATACTGTAAAATGAAAGTGAATTTCTAGCTAAGCAAATGGATTAGAATGTAAAATGCTCTGACTTTGAGCAAATTAAAAAAAAAAAAATTATGCTTAGAAACAATGAAGCCAACCAAGTTTATTGGTGTGAGTGTGTGACATTTTTATTTTATCTGATTACGGTACTTTTGTCTAATAATGCATTATTTATAATTATATTTTATAACGTGGCACTAGGAACAACTAATTTTCCATATTTAAAATTTCAGCATCACAGTTTTGTCAACTAATTTTTAAACTTTCAGATTTACATACATTACCTAATTAACTATACTATAATATATGTAAATAATTTCCAAACTCTTTCTTAAATTTATTTTACGACAAGGCACATATATAGCTCTGTTAGTTGGCTCTCAAAAGTGACAACTATTTGTTGGCGCATTTGCTTTCTAGTAATTATCGATATTCAAAATTACTTGCTTTGTAGCTCTTAATTTGATCTCTTATTTTATAAACTTTAACAAAATTTGGTAGTTTGAAATATATATCATGGTATGTGGACGTCGATTGATTTAATTGGCTGAATGAATGTGGAAGTAGACCTTTATATACACTTATGTGCAACGGTCGTTCAAAATTTCCTTTGAACTCCTACTTGGTGCCTAACTCTCCACACACACATTCTCTAATGCTTAAGTTTAGTTGGATATTCTTTTTTAAAAATTTGAAGGTAATTAATCATGTTGATAGGAGAAGGCACCCAAGGAAACATTTTAATTTTTTTAAAACAAAAAAATATAAAAAATAAATCTTTTTTTAATAGCATACATATAAATACATGAAATAATATTAATATAAACTTTTAGAACTAATTTTATAAAATAATTCAAAAATAAAACAACGATTAAATATACTTTTACTTTTTTAGATTTTTTCTTAATTTTTTTATAGGGTTAGCTTCTTCTTTTTTTTTGCGCCAATTTTTTTTTTCTTAATAAAAGCTTTCTCCATCTGAGAGTAAAAACTTGGGATTTTGATGTTGGTTTTATGAGATTTGCAAACAAATGGGCCAAACCTTGAAGAAAGAAGATTTTAAGAAGGCCCCTTAATTCTTAAAAATGGTTAAGTGTTGTCTTTCCATGGTGCTCTACTATTTGTTCTTTTTATTTTTTTTTTAATAATATTGTTGATCTATATTGAATTTAGGTAAGAAATCTTCTGAGTTCCTTCAGATTTTTAGAGATGTGTTGTTTTTTTTTTTTTTATGTTTTCAGAAGACTATATCTAATCTTATTTATAAAATTTGTACTCTTATTAATTTATCTTTATTACAAATTTTTAAATTGAACTAAAATTATCTATCAATTTTAACAAAATAGATATTGTAACTGACTAATTGTTAATTGAACGCTTTATCACTAAAAATCATAAGGTATAATTATCAATTATGATGAAATTATTTTTATTTAATTATTCTTAACTTAAGTACCACAATTTAACCATAATTACTGACATATTTTAGTCAATAATTATAATTAAAAATAAAAGATAAAAGTTTTAAAAAAAATTTGATAAAACAACGAGGTCAAAAGTTAAAAATAAAAAATAAAAGAAAAACTAAGTTAAGACTATTCTAGAAGAAAATATTTCAGACACATTACTAAAAAAGATTCAAAGGAGATTTGAAAAGGAATAATTTAGGATTTTTAAACATCGAATACATATGAAACTTTTGTTTGTAAGACAATCTATATATTTGTAGGCTTCTTTATAAGTATCTACAAACTAGATATTCCTTTGTGGCTTTGTAATGTCTTGAATACAACTGAGAGTAACATCATTGGTGGATTGCTTATTCATTTTTTTTTATTTATCAAAAGTATTAGCATTTAAAAATTTATTAAATTTTAATTAATTTAATTTAAATTAATTAAGATCTCATAATATAAGCATGATATAACTCTCTAGTAAAATTATTTTTATATATGATACTCAAATTTAAAACTATTTAAAAATAATATAACACATTATTTCAATCAACTATCCATGAAAATTATTAGTATTTGAAAATTCATTAAATTTTAATTAATTTAATTTAAATGAGTTAAGATCTTATAACATAAACATGATATAACTCTCAGCACAAATAATTTTATATATGATACTCAGGTGTTTTCATCAAATATTCATCAATAACTTATCCAGGTGTAAATGAGTACATGATGCGGGGTTAAGTATATTAGCGACAATGTTCTAATCCTGTTCTAATCCTGGCATAATATGAAAACATAAGAGATAACATCGTAGTTAAGGACAAATTTTAAAGGACGAAAATATAAATATAGGATTATTAAAATAGTCAAATTAAAAAAAAAATTATTATTAGGTTACTGTTCCTTTTTTTTTTTGTTAATTTAGTATAAAATCATTTAATTAATTTTCAAGCCTTCCTGCGCTTCCGTCTATTGGTGGGCGAAACCGGAGACGATAGTCACGACACTGAACAAGCTCCCTGTTCCCTCCTCTTGCAGGCTCTTATGGTCTTCGGCGTCAGGCTTCAGGTATGATATCAATTTGCAAGTTCCAGTCTTCTGTGCAATTTTCCTATACAATCGGGACTATTTGATTTAAGTTTCATCTGAATTCTGTTACAATTGCATATATTATTCCCCTTACTTTATTTTGTTCCGTTACTTTCGATCAGCTTGGTCAATCTGTCATCTCCGCTTAATCTCAGCGATGAAGGGTGTTGGGTATTATGATGATCGGTTATATTATCCATCTTCCTCAAACTTGTCAGCTTTTGCCCAACCTTTTAGTGTCAACAAAACGGCATCCAAGGACGTTTCGGCCCCTTATATGGATTTAGCAGAATCTACAGATGCTATCCCCTCGAATCACTTCCCTGTTCACTCTCGCTCTTATGGGTATGACTTATTTTCGAACCCCGTCAGAGAATTGGATTCAACGCCTTCCTCAAAGGCATATGTATACTCGGGCTTGCAAGCTTTAGACCCACCCACTAGCCAGTTGCCTCACTTTAACACTCTGGGTTTGGCTTCTAAGGACGCTTTTGCTTATGATCAACGTTCAAATAGTATAAAATCAAGTCTTGTTGAAGCCCAACCATACTATCCTTCATATATTTCCCCATCAGTTCATGATGCCAATCCCTCTGCAGCACCTAATCAGTGGTCTCCCTCATCTGTATTTGCCACCTTGGATGAGTCTAAAATGTCATCGGAGATTGGGCATTCTGGCGAGAGGGCTGGCCTGTGGAATCAGTTTGCAGAGTTAAACCATGGTAAAAGTAAACGGGTGGAAGTTGGAGGCAGTTTCTGCTCAATGGAAACAAATTTAATTGGTTCAGCTGTTGAAGAAAATTTTATAAACCAAGGTATGTTTACCCTTTTCCTCAGGGGCCTGATATTTTTTTAAGCAATTGATGGGTTTATGCTTAAAAGTTTTTGTTATTGCTGTTCAATATATTAAGCTCAAAGTGTTAAACCAATAACATCAAAGCTTTTTCAATGTTGTAAAGATAAAAAGGCAAAGAAAATGATACACTTGAATAAGTTGCTTCACTTTTAACATGATACAATACTCTGATGGTACTCTATGGGAGTGTTACAATTATGAAGAAGAACCTTGTAGTTATGGCCTCAACTTGATCATTAAACATTTTTACACTCTTGTTTATGGATTTTAAAGTTATGAAAGAAATAAAAGAGAAAACAATGGTCTTAAAAAGTAAGGATAAGAAAACTAATACTGTAAGATGCAAAGTGGAAAATCGTTTTTTCATCTTCTATGTTAAAAATTGATGTCTGCAATATGTTACAAATGCAGGATGTAAAGATGCTAAAGCCTCTGCTAGTGGTGAAGTTTTACATAGCACAAATGTGATGGGTTGGAAAAAGCAAGCGGTGCCTATCAGTGCAGATCAGCTAGATAATAAATCATGCTGGTGGCAAACTGCCAATTCCATGCCATTTAATTTCTCAAGTACACCTGTTCAAGAATCCCCTTCATTGTCTCAAGAAACTCATTACAAAGCCCCCTTGAAATCAGTTGCTGATTCAGGGAACCATCACTTTTCATACACTACTTCCAATGACAATCAGTTGGGGCTGCATGATAAACCATCACTGGTCAATGCAGGATCTTCAGCACCTATAACAGGGATGGCTTTGGATTTCAATGTTGGCAATATTGCAGCTAGTGGGGACGTTGGAGGCAATATTATCACTATTATGAAGGAGGCTTATCCCCTGCCAAGTTCCGGAAGCACAAGTTGCTTTGATTTCAGTCAACTACAGATGCATTTAGAGAAAAATGAACCTACCTCATCAAGCATTGTAGCGCATGCGGACACAAATGTTTCCACAGATGTTTTGGATTATGTATTTGATGCAAGGCACGGATTTGAAAATCCTCGAGCAAGTCTAAATAATTTAAGCTTGGGATTTAGTAGAAACGAGGGTGTCAATTCTATTGAGAAATCTTTTGACAGTTTCGATAGATGTAACCCTGCTGTAGACTCACCATGCTGGAAAGGAGCTCCAGCTGCTCATTTTTCTCCTTTCGAAGGTTCTGAGGCTTTGCGTCCAGAATATGTGAAGTCAAATGTAGCAAATTTTTCTTCTAATTTGCAAGGGCCTCAGGATTTTCTTCTTGATGGAAACAATAATGTGAAAATATCCTGTGAAAATTCCAAAGATAATCAAATAGACAATGAAACTGACTATCTGGAAAAAGGTTTGGCAAGTTCTTTGAGGAAGTTTTCAGTAACAAACTTTGCGTCTGAAGAAAATAATTTAGATGGTGCAGTGAATGCTGGACGTTTTGAATCCAAGCCAATCTATGATTGTGGGTCTCAACATCTGGATGACATTTCTGAAATGAGGGAAAATAGCTTGCCATCAAACAAGTCAACTTATGATTCTGAGTCTAGATTTTCTAACAATGAGCAACATGTCACAGAAGAAAACAAATGTATGTCTCAGAAACAGCATACTTTATATGGAGGATGCGCAGATGCTAAAATTGATGTGAATGAATGTTTAAAATATGGTGCATACCATTCAGCAGATCCTTCACTTTCTTCATCATCTTCTGTAGTAGCTGAACCTAATGCACTTAAACAATCAGCTCCAAAAGTATCAACTCCAAAAATAAACATCCAAATGCTGGTTGATACGATGCATAACTTGTCAGAATTGCTTCTTTTTCATTGTTTGAATGATGCATGTGAATTAAAAGAAGAAGATCGCAATGTACTTAGTAATGTGATTAGTAATCTTAATACTTGTGCTTTAAAGAATGCTGAACAAATGTTTCCTGTGCAACAATGCATTTTTACTCAGCAAGATCCTTCCAAGTGTGCCAGAGAATCACATGAGCATCAGCAGGTATGATTTGATTTCTTCAATTTAATATTAGTTCTCAGCAATCCAATAAACAGAAAACTATTTTTTCTTAAGTGAGGAGTTGCTGAAATTACAAAATATATGATTTATTTGCTTCACTTATTGATGTAAGAATTTGACAAAGACACCAAAACTTTTGCATTTATGCATGTAAAAAAAATATTCTGCTCACTTAGTCACCTTGGCTGATTATCATAGTAAATGAAATATTTTCTAATTTACGATATTTTTTACAGTGAACCAAGCATTTCTAGGTATATCCCACTTCAAAAGCCTCTCATCGTTATAACTTTAAGTTAAAAGCATGAAAAGGTCATGATAAATTCTGGTGACTTGGCCTCCTATACATGTAACATTCCATGACTAGTTTTGCTTCAATTCATTTGCCTGTGACATGTTTGGGATAAAAATGGATGGTCATGTATCTCAAAATTTGCTTATGGTAAGCAAACCAGCCAATTGAGGAGATAAAGTAAACTTATTTCCCAGCTGGTTTTGTATGCTTGGAAGAAAGATCAGAAGCATTTCTGCTGTTTGATTGTTGAAATAATCATTTATTAAGTAAAGGAAAGGGAACTTTTTGTGATGCTAATTGCTAAGCTTGTTGGAATTGGGAGGAGGGGAGATTTAGTTAGGATGTCCCTTAGAGACAGATTATGAGTCAATTTGGGGGTACTGTCTTCGGTTAAGTTTCAAGGTTTAGGAATTAATTTTGCTTGTTTGAATTGGAGTACTGACTTGGTTAAAATGGCTCCAGTAGTTTTGCTTAAGCCGATTTCCTGTATAATTGTAAAGACATAAGTACCATTTTCATCCCTAAAGTCTAGGGTCATATTTCATCCATAAATTTTTTTTTTGGTCAATTTTGTCCAAATTGCTAACATCATTCAAATTAGTAAGAGAAAAATGGTATTTGTTCATCACTTGGGAAGGTTAATATTTGACCCAATTTCTTGACTTAAGTGTAATAAACAGTATATTTTTATAACTTCTTTCTTTTTCCAAAAAAATTGCAGAAGAAATTGTATCATTGTGGCTGCCAGAATAAATATCCATTTGGCTGAATTTATCTCCATTCTTACATTCTCTAATAATCATCTAGCTATGCATTTGATAGGTTAGCTAATTTCATAATTAATTTGAATGTTATCAATAATTATAACAACATTGAGAATTTTTTTAAACATTTGGAATGAGATTGAAAAAAAAAAACTTCAGGGATGAAATGGAAAATGACCCCAAACTTTAGGGACCAAAAAGACACCTTTGCTAGTTGCAAAATTTTGCATAGTGTATTATAATTTATGATACCTAACCCACCGTCTGGTTTTTGAGAATTTAAGGTAATAAACT
This sequence comes from Senna siamea, assembly GCA_031216115.1. Taxonomy (NCBI): domain Eukaryota; kingdom Viridiplantae; phylum Streptophyta; class Magnoliopsida; order Fabales; family Fabaceae; genus Senna; species Senna siamea. The sequence goes on along the minus strand of CM062367.1, from coordinate 9,007,141 downwards.
TGATGCCATTGTAAGTTTCACACCAGAAATGTAATCAATATGTTATTTAATGCACAAATTTAATGTATCATTTTTGTAAATCCTAGGATGTTGTGATTATATTTTCTCCCTAATTTTTAAGGGGAAATTAATATAATGCTTTGTTTCTTTTTTGTTGTTCTTTTGGTCCCATAAGGGTTTGATTAAAGAATATGGTTCTTTGATAATTGTATATGCTGATTATTTTTTACACCTGCATTAAAATGACTGTAAATCTGTGTGAATTCTTAGAATGCAAGGTTTGAGAGACCCCACTTAACCAAGGTAGATGCAGTGTGCTCTAAGGTTGAGCTTGAGAACCAGCCTGTTAAAGAGGTGAAAACCCATCATTTTGTATCTGGTAAACAAGGGAAGTTTTCAGATTCTTTTCCCACAAAGGGTGATACTGATATGATGAAAGAAGATAACATGACAAAGGTGTTTTTTTATAGCATTTTCTGTGTTATTTGTTACTATTTAATACAGTGTTTTACTTTACTCAGAAAGGTACCAAAGACAGCAGAAGGAAAGGAAAAGGTTTAATTGTTTTGGCATAATTATGATTTATAGGCTCTGAAGAGGATTCTTGGTGAGAATTTCCATGATGAGGAAGGAGCAGATTCTCAGACTCTACTATATAAGAATTTATGGCTTGAGGCAGAAGCTGCAATTTGTTCCATCAATTTCAGAGCTCGCTATAATCAAATGAAGATTGAAATGGAGTACATGCAAAAAGGTGCACATTTTTTCTCCATTTTAGCATGACCATTTGTTCAATGTCCCAGAATAATAAACTGGAGACTTGGTTGTGTTGTTTTTTAAAGCCAATATTCTTCTGCTTCCTATGCCTTAGATAATGATTTATCTGTGGAGGAGCAATCAAAACAAGATTATCCTAATTTAAGCACAGCTCAGAGTTCTGCAACCAAAGTGTACATTGTTCCAAACCCCAATTATTCAGCTGAGAATTTTCCTGTCGTAAATGGTTCCAATTTAGCGGACTTGTCTGGTTTGAAGTTTTCTCCTGATCTGAACAAGCCTTGTGCATTAACACCAGAAGACAATGGTTGTCAAAACCTGGATAGTTTCATCCAGGGTTCTGTTTCTGGCACAAACAAGGAGAGTGGAGATTGTGAGACTTCTACTAAGGCTTTATTCTATGCTTGCAATTCCATGGCTGAAAACTCATGCATCAATACTACTAATTCAAAGAAAATACTGAGTTCTGAGGCATCTCATGCCCTTAACACAGCAGACAAATTAGCATCTGGACAGACAGATAGCCAAGACCAAGTTAATTTCACCCAGGTATCACCTATTCCTAGCAAAAACAAGGCTGATGATTATGTGTCTTCTGTTATGACTAGATTCCACTTTCTTAAATCCCGGGTTGAAGAGTCATGCATCAATACTGCTGATCCAGAGGAACCACCCAGTTCTAAGGTTTCTCATGCCCTTGACCCATCAGACAAATTAGCATCTGGACACACAGATAGTGAAAACCAAGGAAATTTCACCCAGGTATCACCTTTCCCTGTCAAGAACAACGCTGATGATTATGTATCTTCTGTAATGACTAGATTCAACGTTCTTAAATCCCGGGTTGAAGATTTGAGTTCTATGTCTTCAGAAGGGCAATTGTTAGATGGAACTGCATTTGCAGGGCATGGAAGTGATTGCACAATCATTAGAAATGCATCAGAGGGACACTGTTTAGATGTCAATTTAAATCCTGCCATGATGCATCTCAACTCCACTACTTCTGTTGAACAATCAATTCCAAAGGAGTTTAATCTGAATTTGTTGGATGATCAAGAAATTCAACCTCATGAGACCTACAGGTTTGGCATCCAGCTTCCCACGTATAACTCCGACAGCTTCTCATCAGAATGGGAACATGTTAAGGTGGAGGAAGAGTTCACGGGGCAGACTTTCAAGCCTTGAAAGAGATGGAGTAATGAGATGACATGAATGTTCCTGGGTCAGACATTTCCTATTACCTTAATTAGACATATATGTCAGCGCAACGCAATCTGGTTCTTTGGTCGATCAATTCCACATTAATAAACAACTTGGCTGTGGAATCATGCACCCTTAATCTTGTTTAACACGTGTGTATACGGTTGTGTATGTTTATTTACCTCTTCCAAATGCATGATTATTCATCCCTTATTACTCCTTCAGACAATGCCGCTAGTCCGTCATAAGGTAAAATCAACAAAATGCCAATAGAAAACCCTTTTGTCATTTCAAATTATACAGGAATTGAGGTTTGGTTGCATTCGTGATTTCAAGGAAAGCATTGAAATTGTGTCCCTAAGAGTTGTTCTTAGGCCTGCCGTAACGTTTTGGTTTCTATGATGGGTATCTGCAGAACTGACCGACCTTGGGATCCAACTTTTGATAGTGAGGAATAGAATTTTGCAGCAAAGTCACCGACACAACTACTGCATGCTGTTCCAAAATTTTCTACTGTCTAGCTCCAATATTACTAATGTTTTTCCTCTTCGGTATTGTAATCAAATGATGTCCCAAATAGTTTCTCATACTTAAAAGTAATTCACCTTCTTGGTTTGGTCAAAACCAAGTCACACACTTCAAAGACGATAATTTTTTTTCTGTAAAAAAAGCTCTCACAATCTAGATCCAAAAACTTAAGCCTTGAAATAGTGACAAATACAAATATTAAATATTCGTCTCTGCTACTAAATCAGGTTCTTGGAACTGATAGTACTTAATACATTTTGATGCTGCGGAAAAACCTACCCAGTAGAGCCATAGTGAAGGATCTCCTTGGAAAGGCATTCCAAACAATTATAACGGTTTAGTTTAAGGTCCTTAATCAGATCATCGCTCTATCACTTGCAATGGCAATTGACACACCTAATCCCACTGGGAAATTGCTAATTTATGATAGAAAGACTAGTTTCCAACAAAAAGGTAGTCTTAAACGTTCCTTCTTCCTCTAATGCATGCCTTCTTTCCAGGAATCTTAACAATGAGTGGCCCAGCATGAATACCATCTAATGCAATTTTTTTTTGCTATATAATTTCCTAATGGCTTCAACTTTAACAACTAATTTGGATTTTCGTGCACTCAAGTCAACTAAAACCAATTAGCACAGGTTTTGCTAATCCTATCATCGCTCTAAAGCTTGAAAAAGGGGCTTTAGTTACTACAATAATATTGTCATCTAACTCGTTATAGTTTGTCCTTTCCCCATCAATTCCACTCTTCACCATTAAAAAACAGTGACATTCCAGCTTATTGCCTTATCACAGGCCACTAAGGGCACTATATTATTCTTAATTCTGACCTTCTACTCCTATAAATTGGTTATAATCATATCATGGCCTTAGAAGAGTGGCATTAATTCTTGCACAGAAAATGAGTCCAAAGAAGCTAAATTTTGCAACTATTGTTTTGGTCGTATTTTTGGTGTCCCATAATGTTCATTCTCAGCTTCAGGTTGGATTTTACAGTGATTCTTGTAGCTGGGCTGAGTTCATTGTGAAAGATGAGGTCAGAAAAGCGTTTAAAACAAATCCTGGAATTGCTGCTGGGCTTGTGAGAATGCACTTTCATGATTGCTTTGTTAGAGTAAGTATCATGGGAAGCCATTTGTTACTTTATCTTTAGTTTTCAAAATCGTTTCTCCACATTTTATGTAACAAACAACTAAGGTAATTCATTTAAGATTTGTTCTATTACTATATCTTTAATTATAATTAAAATTTTGCTTTTCACAACCCAACTAGCTCAAAGTTACATTTATATATGTGTGTGTTTTGGCAATGAATGTACAAACCTAAATTATACTGTGACTTTTAGGGGTGTGATGGATCGGTGCTGCTAGATTCTACTGCTTCAAACACAGCAGAGAAAGACTCACCAGCCAATAAACCAAGTCTGAGAGGGTATGAAGTGATTGACAATGCCAAGGCCAGACTTGAAGCAGTGTGCAAAGGGATTGTTTCGTGTGCTGACATAGTTGCATTTGCAGCAAGAGATAGCGTTGAGTTAGTAAGTGTCTGTCTCTATTACTAGTTCAAGAAAATGATGGTGTATATATATAAATATATATATCATAACATATATGTATATTGTTCATAATCATAATCATATATATGCAGAGTGGAGGGCTTGGGTATGATGTTCCCGCAGGAAGAAGAGATGGGAGAATATCACTAATTTCAGATACAAGGACAAACCTTCCTCCTCCAACTTTCAATGTTGACCAACTCACTCAACTCTTCGCCACCAAGGGCCTCACACAAGAAGAAATGGTCACTCTTTCTGGTAACAACTTCAGAATTAATAACTCTCAATAGGCTAGGCTAGCTTTATAGACTCTGTAAATTAGTTGGGTCTGTTTATTCATATTCTGATATATTATGAGTAGGGGCACACACAATTGGGCGTTCACATTGCTCACCATTCAGCAACAGATTATACAATTTCAGCAGAAACTCAATTCAAGATCCAAGTCTTGATCCATCATACGCAGCCCAATTGAAGCAGAAATGCCCACAAGCACAAGAAACCTCCAATCCAAACATGGTGGTTCCCATGGATCCTTCCACTCCCGGAAAAGCAGATTCTGCTTACTATGTCAACATCTTGGCCAATCGAGGTCTGTTCACGTCGGATCAGACTCTGTTAAGCCACGTAGCCACGGCTCAGCAAGTGAATCAGAATGCCAAGAAACCATATCTGTGGCTCTCCAAATTTTCAGACGCAATGGTGAAGATGGGTCAGATAGGTGTCCTTACTGGGAATGCTGGAGAGGTTAGAACAAATTGCAGGGTGGTCAATGCCAATGTCTAGCTAGACAATATATATATATATATATATAGCTATGAATATTTAACAAGTATGCTTCAAGCTTAACATTTTGGGTACTGGCTATGTTTCATTTGTGCGTTTAAGTACAAAGCAAGCTACTTTGCTTAATTTCCTATTTCTTTCCTCTCTCTCTCTTTACATCAAGCACAGTAATTACTTGTAGTGTCGCCTGTCGGTGTAACGAGGGCCTTTTTTTTAAGTTTATTTTTGGAATTCACAGTTTTTGTAATCTGCTACAAGAAAGAATGAAGAATTAGATGTGTTAAATCAAATTTTGTGATGACACGTAGTTTCCATCATGGTATCTTCAGCCTTTACATTTCTATTTCGGTCAAATTCTTCAGCACGCGGTGTTATCGTACCTAATATCAACTGTCTATATATATTTACTATCAAATTCTTATACTTAATTATATAATTTTGAGTTTTAGAAGATACTTACTTATCATATCTTTGAGAAAGTATTTACTGATAAAGACCTAAATTGTCCAACTTAAATCTCCAATCACAAGCATTTCACGTTAATGAAACCACCAAATTATATATTTGGACATACAACTATTTAGCACTAACCATATTACGTATAACAGTCATTGCCATTGCGAACCAAAAATTTCACCATTTAGAAAAGCCCAAATACTTGCTCCAAACTGTTCTGTTATTGATTTCGTTCATCATTTGTCCCACAAAAAAAAAGTTCCTTAATCTTGGGCGTGTTTTTGAATATACTACAACATTTGTTCGGCTTTTCATCATCTTTGACATGACTAAATTTTAGAATTGATTAAATTATTTTTTATATTTTTGTTTAAAAAGATATATTTATTTTATCCATAAAAATAATTTTTTTAGAGTTATAATATTACATTAAATGTCAAAAAAAAAACAAATATAATTATTAAAACAAAATAATGAGATATAATTTTCTCAAACTTAAAAGGAAATTAGTTCCTGTCATTTGTTTTAGAACAATATTATATTCATCATCATCTTCGTGAGAAATGATACTTGCTAACTTTTTGTCTAACTCCCACAAATGAAATTTCATTAAGAGAATAAAGTTACGCAAAAACGAAAACAAAAAAAGAAACTAGGGTTGCTCATTTTGTGACAGGATATAATTGCTTTTATCCAAGAGTGAAATTCATCGCACCCTCAACTACTACTCCATTTTCAACGAATTAGGCCAACCACAGACGACAATAAGAGACTAGTACATAAATTTTTAATAATACCAGCCCTGTACCTCTTCACATAGCATGGAATTTCAAAGAAAGAGTTTAGTTTAAAAAGTTTTAGTTTCCACATCATAATAAATTAAGTTTCAAATCTATGTTGAGAGTACAGGGATTAATGGTATTTTTTGATGTCAATGGGGAGTCGAATGATGTATGACTTCCTGTGAACTCTAGGAAGAAAAAACATACAAGAGCAACCAGTTGTACTCAAAATTATTCAAGAAACAGAATAGCTTAGAGCACCAAGTACTTTGCCTAAGGGAGAGAAGGCGGCAGCGTTGGAGGCCAAAGAAGGTAAAAAGCATTAAAACTCAACCATGCCAAACCTTATATCGTGAATTATGATCATATATGGTGCACAGGAAATAGCTCAAAGAAGGTTTGATTACATGTAGAAGCGACTGAACAATAATGCTCTTGTCGTAGCGTCCCATAACTATCCGAGAGAGCAACAAAAATACGAGAATAACCCATCCATATTGACGGTTGATATGGCTGACTAAAGTAACTAAAGGGAAGGGAAGCTTTACCGTAAGATCCAAAAAAACCCATAAAAGAAAAAAAAATTGCAGCATAAAGCTAATTTAAGTAGTGAGCTCCATGATGGCACCAACAATGTCCCCGCCGTGAGTCTTGAGAGCCTTGACAGCCTTGCTTCTTGACACTCCTGCCTGTGTCATGACCAAATCAATGTCGCGTGGCTCCACTCCCGTTTCATCAACCTCCTCGTCTTCCTCATCAGGCTGTGTTCCTGCAGCTGCTGCTGCAGCAGCAGCATCTGGTTTTGCCATCACAGATCCCATATCCGGCATCCTGAACTGCTGAGCAGCTTGTGTTTGTAACTGAGAGCTCAAATCCTCTATCTTCGCCTCCCCAAATATGACATAGGTCTCAGAATTTGGGCTCTTGAAGACATCAGGTTTTGAGATGAAAAATAGAATCTGAAGCATAAAACATATTCGTAAGAGGCCGTCAATTATCCAGATAAATTACCCACAGAAACAAATTAGATAGAGACTCACATTTTTTGTTCTCTTAATTGTGACCCTACTAACACCAGTAACGGGTTTTAGTCCCAGCTTCAACATTGCTTTCCGACTCTTCTTCTCACTTCTGCTCTGCTTTGAACCCTCAGAGGCACCTATATTTCATTGTCCAGTAAAATAGAGTAAAAAACATGATAAATAGTAAACATAGAGAAAGAAAAGGTTAGAAATGAAAAGGCAATTCCAAACAAGGGTAGCGTAGCAACAATCTAGGTAAATTTGACCTCTCGCACATTCTGTAAATCTTATATGGTAATTTGACCTCAACAACAATCTAGGTAATGTCCATTTAGCAAGCCTAAACATAAAAAGTTAATTACACCATAAAATTGTGTCAAATCAAACTCGATTAACAACTTTTTTTGTCTATACAGCTACATGAGGAAACGCAATAAATTTTATATTCATGTTCTCTACCTCCACCATTATTCATAAAGGCAGAAGAGTTTGCTTCAAACCCAAAGGAATATACTGCTTTTACTCTAAAGCCCAGTTCAAGAGACAGGACCATTCACTACTAGCTTCCGCAGAGAAAGAATAATTATGTAAAAGCAAGCATGTCCTTACAAATCAGACATCAACAGAAGAGAGTTACGGGCAAAAATCCGCAGTGTTCTCCTAATAATCAGTCAAAAACCACCAGCTAAATCATAATTACAAGAATTCTTGTGATTTCACCAGAGGTTACAGCCACCTAAGTGAGAGTTGGTATGTTTGCCACTTTTCCTTTAAGTAAGGAGTAAGGACGATCAATGGAAGAGGAGAAAAACAACCCATGTTCATTAAACTTTTCAAAAAGAATACCAAGGAACAAGGATTACATACTCACTACATAACGCAAGGAAGCTCAGGCAAGCTCATGAATCAACCAATTATATAAAATAAAGACTAATCACCATTTTGCATCAAATCAGTCCTCCAAAGAAAATTTACACTAATTGAATACATCAATCTCTAAAATTCAACTCCGGCCCCCAAAAAAAAAAAAACTCTAAAATTCAACTCTGGCCAAAAAAAAATTTCTAAAATTCAACCCAATTAACTCCTAAACAGGTGTAAATCCAATATTCGGTGAACTAAATTTCCTTCTTGATTGAGTCGAGCTTCGAGAATGATATAGTTTTTTAGGGATAAAAAATGGCAGTCTAATCTAAAATAAATAAAAGGGCAGTAAGGCCTTACAAACCTACTCCTAAACAGTTAATATCCGATGCACAAACTTTTTTTAAAAGAAAAAAAAAACGCTTCTTAAACAGTTAACAAAAGAAGAAACCTTGAGCGCCCTCTTCCTTCTCATCATCGTCATCGTCGTCATCCTCATCCTCATCGGCATCGTCTTCATCTTTGTCATCATCTTTTACATCCTCGACAACTGGAGCAGAGTCATCCTGGGAAATCAGATCATAGAGGAAAATGAGTGGCCAAACGATAAAATAAACGAAACAAGGAAGGCAGAGAACAGTAAGAAAAAGTGACAGAAAACCTGAGGCTGAGGTTTAGGCTTCTGAGTATCATCGGAGGAGGGAAGTTGCTGCTCTGTTTCGGGCTCAGCGGCGGCCTCAACAACGGGACCTGGAGACATGGCTGCTCACACTATCGGATTGGGGTTTCACACAGTGCAGCTGTGTGCTGAGGACGATTTGACAAGGGATAACACCGTCACTTCATCCTAACCCCCTGGGTTTTAATCCCAATCCCGTGGTGGGTTTTCTGCATTTTGGGCCCAAATTTCGGGCCCATTTACCATTTCTCACTTCTTTTTCTTTTTGGTCATTTGGGAGCAATTTTTTGCAGAATTATTTTGCGTAGATATATATATAAACTCCAAAATTCTTTAGATGAACTATAAATGAAGACAAATATATTAAAAGTGAGTAGTACACTGAAACTACTTCTTCAATTAGCTTAATATATGTATATGAATTTACTTAACAATCTCTATAAACTGAATCAATGAAAAGAAGTAAAATTTTCGCAAAGCATTCACATGTCTAAATGAATTTACTAAATTTTTGTTATTTTAAAATTTATTTAATAAATAAAAGACAATTAAATATGTTATGATAAAAATAATATCTAATTTAATGCCTTTTTTAAAAAAAAATTAATATATTTATTTTTAAAATTAATAAATTATATTATTCTCTTGAGATATTGAAATAATACTTTCATTCTCCTTTATTTTAAAAACATGCACTTTTTTTAAAAAAAAAGATTAAAATATTTACAGTCTTCACTCATTGTGTTTAAAATACTCTTAATAAAATTATTAATTTTTTTTAAAAAAATATAGTTTATTATAAAAATATATCTTAAAATTTATTATTTATTTTGAGTTAAAAATGATAAAGTTATTTTATATTAAAATTTTTAAAAAAATTCATATTAATCACATACATATTTAATTATATAAATAATAAATTTAAGAGTATTTTGACAAAATTAATAAAATTGTATTTTTTTTATCTCTCAAAAGAAAGTATGAAGTGTAACTTACTTTTTAAAAATTAGCATTATTTTCAGTTTAAAATAGTTTTATTCAGTTTTTCATTAATTAAACGTTTTGCACATTATAAGCGTAAAAAGTTTTCAATTTTCATAACACATAAATTTATTATAAATTCATATATTTATATTCATTTTAAACTCATTTTTGTTAATTATTAATGATTTTTATTTTTTTGGCAAGCCACCTCATATCCATTTTTAAGTAGGCCTATTTTTTACTTCCTTAAATCAACCTAATTAATAATAGAGGTGTTATGTTTTCTTGATTAATATTTGGCAACTATTTTTTTATATCTATAACAATGGTGGAGTATCATATCGATAAAACCTTTGAAGGCTTTTTCAGAGATGGTTGGGGTACGTTGCCTCGTCAAATATTTTGAAATTTTCTTTATAATATTTATTTTGTAAAAAATTTGATTAAGCATATTAGAGTTTATTTGACCGTTATTTTTTAAAAATTTTTTTATACAATTATTTTTAAAAATTCATACTAATATTATTTTTATGTATTTATATACATATTATTAATAAAAAATTATTCTATATATTTTCTTTATTTTAAAAAATAAAAATTTAAAACATCTTTTAATTATTCTGTATTTTTTATTTTTAAAATACATATTCTATTTTTACTATTTTTTTATCAATAACAGTTATTCAAACACAATTTTTAAAAATTACAATTAAATAGGACTTATTAATTTTGTAATGTTGTTTAGTTTTGTTAAACGGTGTGTTGGCTCTTGTTTTTTGATTTAACAGTGCATTTTATCTCCTGGAGTAGGCTAACTAAGCATTATTTGTCTCTAGATAATTTGTAAGTTTTGCATTGCATTTTCCCCTTGTGAGTGTTAATGAAAATTTGCTTCTTAACCAAAATACAAATAGCTTGAAATTTGATGTTTACGCTAAGTAAAAGACTAAAAGGTATGATATGGAGAGCTCAAACTATCAAGACTTTAATTCTCATTGATCCAATTTCTACTTTTTTATAATATAAAAAGAGAAAGAAAAGAGGAGGTGGACCTCCCTCACTTTTGTTCAATACTAAATATACTACATATATCAGAGATAGTTAGATAGTCTCTTGTTAAAAATAAGGGTAAATATTAGTTTGAATTAATTTAATTTGACCTTATTATCTAACTGAATTGAGTTAATTATATAATTAACAAAGTCATCAAATTCATCTAATATATTTTGCTTAATTTTATTCAATTCAAATTGATTATTGTCAGTTTAGATTATATTAAATGGTTAATTTTTAAAAAAATTATAAAATTTAAATTTTCTTAATCTTAACTATGAAAAAATATATTTTTAAATAAAAAGTTAACATTAAAATTAATTCAAGATAATTTAAAATAAGTTTAACTATAAATAAATCATAATGTATATTTAACATATTTAATATTTATAATTAATTTATACTATATTAAAAAAATTAAAATATTATTTTATTAATCGATTTGATCGATTCAGTTTGAATGTTATTCAAAGTTATCCAATAACTGAATTGATTAAATCAAATTTATTAAATTCTTATCTAATCAATTTAATTAATTAATTAATTTTGGTTTATTTGAATTAATTGAGTTAAAATTGCATGAAATTAAGTTTGCTCACCCCTAGTAAAAACAAAAATAATTAATAGATATAAGTAAAAGTTAACTCCTGACATCTATTAAATTTGAACAATTCTTGTATACCCCAATGCACATACGAGCAAAGGGATGATATTTGATGTGTATCACACACATCAAATATGATTTGATTTTGAATAAATTTAAAAAATAATAAAAAATTTACATTGATAGATATTCACATTGATAAAAATTTACTTTAAATAAATTTAAAATTAAATATTTTTTTATTTCTCTTTAAATATTAAAAAATATATCATTTTTTATATATAAAAAATCAGAACCAGGTGCTTGAGAGGCACGAAAGAAAATTTCATTAAACATGCCCTTAAAAAATACATAAATGGTGTCGCTTCTTTAACGGGAAATTATGTCTACGTCATATATACTAATGTGACCACAATGTCAAGTTCCTAGTATGAATTTGACAACCGCTTATCCTCCGGGGAGATCCAATAAAATTGGAACAAAAAAATTTACTTATATATATATATAGGGCGTCACAGGCGTCTTTAATGTGGAATCATGTCTACCTGATATATACTAATTTAACCAAAATGTGAAATTCCAAGTATGAATTTGACAACAGCTTAGTAACAAAAAAGATGCTTTTCCGTGCTTATGAACTATTCAAGTGAATATCTCACTCGTGATCAACTAGTTGTTCTTTCTTCATCTTCCTCTGTTCCTTCCAGTAATCAACATTCTCGGCATGGCAATGAAGATCCCAATACTTACACGGGGCAGCTGAATCGCAAACATAACAATAACACTGCATTTTTCCAAACGTTCAGGACAAACTATGGTCAACAGTGGATGATGAAGATTGTGGAATTTGAACTAACTCATTCACATAATAGCGATTAATTAACACAAGAGAGCAAATTCTGGTACCATTTCACAGTATCTCTCATGAGGCTTTGCATTGAATGGATATTTGAGACACAGATGTCTTGAATGCGGATAATCTCTGCACGCCACCTGTTTGACAAAATACCTCAATCAAAAGCAACCTAGAATAAACTCCCAAACCAGGGCAAGACAAGAGCAATTTTCGAGTCCAAAACACAGATGGCTAATGGCATGGAAATAGAATGGAAATTGGCATTGTAAATTAATAATGAAACTGAGAAATCCTAAACCTCATTTTGTGATATTTGTCTCACATTCATTCTCCAACTCTTACATCCCAATATCGTAATTACAAAACTGATATAATGAAATTCATGATTCCAATGACAGAAATTAGAGTAAAACAGAAGAAATCTTAAAAAGGGAGTTTTGGCAAATTGATGTTGTACCTTGCCCTTTTCAGCAATAACGGAGAGATCAGCATCAGCAGGATCATTCTTTTCCAAAGAGAGCTTCGATAAGTTGACTGACTCAAAAGGATCAAACTCTAAGATGAAGCAGTCCTCCGATTCCTCAACGCGCTTTATGTCCTCGATTCTTCTCAGACAGACGATGGCTTTAATTGGACTATCGCCTTCTGCTGAAGAAGGAATCAAGGTTTTCTCAGTCGGCTTATTCAAATCGTGCAGCGGCTTCAACAATGGTTTCCGATCAATTTCTCCCATTTTTCTTTTTTCTTCTTCTCTTTCTTTTTCGCTTTCTTTTGATTTCTGTTTGGCCACAAAGAAAGTTGAGCGATTTATTCAGATCCCTTCGGAAGTCGCACGCGTGAATGAAGGAGGGCAGACGAAATTCGAAAATCAAATTTTGGAATAGGAAATGACCGTTGGGATTCCCAACACAAGGCGACGTCGTTTCATATCGATTGCAAGAAGCGAAGCACGCCTGTATAATGTAGGGAAGATATATTAGATATGTACCATATCGTTTATTTTTATTTCAAATTAAAAGACATATATAATACATAAAATATTAATTTTTAGTTCAATTTTATCCGTACACAAATAAAGAGGCACAAGAAAAACATCTAACAATTTCCCATAAATAATGTATTTGGGCTCAACTAGCCCTCCTTCCACACTTTCAGAAAAGTTAATCACTCTATCTGCTTAAGGATAAATTTTTAGATTAAAGATATAATTAATTAAATTCAATTAATTAATTAATTTGTGTGATAATATATATATAGATATTGAAATTAAATTTTCCTATAAGTAATAATTTATTTATTTAATATATTTTCAATACTTTAAATATAGGAATAATCATGAGATAAATAAATAATAGTTTGATCAACAAATTCTTAAAAATGGTTTTCAGTTTTGAATCAATTATCCGATATAGAAGGATAAAATTTGATCACTTCATAAAATAAACTAATTAAATTGTCTACTTCTAAACTTAAATTATTAAATTGAAACTCCTATGATACTAGAAGGACAAACAAATGTGTTTAAGCCTAATTTAAATAAATGAAATAATGAATAACTGGATATATACCTATCCTTTTTAACTCTAAATTTGATGTTTATGAAAAATTAATTATCTCAACTAATTAATTAATTAGTTTGATAATCTAACGAAAATGAATTGAAGTTTTGACTTTTCAAATACAAAATAAATACATTGAAATAAAATTTAGGAAATACACTTTATAATAAGTTTTTTAAAAAAATAAACGAATATTATTTTAATTTATAAGATATTTTAATGAATTTGCAACTTTAAAATAACTTATTTATATTTTTAAAATAAAAGATAGAATTGTATGAAAGAGTCATTTATCCTCAAGCTCTTTGATTTAAAAAAAAAAAAAAAACGATTATGACAAGAAATTGAAAACTGGCGGTTTAGACCGCCGTGTCGGTTCACTTAATTTGTTGACAAATGGGTAGAACATTGTACACATACACCAAACTTTCGATTCTGCTAATTTAAATCAAATCAAAAGAAAAGGCACTCTTGAGAAAGAATCATCAGCTTTGGCTCTTCATTTAATTCTTGGACACCTCTCCACCATCACATATAATTAATTATATGCAAATTCTCCGAATGAGATTTAAATTGAAATTAACTCAAGGACGACATATCATTGAAAACGTTCTTGGAAAATTAATTTAATATGACATTGAGCAATTTCTCGTAAAAAAAATTTATGAATCGATGATTAAGAATTAAAAAAAAAAAAAAAGATTAAAGAATGAAGCTCGAACCAAATGTGTGGTTGTGGTCGCTACAAGTGATTCTCAAATTAATTAATGAAACAAGAAAATACCGAAGTTGGTGGGAAAGTTGGTGAACGATGTAATGTTTGGTAGCGAGATATTTTGGGCATAAATGGTAAATTATTTAGAGACTAGTTTACTTTGAGAAAAAGAATGGGTCAATCTATCCTTCTAGGACGTATTAGGTGAGACGTTATCCCCTTGATTTCTCAATTTTACCAATAAATAAAATAATTATCCAAAATAAAATAATTTCAACGATATTCACTAATATCATCTAAAATAATTTATTCGATGGAAGAGAAAAATTCTAACATCGTTATGCTTGAAGATTCTGTCGTGATTCTTTGGCTCACATTTCTATGGGTTAATAAAATATTTGAAGAGTTTTATGGCCTGGATCACATTTACACCAAGTTTGATAAAAAAGCAAAGTGAAAAGCTATTACCGTTACACATAATTTTATAAATTTGTTACAATATATTAAAAGTGAAGTGTAGCACATGGTCAGTTTTTTAGTTATTCAAATATGAAATATTCGTTGGGCCCACATTGGTATATATGGTCGTATCTGAACCCGGTCTGCGAGTGATTGGGTTGATTAATTAAGTGAATTTCAAGAAATTGAAAAAGAAAAACAGTAAAAAACGATAATTGTTTGTTTAAGATTGAAGTAACACCATATCTATTATTAGGATCCCTTTTCACTCATTTACAAATAGATAATAATGCCTCATTCAAAAAGCAGATCGGAATATAGGTTTTTTTTCTCATTCAAAATAATTAATGATATTGTCCATTTTTTTTAAAAAAATGAATATTGGAATTGTAGTACCTAAAGAGGTTGAAAGATGAAACAAAATGTTGACCAATGTGCGTGCAAAAGGCTGTTCTCTAAATGCTTGATAGATGATGATATAATAAGTCCAAGGATGGCACACTGGTTGGAATAAAAGAAAGCCTTCACGCTTCATTTTCAATACTTGAAAGTAGAAAAAAACAAAGGAAAAAAGAAAGAGTGAGGAGGGAATTAAACGAAAGGTGTCTCACTCCCTACATATAGTTGTTTATTATAGTCTCATTGAGACTTGAGAGCCCCAATTCTGCTGTACAGATCACGCTGCTTCTTTCAAAGGTCAGAATTGAACAACTTATGTGTAGAAAATATAAATCAACCATTGATGCTCAAGTTAATTAATTATAACAAAGTTTCAAATTCATCTGAACATCAAACCCATTTAATGACGCAGTTTGCAAAGTCAAAAATATATAATGTTTGTTACCAATTGTCATACATTTTGTGAAAGTATTAGTGTCCCGTAATGAAATAAAATTTTAATTTTAATTGAGAAAATATTTACATTTATCACTTAATAATATATGAAGCAAAATTATTATAAATAAAATTATATTTATGAAAAATTATATATGTTGATATTATACATTACCAAAAAAGTTCTGTATAAAAAATTAAAATTAAAATATATATAAATTTATTCATATAAGCATATTTATAAAATTAATTGAAAGCATCTGAATTTAGTATGACCTAGTCCTATATTTGTGTTAAGATATATTTTGTATGATAATATTATAAAAAAATAATAAATGTAAAAATAAAATATATTATTTATTTATAATTTTTATTATATAAATAAATTTTATTGTTTAATTAATTATATATATATTTTTATAACACATTACTATAATATTATTATTTTTTACGTAAAATAATATGAACATTTGTTTGTGGGATCTGTTGGGGGTGGTTGGTGT
Source organism: Senna siamea (assembly GCA_031216115.1). NCBI lineage: Eukaryota > Viridiplantae > Streptophyta > Magnoliopsida > Fabales > Fabaceae > Senna > Senna siamea. The sequence goes on along the minus strand of CM062367.1, from coordinate 8,990,925 downwards.
AGGGGCAAGAAAGGTAAATTGAGAATGTGGTGGAGCACAAATGGCATTTCCATTTATATAAAAGCCACTTAGCACCCACCAAAATCACTCGAAAACCCACTCTCTTCTCCACTTCCACCACCACAAGCATCATCATCATCATCTGTTCTTCTTCTTCATTTCATCCTGAAGAATTAAGCATCATGGGTTCAGCTGGCGAGACCCAGATAACCCCAACCCAAGTCTCCGACGAAGAAGCCAATCTCTTCGCCATGCAATTAGCGAGCGCGTCTGTGCTCCCCATGGTTCTGAAGTCAGCTCTTGAGCTGGATCTCCTCGAAATCATCGCCAAGGCAGGGCCTAACGCTTACCTCTCCCCCTCCGACATTGCCTCTCAGCTCCCAACCACCAACCCTGACGCCCCTGTCATGCTGGACCGCATGCTCCGCCTCCTCGCTTGCTACAACATCCTCACCTACTCCCTCCGCACCCTCCCCGACGGCAAGGTCCAGAGGCTCTACGGCCTCGCTCCCGTCGCTAGATTCTTGGTCAAGAACGAAGATGGCGTCTCTCTTGCTGCTCTCAACCTTATGAATCAGGACAAAATCCTCATGGAGAGCTGGTATGGTCTATATATAATATGTATTTCACAACTCCTTCCTTACTATACTCTTTTTCATTTTTCTCGCCCTAATTTCTTGTTTTACTGTCTTGCTGGATTCTTATTACCTATCTTCCAATTCTCTAGTTCTATTACTCCCTCTTAACTTAATTAATGCTACTTAATTAATTAAGCATGTGAAATTAAGATACACCCACACACACACACACACACGTTAGGAAACAGAGATTTATTAGTCTAGCAAGTTTCTGGGGATATGATGCCCCTAATGATTAGCGGTTGGTATTTTTCTAAGTCTTATGGGATGCTACAGTTTTTGGTAATACGAATGTTTGATTGGATAAAATAATTAACGCTATCTAATTTTTGAAGTTTTAAATATACTCTTTTTAAGTTTAAGTAATTTAAATATTGAAAATTTATATGATTAAAAGAACAATATATAATATAATATTTTTAATAATTTATTTATTATATTTTATATGCTTATTTTTTTATAATAAAATTTATTATGAAGTTAAATATTATAAAAAAGATAATAGTAAAATTAGTCAAGATCACATTTAATTTACTTTAACTTAAGTGCTACTTAATTTGGATAATATATTAGAAAAGGTTGCTAATACAGTTTTGTTAGTCTAGCAAGTTTCCATGGTGGTTGGTATAATCCCAAGTCATGTAATTCTCTATTTAGATTCATCCAACCAACAATATGTCACTTTGGAAGTTACTACTGCTTAAGCATGGAGGAAAGGGACCAGTTTCTTAATAGAATTTCTAGGGGAACGTTTCGAAATTGGATTCGTTTTTTTTAAATAGAATTAAATGTTAAGAATGTAGTTCATGCTCTCATTTACAATTTTTAATATTAATTAATATTTTAATACCTAGATTAATCGACAACTTATCATCTTGAAAATGTGTCAAATGCAGCCCTTTTTAATTAATTCTGTTATATAGAAACACAAAATTGAACGGGCTAAGAAAATGCCTAAACTGTAGGCCCTACCACTACCAAAGTACCAGTAAGTGTTGTCATCATTTTATGAACACCACATATATGCTATGTGCACAAATTAATTAATTAGACTAGAGCCACACATTTTGAGAAATGAGAGGTCACTATTCTACCTACAACCGAGGATGAAAGCCAATATCCTTTTCCGTCAATATGAAACTAAGACAATTCGCATAAGAAAAGTGTACCCATTCATCTGCCTTTATTTTCAGGACTCTTCTATTTTTTTAGGGACGTAACAAGAGTTGTTCACCAAACTTGGACTGTATGGCTATAATTATAAGGACCTTTGATATTTGATAAAAGTGAGCCACCTAATGTAATCATCATATTAGTTATCTTAATCGTGTATAAGACTATTGAATCTATAATTAAATTAATGATGAGACTTGCGTAATGTTTCGTAGACATTTGTTATGATCCGTTTCTTCCATAAAACATTTGACTCCTTAAAACAAGTTCTTCATTTAAAAATTGCACTATTGTAGGTACTACTTGAAAGAGACAGTTCTTGAGGGTGGCATTCCATTCAATAAGGCATATGGAATGACTGCCTTTGAGTACCATGGCACAGATCCAAGATTCAACAAAGTTTTCAACAAGGGAATGTCTGATCACTCTACCGTCACAATGAAGAAGATTCTTGAGATCTATACAGGGTTTGAGGGTCTCAAATCCTTGGTTGATGTTGGTGGTGGGACTGGAGCTGTAGTTAACATGATTGCCTCCCAGTACCCCACCATAAAGGGCATTAACTTTGATTTGCCCCATGTGATTGAAGATGCTCCGTCTTATCCAGGTATTTAATTTCACATCATATCAAGTTTGGCAGCTTATTTCTTACTACTCAATACTCGACTATGGATGATGGACCTTTTATAACATTTTCCTTCTTGGTATTCTTTGATTGGTCATTATATATACATGATCTTATGAGACTGAAAATAATGGGTGTTTAATTTGGTGCAGGTGTGGAGCATGTTGGTGGAGACATGTTTGTTAGCGTTCCAAAAGCTGATGCCATTTTCATGAAGGTGAGTTTGTCTTTTAAATCTTCTCTGTCAGTCTCACCAACTCTAGTTTATAGATGAAGTATGAAATCAAGAAAAAAATGAAGCCGTTGGACCTATAGCATCTTAACGTGGGCCCTTACACTGTCACCTCTTCGAACAATTAAAGTCCTCATCTTTTTTTTGTCTTTTTTTTTGGGCCTTTGAGTCCAACTATTAAACATTAGTAAAAGTTACAACATTTTGTGCTTGTAATCCAATTCATTGGTGGCCCAACAAATTTGGATCACAGGATGGCCTCTAGACCTTGGTTTTTTAAAAAGAAAAAAGAAAGAAGGTAACAAAAGAAAAAAGAACCAGGGAATCACTAGTCGAAGTTACTTAACATCAAAGTATGAGGATGCATCTGTAGATTTGAGTTACCTAACTAAAATCAGTTTCCGGTTGTTCATGATAATAACATTCATATTTTAATTACATCCAGTGGATATGCCATGACTGGAGTGATGAGCACTGCTTGAAATTTTTGAAGAACTGCTATGATGCACTTCCTGACAACGGGAAGGTGATTGTGGCTGAATGCATTCTTCCAGTAGCCCCAGACTCTAGCTTGGCTACAAAGGGTGTGGTTCACATTGATGTCATCATGCTTGCTCATAATCCAGGTGGGAAAGAGAGAACAGAGAAAGAGTTTGAGGCCCTGGCTAAGGGGGCTGGATTCCAAGGTTTCCGAGTTGTTTGCTGTGCTTTCAACACTTATGTCATGGAATTTCTTAAGAAGCCTTAAGTTCTCTGGCATCCATACATATATACTCTTGCATTTGGGATATTGAGTTTGTGATTCTTAAGAAGGCTCAAGTTTCTTTGGTAATCTTTACCAAACGTTTCCCGGAAAATGTAGTTTTCTCTTATATAGGAAAAAAGGATTGATGTAAAAGTTAATTGTTTTCTGCCTGTATAAAATAAAGAGTCCTATTTTGTGATTTAAGAATTCATGTTTTCCTTGATGCCAACTCTGTACTCTCTAATTAAGTAATAACAAATAATTACAGCAAGAACATAATGATAAAGTAAATAGCATGAACATAGTCAGCTATATTCGATGTATACTGATATTACAACAATAGTAGGAACAGAATTCCCAGAACTATGACATTAGAGTTCAAAATTTAAAATTAAATAATTTCTTTTCCCCAAGTCTTCACCACTTTAACCAACAATAAAACAAGCAGGAAGCAGCACTAAGAAATTTTAAGGTTCAACTAATGAAATGCTCACTTCACTCTTATTTCGACTCCCACCATGCACAGAGCCTTAGGATAGCATCCAACTAAAGAGGGAAAGAAGGTTACTGGCTCTTGAAAAGTTCCAAACAGCTGTGTTGTTCATCCAAGTCTCTGCTCCAAAACTTGGTATAATACTCTGCGTAAGTGAAGCTCCTGTATATGGGTCCAGACCCATCTTGTGTGAGTGGTTTTGCAGGGCTGATCAAAGCGTCGTCTTGGGGACAAAGAAATGAAGCCACAGAAAGCCTTGGCTTCTCAGAGTTAACCACAGCACGGTGCCACACACTCTTGTAGATCCCATTACTCAAAGCCTGCATTTACACAAAAAAATGGTTCACATGAATACCATGTGTTTGAGTATGCTGCTGTGCTGTGATTGTTAGTTACAGTTACCTTACCTGGATTTGATCGCCAATGTTGATGACAAAGGCATTGGGGAGGGGATTAATGGCGACCCACTTGCCATCTTTGAGAACTTGAAGACCAGAGACTTGGAGGTCTTGGAGCAGAATAGTGAGTGCATTAGGGTCAGTGTGGCCTGGCAAGCCATAGGTCAGTTCTGGCTCTGGGCACGGAGGATAGTAGTTTATTGCCATGTGCTGCCCTTGTTCCCCCAAGACCTTCTTTATGTAATCTTTTTCAAGGCCCAAGCTCTCTGCTATGTATTCTTGTATTCTCAATCCTAACTCTCGAACTTCTATGCAGTAATTTCTCACCGTTTCCCTGTTCATGGGATTTCACATTTTACATCAGACTACATGTTATTTGGGAAGGTACTACCAATTAAGTTAGAGTATCTTACTAATTTTACATTTTACATGATTTTTTATAATCAATAAAGTGAGATATACAAGGCTAAAACTATTTTTTTAAAAAAAATTTATATGAAATTGTAATTTTATTTCTTATCTTTATTAATTAATATAACTTTTATATATTGTTAATGATATATTATATATGAAACTCATGTAAAATTATTTTTGTCAAATTACAATTGAACTAGTACAAAAATTTAAATAAGACTAAAGAATCATTAAATTAGATTTTATATGACATTAAAAAGTTTTAAAATTCTTTATTTTTGAATTTCAAATAACCAAATGAAAATTAAAACAAAAGTTAAAATTTTTTAATCTCATCTAAGTTTTAATTATGTTTTGATCATAATCATTTCACTTGATTTTCACATATAATTAATGATATTTTAAAGAAATAAAATATTATATTATTTAGTCTAGATAATAAATAAAATTAAAACAAAAAATATAAGAAACAAAATTACAATATTATATAAAGTTAAGAGACAAAAATTTAATTTAAACCAAATAAAATTTAAATCAATGCATATTAAAAATGATTTGTTGGGTATAAATTTATTAAATTATAAGTAAATTAAAATTATCAAAAGATCCCACAGAGAGATTTACAAAGTAAACAGTTTTGAATAATTTTTCATTTGAAAGTAATATTTTAAACACGTGTTCATTGAAGAATATATATATATATATATATATATTTGTACGGGAGACAAAGACCGAAAGGACCAGAGCGGACAGTGATTCTAGAAGAGGCGGACTTTGTGCGTACTCTCTGACGTCTGGAATTCACGTGCTGATATCAGAAGTTAATCTTTTTTTTTTTGGGCCAGAGATATCACAAGTTGATCAAAAGCTCAATATAGCCACAAAGGTAGGGCCCATTATCAATCATTTCTTAATTGCTTTTGTATTTGTGGGTCTCACTCCCCAATTTCACTCAGTGTCACGTTATCCAAATTAAAAAAATGTTATATTTTTTTAAAATTAGAGAGATAATAATAAAAAAATATTTAGTTAAAATATGTAAAATATTTTATATTTTAATAATTGTACACATAATTTTTATATACTTTTAAATATGACTTAAAATTTTTTTATGTTTAAAATATTATATAAAATTTATTTTTATCTAATTATTTATTTAAAAATTAATAATAATAAACACATTAACTTATAAAATATTAAGTTTAAACAAATAATTAAAATATAATAATTAAAAAATAAAAATACTGACAAAAAATTAATATTTAATGGTAAAAAAATAAAAATACTTTTATTATTTTTTAATTATTTCTTTCAACCTAACATTCTATAATTAATATGTTTATTATTGTTAATTTTTGGATGAAAATAAATTTTATATAAAATTTTAAAAATACATAAGAGTTGTAAGTCATATTTAAAAATACATGAGAGTTAAATGCATATAAACTAAAGTAAAAGAAGATTCTATATATTTTAACTAAAATATTTAGTGTCTATTTTATTTTGCTTAGATCTTTATTTTTATTCTTTTTCTTTCAATCTTTCTCTAATTTTAAAAAAATATATTATTTTTTAAATTTAAAAGATCTAAAATCATCCAAATCACAACTATGTACAACTTTTAAGTAAAAATTATTTGTATATTAATTATTTTTTTTTATAATTTGTAGTTTATCAATATAAAATATAAAATTAATTTATTATTATTGATGAAATATAATAATATATTTATCTAAAAAATTTTCCAAACTAACTATGCACATATTGTTATCATTTGCATTATGTTCATTACCATCAGCCTCAGCCCTTCTAATTGGATTGAGGAAATTTTATACCAGAAAATCACATGAAAATGTTATATTATGTGTAAAGAAAAAGATAAATATAAAAATTGGGATTAAGATGTTAGGTAGAGTTCATTATTCAAGTAAAACTCACTGTTTTTTTTTTTTCAAGATCCTTTTTATCCCAAATGATGATAAAAATATATACATGTTTATGTAAAATTTTGATCTTCTTCACATGCCTTACTGATTTGAACTTTGATTTTTTAATTCAAACGGATTTAGATGTAATTCTTTATAGTTTTTTACTAAATTATTTAATAAAAATAAAATGCATAAAAAAATTACTCAGGATCATTTTGATTTGAGTAAAATGCTATGATAATTAAATTAAAATGTTTTATTTGTAGAAAACCCAAATAAGAGACAAATAATTTTTTAGAAATTATTTATTGTTATAATATATTTCTTAATTATAGTAGATATTATATGAATGTGTCAGAGAATCATCAAAGTACGGCAATCAAATCTTTCATTGTTTTTTTCGAATTTTCAACATGTGAAATTGATTGCACCACTAACATGGTAAGGAATAAATACACGTGTAATATTAAAAATTATCCAAGTCTTCGTTTAACTTATCTTCCTTTTCAATACATTTTATTATTATATTTACAAATTTTAAAATTACATAAAACTCGTTATCTTATAATTGAATCCTTTTTTAAAAAAAATTGTTTTGCTTAACCAGTGTTATTTATTGGTTAAGGAACATTCAATATTTTTTAAAGTAATAATTTTATTATGTTATTTAATGTTTTAAGCCAACAATCAATAAAAATGAACAATTTTTTTTAAATAAGACAAATTCTCTCTCGTGTTATAAAATTCAAATAATTAAATATTAAAATCTTACTTTAAAAAAGATATAAAACATAAACCTTTTTTTTTATATATAATTGTGGTATGTATTAGTTTGATTTAGTAAAATAAAGTATCCGTGTCACTATAGAAGACACGGTCAACACCACACGTATTGCACGGAAGGAAGTGTGATAGAGAAATAAAAAGATTCATTTATAATTAATACAATAAATTAAATAATATAAGTTATTTCACTTTTTGTTATAATTTTTTCAAAACTCAAAATCATTATAATATGGATGAATTAAATTTATAAAATCAACTAAAAGAAAAAAAAAAGTTATTCATAAACTTACTTGAAAGAAGGAGGATTAGAAGGCCACTCAGGAACATAATTATGAAGAGGATAACAATGGAGTCTGAGATAGTCTCTCCAGTTATGAACCTTCTCCTTCTTCACATTAAAACTAGTAGAGAGTCTGATTGTCTTGGATGGATCATCTGAGTAAAGCTTCATCTTCTCCTCCACAGGCAGGCTGAAGAACTCATCTGCCACTTGTGTCATTTTCTTCACTGCTTCCAAACTCACCCCATGATTAATAACCTAATTAATTACATGTACGTACACAGTATTTCATTCATTCACCACTCTTCAACAATTAATTAATTAAAAAAGATAAAGAACTAATTAAGACCTGGAAAAAGCCATAAGAGTTGCAGGCATGAGCAATCTGACGAACAATGAGAGAAGAGTCATCAGAAGACAAGTCGATGAGAGGGACATCATCACATGTAGAAACTTGAGAAAGACAAGGACGATCAGATTCTGGACGGACATAACTAAGAGGCAAGTGAGAGTGAAGGATTCCAGAGGATACAACCTTGGTTTCCATTAATATTAATTAATTATATCTTCTTAATTAGAACCAGAAACACAGGTGGCTGCTTTCCAGGAAGGAAGAAGATGAACACTTACACTCACAAACATAGCAGCTAATGCCTATTTATATACATTAAATAACATGGTGGGCCAATCCTCTTTTCTATCTCATCACCGAAGTCCAAACAAACTCCAAATTGGTATTCTCTTGTGCAAAATACATAGCCTCTTCTCAATAAATTATTCGCCATAACCTTATTCAACTCACAAAATTAATTTCCTTTAACTTTGCATTTTGAGCTAAAAAGATTATTAATTTTTTTATCTAAAATTTTACCGGATGATAGATAAGTTAATTTTTATTAAATTTATTACTTTTTTTATTAAATAAATTATAAAGTTTACAAGTTATAGATAATTTTTATAGTAGAAAAAGATTAGTTATATATGTCTTAAATTTCATGAAGATTTTATGCATTTATTATAATTAAAATTAGCTAAAACTTTTATAAGTGATTCTGAGATTCTCACCGTAAAACTTGTAATTTTTTTCCTTAAAAAAAAGGGTTTAGTTAGTGCATGGAATTGCCCAAATATCTGTTTCATGCACTATAAGAACATGAGAATGAATAATAGAGTTAATATGTGTAGTTTCATTTCATGAGAAATGTGGTAACAAGTGAGAGCTCTTACTTATTGAATGTGGTGTGGGGGCCATGGGAAGTTGGAAAGCTCTTTGTTGATAAATTATATTTATTAGAATGAAAACTAGCTATGTAAACTGGTTAATTTTATTAATAAAAAAATTATGTAATATTATATTAAACTTACAGAATATAATTTTTAAAATAAGAGAAATATGAAGTATAATTTTGCTAAAAACTTTAAAAAATGGTATAATTTACTGTTGTTTATTTGTAATAAAAAAAATGATAAATAGAAACTTTTCTACATTTTACCAATAAATTATCTAGTCTTTCAAAATAATGTTTGTAGAAGTTAGAGAGAGTGAGAGACGGAGCATAAACTTAAATATAGTCATGCTTAGGGATAATAAAACTCTCTAGATTTAAGAATCTTTATGGGACTATCTTATTCAAGGACTCAAGTATAAAAATTTTTTTTTTCTGGGGATGAGAATAGAGCAAAATTTTCCTGAATTAAGTTTGGGGATGAAAATGGAAATCATGTCCCTTATCTCGCAGGATTTTTGTCCCTAAAAATTTAAATAAATATTTTTTGAATTTATATATATTTATTTAACTATTTTTTTGAAACTTATTCTTTTATTATTTGTTAATTAAAAAATTTTTAAAAAATAAATAACTCTAACAAAAAGTAAAATTTTTGAAAATCAACTTTTATGGCTCTTTATTTTATTTAAAAATTATAAAAGTATAATTAATTTTTTATTATCTTGATAAAATTGAGTCTTTTTTATTAATATATTTTTTTATAAAAATTTTTATATTATTATTTTAATAATTTATTGTTAACACTTTAAATTTTATGGAGACTTTGACAATTCTCAAATTCCCATAAAAAATAGAGATGAGAATATTCTTCCTAATATGAAAAATAGAAATGGGGATGAAAACAAAGATAGACGCAGGACGACCAGTGCCTCAATTCGTTGCCATCTCTAATCATGATTCTAGCAGAAAGATTTCAAGCAACACCGCACGTTATTATATAATAGGGTAAATTAAAAAAAATGATAGACTAAATTAATAATTTATTTTTTAAAAACATATTTTTTTCTCTTAATTTAATTTTTAAAAGATAAAATATATTAATTTAATTTTTAAAAGATCAACGATTTAATCAAATAAATTAATCTACTCATTTGATTAATGAGATAAATAAATGAAAGTACATTAATTAACAACATTAACTTAATTATTAAATAATAAATTAAATTTTATTTAGTAATAAAAATATTAAATTAGAAAATTATACATAATTAAAAAAAATTATATTTTTTATGTATAATTTATAAATTTAATATATCTTATTTTTTTATTATTGAATAAAACTTAATTTATCATTTAACAGTCAATTTAATATTTATTAATATGACATCAATTAAAAATTAATTTTTTAAGTACTAAATTAAAATTTATTTTTTAATAATCAAATTGAGAAAACATGAAATAAATTATTAATTTACTCAACATAATAATAATGGTACACTATCCCGCACACGAGCTGAAAGACTTCATTTTTCGTAGTTTTAAATGTTGAGATCTTGAATTTATTTATAATGTAAATTCAAACTTAAGTCGTAAATTGTAAAATAAAACGCCACTTAATTATCAACGCTCATTTTCATTTGTTCGTATAAGAAAACCAATGGAGAATAAACTACGGGGAAAAAAAATACATTTTTTCATCTCCATTTTTGTAGTTGATTGCATTTTACTTTAATTTATAAATTATAAAATTAATTAAATATGACACACTGTTTTATTAATAACTCCTTAATCCAATAATGATCGTTCATGCAATATATATATATATATATATATATATATATATATATATATATATATATATATTCATCCACCTGTCACTTGAATTATACATATATGTAATCAAGAAATTGGCATAACAATAGAGACGACAAACGTATGTATTACATGTAATTAGCTACATTATTGCAAGTTTAAATAACGACTTGGTCAATGACGTGAAGGGAGACAATAATATTAAATTAAAGATTTAAAATAATGCTAGCGAGGATTTATTTATTTAGTTATTTTTTATTTATAATAATTATATTATTTGAATTTAAATAATTTTTTATTTTTAAAATATTTTTAAGTCTCTTGTAAGTGTTATTTGAGTCTAAAAATTTATTAATAACTCTAATTAAGGTATCATCTACTCACCTAAATTTTGTATGATAAAATATACATATACATATATATATATATATATATATATATATAACAAAATGTGAACTAATGTAATATAATGGAGTTTGATATAAATTCAATTTGTTAAATTTTTAACAATTTTATTTTAAACACAAGTAAAAAAAATCAAATAACTTTATACTTTCCAATAAATATAAGTAAAAAATTATTTAGCTTTCCATTTTTCTGTAACATCCTTTTATAATTTTCACTCTTTTATATATTTATAATACATATTATATAGTTTGGGAATTAAAGAAACCAAATGTACAAAATTGATTAATTATAATATAGAAATATTTCCAAAAGAACACCGTATTAACGTAAACGTAATTATATATGTGATTTGGTTGAGTGTGTAATGAAATTGAAAAATGCATAGCTAGCGTGTTGCAACTTGCAAGGTCCATACATTTGAGTATACGTAGGTTGAGCAAATTCAATTCAAATTAAATTGGTCTAAACTAATTTAATTAAAATTAATTGGTTAATTGAATTAATTAAATAAAAATTTATCAAATATAATTTAATCTATTTGAATTATTTAATAGTTTTAGATGACATCTAAATTAAATCAATAAAACTGATTATAACATACTCAAAATTAATTTAAGTATAATATATTAAGATATTACTATTTTTTTTTAAAAAATAAAGTTAATTCTTGAGAATTATTTTACTCGGTCAAGATGGGAAAACAGGGGTCATACCTAGTCAAGCAGATCTCACCTAGTCCCAGTTAAGATCTCACGCATCTATTTTTATTTTTTGATCCTATTACGTCATCTACTTGTAAATATATTTTATTTAAATTTTTGGTAAAATACCCTGCGAATGGTTTGTAAAATAATCGTGTACTGCTTCGCATGATGTGTACAAATCAAAGGCAATTTTGTGGCTACACATTTGGAATCTTTGGTGGTCCCAAAATGTTAAAGGCAAAGATTTATATATTTTCAAAAAGCATTAGTGATAAAAAAAAAAAAAAAGAGATTCGTGGATAAATATATGTAGTTGCCTAAGGAATAAGCTTGTGCCTTTTTCCAACTCACATTCACACTCATTTGTCACATCTCCATCGTCTCAATCCTACTATCACACTTTTGTCGCACCTAAAATTTAGGTAAAATTTAATTGTATATATTTATTATTAAATTTTTTAATTAAAATTAATATGCATATAATTTATTTTTTAAAAATATAATTAATTCTTTTAAAATATAATTTTATATTTTCATCTAATATTTTTGATGAAAAATATCATCATCATCCACTTCATCCCAAACTTTATTTTTAATTCAATTATATATATGCCAAAACATCGATAATGAATTGGTCAACATATGCAAATGTGTACGCGTAGGTTTCAATGAATGTTAGTGGTGTAATGATATATTTAAAATATGTGATATAAAAATAAAAAAATAAGGATAATGAAAAGTTATAAGTGAGGAATTCTTATAATTTAATTTATTATTTATAGTTATAATATTTATTATTTTATATTATATTTTGAAAATTAAAGATAAAAAATATACATATTTATACATACAAAACTTTTAATATGTGTGTGTGAGGAAGAAATAAGATTATAAGTACTATATATTTACAACAGATTTTTTAGGGGAAAAAAATCCAAAAGGTAGTGGCCAAACATTCATCTTCATAGTGAAAGCAAATGAGAGTTGCCCTCAGTAATGAGTCGGCAATATTCGAAAAATTAGTCACCTTCGCATTAGCAGATACCCTAATTCAAAACCCAAAAAAAAAAAAAAAGATTAATTTTTTGGATGCACAAGTAATTAATTTTTAAAGATAATAAAAATGTTATGAATTGACGTGAATATAGATAAATAAATTTGAATTTGTTAAAAATATTTTTTACACATATATATTGAATTAAAATTGAAATATGAATAAGGAATGACTCATTGATGGGTATGGAAATTAATTTGCATTTGGCAGAGGAGTGGAAGGAATCTTGACTTGACTTGAGCGGTGACTGGTGAGAACGCGGATGTACGGTCACTGCTGTCCGTTTATAATTACAACGTATGCTTTGGTGCAAAGACTTATATCACTCATCGTAAGACTATGGCTTCCTAACGTTATTAAGGGTTTCACTTTTTTTATTTTTTACTTTTTAAAAATTAATATATATATATATATATATATATATTGATTACAGTAGATGCAAAAGCAAGCAAATTAAAATCTCTCTGAAAAACAAAAAAGATCAAAATCTCGAAGGTTTTGGAGGAAGCATATGGGTGAGTAGAATCATGTGCGTGGTTCCCATTTATTAGACGCCTCATGAAAGCTGTCCTACTCTATTATGTATGTTTCTAATTTCTAATCGCTTCCTCCTTAATTTTCTAACCAAATTCATTTAAATTTTACATATTCTCACTATACTTAAGAAATACCTATTTTCAATATCTAATTTATGATTTGCACCCATATATAAAAATTACATAAGAAAATAACAGGAATTACATTCAGTACAAGGATTACAAGATATTTTTGAACAATTAAACAAGTATATATATAGATATTTATTGAAAAGCAATTTTTGGTTTGTCGAATATCCGAAGACCTAGTCTCAAGTACTCTCAACCATTGAGTCGTCTTCCTCTTCCTCTGGGGTGGGACATGGACATTGACCTGACCTGGGTTGAGTCTGAATACCATGTGTGTGTTTTCCACAACAGTAACTCCATCTTATAATTTCATTCCAGTGGGCATCATCCATCGCGAAAATTAAGTACAACTGTACAAGGATAATCCACATTGCACATGTATGTTTTCTTGATAACATCAATATTCACAATTTGACTTATTACACTGAATGAATTGAACCTAGCGACCTCAGATATGGATCATCGATTGTCGTTAAACTCGACAGCCAACGGCTTGTGCTTTCTTGTAAGTATAGTCAAATTGATGATAACAACAGATGAAGAGATACAGTGAAGTAGGCAAGTGTGTGTTGTCGGCTGAGCTTTTGGATTTTAAAAGTGAATAGCTCGGGGAAAAAGGCAATACATGCTATGCAATTAACAGAAATCCTCCACTCTCTGTAATTGAAGCTTTAAACTCATGCATGCATTTTCCTTCCTTCCTATTCATTTTGCGGTTTAAATCGCTCCCCGTGTTCATTTTGCAGCCGTAAACTGGTTGTGGACATCAATCTCTTTTCTATACATTGCATGGGATTAAAATTTTTTAATATGATAAAATAACATGACGATTGATAATATTATATAAAAATAATAATAAATATAAAATTAATTGAGTAATTACAAATAAATAATATATTTTTATTTTATATTTATTTTTTTCACAATTTGATTATATTTTTTTTCACATTTTATAAAATCTTAATCCTATTTTCTCGATTTTTTTAATTAGATTCTTTGAACACTTCATAAAAAAATCTGATAACATCCTAATCACTATCAACAAAAATCTTTTTATTATTACTAATGATAGTAGGAGACTGCTCTCTCCCCCATAAACAGTAAGACTGTTAATTTGGGGGTTTACTCACTAGCTAGTACAGCATCATCTGCTTGGCCAAATAATTTTGTAGAAGTATAAATAAATAAATAAAATAAAATAAAATAAAATAATATTTATGCATGATGCTTAAGTGACGTCACGGACTTAACGTCATCTTATGACGAAGCTGTGACTTAGTTTTTATTAAAGACTACGTCCTACCTTGTGTTGTCGGTTAATTAAAGCATTTAAGTCTGTACTACAAAGAATAGTGCTGTTTAAATATTAGATAACATTAGGAGGTAGAGATTTTCTCACATCACTTTGAGATTTGTATGATTTAAATATTAGAAATAACAGTAATTGATTACCTAAGATAAATTTTAATAAAAATGAAAAATAGTATTATTAATTTTTTTATTTCTAAAATTTATTAAATAAGTAAAATATAATTAAATTACTAAGATAAAAATAATATAATTAAAATGTTTTATTTATTTTAAAATTACTATTATCTTTATTTTAAATTAATTTTGTATTAAATAATTTTTTTACATATTTAAAGTAAAATATTTCTACAACACATAAAAGTCATCACAAATCTACACATACATATTTATTTTAAATTAATTTACATTATTTTTCAATTTTCTTAAACAATTCTAAATTTTTGATGGGCGCCCGCTTTGTAAGTGTAAGTAAATTCAATATCATCCAATTCTAATAAAATTGATCTTAATTGATTAATTAGATCAATTAAATAAGAATTTAATAGATTCAATTATTGGATGACTTTAGACTTGAGATTCAATTGGTCAAATGATCGTAATTAAGTGAGTTATACAGTTATACCCCACTAAATGTTATGCATATTATAATGCATATCTTAAAATATCATATCTAATCAAAGCAATATCAATTCAATGTAATTTTTGTTTCTTAAACGATTTGCGATGGATGGGCAAAATCATCGAATTCATCCAAATTAATTTAGTTAAAATTAATTAAAATTGATTGATTAATTGAATTAATTAGATAAAAATTTGAAAAATTTAATTTAATAGGTACAATTCTTGAATGACTCTAAATTACATCCTATCTAAACAGTTAAGAAAAAGTTATATTATAAATTATTTATATATTACATATTAATTATAAATAATAAATATGTTTAACATAAATTATGATTTGTTTATAGTTAAACTTATTTTAAAATTGTCTTAAATTCATCTTAATGTTAATTTTTTTGTTCAAAATATATATTTTCATTGTTAGGATTAAGAAAAATTTTTAATGTTAAAATTTTTAAATTTTATATATTTTTTTAAAATTGATCCTGTCATATAATTTAAATCGATTTGAATTAAATTAAATGAGACAAATAAAATTGAATAACTTTTTAAATCATGTAATTAAATTGATTCAATTAAATAATAAGACCAAATTAAACTAATTGAATCCAATAATGGAGCTTTAAATATCTCAATAATTGACGAGAAAATCCAAAACGTTAGGTTAGGTTTAAGGATCAAAGAGTCTTCACAATTTAGCAATCCCATCATACTCTCTTCATTCTTCACATAAGGAATAGATCGAAAGACGATATATATATATATATATATATATATATATTTATTTATATATATATTTATATAACATGATAACATGATAATGGTCATGGTGAACAATTGGATGACATAATCAGAATGAAGGTTGCTTTACTTATTGTATTCTCATGAAATATTGAATCAAACACATGATTTTATGTAATCCACCTAAAAAGTATGATTGTTACTTAGTGTAGTTTAATTCATAAATCACGGACTTGTTCATTATTCAATTCAAGCCTGTTTATAATTTTTTACAAATATTTTTTATTAAAAAAATTTATTCAAAATATTATGAGGCATTAAACGTAAATATTTATTTCAATGGGAAACCGAAATTCTAGCTTGCTTTTGTATTATCCCGCTTCTACCGTTTTAGTTCATTAACATATACTTATCAATGACATTGATGATAAGATTTTTCTTAATTTAATTTAATTGTGTCAACAATCAAATCAACTTAAAATTTTTGAGCTTGTTAGCTGGCGATCATTAGCTACCAGTCTATCATTACATCAAACATCTTTAATGAAGATATCTTTTTTTTGACATAAAATCTCATATTTGACTTATGTGTATGAAAACATTTCTCTCGAACAATATTTTATGTAAATTAATGCACCCATGACTATTTCGATTTGTTATCAGGTTAATAACTAAATTAACTTGAACATGGTTAATTTTTCTGTTTAAACTTTATTAAATCACTTACATTGTTAATTATCACAAACGTGGAGAAATATAATGATAATGGCAAGAAGTGATATGATTGTTTTGAAGAACTTGGTGTATACGTCAAAAGAAAAATATTTAAAGGAGTCTTTCATTTTCAATTTGTCACAATGAAGTCAGTCAACTCTTATCAATATTTAATATTTATTACAACTTAAAGTAATTACGAGTGTTCCACCACAAAAGCGTTGTTTAAAAACTAAGAGGCATCTGGGACCTTTCCCCATTAATTTATTTTATTAATACCATTATTATCACCAATTCTGATATACTTAATGGTTTGAGATCAATTTAACACGTAAGATTCATGTGTAAGGGTGAGAGTACTCAATCATTAATCTTCCTTTTTATCTCTTAATAGATAGGTTGATTTTTATTTGGTTCTCTGTACTGTTATTGTTTTCAATTTGATCTCTTAATCATTAAGATGTTTAATTTTAAATTAGATGACAATTATTAATGGTTGGCAAATAATAATCCAAGTTAACAAACAATATATATATATATATATATATTATTTCTCACATGTATCTTTTTTTTGGTGGAACAATAAGACCAAAGTTAATTCAAACACAGAAAAACAAAAAAAGAGAGCAACTAAGAATACATTATCTTGGAAGTAAAGACTCTGGAGACATAGGCTAAGTATTAGCTAATAAAGATTATGAGGGAGTTGATTTATAGAATAAAAACCTTTAGAATATTTAAGACTTTTGTTAGTAAACTAATCAAAGCATTTGCTAGAGCTTCGCAAAAGAAGTGCTGAAAAATCACATTTCAATTTTTGTTATATCACTGAAAAATTATCCTCACAAAAGAGTTGTGATGATTGTTCTTATGCTTCTTAGACTTGAAGAAGTTTAACCACATGTATATTTTTATCAGAGACACATTTTGTCTGATCCATTGTCGACCATTAGGGCATGGTGAAAGTTGATTATGGCAGAATCATCTGTATATTATATATAAATATTGGAAGGAAATCTAACTGTTCATACATTTTTTAGTTATATACTGTTTATTTTTTTAAACAAAATTCCAACTTTTTTACTAACCCATGTGATCAGCTTTTGTTTTTTTTTTTTTTCCTGTGTGCATGTGTATAAATATTCTGCTATCTCGTCTTTACAATATGATGCCAAAGAAATATTAGTCGTCTCATCTAGATTAAGATTTTGATTTTGCCACTTTTTTCTTTATTGAAAATTGTCATTCCCTAGGTGATATAAATAAGTCCTAATTCCTAAACACAAGAACAACACTCAATCATAAAAATACATGAACCTGAAATTCAATCTAAATAACAGTCAATCAGAGAGAGAATGATTATGTGAATAGCAGAAATTACAGGAAAGGAAATAGTACATTTCATTGTAGCAAGAGAAAAAGTATATAAAAAAAATTTAACCCATAATTTATTTAAGGCAATTTTTTATTAATACGAATCTTTTATTTATTTATTCTCTTTCTCTCCGTCGTGATCCAAAATCAAGAGGAGGAAGCATGGTTCACTGAATTAACTCTGCCGAAAGACTTTAAGTAGAGAGAGAAGAGAAGCCGTTGCCCAATCTTGTCAAGTACTGTTGATTGTATCCTAATTTGGCTTTTTAATTGACATGGTAGAGTCATCTGCTCTCAATATCTGGCATCTTAAAAATTTCTGATCATTGTCTTTATGTCATGTGTCTATTGTACGGATCGTAGTTCATAGACCACTTTAGACTACCTTACTGTGTTTGATGATAGGAAGCCTATCTACACCTTCTCATATGGGCTTCATTTTATGTCACATATTAACCATTTTAATTTATTTGTTATTTTCAGAAGAACGAATCTACATCAACCTAGAAATGGCTTCTTATTGCTCTTTCCCCCTTTCAGTTAGTATGGTTTTTGGCTGTTCTTTGCTTTGTTGCCTAAACTAATAGTGTCTTTGAACTAAGGAGAATTGAGAGAAAGAGAGGGGAAGTGAAATTTTAAATTTAATATTTTCTTTAATTTAAATCTAATTTTGACATTTTAAGAATAAGCAATATAAAAAAATTATATTTATTCTAGATGAAAGAAAATGTCAAAATAAAAATTATCTTCCTGTCCTTCTGCTTCATTCTCCTTAATCCAAATACTTGTTCAGAATTTTAGGATTTTATAGATGATTGATTTGGGAGCAATTTTACATTGGCTTGTTAAAACATGCAAGAAAAATCTCGTCAAAGAAGAAATGCTCGAATTTTACAGATGTAAACACGCAGTTACGAGAGACTGATAGTGGAACTGCATGATCTCCATAAAAGAATTGTTTGGGTCCAAAAAACCTTTATTTTTGCTTGCCAAAAAGTGCTCTTTGCAAAATTAGTGGCCTCAACAATCAAGAATGACGCTATTGTCAAAAAAGAAGAAATAATCAAGAAAAAAAAAAAGAAAACTTTGCCATATTGTTTGAAATCGTCTAATGAATAATTGTCATCGAGGATTTTACACTATATAGGTTTTCCCTAAATTTTTCCACCAACATTCAAATTACAAATTAACTATATGTTGAGGCAAATATAGCAGATGATTTTATGAGTAAGTGCGAAATATGAGATTAGGTTCACGCACAACATAAGTTGTCCTTATAATACACGCTCGATGCAACAGTATTTCGTGACATTTATTAAGGTCTAAATCTCCACTATATCTTCTGTAAATCATACCAAAGGACCATAAACCACAAGAGCATGAACCAGTTAGAAATGCTTTAAATTGTGTAAGTTCGAGGTAACGTATGTGGGTACTACGTCCAGAGGATATGCTGCTGGCAAACAAAACTGCACTAGGTTATAGTAACTAAACAGTATTATTTCCAGCAAAAAGGAGGCCGTCGTATAAACAAAAATTATTCACTATGCTTGAGCAAATAAAGATTGCTCACTCCCAAAATGCCCTGAATCTAACAGGAAGTGTTTTTACCACACTTTCCTTGTACCCATGCCAATCGTATCTTGTCACTTTTTAAGGAAATGAATGTCTCTCTTAAACTAGGGTCCTCAAAGAGGTCTAATGCTGAAAAGTAAAGCTTTTGATCAATGCCTTCTATCTCATCCAGAGCTCTAATGCAGTTTGTTATGGAAAATTTGTTGTCACTTACGGATGAAACAACAGTCCTTAACCTTGAAGCAGCAACCATCTCTAACAAAGCCTCGGCCATAGCATCACACGAGTCTCGATCCAGACTGTGAGTCTGAGTCTCAGATGGACGTTTCTTTTTCCTATCTAAAGGATTCTTACTTACCTTCTCTGGAGCTAAGACATTCCCCTGTATGGACTTCGATAATAATGATGGGTTTTCATTATGTGCAACTCCACTTTCTAGACATGAAGTTAAGCCAGCAGCATCTGTTACAACAGACTTGTCCAACTCTTCATAGTGACTAGATTGGGCATATTTCCCATCAGCAGCTGAATCTGTAAATATTGTGCAGAGCTGTTCATATATAGGACAGTCTTTCACTTTAACTGTTTCAGGTCTAGGCTGAGCCTGTGCATATAACCTGTCAGAATTTGTAATAAGAATGGTGAAAAAGAAAAAAATTGTTTCTACAAAGGAAAATTTTTTACCCCCATGTCTTCCCAGTGTTCAAAGCCAATGCAGCACGTATCATCCATAACAAAGTCATTATTTTGATCATTAGCAGATTTCAAATTATAAAAGCGTGTTCGAAGAACATCCAGATGCTTCCTCAATTGATTATTATTGAAATTGAGATCTGTTTGCCTATTAAATTCATCACGAATGTGATTCCATGTTTTCTTGTCAAAAACATTGTTAGGTCTATTCCCCAGCTGAATCTGCTTGACAACCAAGTCTGCGAATATCTTGTCAAGGGATGCTGTCCATCTTGTCCTCGAACGCTCTTGCTTGGGTTGTTGACTGGCTTCAGGTTCCATCTACACCTGTGGAAATGCATATAGAATATAGATCAATATTCTACTTATTGACATTAACATAGAAAATACCTCTTGAACTCATCCCACAGTCATTATTAATAATGAATAATGATAATATGGATATGTAAACAAAATGTGTGGACAAAAACTAAATCATGATTGAAAAGCTCAAAATACTTGAACAAGCCACTCAGAAAAAACTCCTGGATCCAGTAAAAGGAAAGCACTACATACAAATAAACTGCACTGTGAAAATGATGGGTCCCATTCCTATATGTACAAACAAAGTCTTTTTCCACTAAGTGGGATTAGATATATAGATCAAGCGACGCCAACGTGTTTTATATGCTATATAAAATATATATATATATATATATATATATATATATATGCCAAGGGTAAAGAAAATATTTGCTGTGAAGGGTTGTAAGACAGGGCTGGGAATGGTTAGGAGGGATGAGGGACACATGTAGATTCTTTAAAGAAGTTCTAGAAGGTGTAAGTTAAGAAATCCTCAATAAAGAGTGAAGTGAGAGAGGGCAGAAGGCATGGAGAAAATTGCGGAATGGCTTTGGGAGATTTCTAGCATCTCGAATAGCTAGAGCATTTTCTGTCTCCTACATTATTTTCTGTTTGTGTGAAGGCATTGCTGCCTCTGTTTTTTCTGTATTTGTCTGCATTTTATCCTTGTTCCTTTGGAAAGGTAACTGCGATTTGCCTGTTTCTGGTGATTTTATTCATAAAACCTAGTATTTTCCCACAATTTCTAGAGTTTTCAATTTGGGTTCTATCAGAAAAGGAACATGAAACAGAAGGTGACAAGAATATCTATATGGATGTAGCAACATCAGCTGTGAGGTTTGAAAAATATCAAACATTAACATATATGAGAAGTTTAGAGTTTGAACAATGGTAGCCTAAATGAAATCCATTTTCCAAGTAAACCACTGAAGAAGAGAGAATGGATGACTGAATAGCAGAATACAGGAAGGGAAGGTATTAGTGATGGAAAAGCAGGTGAATGAGAAAGGATGAGATAATGGTGTGAGCACACAAGGGAGCGATTAATGTACTCATCTGCTATTGGGGGCCAGCTAACTATCCATGTGTTTCTATACAGAATTAAATCAAAGCAGTGAAGAAAATTTTGATTCTTATTAATCTCTTGGTTTTTGAGCATTTAAATAGGGGCTGACGGAGGTATGCCATGAAAGTATTGGCTGATTTCATTGGTTAAAGTAGAAAGTGGGTGGATGTAAACCCATTACGAAGCCTTTGCCCAATATCCATGGTTGCTGCTCCACTCACCTATTTTATTTTTCAGCATATCATTCTGTTGCAGGAGAGGGCTCTCTCTAGTCCTCTTTGGTTCAATTCTAAATTTAAAATTTTAAAGATAACAAATTAGCCCCATAAACAAACTAAAAAGTTACAACTAAACAAACTAATGTGAAAATACACATGGTAACAGAACTGACAATAATATGCAAAAGAAAAATAGAAAAAATTAATGTGAAGTTTCCTTTACACACTATGTGGTGGCGTTACTAATTATTTTCAGGCCCTGCTGAACAGATGAAAGTCATGCAATGTTTCCCAATTGTGAACGGGTTTTCTTCACCCGAGGAAGTTAATCCACGTGTAAGAAGTCAGTTTTTAATCAACTTGAATTTGATGATTTTTCTGAAGATTTTCTGCACACTTTTACTCCAACAATACAATCCACAGAACATAATCAAATTCATCTCTCTTTATTCATGCACCTTTTTAAAAAGAGAATACAACATCTAAGATAAACACACAATTAGTTAGGGTGGATGTCTTATTTTTTTTTTTTTTAGATTCCAGTATCAGACACCATCTCATTGCACTGGATCGCTGGTGCAACAGATAGGTGATTCATTGCATTCTAAACTACTGTTGAATAAAATATGCCTAAGGTCACTTTGTGTTTGAATAAATTTGAATCGAACAAAGAATTTATATATGTAAAAGTGGTTCCAAAACAACTTTAATCAAGCATTTATAAACAAAGTCACTTAACTGCCAATGCAATGCCATTGATATGTATAAGCTAACCTACAGCTACAGGGATAATAGAACAAATCCATTACTTACCTATGCAGAACAATCAGACTCATAAGGCAACAAAATTCTCACTTTCATAAGTTAAAATATATCATGCTTTCACTAAGCAAAATGTCTCAAAAAATGTAACACCGCTCTCTCCCTCTGAGTGTGAATTCTCCTGCGAAATCTTAATAAAAATAGTTAATGAACAATATGTACGAAGACGCGTACAACAGGCATTACAGGAGTGAATTTCAATTTATTTCAAATTTCCAAAACATATACGAACGGTAAAGAAGAGATCAGAGATGCAGAGGCGGTGGAATGGCTACCAGCTAAGCTTCGGCGTTGCTAGGAGGCGGCACCGATGAGAAAGGGTGGCCGTATGAGGTCGCCGGTCGGTACAAGACGGACGGCTCGGTGGCGGCGGCAGCAGCAGCTCGTCGTTCTTAAAGGAATGTTCGGTTTTTTCCAGTGGTGGCCGAAATTGGGGATTTGATTCATTATTTTGGAGAAATGGTTTACGACTACCTCTGCTATTAATACGGTCCGGATCAAAACGATCCTATTCAAAATTATGTAATTTCCTTTTTTGTTTGTTTATTTATTTATTTTTACTAAAAAAACAGACAAATTATTGGGGCTTTTGTACCGATACGTCACTTTTCTTTTTCACTATTTCAAAAATATTTTTACTTTATTGCAATTTATAGATTCATACCATTTTTTTAATCAATTCACTAATAATATTAATAAATTTTATTTTAATTTTGTATTAATTTATTAGTACTAATAGGGAATTGAAAATCAAATAATTTAACTAACAATTCACTATTAACACTAGCAAATTACAAGTCAAAATAATTAGATTAATAATTCACTAGTGCTAATTGTGAATTGTAGGAAATGCACAAATAAATACACAAATTATATATAAAAAAATATGAGAAATATACAAATTAATATAAAAAAATTAAAAACTCAAATTAATAAATAACAAATAATATTTTATAAAAATTATATAATAAAAAAAAATATAAAAAAATTATTAAAACCAAAAAATTGATAAAAAATTTTAATAAAATATTATATTAACTAAAAAAAACAAATACAATTTAATTCAATATATTATTAAAAAATTTTAAACACAATGAACAAACAAGACTTTAACTCAAGTTAACAAAATTTTAACAAAATAAATAAAGAAAATTTAAATTTAAATAAAATGAACAAATTTTAGCATCCATTGACAAATCAAATATTTAAAAAACAAATATTTGCAATAAAAAGAACATACTTTTAAAAATAATGAAAAAAGTGATATATCTGTGCAAAAGTCTAAAATTTTGGATGATAATTTTTTATTAAAATTTTCTTAAAATTTTGAATGCATTTTTTTTGTAAATATTTGGTTTGTTAATAGGTAATGATGGTAAAATTTGTTCATTTTATTTAAATCTTGTTATTCTTGAGTTAAAATTTTCTTTCTTCATTTTGCTTAAATTTTCTTAATAATATATTAAGTTAAATTGTGTTTGTTTATTCTTTCTTTGAGTTGATATAATATTTTATTAAAATTTTGTTTGATTTGGTTTATGAGTTTTTAAATATTTTTTTTTATAATTTTATTTGTTATATAATTTGTTTACAATATTATTTGTTGTTTGTTAATTTGAATTTTTAATTGTTTTATATTTATGTTTGCATTTATCATATTTTGTATATTTTTATATAATTTATGTATTTATTTGGAATTATTAGTCAAATTATTTGACTTACAATTTATTATTAACACTAATAAATTAGTGTAAAGTTTAAATAAAATTTATTAATATTATTAGTGAATTGATATAACTATAAAAAAAAGTGCTATAGATATATAAATAGCAATAAGTAAAAGATATTTTTAAAATAATGAAAAAAAAGTTGATATATAAGTACAAAAGTCAAATTATTGAAAAGAAAAAATTGAAAAAAAAAAGGAACAAATATGACTAATATTTGAAAGTTTAATTAAAAAATAAAAGAAAAAAAATATCTCTTTAACCTTTATCTTTACCATTTTTTTAAGAGATTGAGAAAAAACAAACCTAATTGAATCTCAGACAATAGGGTAAAAAATTCATGTGGACGAAACCCATTATTGATTATAGAACATAGGGTATCACACCCAGAGACACACCCAGAGACTCCCAAGCAACCCGAAACAGTGAGCAAGCTCCATAGATGCCGAAGCATAGGTGACAGTGATAGGACACCAAAAAGATATGGGCAACAAAGAAAAAGCAAAGGAGCGAAGAGAGAAGAGGATGCAAGAGATATCGCTTCTCAGGACCATTCCCTATTCTGATCACCAGAGGTTCTATTTCTACTCATTTACTCTTTTTTCTTTTGCAAGAAAGTATTTGGTTTTGTGTCCTCGCTGTTAGGTCAATGATTGTTGAATACCGAATATGAACATCAACTGAATTCTTATGAAACACTGACAAAATAGAGTCGTATTACTATTTAATATTCGCAAGACGAACTCTTTAAATTGTATTTAAACGTTGATACTCTTTGTGCTATTGCAAGTTCTTAATGTATTTTGTCCTGTGTCAACATTAATATCAGTAATCAGTATAAATGCTTTTTAGATAGATTGTAAAATCTGAAAACCCACTAACAACTATATTGTGCGGGAATTGGATTCATGTTTTAACTGCACCCACATTACTGCCTATGTTCTTTCAAATTAGTCAAACCAGTACTTAATCCTCTTCTGTTATGAGTTACCTTAAATTTCTTCTTTTTGGGACTGAGACTTTGGTTAGGCTATAATCCCGCAAATAGATTTACTAGCATTTTCCTTGTAATTTCTGCTGTCATGTTGTCAGATTCTTACTTTATTTCTCTCATCTTATGATTATTATTTTTTCCTTTCAAATGAATATTGATCACCTGTTGAATTGAATTGCATCTATATCCTATATAACACCATCCCATTATATTCATTTCATTATTGGATGATGCTATTTAGTTTTTAGAATTTACACATTACTCGTAATCACAAATGTGTACATTCGCTCTGTTTAAGTTTTTGAGTAAAAAATCAAGTGGAACCACCTATAGTAGCATTACTCTTCATTGTATTACGGTCTAAAAATTGGTTGTCACCAGTTTTCAGATTTTATTCCCTGCTAACATGACATGATGACCTTACCTGTAAACCCATTCCCCAGACCATTTATTCCTTATAGCATTAGGCCATACAGTGAATGAGGAAATACGATTATTTAATTTCAACTGATATCTAGATGTCACTTGGGATAATTGAATTTGGCCGGAGAATGTTGCGGCTACATCTAGGCATCTATTTAATTTAACTATAGCTATCAGCATTTTTTCCCCGTGACTGCTGTTACAACTTTTAACAATCTGTATCATACTTCATGGCATTCTATTTTTTTTTTTCAAAAAATTTGAGTAATCATAGGTGGTGGTCCAAGGAAACTGTTACTGTGGTTACTGGTGGAAACAGAGGTATTGGATTTGAGATTTCTAGGCAACTTGCTGGACATGGATTGACTGTTATATTGACATCCAGAGATGCTGATGCTGGTTATGAATCAGCTAAGGTTTTGAAAGAAGGTGGTATTGACGTGGTTTCTCATCAACTCGATGTATTAGATTCTTCATCCATCAACCAGTTTGTTGAGTGGTTGCAGGAAAATTATGGCGGTTTAGATATTCTGGTCAGTTTCTAAATCACGACTTCTTTAATATAATCTGGTTCCAACTCAATTAGTGACTCTGTTCTGCTATGGGATCTTTATAATTGTGTATACATTTAATTACTTCTAGTTTATCTTCTCAATGTCCGCCAAAAAGCCAGACATTAGATTTCACCAAAAACAGGTCCTTATTATATGTATTTAAGCTATATCAGTATCTGCAGGTAAACAACGCTGGAGTTAATTTCAATCTTGGGTTTGAGAACTCTGTTGAAAATGCTTGTAAGGTTATTGAAACAAATTATTATGGCGTTAAGAGTATGATTGAAGCTATGATCCCATTGATGAAGCCTTCCATTGCTGGTGCTCGTATTGTAAATGTGAGCTCACGTCTAGGTAGACTAAATGGCAGACGAAATGTAAGTGAAAAGTGAAAACTCTGTGTTGTTTAAAACTTCTTTTTGTAACAATTTTTTTTTTCTTGTTCAAGTAATTTATCTTTATCTTCTTTTTTTTTCCTTCCCTTGTGACTACTCTCTCCTTGTAATTCTTTTATTTTCTAGCTCTTGCTCTTCCTGCCTTCTCATTCAGAGGCAGTTTGCAACTATCTATGCTCTGATTGGGGCAATACTAAACACGTCTTCACTACAGAATCTGTGTTTTCTTATGCAAAATGCACAATTTCATTATTGGTAATATTACTTATAATTGGTTTTTGAAAACTTAATATGATTGAAGGGTTAGCTAGGGAAACATTAGTCTTTATCAGTATCACCTATATGGCTATATCAGAGCAAAATTCCTGTGGTCATATCTATATTCCATTTTTTCCCATATTGATAAAATGAAAAATTCATATAATTACTGCCATGCTTTTTAGCTTCTTTCAGCCATATACTTGTTTTTCACCATATTTTAAAAGATGTGATTTGTGATGAAATATCTTGTTATCTGCTTGAGTAACAGAGAATCGGCAATGTAGCTTTGAGAGAGCAACTAAATGATGAGGAGTCCCTTTCAGAGGAACTGATTGACAGGACCGTGTCTACTTTCCTACAACAAGTAGAAGATGGAACATGGGCATCAAATGGGTGGCCTCAAACGTTTACCGACTACTCAGTGTCAAAACTAGCAGTTAATGCTTATACAAGGCTTATGGCAAGGAAGCTTTCAGGGCGGCCAGAAGGTGAGAAGATTTATATCAACTGCTATTGCCCAGGGTGGGTGAAGACTGCTCTTACAGGTTATGCAGGAAATATCACAGCTGAGGAAGGAGCTGATACTGGTGTATGGCTTGCCCTTTATGACCAAGCAGTAACAGGGAAATTCTTCGCAGAGAGACGGGAGATTAAATTTTAAGTAGTTGGGATTTAGAAGAATTATGTTGCAATTAACATTACAAACTGCGAAAGAAAAGAAATTTAGAAACCTTACTCCAGGCATTGTGTGTGAAGGGCATTATCAACTTTTGGGATGGAGATTAAATGAAATTATGGCTCAAATCCTTTAATGTATACACCCAGAAGGGAATTCAGGCATTTAATGATTATCCTATGAAATCCTGACCATGTCTGATGACTTGAAGCATAAGATGGCCACCGGTTTGGAGTTTTTTACTGTATCAAGTTTTAACATTTGTATTTATCAGCGGTAAGCTCTACCTTGGATGTGAAACTCTTTGTATTGGTGCGCTGAAATGATAGAAAATCGGCGCACTCAACTTCTCAAGTAAAGGAAATATGCTGTGAAATTTTGATATTATATTAATTTATAATACTTGATCATATAACACGACTTTCTATTCAAAGTTCATTCATTGTGTCTGATTTTATATGGAATCCAAATTTAGATTTTAAATTACTAATTACTTCGATTGAGAAACAATTGTAAAATACCATTTTTATGCGCGGGAATCAAGTATCACTATAAAACAAATATAGCAAAGTTCATGCTATTATTAGTCCTTCTTTCATTTAAGGCAGGGGAAATTACCTACAAGATCTGATTCATCTAATAACTTTTGGAGAGGTTTGATAATGGAAGGCCCACACCATAGTGGTATTATAGGTCTTACAACTCACCATATCGATGGACTAATCTTGTCTTTTCTTTTTCTTCAATTCATACATTATGTGCCAAGAGTCAACTTCAGTGGAAGATTAGATTCCTTTTAGATTTGACAAATTGATATTTAAAAGATTAAAATTAATATTTTATCCTTTAATTTAATTTAATTTTTAAATTTTAAACTCGTCTAAAATTATTTTTATTAAAATATAGTTAAACTAATAAAATACTTTAAATAAGACTAAAAATTAATTTTTATGATGCATCAGTTTGGATTGACTCATCCTAAAAAAAGCAAGAAGAATACAAGAGGCGATAGCATTTTGCATTGAGAGAGTAAACAAGGAATATATTGAGAGAGATGAATCTCCGAATGCATTTCGATGCTAAAGTTAGCAAGAGAAACTAAGAAGACATAATAGTAAGCATAGAGCGCGATAAATTTCATGTACCTGTGCCAAGAGATAAAGTAATATTAATAGATGTTGTATGTTAGTTATAGACACATTACCATAAATAAATGATTTAAAGCCTTGAGTGAACTAAGCGTATGGAGGCAATCTCCCATAATAGTCAGATATAAAATTATCACTTCATATAGTTTTAAAATTTTATATTTTTTTTAATTTTTAAGTTTTAAATATTTAAATAAATAATTTAAAAAATAAAATGTTTTGGTCTCATTTAAGTTTGAACCATACTTTAATTAGAATAATTTTACTTACATATAATTAATAATATTTGATAAGAAAAAAATTATATTAATTAATAAAAATAAAAGAGAGAAAAAAAGAAATTAAATTAAATTTTTATACAAAATTAAAGGATAAAAATTAGTTTTAGTGACTCTTAAAAGGTATGATCTTGTGTCTTCTAGATGAAAATCACAAGAAATAAGTTGATCTTTTGAGTTATGTTTCGTTGAAAACTCGCTTGTTCTGCATTTTCTAGTCAAATTTCTAAAAATCAACTTTTCACTGGGACTCACCAAACACTGAACAGTGAACACAACACAAAGTAAAAATATTAAATGAAATGAAAATATGACAGAAAGGCCAAGCCCAAACTAGTAGCTTTTACAGTTTTCACAAATTTCTTTTGTTGCTTAACTATTAAGTTTGCCCCTCATTGGTGCGTGCAGGGCACTCTCCTCATTGATTTAACCATCAAGTTTGTTTCTGTATGCTAGCAAAGAGAAAATCTATATTATTATTATTATTATTATTATTATTTTATTATTATTATTATGTGTACTCAGTACTAAACTTTCTGACAAACATTGTCTGACATCTTCTTGAAGTCACGACCAAGTTTTGAAGTATAGTTTCTGTAATCAAAATGGGTACCTAATACGTAAATGTTATGTAATAACAATAATTTAAGTATACTTTTATTGACTCATTAATACCTAATACGTATGTAAAAGAGTTATGTTTGATGATTCAAGGCAGTGTCTAACTTTGGTGGAAGCGACTGTCAAATAAATCATATCCCACTATCCCTTTTCAGTTTGCTTGCTTGTCCTTTATTTGTCTTCAGCTTTTCTACAAATTTGTCTTCTTTTTCTTTATATATGCTTCAATAACTTCATTTACACTATGTAATCACATCCCTTTTCATCTTCTTACATGTAGCTATGAGTTTTACTAATTACCTTCAGTATCATCGTCTTTGTCATATTTAAGGTTTGCTAATTGCTAGCATGTATGCACTAACCTAAATCAGTAAATCTTGTTTCATATACATGGCCTAGACTATTACTTGCACGCTTTTGAATTACTCAATGTAGACAATTTTTTCACCCCAAAAGGAAAAGAAAAAAGCTAATAAGTTTTAAGTTACTTTGTATAAAGAATCCTTTTGAGGTAGGCTTTGTAGTGTACTAAACTCCATGTAGGACAAGTGTTTCTCTCTCATAATGCCTGTCTTTTCAGTTTTCTCATAGTGCTGTGATTGGAGTTGGACATACTGATAAAATTGCTCGCCATTTTCAAGTTTCTCAGTTTGGCCTTGCCATGCCATATTTTCACTTTCATGAGTCTCATTGTAGGGAAGGTAGGTAGAGTGGAGATTTTTGGCTTTTTAAAAATGGTTAGAAAGTTATCTGACTTTTTCAAATTTGTGGCCCTGGGTTTTCCAGTTCCTTCACGTTTTTCAAAAAAGCTATGGTGGTGGAGTTGTTTTTGTCTGCCTCATATAATTTAATTAATACCACAAGAGAAAAAGATAATCTATGTATACCATAATAATTAATTGGTTACAAAATTAGCTGCTTTAACTTTTGCATCTGTTAGTCAATTATATATAAGCCCTTTTTAAGAAAAATTGTGTACTATGGGTTTGACATATGTAGTGTGTACTCATATACTTGTGAGAGAGTTTCATTGTTTAACTGCCATGGCTGCATAAGAATTATGTTGCAGATACTTCTGAGAGGGTCTCGTTGTTTAGCATCGATACTCTGTATATTCGTTTGAGAAATGAATGGCCAATCGCATGTCTTGGATTTATATATTTGATTCCAAAAGGAAGGAACAAATATAATTTGATTCTATGATTCTTGAAGGCAAGGAATTGACATATAATCTGCAGATTCTGTGCAAGAAAAGCTACAAAATTTTGATATCCTTTTCTGCTTAAATCTCTTGTGGGAATCTCATCTACATATTCCCCAGTCAAAATCATCAAAGAAGCCTATGTGAGTGACACTGTATCTACTCATGAATCCACTCCCAACAGCCCCAAGAAAAAAGAAAATTAATAATCATAAAGATACCATGAAACCCATTTCTCTCTCCTTTTCTTTCTTCACCCTGCACTCCATCATCACATGCAAAGCAAAACCAATCCAAAGATGAAATGAGAAAAGGAAAAAAGTAAACAAGATAAGATTCATCATAACAATCTAATAAGCAAGCTTTTTCGATCATTCTCTCACTCATCATAAATTGTAACTTTTGCTCCTATGTATCATTCATATTGTTTATTTACAGATCTCACCTAGTGGTTGCAAAATAAATTAACATCCAAGCCAACCAGAAACTGAAAACTGAAAGAAAAATGGAACAACTCAATATTAATGACAGCAAATCACTTTAATGTCAGTATAATCAGTTTACTTAAACATCTGTAGAACACTGAGCCCCCTGCTTTGAACTCAGAGGACCTGCAGGCGCAGAGTTTCCAAAACCAAAAGCAATCACTGAAACACAATTAACATTAAACCTGGAACGACCAGACACCCATGTTCCCACCTTCCATCGAAGCTTCCCATTAACCTTAACATTAAAAACCAGTCTTCCAGCAGACTGATCACGACCCACTTCATAACCAAGAGAAGGGGACACAGGCAGGCCATTTCCAATCAAAGAGGCAGATAAGAGATTGCTCTCTTCATGGTTCTGGAAGAAAGGAGGGAGAGAGGCATCCATGGTTATCTGCTGGCTCTTGTAGGTGGCATACACTTGGAAGTCGTCATAGTAGATGCTGACTTTCGAGTTTGGGTTTTTGGAGAGAAGAGTGAGTTGGATGGAGGAATTGAGGAAAGAGCCCGAGAGGTTGAGCTGGTAGATATCAAGCTCTTTGAGAGAGAATTGAGGCTTGGAAGGACGGAGAATGAACCAGATGAGGAGGATTAGAAGCAGAACTATGGTGAAAAATGAAGAGAAGGCAAAGAAGAGCTTCTTGTAGTTCCTTCTTATGTGGAGTCCTTCCTTGTTGGCACAGTGCTTTGGAGATGATACGGTGATTATAGACATTTGCAGAAGAGAGAGAGAGAGAGAAGATGAAGAAGAAAGGTTTAAGCTTGAAAAGCGGGATGGTTAGAACGTTAAGGAAGAAGAGTGGGGGGGTAAGTGATATTTATATAAATTCATAAGGAAAGCAGCAATAATTTTGCTGTAAAGTACTTTTTGACTGGCAGCTTCTGATATTGGTGCAAGTGTCTTCCTATACGCGTTCGTCTCTCTTAAGTTAGGGTAAAAAAAGCTTGAACTTTGCTGAAAATTTTGCAGAAAATGTAGGCTTACTAGTTTTTCTCAGAAAAAAGTTGAAGAAAAATGTCACCTTTTGCGTGCATTTGGTGTAGCGGGCACCATGAAAAAGATATATGTATCAACAAAGTAATTAAGGTGAAAATTTGAAAGTAATATCATTCCGTAAAGAGAATGACAAGTTTAAATTTACAAACATATTTATTTATTAAAAATATTTTATCTCAACTCTTCTGAATTGATAAAAATTAATTTTAAATTCAATGTAATTTAAATATCTTAGGTTTTAAAAATATAAAAAAGCTTATGGGTGATTGATGCATCTGAAACAATGATTAATGCGTTAATGACCATTGTGGATCACTTTCTGAAAGAAATATTTGTTGAGGCATTTCTACAAGCAATTACGGAACTAACAAAGTTCAGTGGGACAACCTTAGTCTTTTTTCCCCTAATGAGCACACTCATTATCATACAAGAAAATATTCATTTTACTTATTGAAAAGTTTACTTTTACTCTTGTTCATATTTTGATAAATAAATAATTCTTACTTCAACCATATGTAATTTAAAATCAAATTATATGACAAAAGATGAATTACATTAACAATACATGTTCAATATTACATAAAAATATGCTAAAATAAAACCGTGGTGTAAGATGATAGGTAGTTGGGATGTTAATTAAAGAAGAAAAAAGGTTGTTATGGTTGTTGTCACAGATTCTTTTCTTGAGGCTAAAGTGGGTGTGGTGTCGTCACTTTCAAACTTTTGCATAATGAGACGAAAACGATTGAGACTATACCACGAAACAATAGAAACCAAACATGGACTCTTCGCTACAATTTGTGCAAAAATAGTGATTTTATGGAGATAAACTCGTTATGTGTTAAACATTTAATAAAAAAATGAGTAGAATTAAAATTTACAATTATAAAAAATTATATTATATTAAACAATTTTTTAAATCATATTATTTTGTATTTTATTTATTTAATTATTAATATATGACTAGTTGATGTTAAAAAACTTTTTCCTTGTGAAAAGCTTACTGAAACTGAAATCCCTTCCACGCAAAAATAAAGAAGTTTTCTTCAGCATTATATACGAAGGTTGATGTTAATTGTTCCTTGAATTCAAGGAAAATAATTTAATCCTATTCTTATTGATTTTAATTACTATAAAATATGATTATTCACACATCTAATATATTAAATGCTTAACATGCATAAATGTACATGTTATTTTTTTTAAATTTAAAATATAATATAAAATAATATTTTAAAATAATAAAATAAATAATTAAAAATTAATTAATTCTCTATTGTTATGCTATAATCTTTTACTCTTTCTTTTTTTCTTTTCACATTATATATTTTATATTATATAATATATAATTTATGAAATAAATAATTAAAAGACTTAAAAGTCATTTTAATATATGCATAGAGATGTATAGAGTGAATTTATATTAAAAAAACGTTGTTAGCCATTAAACGTTTTCAAGTAAGCGTGTATTGAAGCATTATTGGCATTGTAAGGCTTCCATCTTCACGCATTGAGAAGTTTGGAAGAAATCCGAGGAAGGAAGAACGGATCAAAGTCTGGTAAGGAAAGATGAGGGCAATAATCACCGTCGATGATTACCAGCTGTAACCACATAAGTGGTACACGTGGCAACAAGATGGGACATCATAATGCAGCGGATCCAACGTGTATGTAACTATGGCGTACAACATGCACATATATATTCCTTTCTTTTTAAGTTTGGCTAAATGATATTTTATATTTTGAAAAATTATATTCAAAATTTTAATTTATTTTTATTAATAAAGATTATTTTTTTGTACAAAATAAAATTTTAATTTCAATTTTAATATAACAATAAATACAATTAATTTGATACCAAATTTTAACCTGAGATTTTTAATATGATAGTAAAAACATTTCAGTAACTTTATTATTTTAGAATAAAAATATAAAATCTGGAATTTTAATTTTATTAGCAAAAAATAAAATTTAATAGAGATTTGTGTAATAATATATCAAATGTCAAGAGTATGGAGTATATATAATTTTTTTAAAATAAGAGGGATACTACATGTAATGTTTTTTTAAAAAAAGAGATATATTACATGTAATTTCACCAAATCTCAAGAGAGATTTATGTAATTTTCTTAAGGCCAGATTAAAAATTTAGTATTTAAAAAAGTTTTTATTTAGTCATTAAAAAATTAGCATTATATATTTTAATCTCTAAAGATGAGTACTGTATAATTTATTTCTTATAAATTTTAAAATTTGTATCCGTTAGTCTTTATGATTTAACGTGGGTATATAGAATGTGATAGTGCCACGATGATTGATGAATGGAAGGGAGGATTGGGGTGAGAATGAGAGATTAAGATAGGAAAAAAGAAAAAGCAAAAGTAATGCTTTTAAAAGAGACGTATAAGAGAGAGAATAGGCTATTGTATTATATATAGCCTTTGTTGATGATGGTGCTGCAAATGCAAATGGCATGGCTAGTGGCATTTCCTTCTCCTTTTGTGTTGATGAATATGAATGATAAATGATAACTTGGCCGCATTATTGTAATGTGATGTTTCAATCAAAGAGAAGCTGAGACCTGTAATCTAATCTAATTGTGTTTGTGAGGTTTTACTCCACGAAACAACAGAGGGTATGCAAAAGTAGGACTGGGTAGACATGCAGAATCTGTACAATGGCTTTTTGGAAACTCCCTTGAATTATCGCTTTTGTTAATGATTATTTTCTTCACGTGTCTTGCACACTTTGCTTTTCCAAGTTGAGAATAGGACCCACCTCACACTTTGATTTTTCAGGTCAGGGGCCAAGTTTACTTCCACTGCTTAATATAAATTAGCGTAAATTACTTTTTTTTTACAAAAAAAGTTTACTTAAATTATATTTAATGTTTTTCTGTTTCAAAAACTCTAGATGAATCTCTTCGTATTTGATTTATACTGTAGGTATACATGATGCGTGTTTCAAAACATTGGTGGACCAAGTCGTTGCTTGAATGCTTGGTGATTTGGTGATGTGGGACTCTAGTATTGAGGAGTTTATATGAGATTTAGATATTTTAAGGTGAGAAAATAGTAAAACAATAAAGCGTAAAAAAAAGAGATAGAAATAAATTAAAAACTTAACTTATATGAATTAAAGTTTATTGTGTTTTTTTTTTTTTTCATTTTTTCCTTTACTTCACCTTTCTTTCTTCACTTTTGAAATCTGAATTTTTATATAAATTAGAATTCATTTATTTATTTATTTTCTCTCTTTACATGTTATCGCTTCATCTGTGTCTTCACTTTAAAAGATTCAAATATGAGATAGGAGAGACGTTTGACATTAGAGTTTGGTCTTGCTTTTGCAAGTCTCTTTTCCTCATTTATATATAATTGAGCCCTTCAATCATTAGAAAATTACCCCATGTATACCATTGCGGATTTGTGGTTTCTCATCTTCCTTGATTTTTATGCTGGGAAAATATATATGAAGCCTTTGTTTATCTTTGGTCTTTCAATCCAGACTAAGTGCAAGGAAAAGTTACAATTTTGATTGATATATAGAATTTTCATTCTTTATAATAATAATAATTTAAGAGCATAAAGTGTTAGATTTAAAATTTAGCTATAGTTTAAAATAATATATGTAATTTTCTTTAAAAGCAAATAAATTAACTTGAAGTCTAGAGGAAGTAGAAGAAAAAGAGGCTTTAAAAAAATTTGCTTGAACACCTTTTGCCATTATCTTTTGCAGGAAATTTTGGGTCCCCTACTTGATCATATAGCTACTTGCATTTGTCTTCTTCTGTAGTGTTAGTCTTGTGGCTACATTTGCTCTGGAACTTTATCCACAAAGACGAATAGCTATGCTTCCTCAGGCAAAACTTCTCATGGCGTTGCCCATAATTTTCTATTTACGCAATCCAATAATACAAGTGATAATAAGATCATTCAAACTCTGATACACCCTTGAGCCGAAAGTTGGCAAATGAATTATTTTAGATTTTCTTATTGCTATTTTTCATTGAAAAAAATCAATGTTTCATCCTCTTCTCAAGGCTGAAGCATGCAGTTTCACAGAAAAAATCTCTCTCTTTTCGTGAATAAGTGCTGGAGGGAAAGAATCATTTTTGAAAACCCTTTCTAATGCACCCTTTAAGAAAAGGTTGCTTAAGAAGTCCTGTTTGACTACACATAGCACAGAAATCCATATACAATATCAAGATCTACAAGAAAGACAATGAGTCAGGCTGAGGCATTCCCTGTAAAACTTTAAAGGAAAAAAAATTACAATTCTATATTAAATTAGCTACATTATAAAATATTAAGATCTACAAGAAAGATGCATCAGAAAATGGTTTTTGAAAGCATATACAGATAAACGTGGTTCTTGTCTCAAATGACTACGGAGAAGAAAAAAAATTTCAAGCATCCTACGCTAATAATTCTGTAAGACAGCAACTAGTGATCATGTTCTTAACCATCTTATTCTGCAGTCTGGGGATCAAGATGCACTTGACGCACAAATTGTCCCTTCACTCTAGGACGCTGCTCTGCAAGTTTCTTTCTGCTCTCATACCGAACCTACACAAATATAAGAAAAATTTAGCATACAAGGATAATCTTTGATCAAATAATGATGGTCATGTTGACAAAAAGTGATGCTGATAACAAAAATGGACCTTCTTTTCAAAGCATCTCTCTTTCCGTTTCATGCGGAACTTGTTTAGGGCTGCTTCTCTTAGGATAGATCGATGAGAACTTCCATTATTTGTGATGTCTTCATTCTTTCCCTCTGTAGCTTCCCTGACAATGGCAACCTGGTCAACATTGCTGTTACTGCATGCACTTTGATCAACTGTAGGGGAGATATGTCTTCTATCCTCCACATGTTCCAATTTATGTTCCTGCATGGACACAATCTGGTTTGTTGTGTTCCCCTTTTGATCATGAGGTTGTTCATAAAGCTGCTCTGAACTGTTCTCTTTGATATTTGACTGATAAAATGCATTCACTTGGAATGTTGGTTTGAGGTGGGAAACTGAGTTTGGACTTGGCATTGATGAAGGACTGGACTGTGTACAAAACATTGGAGGAGGAAGTACAGAACCATAGGCTGTGCGTGGATCATTGAACCTTATACCTCTCACAGGAATTGGGAGAGAGAGCCTACACTGGGAGGGTGAAGTTGTGAGTTCAGATTCTTTTGACTGCGGTGTAGCTGGGGAAGCAATACTTCTTTGCATGCTAGGTGTTGAGCTGTCTGAGTTATAGCCTACAATATTGGAGATATTCTTCTCACAATTTCTTCTCTGTTCTCTTTCTAGATCGCTGAAGTTAATGAACACTACTGGTGGCACTTGTATTTTCCTGTTGGTATACCTGCATTAAAGTATATATAATTCAGCAAAATGAGAAGTTATCAGAGGCCAAATGACAAAATCCTGGGACTTTATAGCTTATGCCCCCATTTTTTGGGGAAAA
The DNA here is from genome assembly GCA_031216115.1 of Senna siamea. NCBI lineage: Eukaryota > Viridiplantae > Streptophyta > Magnoliopsida > Fabales > Fabaceae > Senna > Senna siamea. The sequence goes on along the minus strand of CM062367.1, from coordinate 8,952,633 downwards.
AAATTAATTGCTAATCATTAAAGCTTTTATCAGGTTCTTTTAGCAGAACAGGAAGTCCAGTATTAAACAAAAACACGCAGCCACTTCCAAGCTACCAAAATGATTTCTACTAGTTTATGATGTCCTGAAGTGACTTTTGGAAATATTGATCTAAGATCTCAATAGAGAGAGGAGGGGGAGGGGGGAAGACCAAGAACGGATATTATTACTTACCGCTTGAAAGCTGATGCATTAGAATGCGTCAGGGTATGCCTTTCTTCAGTGGCAGCTTCATTCTTAAAGTTGCTGGGATAGGATCTTCTTAAGGAAAGATCCAACTGAGGAGAAAAGTCAAACTTGCCAGTGCAATTAACTGAGGAACTTAAGTGACTGCAGTTTGGATGATTTTGAAATGCTCCAATTAAGTCAATAGCTTCCTTCGAACAGGTAATTTGAACATTGTTATTGTCACAAGCCTCACCACTGGTAGCAGGACATGTATAATGCTCTGTATCACCATTCTTCCCCTTAACTGAATTTGTATCACCATTTTTGCAGATCCCAACAGTTAACCAAGTTAGTAAGGGTTTTTCTGAAACTTTAGTTTCTTCCTTGTCAATCAGAGCAAAAGTCATAGGGCAATTAGGAATTTGGCCTCAGAAATTTACCTCCAGCTTGATTGTCATGCATGATCAATGCATGGCCTAAATGAATGCACTTTTCAACATCCTGCATCTTTGTTTCTGTTGGGTATGATTCACCATGTCTTAGTTGGGAAAATTCAAGCATGTGATCCATTGCGGTGCTCTCAGCTTCCAAGTCAGGCTTTGTACAAGAGCTCTGCAAGAGACAGCAAACATGCAGTCTCTATATAAAAGTTCATGTTGCCAACCCAAACTGAAAACAAATGTCTTTTAACTATGAGAGTCTTATAATGATAAGAAAATATGCCCCGGAAAAGATTTAGAATTGGGACAATGTTGACTAAGACTTGATTAAACTTTGAAGGGTGGTAACAATACCAAAATGTGAGAAGATTCATAGTTTTCCATTTAATTTGAAATTAAATTGACACAATAAATAACTAAAGAGCATGCAAGTTGATCAATACAAAGACTCTACCACCACTTGAATTTAATTGCAAAATTGAGAAAATGAATAAATTATTATTTAACTTGTAAAAATATACAAAGTTTTTGGATTTTTAACTTATTTTGTAATTCAAGAAAAGTAAACCAACCTGAGCATCACTTCCTTTCTCAATTAATTCCTTATTTCTTTGAATGCATGCAGCATCCCCACTTGAATGATTACCAGGAGCATTGTTTTCAGCAGTGGCTTCAACCTTCTGTTGTGCAACACTCTCATCTTGGGGGCCATTTACATCGGTGGTTGACTAATAAAACAAATAAATTTTCACGTAAGAATTAATAACATCCAAATATTTAAGTAAAAGAAGAGAAATGAAAAAGTGAGCACAAGTCTTACAGATTGTCTTCTCCAAACATGCTGCCACAAGTTCCTCAGCTCATTTTTTCTGAGGGGCTTAACAAGGTAGTCAGCAGCACCTCTCAACATGCATTTGTAAACTGTGCTAATTGAATCTTGTGAAGACATCACTGGAAATGCAAATTTAAGAAAAGACAGAAAAGTTAATCCTTGAATTAATGTACTAAAAAAGAAATCAGTAATTTAACAGCCAGAAATTATTTTCCTAGATATCTTACTTATGACAGGAATGTTTTTGCAAATATCATGCTCCATAATTAATGTGAGAAGAGCATAGCCAGATATTGATGGCAAATCAACTTCTGTCAGTATAAGATCAATGTTGTGTGGTCTTCCCTTCAGTATTTCCCATGCCTTCAAGCCATCGGGAACAGCAGCCACTGCTCAAGAAAAGGCAAAGAAAGTTATTTTAAAGATCTAACTTTCAAGAGCAGGATAATTGGATATGAAGCACTTGCAATATATAAATTACAAGCTTCAAGCAAATAGAAAATAGTTTGCCATACGAAGATTTATATGGAAAGTAGACCAATGTTAGCTTTCATACAGTGAGGTTCTTACTGAATATTGCAAGTTAGTTCCTTGGACTTACTCTTATGAACCCAAATCCCCTATCAAACTCAGAGTTTGGGACTTTGGGCCCGACACACCTGCAAGAAAATAATAGACTTCCTTTTTTTCATTTTTTTTTTCACAACCTAAAATTCAGGAAAAATGCCATAAAAAACGCAAATTAAATGTAACAAGTTTTTACCCTTTGAATATTAAATCAATATTTGCTTTGATTTATGGTTCACGAACACTTCACGTAGTAAAAAATCTTGCGTTAACCCTTTATCAAATCTGTACTCCTACTGATAAACTATGAACTTTTTTAAATCTGATTAAGTTAAGACGCTGTCGGCTCAGACATCGGAGAAGATAAACCAATGCATATGGCCAGTAAAATTCACTTTTAAGCTCTGAAAGTTGAAATAAAAAAGAAGAAAGAAGAAGAATAGTAAGAGCATTAGTTAGACACCAATATACGACAAAAATAACACGTACAACCATCAATCTACTACATCCAGAGAGACCGAAGAGCAAGAAAGCATCAGAATTTTAATCTTAGCTACAAAAGCAGCAAGTCCCCAATTTTAGCTCAAGAAGAATCAATAAAACCATGACAATTTTCCACTTGAACTTAATCTCCCACAAATTCCGTTGAGAGAGATAAAATGAAGAAGAGCGAAAATGATTATGAAAAACCCAAGAGAATCAAGAAGAAAAAAAAAAAAACAGATTGAAGCAATCAAACAAAACAAGTAGGTAATCACAGACCTCTGTAGCTGCATTTCCTCAGAAGAGCAGCTATAATCTGGCGGGTGGAATCATCAGCTTCAACCAAGAGCACCCTCAATACCATCTTGGGCAAGAATTTCTCCCATCTCATCAACCCATTATTCAATTCATCACCTTTACTCTCTATTCCGCTCTCTTCCTCCATCTCCACCTCCACCTCCTCCTTCTCCTTCTGCTTCTGGGCTTCGCTCTCCGCCTCCTTTACTTCCAGAACCTTCTCACCACTCACCACAACTTCACCCATGAGAATCAATATTCAATAAGCAATTGCAGTCCTAATAACAGAAGCCTCAGAGTATCCAAGGTGAGCGATTTTCTTTGTGAAGCACAAAATCTGATCCTTCGAAAACGAAAACAAGAAAGAAGCGAAGAAAAAAGCAACGTGTTGATGAAACTTGAAAGCAGAACGTTAAATTTAAGTGGGGGAATCGGACGGTGTTGGATGCCAAATTCCACCATTAACCGCCTCAAATCGAACGGCTTGAGAAAATATCTTGTACAGTTCAGGGAACAGAGGGAGGCCAAGCAAAATATCTGGAAGCCACCTAGGGGATGGCCCGCATGGTCCACGTCAGCAGGCAGATCTAATTTTCAGCCGAAGATCAAAAAGAGAAGAGCCAATGGGTTGTCTCATGTTTGGTGGTGGATATTTATCATCAATTTTCATTTTTCTCTTTTGTTTTTCTTTTCTCTCTCCGTCTCTCTATGAATATCATATTTTCTTTTTTATTTTGAATGAGATGAGGACACCTGTGTGGGTCCCAAGAGGAGAAAGATATTAAGATTTAAACCCACCCTTCAAAGATATTTTAGAGTGAATCAAGGTGCCCATTACTCTCATGGACACGATTTTGACACGTGGCTTAGTCTCGGGGAATTTTTCGTTTGTGGCTTTGAGGTTATCAGCGCCAATAGTTTTTTCGAAAACGATGTTTCTCTGTTGTACTCGCCGAGGTGATATTGTTTGGGTACTCGCTCTCTGATTGGATGGATTGGCATAATGGGGAACCTATACTGGTTATATTATATTGGCGGTTAATCCGTACATGTTTTAGTGGGAATGTACGGTAATAACCTTGAGATTGAGTACGTGTCTAGCCATGAGCGTGACACAGAGCTCTGGATACCTTCTTTTCAAATTTTTGATATTTTTAAGGATCGTGCATCAATATTTTATAGAAATTGAAGATTCGGTGCAAGATTTATGGTTATGGTGAGAGGCAATACCAGGTTTCCTGAGTTTAGTTTGAACGGATTGAAGATAAATTTAATTAAATTAAATTGTTCAAAATAATATATATTTATTAATTTAAATTTACAATATCAAATCAAATTAAATCATTAATTTCAATTTATTTATAAAAACAAAATAATTATTTTTAGTATATAAATATAAATAAATAAGAACAAAATGCAATAACAGTTTATTCATTAATAAAATAAAATCATAAATATTTTTAACCAATAGATATTCAAAAAATAATATAAAATAATTAAATAATAATTATATTATTCTTTTAAATTTAACCCAAATAATTATAAAATCAAATAAGTTTCAAAGTTAATAAAAAATATAATATAAACTAATTAATCTAATTTTTTAAATATAAATTTTTAATATTGCTCATTAAAAAAAATAACCTAGTACAAGTAAAAAAAATTTAGAATATTAAAGTAAAGTAATTTAATATAATTTATTAAGATTATAAACATTAAACATACATATTCATCACTTTAAAAAAATTAAATAATCACAAGTTGAAATATATATTTTAAAGATAATATTTTTAATATAAAGGAGATTTTTTAATATAAATAATACATATATATTATAAATTTATAATTATATATATAAGTATTTTGTTCGACTTTTTGATAAATCAAAACGCAAACCAAACTAAATTAAACTAATTCAAATCAAATTTGATCAATTTTTGCTCAATTTAGTTATAGAGGACATTAATTTTGATCCATTTTAAACACCTCCATGCAATACAACACAAAAGACAAAGGTTGGTTCTCTAATTATACCTCCCCAATAATTAAATTAGCAAGTAAAAATTTTTAAGTATATTATATATATCACATCATTCTTATATTATTTATTGAAATTGAACTATATATTTTACTTTTACACATCAACTTTTAATAGAGATAATATTTAATATGACTTAATTTTATTAGACAATATAATAATGATGTGATATATATATTATAGTAAAAAATATTTCATTAGCAAGAAAAGCTAGAGAGCACTTAAAAAAGACTAATTTGTACAAAATAATTGTATACAAGAGTAATTGTATGCAAGAAAGCGTTAAGTCGTGAAGTAAAGGATCATCAACTACTTGAGATTGATTGCCGATGAGCATGTGTGGGGCAGTCATAGGTTCGGCCAAGATCTAAATCATCACAAATTAAAGATTATGTTCTTGAGAATTTTTTTTAGGAAAAAACTTATTGCAAGCCATAGATTTGGAAAATCCTAAATATGAGTTTTTTTTTTTTTTTTTAAGTTGAAGTATGGGTGTCAGAATCCTATCTATAATTATACATTTTGTTCTCGCAGACCTGCAGAAACGAGGAATCGCTGGGTGGTTTGAATGAAACAAAAACAGAAGAGAAGAAAACCAAAATCCAATTAAATCCTCTTAGAATTAATGGAACACAAGGTTTTCTTGGAGTCATCATCTTCACTTGCTTTTGAAGCCATGTGTAGCAGTTGTATAATGAAAACAAATTTTAGAGAGACTAATGGTGGCACTGACAGATCAGATGGCTAAAAGTGTGAAAGCTAATGCTAATATATACTGCTGTAACGGTATAATTAATTGAAGTTTTAGTTGGAAAGGAATCATGAAATGAAGGCTATATATAAACATAAATTCAAGTACAATTAATGTGTAAAACAACCAAAATTTAAAGATGAAAAGAAGCAGTTAAGATTTAAGAACAATGTAATTACTGTGAAGGGATGTTAAAAGCTATTTAGAGATATGTATAAGGCAAGGCAATTCAAGAGAAAGGGATGATGTGATTGTTTATTTAATCTATCAACTTACTTTTAAGTGAATTAAGTTGATTTATCTCTAATCCATCTAATAAGTCAATCTCTTTTTTTTGGACAAAAGTCTAATAAGTCAATCTAGTCCAACCTATTTTCATCCAACTCAATTTGAGTGGCCACACTTTTTTTTTTTTTTTGAATTTTAAAAGACAATGTTACGTATATATCACCCTGAACTCTCTTAAATACCTCCAATGAGCACTAATATTATAATCCAAAACACTAAAATGTGCTAAAACATAGTCAACAATGAGAATTTGAATGTCTCTAATGAAGGGTCCTATAATGTGTGGATAAGCTTCCTCCTTCCTCTTCATGTTGACGATATTTCTGTTGGGTATTTTCAACTTTGATAATAAACAATGAGAATAAGAAATATAAACCAAATCCAACGTAAATAATTGTTTTGAGGTAAAAGTACCTTTTTTTTTTCTTAGCTATTGTCGTTTAAAGTCATTTACTAAGTTGATCAATTTCTTTCTTAAATTTTTTCTTATATTTCAGTTTCATTCTAATTGCTAATCTCATCTAAATTAGTTAAAAAAAAAAGTGATTTGTTAATCATATAGTCAAACTGTCTTGACATTTAAACTCAATTTATGACATAGGCACAAAAGCAAAGTATTTTTATTATATTTTTTTTTCTGTTCAAAATTACAAGTAATACTATATCGTCATTAGTATTAGAACAATTATCCATTTGATTCAATTTATTCTTATATTTACATCTTATAATAATTATTTAGCCGTGCATTTCAACTAATTTCATAACTAATTTAAATGTTATTAATAATTATAACAATATTTACATTTTTCTAAAATATTAAAAAATAAATTTTAGAGATAAAATTAATAAAAAAATTATAAAAACAAATTAAAATTATAAATAACTATAACTTTTGGAAATAAAAAAGATATTTTGTAGTTTTAATACCTTAGAGGACTCATCATCGCCTCTTGGACCAGACTAAGAAAAATTTTTAGATATATTTAATGGGTCATTTTATTTATGCATGGATCAATAAAATATAATTAAAAATTATTATTTTATATATCGTATAAACTTTAAAAAATATATTAAATAAATATTATTAGCTAATATTTTAATAGTACAATATATTTCGTTGTCTAATCGTAATGGGTCTTTCTAGTATTTGGTTTTGGATAAAATCCCACGTGTCGGACATTGTGTATTAATTGCCTATGTGTCACTTTCCCATTCCTCTCTCCTCAAAACCTACACTGTACTGTCCTGTACACCCTCATCTCCCTCTCTTTCCCTCATTTTCTCGAAGTTTCATCATTTCCCTTCATCGACAACCACTGAACCACCCAAAAAATTCACGCATCGACTTCTTTCAATGGCGATTCCGGTGGCTTTCTTGCAGACCACCATGCACGCCTCTTGTCTTTTGCCTTCATCATTGTCATTATCTTCGTCTACTGTCTGTGTATTGGGTTCAGCCCATTTGAGACTACCCACGAAGTCAAACACTTTCTTAAACCCGTTACGGATACTCAAATATACTACTATCGCACCCACAAGAAGTAACTGTCGCACTTCACTCATTCCTCGTATGACATGGGAGGGACCCCTCTCTTCTGTCAAATTGATTATTCAGGGAAAAAATTTGGAGGTATTTATTTATATTCAAGCCATCCACCCCTTCCTTCAACCCCATCAATTTTAGTTTCTTTACTTACATTCAACAGCAAGAAAATTGGCATCTCTGAGTTTTCTTTTTCACTCGCTAAATTGTGTTCATTCAGTTGACTGATACGGTGAAGCAGCATGTGGAAGAAAAGGTGGGGAAGGCAGTTCAGAAGCATAGTCACTTAGTTAGAGAGGTCGACGTGAGATTATCTGTCAGAGGCGGAGAGCTTGGGAGAGGACCCAGGACAAGGAGATGTGAGGTACACCTTACACCCCTTGTACTCCAATTTGGTTCATGGCATTACTCTTTCCTGCAATAAAACATAACGAAACTTATTTTATTGATGATTGATTAGGTAACATTGTTTACCAAGAGGCATGGAGTGGTGCGGGCAGAGGAAGATGCAGAGACTCTGTATGGCAGTATAGATTTGGTATCATCAATTATACAGAGGAAGTTGAGAAAGATAAAGGAAAAGGAGTCAGATCATGGTCGCCACATGAAAGGGTTCAATAGGTTGAAGGTTAGGGAACCTGAAACGCCAGTACCCCACGATGAGACAGAGATGCCTACAGAGGAGGGGGAAATAATATCTGATGAGGTGATACGTCTTGATTTCTGTACAAATCACTTGGTTGCTTGCATTCTGTTTTTAACAACCTTAACTTTTCTTCATAAGTTTGCTTATACTTGCTTGCCATGATCTTTGGTTTTGTTTATCTTTCTCTCACATGGATGTATTAGGATGCAGATTTTGAATTAGATGCATGCATTTTGATCTTGCAAAAACTCTAAATCTGTTGAGTTATTTTCTACATAGGAATTTAGAATGGAAACATTGGAATAAATATGGTTTGCACTGTGGAATTTAGAAACAGGTTCCATCGTGTTCAATTGACAATGTTCTAAATCATAATCTTTTCTGAGAGAAAACCGAGAAATCTTGCATGCATATTTGGAATTCCTGTGTTGTCTGTTGTAGGATCTGCTTATCATGTTTCCTGACGCCTACTTATTATGCGGACTTGTCTTACAGGTTGTACGCACAAAATACTTTGACATGCCACCATTGACTGTATCTGAAGCAATTGAGCAGCTGGAAAATGTTGATCATGACTTCTATGGTTTTAGAAATGAAGAAACTGGTAAGCTATCATTCTACACCTGTCCTTTTGTCTTCGTTTTCCCCTCATACGTGTTGTGTTTTTCATCTTTTTTCTCCTCTCTTGTATAAGTATTCTATTGTCTACTTCTTTTGGGATTAAAATATATTCCCTTTTGCTTCAGGGGAGATTAATATTGTATACAAAAGAAAAGAAGGAGGTTATGGACTCATTATACCCAAAGGAGATGCTGCAGCTGAGAAATTGGAGACTCTGGTGTTATAACTGGCTAGCAAACACTCCTTGCGGGACCGAGTGGCACACACGAAAAACTCTTTTTGTAAGAACTAAAGAGCTTGTAAGTCGTTAACTAATAGCCATTGCTTTGGAGCTAGAATGGAAGCGTTGGCATTTAAGTGTGAATATAAAGTTTTCAAATATGATGTAAACTTGGATGACTTGCTAAGTTGCCATTGTAAAATAATAGTTACACATTTTTTTGCTCTTCTCTTATTACACCATAGTTAATATAGTTTCATTTCAGTTATTTATATGGATCGCGAACCTAATTGCATGTTGTGGACTTGTGGTTAGAGTTTAGATTAGGTAAATGTTGGCTTCCAAGAGCTAATTCAAGAATACAGGGCACAACCCAACGAGATTATGCGCGTTCTTAGTCTTGTTGGTAAAAGCCATGTGATAGAATGAAATGGCTAAATTTGTCTTTAAATTGAAGTTATTATATCTTGATCATTCATTTAGTTAACATGATATGGTCGAGGTATGCTTGCCGACCCTCACTTTTATTTCAAAATATTAACCATATGATTCTGTGATCTGAGTTCTGACAGATATTGGACTTCTGACTGCATGCTCCCCGTCATACCAAGTTAAGCTGCCAAAGAGGTATCCTGTGCTGACATGATGACTGGAGGAAACGACAATGGTGAAGGTTATAGTCTTCATTGTAGAGTTGAAAACTAATGTATCTGGTTGTACTGCTATGGTTATGCCAACAGGAGCCTCTACGACAGCCTTGTACAATGAGTTGACAGGTCCAACATTTGTGACAGTTCTTACTATGGTTGTTGAGTTTCTAAGGGATGGAATAGTCATGGAAGGCAGGTTTATGTCTAGCATGGACGGCTGTTTTCCAGGGCAGGAGATGGGGAGTCCTGTTAGGTGGGAAATGATGGGGGTACTGTAGCCCATGGCGCAGAGGTATTGAACATAATCTGCTATGTCCATGTCATAGACAAGACCTGGATCTGCTGCCCTGTTTGGATTCACAATCCCGCCACCGAAATCAAATGGATCTGCAAGCTTCATTGGCTCTCCCTCCACAAATACTGGTTCCCCTGATGGATCAGTTGTCCATGCTGCAGCGTTTTGTCATGTTTTCAAATATATGGCTTTTGAGTGATAATTTAAGTAACCTTCAGTTTCAGTCTTTCAGAAGTCGAAAACTACCTGTTGTCATTATGGCTGATTTCAGAGCAGCAGGTGACCAATTTGGGTGCAGCGATTTGAGTAGTGCAACTACGCCTGAGACATGAGGAGCTGCCATTGAAGTTCCCGACATGAAAGCAACGGAACGTTCCCCAGCAGCAACAGCTGCTAATATATTGACGCCTGGAGCTGCTATATCTGGCTGTAATAAGAATGTCACATAGTTCTCTGATGTGTCGTATCATATCCTATATATTGCTTTTAAAAACAAAGACCATGCTGCCATGTTATCCCTAAGCAATGGAGAAAGTAATGTAATACCTTCAGTATTGCAGGGGCCACTGGACTGGGCCCTCGAGATGAGAATTCTGCTATGCGAGTTGACACAGGTCTGCCAGTATGTGTTTTGGAATGGCCAATCCTTACAGTAGGACGCCTGCTAGGCCAACTCAAATCGTTTTAAAGAAACGTAATGGGACTGACAATTAAGAGTTGATATTTACATCCTGGAGTTGACAAGTGGTGATTACCTTGTAGAGCGGATGTAGTATAGCATCTGCATTCCAGTTTCATGGCTTACTTGAACGCAAGGGAAATTAGAGCCACATGTGTCAGGTGATGTACTGGGATTCATAGCCACAATTATCCCTAAAGCACCAGCTTCACTCACAGTCCATGCAGCCTCCTGTATTCCATCATACTGATAACCGAAGACGAAGCAGAGAACCACATTTCCGCTTACCCAAGTGTCATTTGGTGAGAGAGATTTACAGTGACTGCATACAACTCCCATTAATTCTTGATAATGGGAAATTATAAATGCGTATGTATTAATGTATATGTGTGTGTGTGTGTGTGTGTGTGTGTGTGTGTGTGTGTGTGTATGCATGTATGCTTTTATGTATGAATGCATGTGTAAAACCAAATCCATGTGGCTAAATTATACTACTTTATAAGGCTAAACAATCTTCGGTGGGCCAGAAAAGTAGCAGAAATAGTCTGATGCAACTTTTGCACATTGTACCATGTCAACTATATACTAGATAATAAAATAACTTATTCACCTTTATAATTCATGAGTCTTACAACTCAGCAAACAACTACATGGTAGATGAATTATCTTATTATCATTTGATAGTGTATGAATGACGTGGTGTGATATATGTGAAAAAGAATTTCTCGTTATGCAAAGGTTAGTCCAGCAGAATGCTAATTTAATTTAGGTAACATTTCTTGTGGTGCTAGTGAATTGCGTGAAGAAGCGAGCACTACGTCTGGCGTAGATAACATACATTGTAATCTAAAGGTGTAATTATTATCTACAGCATATATTACCGAGGATTTAGGAACTCTGATACCTCAGGGTACACCAGGGTGATGAACCCTGTATCCTTCCCTGTAAACATGCCTTGACCCTGCAGTCAATGACAAATTATTTTCAAGATACTCTAGTAATAAGTTAAGTGTGGACCTTGTTTTCTTTATTGCATCAGGTTGCGAAGAAATTACCAGTGTTGTCCAGTTGTTTCCAAGTGTGATAGGTGTAGGGAAAGAGCGGTCTACGGTACTTGCTGCCACAGTTAATATCCATGGTGCTGGGCTCTGCACTGTTTGGGCATCTGGGCCTTGATTTCCTGCAGAACAAATGACACTAATTCCATTTGCCACAGCATGAAAAGCACCCATGGTGATCCCGTTATGCACATCTATATCGGAATATAAAGGAAGATCAGAGCCTATGGACATGGATAATACATCTACACCATCATGTATTGCTTCATCAAAAGCTTTCAGTAAGTCAGCAGCTGCACACACTCCTCCAATATACAAACTCCAGCAGACTTTGTACATAGCTAACCGAGCTTGTGGAGCACCACCTCGAACTGTTCCAACACCTAGTCCGTTGTAACTAGCATTAGTGATGAAAGAGCCGGCAGCTATTGTAGAGGTGTGTGTACCATGTTGAGATCCATCTCTAGGGGACAAGTAATCCAGGAATATGGTGGAATTGAGTGGCTCTCCATATTCAGCTTGAATCCCTTTGATGAAATAACGAGCTCCAATCAGTTTTTTATTACAGTTCTTTGCTGCATTGAAGAGTTCTCCTGATTCACAAACTCCTCTCCACCTAGAGGGGATTGGCCCCATGCCTTCATCAGAGAAAGCTTTAGATTCTGGCCATATTCCTGCCCAAATATTTTTTGCAATTTTGTCACAAGGGGTTGCAGGATGCTGCATGTTCATATAAGAGGAAGGTGTATGGATAATAACCTGAATCAATAAGACCAACGATGACACCATCTCCCATCTTGGCTTGATGCAGAAGACCGTTGAAAGGTTGTGAAGGCAGTTGAAGGTAGTCCCAGCTTCTGGTAGTTTGCATCTTATAAAGATGATTGGGTATCACTCGAACAACATTAGGCAACTCTACAGTCAAACCAAAATGAACTTAATTAGAATGCTTTAAATCAACTCGTGCAGTATCAAAAGGAGATACTTCATTTAACTTTTTATTAGCAAGATTGCCTTGAGGCCTTTGCTTACTGTTTTTTATTTTGATCTCTTTCTTGAAACCATACTTTTTGTCTTAATGCTTCCTTCTAGCTTTGCTTTAATTTGACTGTTTCCAATTCCACCTGACTAATGAAGACATCAAGTATAGAATTGTTGCTTGTCTGAATTGATATGGTTATGTACATTCACCACTAATTTTCGTGCTTGGAATTTAGAAAATGCATACTTAGTTTAAGTGCGGGGCTCTAAACTGATGCATGGTGGTTACATGAGTATCAGGTAACGAGTAAGAAGTGCGTAGCAATTGCACAAACTGTGGACATATGCGTGGCACGGAAATGATATGTGAAAAGGGCCAGAGGAAATAAAATACCTTGAACCATTTTAGCTTGAGTCTTTGTAAGCTTAGCAGCAAAACCTGAGAAGCCATGTTTGTAGCTATACACCATGGAGTCTGAGGATCCCTCTCTGTGGCATTAGTCGAAATATTAGCTTGGTGAAAGTAGTTCTGGGCCAGCTGGTAGTAAACCCAAACTAAGGATGTCAACATTAAGCTAATATGTTCGGATGATATTTGTACCTTCCAATGACTGATTTAAGAGTTTCATGATGGAGTTCAGTGAGGCGCCCTGGATCATCGTGCTGCTGCTTTCCCATGTAAACAATGTAAACCTGTTTACTTTCATTTGGTGAGCGTCAGAGAAAAAAACTTAGAAAACTTTTAAAAAAAAAAAAAAGGAAGAGTTATTGAGAATAAGTGAAATTTTAACATTGCTTTTGGAAACTGCATCCGTGGGCAAGATGTTTATGTTTTGTAGAACCAGAAGGAAGAAAGGCAAAATAAACGAGAGCCTTAGATTGTAGTTCCTCCTTTGTAGAGACGTGCCCATTCTGTAGTATTGTATGCTTCGTCGAGTTGTAGCAAGAACTACAATGAGAAGGCTTTAATATGATAGCATCCGATACTAATAGGATGGTCAACATTTGCCACTACCTGAATGGGGACAATAAATGTAGCTTTTTGACCCTACTTTATTGACGAATTAACAAAAGTTGCTTGATTAGCACACGGATTCGAAGCTACTGCAAAATGATGCTTAGTGGCTTCATTTTGCTATCGACATCACATGTGACTGTGTATGCCTCAATGTGGAGACACTGATGTTCTGAAGTTTAGATGCTCCTCAGAGGGACCTTTACTTGATTATCGCTCATTATAGAGGAAAAATATTTTGACTATTCCTTTTCCATCACTTGTCCACAGGTTCTGTGATGTCTATGTATGGTGAGCCCTGAGGTTATAGTGGAGAACAAGCTTTTTGGATCCTGGCGTGAGTGCTGCCAGCGTAGAATCAACTAAGGCAGCATGATAGAACATGCTTTATGAACTAAAATAATATAGAGCCTTAATCTTAGCTTTACCAATCTTGAGGGTAAGTAGCCGGGAGTTCTCTTGTCAACAGCATGAATGAATGACCTGTTTTTTTTTTTTATTGAACTAATATAAGATAAATTAGTTAAGATATGAATAAACTAATCCTACACAAACAAAAATTTAAAAGGAGCCTAAAGGTATCTTTACCATCTTTAGTAGGACTAACATGTTTATAACATTCAGGCAAATAGTTATAGAAACTTTCAGCTAGGTGGTGCGCCAAACTTTTGGCGCTCACCAATCAATTTCTAAAATGACCAATCATATAAAAAGATAATGATACAAAATTCATACAGTTGTCATCCCCACAAGTTCAGCATAGTGATGGGCAGGGCATGTTGCTTCAGTGAGTAGTGCCTACTGTACCACTATGTTGTGTATTACAGTTTTCAATTCAGGACCCCTTAGCGATGAGATCGGTATCTTTGAATGGAGGGATTCTTTTCAAGTTGGGTCCACTGTGAGGATCAGTACTAGTGCTTAATGGATAGACTCGGGAACATAACAAACCAAACCCACTTCCCTCCAATGATAAATGATCCCATGGCAATCACTGTTGAACATAAGTTTAAATCAAAGAAGCTTCATCATTTGTCTAAAACCAATATCTTCAATGCTTCAAGGAGAGCCGTGGTTCGTTTCTGTATCCACAAGACAAGCAGCAAATATCTAAAACAGTTGACTCTCCTTTGGTAACACCTTTAGGCTCCTTTGAATGATAAAAACGAAAGAACTGGGGGCAGCAAAAACTGACGGAAAAGGAAAAGGCATAAACTTACCGACCTTCACTTGCATTCTTAATTTCTATTGCATGAGGTGCAGTGGCCTTCTTTCTTTTCCGAGTGAATCTCTCAGTTGAAATAGTTAAAAGCTTATTGAGAGACATTCCTTCTCCCCTCTTGCTCCTCTTTTCTTCAAACCTTTGCTTAATTCTGTCATCCAGCTTGTAACCAAGGAATGCAGGAAAAACGAGTAACTCCTCAATATCGCGACCCATCTCTTCTATTAAGTACTTTATCTTCTTATCTAAAGATTTTTGGTTGTACTGCAGTATCTGAGGATGCCTCTTGCTCATAGCAACAATGTCTTCGCATGAAAACCCATAACTCAAGAATAGCTCAATCACCTTTTGCAAGTTCTCACAGCTTGTCCTAGTGGTAGATCCAATTGCCATTGCCAAGTCCTTTGTCCTATATTTATACCCAATCTTAACCAGAAACACAAGTTTATAAGCAATGTTCTCATGAAATGAATGGCCCAGAAACAAAGGTGCTTTTATCAAGAATTTGAAGATATCATCCGAATTCAACCCACATTCCTTGAGAAACTCTATCCTAGGACGCAGCTTCCTTTCTCTGCTAGCACTAACAATACTAGGGAATACCTGTATTATACGAAATATTTCTTCATCATTCAGGCCAGCAAAAGACTTCAGAAACTCTACATGGCCCTCAATATGCTCCACACGGTAACTCAAAATTGCCGGGAGCTTACGCAACACCTTTCCAGTGCCATCTTCATCTCCTCCACTAAGCTCAATCAAAAATTTGGTTCTCGGAATTAGCTGATTATCCAAATCATAATTGAAAATTGCTGGACGCCTTACAATTAGATTAATGCCACCAAAGGGGTTTAAGAAATCTATCGTTCTATCTATTTTATCCAAAGACCTATGACACAGTGCCTTTGTCAAATTCACATTGTTGAGCACGTGGACAATCTTCTCACGGGGAACTCCTCGGTTGAGAAGCAGTTTGATCTTTTGATCAAAACCCACAAAAAACCTTGGTTCTGTACCGGATATGAGGCGTTTCATCTGTGCTTGCTCCAGCTGCCCTTCCAATTCATCTCTCAAAAAAAATATCAAAGGGTCGATTTCCTTAGCTGTTAATACAGTCGGATGCTTCGTAACCAAGTTATACAAAGCGAGACGATCAAAACCAATAATAGACTGTAAAGAACGAACCCGAGCGCGCAATGAATCCAAAGACATCTTAGAAAGTTCAGGATGATTGACCAACAGCATTTGGGATTCCTCATAGCCCACCCCAATTTCTCGAAAGAAAGAGAAGAGCATTCCTGAAACCAAATAATAATAACAATAATAATAAAAGAGTCAATAAAACACACAGTATTTGACTATAGTTGGTTCACGCATTTCGAAGGACAGGTGTTTGAGAATTTGACTGTGAGAGTAACTCACCCGTTTCAGCGACGGGATTGGATAGAGAGTTACTGCATCGGCATTGGAGGAAAGCATGCGTGGCATGACGGAAACACTCCTTGCCTGATAGTAGTTTGAGCGCACCTGATCTCGAAGGTTGATTGAACCTCACAGCGGAGAAAAATCCTTGAGGATTAAAGGCCGAAACAGAATGAAGGGTAACTGAAGGCGTTAGTGGGTATGCATGAAACGCCATAGATTCATAGAAGAAGCATAACAAAAACGATATTATCAAGACTTTGTGAATCCAGTTAGCGGAAGAATCATTTTTGAGAAGCGAACTTCCATTCTACAAGAGCAAGCAATTTCTAATCACAAGTAGTTTGTACCCAAATGTACAATTTTACTTTTATTTCTAATCACAAGCAAGCAATTTGTCAAAGGCCTTTACATGTGATTTCCCCGCAATTTTACTTAAAATTATTTATTAAAATTTTATAATCCAAAAACTCAATTCATAGATCTTATTATTTTTAAACTTTTATTTGTACCTTTATAGACAATGTAATTCGTCAAAATATATGACTGATTTCATATATCTAAATATACAATTTTATTTTTTATTTTTATAATTAAAATTATATATTTTAATAATATAATATATATTTATATTTTATAATATTAAACATATATAATAAAAATAATAATTTAAAATTAATTATAATAATTTAATATTTATATAATCTTAACTATTTTAACTCACGATATAACCTTATAAAAAATTCATCTTTTTAAAATTATGTTAAATTATATGTTAACATAATTTAATTTTTTTAACATTATCAATTTTAATTACATGTATAATTTTTTTTACTAAACTCTTAACATATGGTGAGCTCATAATTTATATAAATTCAAGTTCATGAAATTAACATTCTTTTAAAATATATTTGGATTTAAGGGATTTAAGAGAATTAATATATATATATATTTTTTCTATTTATTTTCATTCAAATTTTTTATATATATATTTGTATTTAGAAATGAATGATAAAAAAATACCTTTTAATAAGTACGCACTTTGGAAATTTTACTTAAATTCATTTTCTTATATAAAAGAAAATGTAGAAGAATATTAATTTTATGAACTCGAATTTATATAAATTATATATGAACTGTGTTAAGAATAAAAAAAATATGCATACAGTTAAAATTGATAATAATAAAAAAAATTAAATAACGTTAAATTATTTTTAAAATTGGATAATAATTTAACATAATTTATAAAAAGTTATATTATGAGTCAAAACGGTTAAGATTATATAAATCATAAATTATTATTATCAATTTTTAAATTATTATTTTATTATATATATTTAATATTATAAAATATAATATATATATATATTATTAAAATATATAATTTGAATGATAAAATTTAAATATAATAAAAATATATATATAATCCGTTAGATATTTTGACGAATTACATTGTAGATAAAAACAAATGAGAGTTTGAATAAAATAAAATTTATGAATTGAGTTTTTTGTATTATAAAATTTTGAAAAATGATTCTAAGTAAAATTGTTTTTCCCCTCTAATTTTATTATGAGTTTCCAATAATATTTTTTTTTCGTGCATTGATTGAAGTCTGAAGATAAACCTTCATGTTTTGCAAGTTTCAATTTTCCAGGCCACCACAAATATGTCATTATTAAAAAAAAGGAAAAAAAATTTATGTTCTTAAATTTTATATTCATTCTTAATTTTATTGAGATCAATTTCATTTTTAAAATCTTAAATTGTAAACAATTTTGTTTCATGACTTAACATTATCTAAATTACTAACAAAAAATAATAATATGATATTTGAGAATAAATCTGAAGAGTATGAACAAGATTTTAAGAATATTTAAATATTAAACAATAACATATATTATTAAATTATAATATTTTTACTCTCATTCAATTATTATTTAACGTGAAGATTAAATTTTTTTAATAGATACTTTGTATATGATTTAAATAATTTTATATTTTTTTTAAATTTAATATTATATCAATCGATTATAATTTAAAATTTTAAAAATAAAATTCATTATAAAAAATTTTAAAAATAAATTAAAAATTAATATAAAATTTAAGAATATACTTTTGCTTAATAAAAACTATTCATATATATATATATATATATATATATATATATATATATATATATATAAACACAAGAACATGTGCAAAAATCTTAATAAAAGCAAAAGACATTATAGAATAATAAGTCTTGAGAGGTCATTTACTTGGAAATTAAAGATGTAGCCAACCCTTGCTGCTCTTTAAGTGGCATTTATCAATTCAGAGGTCAGATCATAACTGTTTTCTTCCGCCAAGCATTCGTTATACTACCAAATTATTTTCTATGTAAATGTCTCTTCTATTCCCCATGACTTGCAAACATTTTTTCTACAGTAAACTAATTGAATTAACAAGTAAAAAATTATTAGTTAAATAGTTGTAAATAAGTAAAATTATGTATGGCTTAAGTTTGCGTCATAATTCTTTATGTTAGGTCAATGAGTTATTAATCTAAAAAAAACTTTTTAATTATTACAAAAAGAAAGTCTGTCTGGTGGGTAAAAAAACCTTTTATTTGATCATCAACTATTGATAAAGTATTTATTAAAAATCTATTCTTCAACCCCTCAAATGATATTTTAAAATAATAGAATAATAATTTTTAAAATATATTTTTAATAAATTTTAATTTTTTAAAATTTAATAATTTCATTAAATATTTTTTAGTTAAAATAAATAAAATTAAAAGATTTTCTTATATTAGATTTTCTCACGGAAAACTCCCTCCTCGACTCGGAAACCTCTCTTCCTCTCATCAATATTTTCCATTAGAATTAGCCAATTTTTGCAATCTCTCAATCTTCAGCTCGTCGACAACAGTCTTTTTAAAAAATTACGAGAAAATATTAATTATGTTTTTTTCAATATCTCCAATCTTCAACGTGTTGACAATACTCTCTACGAAAAATTATCAAAAAATATCGGTTATGCCCAAACTCACCAACCTCCTTAGTCGGGCCCCAACCCTAATTTTAATTTTTATAATCGTAAATGAATCAAGTAAAATCAAACTTTAATTTTATTAAAATTGTTCATCAAATTTGAATAAAAAATTTAAATTTTAAAATAAAATAAAAAATTATAATCAAATATGAATAATATTATAAATATAATATATATTTTTGTGCGCATATAATTTTAAACAAAAAAAATTATCAACTTTCGTGTGTGTGTATATATATCTATATGAAAAAATTATATATTATATTTTTTTAATTTTTGTATTTATCTAGGGTTAAAATTTAGGTTTAAATGTTTAAAGGTTAAGGTTTGAGATTTGGTATTTAGAGTTTAAGGAGATTGGGGTGTTTTTGTTTAAGGGTTAAGAGGTTTTAAGGTTTTAGATTAGGGTTGGGGACGCATTGTTGGTGAGAAAGAGACTCTGGATATTGGGAAGAACATGACCAATATTTTCTACTAATTTTTTAGAGATTGTTGTCGACGACAAGCTAAAGATTGGCTAATTTCGATGGGAAAGATTGATGAGACTAAAGAGGTTTTCCGAGTTGATGAGGTAGTTTTTCAATGAAATTCTTTATAGACAAGTCTAGGATAGATGTGGAGGAAGGGTACCAAAGACATTAATGAGAAGTGAGAATTGGATGAGTTGGAATTTATTGTGGTTTAGTTCAGATCGAATCCTCTGCTATTGCATGCCACTGCTGTTCCCTATTGTCAGGCAAATCGTGGTTGTTTGTGTGATCGGACGCCCAGCAACATGCCACGTCACATTTTGATAAACTCTCTAAAACGCACGTTTCTAAACAAATTTCCAAACGCACTATTTCTGAGCAGCCATTTTCTTCCTTCTCCCTTTATCGAAATCTTTATGCTATATCTGTGTCTGTGTTCCCAAACAAAAAAGTGTAAAAATTGATACTAAAGTGTTTCTTAGCTCTAAAATAGAAGCATGAAATCTTTATGCTTTCCAATATTACGTAGATGTAATATCCAAATCAGTTTATATTTACCTCAACTAATTTTACTTTCAGTATAATCAAATCCAAGTCATTCCTGCAAGCATTGAAGAATTCACAAGAAAAATTTGTATGATCTAACTTAATTAAAGAGTAGCATCTAAATTTATATATGAAAGTTTGTGATGAAGCAAGTGCAAAATGTCATAATGAAGTCCTACATTGACTATTTCTGAATGTTACAGGGGTGAAAATTAAAATGCATATTAAGACAAAAGTAATGGCATCAACTAGAAAATGATTTCAAAATCTCCAAACTCAAGTTGTACCTTAGCTAGAAAATCAATCATAAATTTAGCTAGAAGTCAAGTTCTTGCAACACATACTCCATTGATGGCCTGCAATGGGGGGATTCATGGGTGCAAAGTAGAGCAATTTTGCTTAGTCTAGTTCCCTCTGTTTCTGAGAACTTCCTTTCAAGCTTCTCATATACCAAATCTGCAAAAATCTAATGGTCGGTGCTTTTTCAAAGATGTGTGGTTCTCCTTCCACGGTGGTGCTCCCTCTAATTATGAGAACTTCCTTTCAATCCGTTTGCGTTCCATAATGGACTTTCGATGAAGGGAGAAGGAAGAAAATGGGTGCTCAAAAACGGTGTGTTTTAGGGAGTTTATCAGAATGCGATGTGGCATGTTTCTAGGTGTCTGATCACACGAATGGCCACGATTCGCCCGATATTAGAGAACAGCAATGGCATGCGATAGCAAAGGATCTGCTCCGGGTTTAGTTTCTCTCCAGATTCCAACGTGCCACCATTAAGTGGTGGCCCTCCCACACTTCTTTAGTTTTTTAAATATATTTCTTTCTTTTTTTTTTCTTTTCTTAGAAAAGTTATCCTCTCTCTTAGTGTAGGATTTTTTTTTTTCCTTTAGAAAAATTATCTCCTCTCCTTATTTACAAGAGTTTATCCTCTTCTTTCAAAAAGTTTTTAATTCTAAAAAAATATAACTTTTTCATATCTACAATCAAACACTTGATTATTAGTTTAAAAAAAAAATTTAAAAGATTAATCACTCAGAGTGGAAGGCGTGTGTTGCCGCTTTATCAAATCTTTAAGTTCCTTTCATTATTTGTAAAAAATGTATAGTAAAGTAAAGAATATTGTATTTCTTTTTTGAAATTGTGATACCTTGACAGAAGATGTGGTCTTAACTTTCTCTAAGTCAGTTGCCAAAGGTTATAGTTAGGTTCTACATTTGATTCAACTCAGGCGAGTTGTTTCTTGTTATTTGGTATCACTTTTCTTTCAAATTTGGGGACTTGATTAAGGAATTGTTAGCTATTATACCATGCATTTGCTTCCGTTATTTGTATTAGGCTTAATACTTTTTTTATATTAATGCAATCTTGTTTTGACCAAAAAGAAGGATTTATTGATACTTTTTTTATTTATTAATGAATACTAAAATTACACTCTCATTTTATTATTTTTAAAACACTAAACTCATATTTGATATAAGAAAATTTTACTATTTTTTTATTTTAACTAAAAAATTCTTAATCATATTGTTTAATTTTTGTAAAAAATTATAATTTATTAAAGACTATACTTTAAAAATTATTATTTTATTATTTTAAGATATTATTTGAGGGGTTGAAGACTAGTTTTAATAAAGACCTTATCAATAGTTAATGATCAAATAAAAAGTGTTTTCCCCTACTAAACAGTCTACTTTTTTTTTTGTAATAGTTAATAAGTTTTTTTAACATTAAAAGCATATTGACCTAACATAAGTTATTACGCAAACTTAAAACTTATTTGCAGCTACTTAACCAATCCGATTGAATAGATTTGCTCACAGAACAAAACTGTTTTTATTTTAAAGGATTGATGAGTGTAGTTTTTTTTTTTTTCGCCAAATCCTTCACTATCTGAACCAACTCTCATTTGGCTATGTTTTAAAGGTTAAAGTAGGAGAATGAAATTTTAAAAACTAAATTAAAAAAAATTTCAATTACTAATTCATTTAGTTTACTGGAGAAAAAAAAAGTATGCAAGTCAAAGGGAATAGAAGAGACGTTTACATAGAAAATAATTTGGTAGTATAACGAATGCTTGGCGCCCCACTGGAGACATAAACCAAAGGAGGAAACAGTTATGATCTGCTCTCTGAAATGATAAATGCCAATGAAAGAGCAAATATGACCTGTCAAGACTTGAATTATTCTATAATGTCTTTTTGCTTTTATTAAGATTTTTGCTCTTGTTCCTGTGTTTTTCTTATGTAGGAATGGTTTTTATTATAATGACAGAATTGTTTTCCTTTGTTGATTTCGAAGGTGACCTGGAAAATTGAAACCTGCAAAACATCAAGGTTTATCTTCAGATTAACAGAAAATATTATTGGAAACTCATAATAAAAGCAGAGGGAAAATCACATGTAATGTGAAGTCTAACCTCATTACAACTCTATCTCCTACATTATTACAAAAAGTAAACACATTACTAATCAGTTAAATCTAGTATTTCAAAAATTGAAAATTTGGGTTGGCCTAAAACCAGAAATTGTGACAATTTAATAGCATAAAGTGTTTAATTATGTTTGAAAGCTTTGGTACTAAAATTGTAACTTGCCTCTTTTTGGGAGGAGGCTTTGGGACATCCTCAGGTGCCTCTTCATTAACATCTTTCATCTCCTGCTCAGTATTCAGACCCTGGACATGGCAACAGAAGAACAAATAAAATCCTTAGGCCTGTCAATCATGTGTATCTGCAGTTTAATGAATATACTAAAATAAAATAATAATTTAATATACTAATTAGCTCATAGCACAGTTCAAGTTTCTGTGATTTCTAGCTTCTGAACAGGAGAAGCAAGATGATTCAGCACAAAATAAAATTAAAACTGTATGCAACTTACAGATGGACAAAAGAGAACAAATGCAAAGCCTTTCTGAGAAACCACTATTATTACTCATGTTGAAATAAAATTAACAATTATTTGGAAAAATAGAATGGTGTCAATATAAACAAACATACAGCTGTAGGCATGAGGATGGGTGTATTATACTGCAGTCTATGGTGAAGACAAGCTCCTAACAAGAAAGCACAAATCAAAAAAAGGGTACGTAATTAACCAAACTGAAAGGCTTCCTATAAACCTAGTTATGTGAGCAAATGCAGATTGAGGGACAACACATTCCTGAAACACATAAAATAATCCATGTTCCTAACTGAACTGCAACAACAAGCTGCGTTTTCCAAACCTATTTCAAAGATTATGTAAGGAATACTATTAATTGGGTAATGATGCAATTCTCCCTTAACAAGTCTCATTATAAAAAGTTGAAGGCATCCAATTATCTGGCAGTAACCAGAGAAATGGTGCTAAATTGTTAACATGAATTACGGTCCATGTATAAAATAAATTAAAGCTAGCTAAGATGCATCATGCAGAAAATCATTAACATCCTAAAACCAAAAAAATAATAAGCTTATAGATACTTATTCTTTTTTCTTATTCTGTATTGTAATTATTGACCTACTGAACACAGACACAAATTAACTTATAGTGACTAATCTATCTGATAAATTAATCTCTTGGCCTCTTGGAGTTAAATTTAATAGACTCAACTCAAGAGAGCCCACTAAACATAAAATACACTGTTGTCAGAAAAGCTATCAGTGCCAGTATCTCGTCAAGAAAGGCATTTTTTCTAGGTTGATTTGACCTTTGATAATTATTTTAATGAGACTAATCTTCAAAAACATGGCGAAAAACCTATTTACCTTACAAAGTTCCTTACATATAAATATCACCATAATGTGCCCTCTTTCTTTCCTTTCATT
The DNA here is from genome assembly GCA_031216115.1 of Senna siamea. Classification (NCBI taxonomy): domain Eukaryota; kingdom Viridiplantae; phylum Streptophyta; class Magnoliopsida; order Fabales; family Fabaceae; genus Senna; species Senna siamea. The sequence goes on along the minus strand of CM062367.1, from coordinate 8,928,517 downwards.
CACTTTTGAGCCATTAAACGATAAAGCAGTGTTTGCTGTTGAAGGAATTCGCCATCAATAATATACATATTGCCAGAGATCCAAGAATTAGGAGGCCACAAACAACTGATAAACCCCACAAGGTGGGACTTTGTCTTAAGGCTATATGTTTTCCTTAACTTTTCCTTTTCCACTGATTAAAAAACCTTGTCTACCCTAAAAAGGAATACTCTGATTCTCATGGGAATATATATAGCAGCAACTTGTAAGCACACAGAAATAATTCCTTTGAAAGCATACCATTAAGTTTGGTGCGCACTCCTTTAGCTGTAAGAACTCTTTGCCAAAGTGTTTCCCTATATGCAGTGACTCATGTCAGCACCACAAGCTTCTAGATGTCACATAAAATTAAACTAATATATTTCTGATAACTAACATGGTGTATCAGACTTCAATAGCGGTGCTCAAATACTACTTAATATATATATGCGCTCTTTCTTAGAATACACTGCCAACAAATAAGTATAAGTAGTGACAATACTAATCATCAGCTTCCAAATCAGCTATTAATTACTTTTAAGGAGAGGAGGAAAGAATGATGTCAGTGCAAAAATATAAAAATCCTACAAAGGATCACCATCTCGACATTTAATTAGAACATAGCTAATGAAATCCAAATGCAAACTAAGTTATCTATGACTCTATGGGAAATTAAAGGCACTGGATAGAATCTATGGGAACTTTTTTGAAAGGTAATTCCATAGACAGCTAATCTTTCGAAGCCAAAGATCATATATAATTCAGAAAAGGAAAACTGAGGACGATTTGAGACAAGCGTAATAAAAATGATAAACGTAATATATTGAGGCACGGCTTCAAAGGGAAGATGACATTGCGAGAGAGATCTCATGCACTAAACAAAAACTTATTCTATATTGCACCGGAAGATATGTTGGTCACTTAAAATTCTTAAATGCTAGCTGTCACCCTTAATTGATGTTTAAGTGACCATAAACACGCACTAATATAATTCTAAACTCGCTATAGCACAATTCCAGAATAGCAAAAGCAACCAATCGGCCGAAACCAACATAAAATATAGGCATCATCATTTTCCAAGCATGCATAAATGCAACGCAAAGACATACCATAACAGTCACAACAAATATAGAAATGCAGAAGAAAGAACAAGGACTTGAAGGCTCCTTATAGTAACACGGTTAATGTAAAGCTGCATTTAGCACAGGCAATATGCGTTGTACAGAGTGTGTGCATTAGTCAGCACATGATAAAGATTCAGGCAAAACATAGAATCAAACACAGTACTCCTTCTTACTTCGGTAGATCTCATCATTAACTCTTGCATATCTGTGACTACGGAGGGTCCAAACTGATACTCGAGAAGCTTAAGTTCCTTATCAAACCCAAAACTGTCCTTCCTCTTCTTTCCCAAGAACTTGGACTTCCCTTTCTTCTCTCTGACTTTCCACACACTGTTCTTCCTAAACACAAACTTCTCAACTTTCCATTCTGAGCAACTGGTGTCAATCACAGTCACCTCACTCTTGGAAAACCCCTTCAACTCATTTCCCCCACTCTCCTTCTCTTTCTCCTCCTCCTCGTCCTCCACATCCTCATCCCAAGAATCCGTATTCTCTTCTTTAACTCTGGAAGAAATAGTACAGGGGACAGTATAGTCGTCCTTTGGCGCACAGTGGATTCTACTTTTGCTAATGAGAGAAGAAGAAGAAGGGAGGAAAGATTTGGGGTTCGTCTGCTTCCTGGGACACTTCTTGCAGGAAAGTTTAGAGCTTTGGCTGAGGCTACCCCCCATGTTGAAGAGGTCGGCGAGGAGGGAGGTGATAGGGGTGGGGTCGGGGGTGTCGAGTGTGGATAGTTTGGGGACCTGAGACCGACTGCGGAGGCGGTTGGGGGGGTCGTCGTAGGAGTGGTGGGTGGAGAGGAAAGAATCTAGGTCGAGGTCGTCGCCGGTTGGCATGCCCTTGATGGAGCGGAGGCGGTCGAGCCAGTTGGAACTGGACTTGCCGGGCGAGGCGGAGCAGAGCATGGAGGAGGGATGAAGGATGAGGAATTGAGGAGTCTGAAATGATCAGAAGGAAAACAGAGAGAGGGGGGAATTCGGAAGGGTTGGGACTTCACTTGGGAATTTGAAGTGAGAGAGTGAAGTGAGTGAAGTCGATAGGGCACAGGCACAAAAAGAGGGAGGAGAGAGGGAGAGAGAGAGAACAGACAAAGAAGGGAGCGTGATGGGCGTTGTCAGTGAGTGCCACGTGGCAAAACGACAAGGTCGTTGTCTGCTGGTGCTGCCCTGCTTTCTTCAAAATTTCTGCAAAAGTAATGTTTGGGCCGTTACAGTGCAAAAGCATTAAATAAAGGCGATATGGCCGAGCTCTTTAAGGTGAACGTTAATTGTTTTAACTTTTAACTATAATTTTAAGTGAAAATTACATTAATTTTTTCTCTAATCTAACTAAATTATATTTATTAATTGTTTAATTTAAAATTTTCTATTTTTAATTTATTTTTTATCAATAAATTTTTTTATAAAATAATATTATAATTTTGCTTTTAATATAACATTAAATATATTATACTAAATTTTAATATGAAATTTTTAATATAATATTAAATATAATTATATTATTTTATTATTTTTAAATAAATACATATAATATAAAATATTAAATTAATTAAAAAATACATTGAAAATAGTTTTTTAGAAAATATATAATTAAATAAAACTTAAAAAATGAAATATAATTAGTAGTTTAGTGCGTGGGTGACGACTAAATCCAACTCAAAGTCCGTGATTTTTCGTCTCTCTCGTTAATGCACATCTCTTTTTTATGGGTTTTCTCCATCTTCCAAAGACCAAACGACAATGTTGAAAAAGTCGAGCCAATCTTTAGAGAAGATCTTGCGTATCATTTTTTTATTTATGTATTAATTAATTTTTTATTTATGTATTATAAAAAAATTAATTAAATATAATTAATTAATACACAAATAAAACTTCAAACATGTACTCTATTTGTGGTTGCATAGCTTCTTACCTTTGCTATGACAAACTATTTTGAATAATTTTGGAAGAAACAGAATCTGCAAAATGTTATTTAAGTGCACAATTAGCAATCTTCCTTACTTGGTTAAACCAACCATATGCAAGAGCAGTACTAGTTCCTTTCATATGGACAAAACAATGTGTAAATTTTTTTGATAAAATTATATTTATCACCTTCCCTGATATTAAAACTTATGCTTGATCACAAATTTTTATTTTATTTTATTTTTAAATAAAATTAATAATTTACATGATACACGTTAATTTTAAAATACATAAAATTATTTAACTATCTTTATTATGATATTAAGAATTTTATACTGATACTTAAAAATAAAATAAAATAAATGAGATATAAATATAATTTTTAAAATTATAAAATAATAAGTATAATTTAATCATTCTATTAACAAGAAAAGTTTTTTGTTGGTGGAGATGATCAGGATAAACGTGGTGAGCCACTTACCAATTACCATAAAATAATCAATAATCAATAGTTCAAAAGTAATCAATAATGGCAATAGAAGCACGCATACATTGAACTTTGATTACAATAAGCAATAATGGCAAGTAGGAATAGTCTTGTGTTTTCTCGTTTTGTAATACACCATATGCCCATATCTTTTTTATTTGATGTCTGCTTTATTTCGAGAGAGTATTTGAATAGAATCAAATTGTTTTTTATCACCATTCATTTTAAATTATAAGTAATTAGTCAAACCCATTTCAAAAGTAATCATTTTAGCTTAAGGCCATCAATTCCTATGTGTGAATTATTGACATTGATTTCTATAAACATACAAATTTATATGGAAAAATTGGAAATGTCAATCTTTCAAAAGTCCCTTCACAACTTTGAGAAATAAAACAAAAAATTAGTTATAGGAAAATGAAGTAAATAGTGCTTTTTAATCTAACCACCGCACATGGTCCAAACGATCCAGCTAGCTCAACAATTTCGCATCATCAATCAATCAATCTATTGACCAAATAACCCAACCCTCTCTAACATTACTTTGGTTTTTTGTTTAGGAATTTCGAAATTAATGGGCTGAATGGCCCAAATCATAGCCTCAGATGTATGGGCCAAACCTCAAGCCCAATTAATGCTTAGTAATTAGTATATTATGGAAATACCAAAAATGAGGTCAATCTTTTCTCTACTCCTAAATTTTAGGCACAATTTTAGTAATTTAATCATGGGAGATGCCATGGATAACCGTTGCATTGATCATTTGAATTTGAAGAGGAAATGAATATATCTATATATAATTTGAAACAAATTGAATAAAATAATTTTAATTAGTGCCAAACAGTACAAGAAAGTGAAATTATAAGAGAGAGATAATTATTAATTAATGTGCCACCAAAGTTTCAAAGCAATGCAAACCATCTTCTCTCTGTATGTCCATTGCTAGCTATTACATACGTAATACATTCCAGTCTCACAACTGAGATATATATCTTCAACTTCAATCATGAATATACATGCATGAGTCATAACAAAATAATAATTAGCTAGAATTTAATTTCTATTACCTTAACATGATTTATAAAAGAGAATTTAAAAGAACAGGAAAACCATAATATATAATCCTCAAAGTAATTATAAAACCAAGGCTCTTTCTCTTTCTTCTTAGTCTTTTATCTTCTATGAATTGTCATGAGATTCAGATGAGCTTCATAGTATAACCCTATCTGCATGTTATTGCATCAAGCTTTGTACGTACAATCTAAGCCACGTCATTCCTAGAGTAGCAAACCACATACACTATTTAGACATAGCTTGTCTTTCTTTCTTTTTCAAAATAATTGTCGTTTCACACCTTTAGGCGCCAAAATTTCATTGCACACAGGGGTTGGGATATGGATGCAAGTCCATGAAAGCTAATTTGTTTTCCTTTAGTGAGAGTGAAACTGTGGGTTGCGTTTGTGCTATAAAATAAGAGCGATAGGCTTAGGCTGTGAAATCAAATAATGGATATGTTTGTTTGGTTGAAGTTTTTAAAAATTATTTTTAATTTTTAAAAATTAAAAAATAAAAAAAATTTAATAACAATTTGTTATAAAAAAATAAAAAGTAAAATATGTGTTTAGAGAATAAAAAATACAAAACAATTAAAAAATATTTTGAACTCTAATTTTTTTAAAATAAAATACTATAAAAAATAAATCTTTTTATTAATAATATGTATATAAATATATAAAAATAATACCAACATAAATTTTTAAAAATATTTTTATGAAATATTTTTAAAAAATAAAATAAAATAACATTTAAACAAGATCTAAAATTAGCTTGAACGCTTTGGTGTTTAGGGTTTTAATTAGTGAGATGTCACAAAACTAGCTATAAATGAGTATAACTAAATAATTATTTAATTATATTAAATTATAACGTTTTATTTTCAAGAGGTCGAAACTTGTGTTCAGCACTTGCTGTCAAAGTAGAAGCTTGGCTACTATTTGCATAAAGGAGCTCTTAGATCCCTCAACGAGCCATACCAAGAGATCGAGATTTGTTCGATGGCAAAGATCAAAGGTGAGCATTATCGAGATCAACACAAACGAAAACTCTTTTGGTAACTTTGAACGGTCAGAACTTGGTGGTATCATTAGAGATGACATTGAGAATTGGATTGAAGGCTTTTTTTGTTTCATTGGTTGCACTTCTAACATGTATATAGAGCTCCATGCTATTTGGACTGATTTATTCCGAGTGAAGGAATTAGAAATTGAAACTATAGAGTTGAAAATTGATTATTTAAAAATTATTCACTTTCTTGCATAATTTTAATTCTTTTATAGAAGATATTATAAACATTTTTAATGGTAATCTTAATTTTAAGATTTTTTATATTTTACATGAAATTAATCAATATGTTGACTCTATGATAAAACTTATATTTCACAATAATTTTTTTTTATATTTAAAAAGACACTTTCTAATCGTCAAATTGAATCTTTTCACTAATGTTCTTTCTGTAACTTTTTTTTAAAAAGTTAATTTATTTTTTCATTTTTTTCTCTTGTTCCTTCTCTTAGTCACCGAAGAAAAAGTTTGTTGTTCGAAATTAGCACGAAGCCTCTGCATTATTACGCTGCGTTTAATGGTGCCAAAAAAATGTTGTTTCTTAACTCTCCCACTACATTTCAAGCTACTAATTCCCAGTCAAACAGATTGAACCTAAGCACTTTTTTGTTTTTTTGGGTATTCTAAAAGGATGTATTAATCAAACTCTGCGTTCTCTCTCCTTTTTATGATGCAGAAAAAATAAATGAGAATAATTATAAAGAAAAATATTGTTCAGAATTAACTTTGCACCTATTTCTATATTCCGACTTAACATTTATTTGTTTTTTTGCATTCCCCATGACCTGTTTAGGCCCACATTAAATAGGGTATATTTTTGCAGGTCCAACTAGCCTACAAGTTATCAACTCATTTCACAAATAATAAATTATAATTAAAATACATTTAATACAATAAAAATATATACATTATTTAGACATCTAATATATTATAAAAATTAAAATATTTTTATTTGATTTTTAATTATATATACTCATTAATATCATATATTAAAATTTTTAATATTCAATATCATATATTAAAAAAATTATATCAAAAGCATTTAATATTAAAAATAAGACATATCTGCATTAATTAATAGATTATCAAATAAGGTTTCATTATCAAATTAATGGAGTAACAAATAATTGAACCATCATGTAAAACGTGCTTCAGTGAAAAAAAATGAGTTTGTTCTTAAATAGTTAAAATTATATTTTCATTATTTACCTTTACAAATTATTCAAAAAAAAAAATGCCGTTCGCTTCAAAATGGTTGGAGGTTGATAAATTCAGGACCTGTTCACATTTTTTTATAATAAATTTTGATTAAATAAAAATTATAAAATTACGAGATGATCAAATTGAATATGAATAGTTCAAGGAGTACGACTCGAATATTTTGTGAACTACGGCAATGAAAAAAGGAAAAAGAAAAAGGGAAGGTACTTGTGTGTAAAAATAGGCAATAATAAAATACATGAATAAATTTAAAATTTTTAAATTACATTTTCAGACGGTTATTGCAGATCCAAAATTAATTTAAAGAAAACCCTAGCTTTCTCAAAACGCTATATATTTAGCGGCTGGCTTAATAGCCACTAGTCTTCTCTCAGTGCCACAGTAGCATTTCTGGAGCAATGGGATCCAGCGAGTTGGCTTGTTCGTACGCTACCGTGATTCTCCAAGATGATGGAATCGCAGTCACCGTAAGGCTATATATTCTTGATATCTAACTTTTTAATCCACATTTTTATGTAAATGATGTAGAAAGAGATGTTGTTTCGAGTTAACTCCTTCCGTGATCTATGTTCTGCAAAGTTGATTTTGTTTTTCTTTGAATTCTTTTCTTGGTAACGATGGAACAGGCCGAGAAGATTAATACATTGGTTAAAGCCGCGAATGTGACTGTGGACTCCTATTGGCCCGGCTTGTTTGCGAAACTCGCGGAGAAGAGGGACATTGAGGATATCATTTTGAATTCTGGTTCAGGCGGTGGTCCTGCTGTAGCTGTTGCGGCTCCTGCTGCTGGTGCCCCTGCCGCTGGAGGTGCCGCTGCAGCGCCCGCAGCCGAGGAAAAGAAGGTAATACATTGTCTCTTGCTTGTTTTTAGAATATATCGTTACAATATTATATCTCAGGGACATATTCATGAATTGTATATGACTAATATGCATTCAGCGAGGCGCATTGTATGTGTATATTAATGAGAAATTAATTGCACATAAAAGGGGAACAGTGAAAAGGAAAAAAAATTTCTTGTGCCATGATTTTGTTTCGTTGCTTTGCACCCTGGATGAATTTGCCTAAATTTCAAGAATCTGTTGGATAGGAGGAAAATCTGTTAATGCATTAGTATTAAAGAAAACTACCAATTGCTGTTCTATTGTTTATGGAAATAAGCTTTAAAAAAAAATTGATGCCCACCTGGAAGATTGGGTTGTGGTCTGTGGATGTTTCCTAAAAACAATCCAAGTCCTAAAGGAGTATAGGACTCTAGCAACTAATCAAATATATGGAATCTCATACATTCTTGATCTCTATTTGATATTTTCCCATGCCTATTTGAACCATGAAGAAATTAGAGTAGAATTTTATTTGTTCTAGCAACTGAAGTGCCCAAAAATAAGGTGGTTATTTCTGTTTGAGATAGAAGATGGGAAGAAAAACTATGAGGACTGAAGTAATGAACTAAATACTAATGATATACAGCCTTGAACTTGAACTAAGGCTTTAAGAAGTTCAAGATCAAATATGGTCATTGGATAATCATACCATTATGTAAGAATATGGAAACCCATTTCTAGTTTTTGTCCCCTTGGTTTCTTCCTGCCCCATTTTTTTGTTGTATGATGAAAGTTTGAAACAGAGGGTTGAACCTCGAATTATCCACACCCCTCTCTACTAGAGACTGTTGTGTTACTATAGTGCTTGGTTTTCTTGTTTTCCTCTTTTATTTTAATACCATAAAGGATATTTTGATACCATAGCTTGCCTGGTTTTGTATTGATCTACATAGTGATTCTGGTTTTTTAGTTGTTTGCTTGCACAATGTTGATTTTGCTTAGTTTCTGAACCGATATTATGAAATTGTATTTGCAGGAAGAACCCAAGGAAGAGAGTGATGATGATATGGGGTTCAGTTTGTTTGACTAGGTTTTCCATTCAGTTCTGTCTCTCTGCTCTACAGCCGAATTAGGACCTCTTTTTATTTGCTTGGGTGCCCAAATTGAATTTTGTTTTTGATTTATAGAATTTTTCATTCGAGAGAGAATTTTAACAATCAATCGGGTATCAAGTTAAATGCTTTATTGATTATTAAATTTTGGAGGTTCATTTTTTTATTCAACTTCTATTGACATATTAGTTTAGGCCTTATTTTTATTTGATTGTCTGATAAAGTAATTTATCTGTGGAATGTCGATTAAGTCTAACAAATGCTTGTGGTAATTAAAGAAAAATGATACGAGGGTATCAGCCTACATTCCTTTGAAGTTTAGTGTGGGTTATATAATATATCAACATAACATAAAGGCACAACGGCACTAAAGGTAAAAATTAGTACGATGAGATCAAGAAGAGAAAATAGATCCAAATACCAAAGTGGATGTGCACATCATAGCCAGTCTGGATAGCATTCAGTTTTCGTAAGTTTCTTTCACAGATTGATTATTGTATGGCATGCTCAGGCAAGATAATAAAGAGTACAAAAGATATATATCACTCTTGTATTTTTAAATGTGATCAAGAATTTTTTTGTACTTTTAAAATATTATAATAAATCTATTCTATTTAATTTTTTATTTAAAAATTGATGGCAATGAATACATTAATTTATAAAATACTAAGTTAGAATAAATAATTAAAAGATAATAAAGATATTTTTATCTTTTTACTATTAAAACATCAATTTTTTGTCAGTATAAATTATTATTTTGTTAATATTTTTATTTTTTTTACCTATTATGTTTTAATTATTTACTCTAACTTGACATATTATAAATTGATTTTTTCATTGTCTTTAATTTTTGGATGAAAAATTATACAGAATAAGTTTTTTATAATATTTTGAAAGTATAGCAAAGTTTTGGATCATATTTTAAAATACAAGAGAATTATATATACATAAGTTAAAATATAAGGAAGTTGTATATATTTTAACCTTTTTTTTTAATCAATATTGCTTTTAAATTTTAAGTGATGTAACCATTATATTCCAAATATGATGATTTGAATATGTATTATTTATGGCAACAGAAAAAAAATAATAAAAAAAAAAGTTATTCGCTTATATAGCAAGAGCTCAAACATATGTTTAAATTTAAGTGTTTTAGATGATTTAGTTTGAATTATTTATATTCAAAGTATTTAAGATTATACATATTTAATCACATTACTATAATTTAAGTGAGTACTAATAGAAGTTGAACCATAAAGAGTACAATAAAAAACGTTTAAATTTTAATTACTTAATTATGGATTAGGGCAATGATACGGAGAGTTGAACCTCTTGACTTATACTCTTCATTTCTCTCATATTTCATTAATTAATTAATTTATTGTTTTAATAAAAAGGAGAGAAAACAAAGAGAGTTCTACTTTACAAGAGGTCCAATTCTGTGTTGCCCTTTAAATTATAGAAAGTAAATCAAAATAAAGTGAAATTATATAGATTAAAATAATAATTTAATAAATTAATTTAAGACAAATATTTTTTTAAAAAATGGAATTGATTTTAATTTCATAATAAATATTAAATTTGTATTAATTTAATAAATTATTATTTAATTTAAGATAACAATGCTTTAATAAATTAATTACTTGATTTTAATTTTGTACTCTAGTCCATAAGTACGTCTAAGTCTAGATGCATGTTTTTTTTTTGTTTATTTGATTTTCTCAAGTAATTAAATGTTATTAAAATTTGAGAAGATAGTAAAAAGTTTTTATTATATAAAATATAATCAATACGAAATAAATATTTAATCCAAAATAAAAAAATAGTTTTCCTAATCAGTATTATTAATTTTTTTATTAATTGTTGAATTTTTTGAATATTAAAAATTTTTAAAAAATCTAAGTACACTTATTATATCACCTCATTTATATATTGATTATTAAAATTTAACAAAAATTTTTATTTTATATATTATATAGGCGTCTAATTTAAAATAATAAAAAAATTTAATGAATCACGTAAGAACTCCTTTAAGAATTATTGTTTTTTCAACTTTTTTTATAATTTTAAATTATTAAATAATCTAGTAACAGATAAAAAAATAATTCCGGCAGAATTTTATTGCTTTGACTTTTGACCTGGTATTGTAAGATAAAAAGCGTCGAGAGGTGGTCAGGAGGGGCAGTGGTATGTTGAAGAAACGCATGCCCATATCTCGTGCCGTTTAGAGTGAACCCTAGACCCTATCCCTAACTATCGCTGCCTCCCCCAACTCCGTTCTGGGAACGATCTTCTGCCGCAGCTCGCTACGCAGGTGGGGCTTTACTCGATTGGGTGGTCAAATCTTCTATTCAAGCTCTTATATTTGGTAAAGCGTTCATCTAATCATCTCTGTATGTCCGTAATCCCCTGTATTTGTCGACTTTTTGACGACCCATTTTTCATTTAGGGTTATGAGATGCAATCTTTGTTTCTCGAATCGGCAGTTTTGAATTTTTATATTCATTAGTAATTCTTGACTTTGGATTTGCGTGCTCAAGAATGGTTTGTGTTGGCACGTTCTGAAGACTCTGATTTACACTCGGTAGTTCGTAGGCCTTAAAAATGGTTGTCAGAACTTAGTGTTTCGTTGCCTGCGTCATGTTTTAAATTATCTGCTTTCTTCTTTTGAATAGAGGATGGGAATCATAATAGTAGGGAGTCGAGCAACCTCCAAAGTAGCTGAGTTGATTTTGTTATATGTTTGCGTTACTACTGGGGTTGAGCATTTGTTAGAGGTTGAAGAATCAGTTTATCAGCCATCTACTGTAGTTTATGCATTTGATTAGGTTAAAACAAATGCTATAGCTTTGTAACTTGTGATTTTCACAGAGTTGCAAAAGCATCTCAGACAATACCAGAATCTCTATGTAGATTTGTTGTCATGAACAGTGTGTGATGTATTTTTATGAATTTATTTCAGTTAGGGGGGCTAAAGAAATGGAGTCCTACTACTATTAAGGGTTTTGTTACGTTTTTGCCCGGGTTAATTTTTCAATGCTGTTAAAAGAGAGCTGAGTAAGGTAAATGCTTCAGTATATGTCAATGTTACCTTATCTCATGACACCAATGCTTTCTTTATGTTAGATGACAAGCGCTTCAACAAATATGAGCTTTGCAATCAAACATAGGGATATAGAGAGGGAGTGGGAGATTCAGGGTGGAGTTTTGGTTATTTTTTTAAATAAATGGAGAATCTTGCTCACTCAGAAGATCTATACCTGCTAATATTCTGGAAAGGATGAGGAGATCAAATTTTATTTCAAATATTGTTATAGCTTTGGAGCATCATGGAGCAAATGAGCAATGGAGCTTGTGGAGCACGGCTCACCTCGAGGATTGCTCTCTTGGTTTGCTTCATAGTTTTGGATTCTTTACTTTTGTGTAATCATTAGAGCAATGATGATTATAATTAGATATTTCATTATCAGGCATGACTGTAGAAAATGAGACATTTTTCATTTATTTATGAGGTTCCAATTTTTGTTTGCAGAACTTTTAACTTATATCCGATATGAGTGGTCGCTTTTCTCGCACTATTTATGTTGGCAACCTGCCCTCAGATATAAGAGAATCAGAAATTGAAGATCTGTTCTACAAGGTATGATATAAACTTTTCTTGTGTAAAATCTTTGTGTATCTTCAGTGTGCTTGTTACTTTCGCAATACCTGAAACATATCTTTGTGTTAATATAAATTTTGGTTTGTGGATTTCTTAGAAGTTTGAGATTTTTCAAACTTAGGTTATAATTATGATTTTATTTTTAAAAAAATTATTTTAATTTTTAAAGATTAAAGATCATTTAAGGATTTTGACTCCCTGCATTTTTGTATCTTAATATCTATGGGAGAAAACATTTTGTTGAGGTGGATGTTGTTTAGTTTTGCACTGTGTGGGGAGTAATTTTCTATGCTTACTTAAATTGATAATAAGCCTTGTTGCCATTAATTTGTTGCAGCCACCTGATATTAATCCCTTGATATATAAATGTTTGGATGATAGTTGAACTAATGAAGTTGTGTCAAAATTCTACTCCTTCTACAGTATGGGCGTATATTGGATATTGAGTTGAAGATTCCACCTCGCCCCCCATGTTATTGTTTTGTTGAGGTAGCTGTCCTCCCTTTTTCCTTGTGTTTAATTATGGGAAATATATATTTTTGTCTTCATTTTCTTATTAGGTCTTGCTTGTTGGGTTTCTAGTTTGACAATGCACGAGATGCCGAAGATGCAATTCGGGGGCGTGATGGCTACAATTTTGATGGTTGTCGGTTAAGGGTAATGAGCTTTTCCAGCTTTTTTCCTACATTGTTCTCACTTTTCTTTTATGTGTTTCTCATCTGTTCTTGTCGTAGGTGGAGCTTGCACATGGTGGTAGAGGACCATCATCAAGTGACCGCCGTGGCTATGGTGGGAGTGGTGGGAGCCGTTTTGGCATCTCACGCCACTCTGAATATCGAGGTCTGTCTCTTCCTAGATGTGTTTTCCCCTCCATACTCCTTTTTGGTCATGCTAATTTATTTTGTACTGATGAGGCAATTTTCAAGAAACAATGGTCAAGTACATGTCATCTGGATATTATATTTCTTAATGCTTAGAACTTTGGAATAGTCTGCACATATCATTTACATGTGTGAGTACACCAATTTTTTTGTTTTTAAAAAAACTTCTCTGGCATGCATTTTCATTGACATTTCTTTTCACGCCTATTTGCAGATATGACTATTTTATGAATAATACAAACTGGTTTAATTACTGGTTTTCCTTACGCGTAAAATTATCTTTTTCTTGCTTGATCCACAGTTGTTGTTCGCGGACTTCCATCATCTGCATCTTGGCAAGATTTGAAGGTATCCAAATTCTGAGACTCAAGTTAATAAGATTCTATAAGCTTATTAACTCTCCTTTGAACATCTGGTTTCAGGATCATATGCGGAAAGCTGGTGATGTATGCTTTGCTGAGGTTTCCCGTGATAGTGAAGGTAACTATCACTGTCTTGCATCTTCCTTCCCTCATTCCCTTTATCTTATCAGTGCCTATTAGTTTATTAGCACGAGTTATAATATTTTGGTTGGAGTGAAGTAATGATATTTGCTCATCCATTCAATGGGTATATTGCTATTGCGAAAAGGTAATTCTTGAAGCTTAATTTGCTAGTATTCCTAGACTCTGCTATTTAACCACGAAATATCGGCCTATTAGTTTTTTCTTTTTGTTTCTCAAGACAGCTATGGCCTTCGTTTGTAACATGAAAATATTTTTTAAAGATTCTAAGGGGTTTCATAAATCAATTCCCTTCTTAAGTCATTGCATCTTAATATGAAGCATGAAGAGAAATCTCTAACTTGCTCAGGGTGTTATTTTTTGGGGGTATAAAGCATGATAAATAATCTGATCTGCAGGGGTTTAATTATGAAGTCACTTGTGGTATTTAAGCTGATAATTTATTCATAGAACACTCCTTTTAAATAAGAGTTTCTGGAAATAAATGTGAGTCCATATCTAAAGATCTAATTATTGGAATGAGGATCTTTTTTCAGGAGATAATTACATAGAACTTGTACAAGTTCTTAGTGATATTGGTTATCATCCAATGACTATGTTTGATTTTCGATTCAACAGAATGTATTATGTTATGGCATAATATTGGTCATGCTACCACCTAATATGTTATTGTTGTCTGTTTAGGTACATTTGGCATTGTTGACTACACTAATTATGACGACATGAAGTATGCTGTAAGTCTTAAAGATACATAATCAAATTGTATTTGTTTTATTGCTACATGGATTGACTTTTTTTCTCATCCTAACGCAATGTCTACTGCACAGATTCGGAAACTTGATGACACTGAGTTCAGAAATCCTTGGGCAAGAGCTTATATTCGGGTAATCTTTGTATTTATTTAGAATACTTGAATTTTTCTTCTGTGGTTAGTGTCTGAATCATTGTCTGGCTTGTGTGAAATGTTTATGAATAGCTAGATTTTAGATAAAACTGTTGACAATAATCTCACTTGATTTTTTGTGCAGGTGAAAAAATACGAGGGCAGTCCCTCAAGGAGCCGCAGCAGAAGCCGCAGCAGAAGCCCTGGAAGAAGCAGGAGTCCTAAAAGGATTAGAAGGTACAGCTGTCACTTTCTATTCTTTATTGTTGTGCTTTGCAGAGACTAATCTACTTACAGTAAGTCATGCTGTTTTGTCCTGCAGTAGGTCATTGGAGAGATCTGTATCTAGATCACCATCTAGATCCAGATCAGCATCACCAATCAAATCATCGAGGTATACGACACATTCAAGTCACAATTGTTAAATATGGTCTTGTATTGGTTTAAATCCAACATCTTGATGTAGCTGATATATTTTTCTGATTAATGCAAGGCCAAGATCACCATCCCGGTCCCGGTCCCGGTCCCGGTCCCCTTCACAATCTGGTTCACCGCGCCAGGTAAATTTGAACATTTAAATCAAATGATAGATAATATATGTTGTAAAATCTTGTTACCAATTGAGGAATGCAACTTAATATTGGAGCATTTGGAATAGATCAATCTCTATGAGGATGCCTATTTCTGGTCACCATTAAGATGTCTTGCCTATTTCTAGTCTTTCTCTTGTATTCTGAACTAATAGTTTACCAAATTAGAGTGAGTGAAGTCTAGACAATTGAACTAAGTTATTCCATAAATTTTATGGAGGAATGGAAGTATGAAACTTATACAATCAATGTTGCCTCTAATGTTACCAGAAAGAATAGTGGATCATGCATGTTTAAGTTGTTGTTTTTGCATGTGTTGGAACACATCTAATGTGTCTTACTAACCATGCATGGAAGTCTTTGCAGGCACGGTCAGGCAGTGGTTGATTCACCCACCAATGGATTTGGAGCTAGTTACAGTTACTCTTGCAATGTCGGGCAGAGCTTTAGATGATATTGTCGGATTAAATTGTTTTACTAGAAAACTAGAGTTGTGTTCTTGATAATTGTTAAAAGATCATTTTGGCTATTGTAAACGGCCTATACTTAGTTTGATGTGGGTACTAATATTCTAGAGATTCACGTTTGTTTCCGTTAAACATGACTGATGAATTACTGTCTGGCTGCTAGTAGTACTTTGTTGAAGGGACTGTCTGTGATTACGAATGCTTAGTTGCCTGCACCTAGTAGTACTTTGTTGAAGGGGCTTTCTATGACTTCCAATGCGTAGTTGACCGCCTTTCGAAATGTAACAAGCTCCTCATCCAAACAAGAGAATAAGGTGGTGTGGATGGTTTTAAAACATTTGAAGGCAAGTTGGGATCTCTTTTCACTTTTGAGGAGATAAGATAATATGACAGTATGAGAGGCGAAAACATAAGCATAGAATAATTGATTTTATGAAGTGAGTCCTTTACAAGACGACATAAATCCAACAAGTTGCTTCAAATTGATTGCTGAGCCAATTTCTTTTTTTTTTAAAAAGCAGCACTTGCCGCCAATGCCCCTGCTCTTATATCATCTTATATAAACCCCTACCCTTATTTTAGCCTATATTGAATTTCCAGATTCATGATACACCTAGGCAGGCTATTGATTCTCCGGACTTAAACTCAGAAATTTTGGTGGGGATCGACGGTTAATGTTGTTTTGATTTTGTGAGGAATTTACCAAATAAGTAGAGCGCAGTTCTTGCAGTAAAGCATGTGATTCTTACTTTATGCTACCTAGTTTGCCTTTTCCAGGATGTATGTGTTCAGTACCGTGACATAGCCCAAAAGCCCCCCATATGACTGAGACTCATGAAACACCAAAGCTGCCAAGCTGGCTGTAATTTTCCATCATTACCTTAATTTTCATTGTCGTTTTTCTGTTTCTGTTAACACACAAACCCTAGTGCTTTCTCCTTACTTCCATTTTTTTCGGCAAAATTCTGCAAACCTGTCCCCCCTTGATTGCTCTCTTTGCTTCTCACTTCTCACCACTTCGTTCGTACCTTACTCTATTACTGCATACTCACCAACCTAATGGTGTCTTGTTTATTTTGTTCCTTGTGGATTGCAATTTCGTGACAAAACAACGGTTAGGTTGTTAGCATACGAACAAAGCAAAATAAAAGTTAATAAAGTCTCTTTTGAGTGCATTGTGCAATTAGACATCTGTTTTCACTTTTCCTTTCCGTTTTTCACTTTCTGCAATGTCTGTCTGAGTCTCCTTATTCTTTTAATCAATCATATGGGTGAATTTTAACACTGCAGATATTAATCAAGAAATTGTAATCAATTATATTAGATTAGTATTCCAAATGATTGTAATGTAACTCATACTGTTCCTAACTTGATCAATTGTCCTTTGAATTTGTGGTACCAAAGCAAAGAAGCTACCAGAGGCTTCTAAAATTTGTTCACGTGGGTACAACCTTTATCATTAACATTAGGAGTATCTAATTTCTATCTAAGAAAAATGCATGAAATTTGATAATAGCTTGTTTGGGTCCACCATCACTCTCACGGCTGATACATCGCCATGCAGTACCTAAATGCAGCTTGGTGGACCCACAATAGATTTTTGTGCGCAATCTGCTTCTTCACGCAACTCCCTAAAATTCTTCCTTTTTAACTATAGTTAAAGCAGCCAAACAGCACAGCACTGCATAATGCTCTTTCTAATTTTTATTATTTAAGTTAGGATTAGGAACAATATTAACTCAATAATCAATTTCTAATGACAAACTCAGATTTCAACAGTGAAAAATTACTTTAATGTTTAATATTTAACTTTTACAATTATACGAGTTTAGAAGAGCAAAACAAATTCAAGGTAAGATGCTTTGTCCAAAACCAACCTCAAAGGACACGAAACTCCTTTACTTGGGGAATTAAATTAATAACAGTGTCACGACAAAATTGTACATATATGATATATGCCATTGCCTTATAATTATTAGTTAGCATGGAGATATGAAAATTGATGAATGCAACAAAATTAGTCATGTGTGTCACTGCAAAACAAATAAAATAGTAAGATTGGGATGCATTCAAGTTTTTAAAAATATTTACAGTATAAAATTAATAAGAGATACTGAGATAGATCAAATAAATAAACATACATTTAAATAAAACTTACTTAGATTTCACTCTCTCTTTTTTTTCGCCTTTCTCTTCTCAACTTTGAAATGTAAATTATTTTAGAGAATTTAAATTTACAACAGCAGCCCCTCGTGAGGCTGACATACACTTGGCACCATGGTGACACCATTATAAGTTCATATCAATATAAAAAAAATTATGTATATCATAAATACATACATACATACATATAACAATTATATAAAAAATTTTATACTGATCAAATTTGAACTATTGTATATAATAAACATTTCTTTGACCAATATATTAATCATTAAAACAAAGTTTCTTGTAACTAATTCATTGGTTTTGGTTTTTCTTTGACCTCGTGCGCCTTTTAACTCTTGACTATTTCTCTTCTCGTGAAGCAGAGTTTCAGCATGGGATTAAACATCACAACAACACCTACAACATTGAGCTTCTTTCTTATTTATTTATTTTTTTATAAATAAAAATTCAATAAGTTTTATTTATCTTTATAGTTTTATAAAACGTTTTGGAACTTCACTTATATCTCTCTTGTCTTCAGAGCTATCACGATCTGTATCCAAAACATGTTTCTTGCTTTTCCATGGATGACAAAATTGGAAAGGTTTCCCTAATAATTTTTATAATAATTGACTTGATTGTATGTGATTTTCTGCCACTAATTGCCATTTCCAGTTGGAATAATAGTAGTGTAATTGAACATATTAATTCTTGCATACTATATATAAATAGTTGCTATAATAATCTAGAGAGTTTTAAATTTGTTTTTGCTAAGTTATGATATGTTAATTACAAAAAAGAAGAAGAAGAAGAAGAAGAAGAAGAAGAAGAAGAAGAAGAAGAAATCCTTGTTTAAAATGCTGTTTTTGTCAACATGAGTTTTATGTTGTTATGTTTGAACGTTTCAAAGGGAAAAAAAAGAAAAAAGGTTTTACCCATAGTAAAAGGTTTTACCCATACGTTTCAATGGAAAGACCATTTTCACACTTATACAGCTCTTAACTATGCCAAGAAAATGATAGATGCTCGTATTTAGTAAAGACTAGTTTTATTAAATATTAAAAATAAAAAAGTTCATATTAAATAACATCATCATCATCATCATCAACATTGTTATAACGAGTATTTTCCTTTCTAGCTTACATTTTTTTTTTCTCAGATACATGCATATGATACTTCATTTATTATCATATTTTATTTTATTTTATTTTATTTGTTAGGCTGATTCTCTCTCTCACTAATTCAGAATTGAATATGAAATCTTGAGTTTCTTTACTTTTCAGATATATATTTACATGAAAGGGATTCCACATGTATGATGTAGTTAATGTGTCATGACATGCGTGTATGGGCAGTTTCGGAAATTACTCAAGAATTGGGTCCATGGCCATAGGTAATGGGTCTTTAATTTCATATTTCCTTGGCTACGTTCATCATCAAATTGGGACGTTCTGAGGAAGGTCCAAAAGGCAGTGCAGCTAAAACGGACGATCCGAAGAATACCCATTTCCTTTTCGTCTCATCCCTCTCTTATAGAATAATCATCATCTTTGTTCAATAAATTAGTAAGAAAAGAAAAACTTTTTTTCTCTATTTTACCAATTCCTTATCAATTTGCAGAACTTTTTTATTTATTTTTAATATAAATATTTTCCTTGCAGTTTCTAAAGTGTTCAGACGATCTTGAGGATCACTTTGATCTTGTGTCACTGGAAATCTTTTAGATAAGACCAGGTACGCCTTCCGTTTCAATATTTGTTTTCTGGGTATTTGTGTGCGTGTGGGTTTTTCCCTACTTAATGAATCACTTGACGATTATTGTCTGATCATCAGTTTTGTAGGATAATTTTGACGGGAAAATCTGAAAGCAGAGGAAGATAAACTCTTTCTTTTGCCTTTCCTCTCTACAAGTGTCTCTTTGATTATGGCGGTTGCAGAGAATGCTGGGGCCATAATCGGCTCGTCCAGTCAAAATTTGGACAACAGTGTAGTGTCCTCAGACTCAACTGTATCAAATGAGCTGGAGAAATCGAAACCCAGAACTGGTTCCATCGGAAATGGTATAGAGACAAATGTTCAGCCCATCAATGGTGATCAGAATCTGAACGCTGTCTTCAACCACCAGGATATCGTTCCGGCGGCTATATCAGTCCCCAACAATAATTACAAGCCTCAGATGGCTCAGATGCGAAATGGGTTTGAAGGAAATGATGTCCAGAACCAGCAGATGGTGATGAATAATGGTGGCTATGGGATTAACCAGATGTCTAACGGAGTGAGAAACGGAGATGACGGTGGTGAAAGTTTCAAGCGAGATATGAGGGATTTGGAGGAACTGCTGTCGAAGTTGAATCCCATGGCTGAGGAATTTGTGCCTCCATCGCTTACTAAGAATCATGGGTTCTTAGGCGGCGGTGGATTTGGCTACACTAACAATTTTCTGCTACCCGCTAACTACGGCAATGCCAATGGGGCTACTAACAGAAGGGTATAAATAAAATTTTCGAGTGTTATAGTTCCGTTTTTTTTATATCTAAACGATGAAAATTTTAATTTCTATTCCTGTGAGAAAATTAGGTTTTTGTACTTTTGAAGTTCACAGTATTGTCCTACTTGTTCGCACTTTCCAACACTATCTTACTAGCATATAGATATTATTTTTGGCTGCAAGTGTCACTTTGCTTAATGTGATTGTAACTTATTGCAGAGGAAGAATGGCTATAATCAGGGAAAGCGGAGAGTGAATCATAAAATGGATATGGAGAAGAGAGAAGAGATGATTAGAAGGACTGTGTATGTGTCTGACATTGATCAACAGGTACAGATTATATCTGGCTTGTGGATTCTCATTCCAGGTAGCTTGCAATGTTTGCTTTGTGCATTCATTTGGAGGATGGTTTTTCTCTGTTGGCATCTAGGTTACTGAAGAGCAGCTGGCAGCTCTCTTTCTTAACTGTGGCCAGGTACAAACGATTTTGTTTTACATACAATGTGTTTTCTTCTTTAATAATGATATGCCATGTTACTTAATTAGCTCCTTTTGTCTGGCCCAAAGGTTGTTGATTGTCGTGTATGCGGGGATCCAAATTCTATCCTTCGTTTTGCCTTCATTGAGTTTACAGATGAAGGTAAGATCACCTACTATTTCGCTACATATTGTGTAGGTATAGACATTTCACTGTATGATGTTATTCCTGCAGAAGGTGCTAGGGCTGCTTTGAATCTGTCTGGCACCATGCTTGGATATTATCCAGTGAGAGTGCTGCCTTCAAAAACTGCCATTGCACCAGTTAATCCCACATTTTTGCCTAGGGTAATGGTTTATCGTCAGGATGTCTATAGCATGTCTACTTTTATGTAGCAGTTAAAACTGAGTGTCAATTTACGATTATGATTGACCAGAGTGAGCTATTAGAGCTAATAGTGTCTTTCTTCAGTCTTGGCTTTCTAATGGTGTTATATTTCTCAGTCTGAAGATGAGCGGGAAATGTGCTCAAGAACTATTTATTGTACAAATATTGACAAAAAGGTAGTTTTAGTCTTGTGTTAGTATTTTGCTAAGAACAACTATTGGATCCTTTCATTCGTTGTTTTTGCAATAAATCTTGGCCCATAATTCTCGCCTTTTTGTTTCTTGTCATTGATGCAGGTTACTCAGGCAGATCTCAAACACTTCTTCGAAAATGTTTGTGGAGAGGTTTGTAGCTTTTCATGGAAGTAGGACTGTTTCTTTCCTTGTTTTTGGTTGATTTTTTACTTTTAATGAGACCTTTTCCATTGTTTTGTTCATCTAGGTTCATCGCTTGAGGCTTCTTGGTGATTACCATCATTCAACTCGAATTGCATTTGTTGAGTTCATGATGGTAACTATTCATTAGAACTTGATCTTTATATGTTCATCTGTATCAACTATAGTGCTCTTAAATACTTTTGTTAGTCTCTATCATTTTGTGACGTACAAGCTTGTGAGTGCTGCCAGCCTTTTTTGTTAATCATTGTAGTGGATATGCAAGTTACTGATATTGGCTCCCCTTCACCCTTGCTTTGTTCTGCAGACTTGTTTGAATTCTCTTTAATCTTCACTAAATTCTTCTTGTCGATACTTGTTTTTGGTAGTATTTTGGTGCTTCCTGGGAAACATTGCCCACTGAAGCAGCTGCACCAACAGCCGTTCTCCCACTTCCTAAAGAAAAAAGGCAAACAAATCCTTATAATATGGTGTTTGGATGACAGAAACTATTCTACCATGGATCCCTGTACTTCATGGTGCAGTTTCATATATTACAAATACCAATACTATATTTTGGAGCATCAAGGTAAAGGGTTGGAAGGTTTAGATTACACATAGTAGTCTTCTGTTAGAACCCCTATTGTGAGAAAATATCCTAGTAAGGATGGAAGTGCTTACACTCAGGGGTCGTAACCCCCTGGGCCATGTGGCAGAGTTAGAGCAAGAGTATGGAAGACATAGCTGTGAATAAATAATAGAGAGGATCAGTAGTGTAGAGGTGATGGATTGGGTTAAGTGTTATTTGGGAGGTTTCCTACTCCTCAAATTGCTAGTTGTTTCTTTGCATTTTATTTTGTATTTCATGTTCTGATTCTCTCAATACTAATACTACATTTTCTAAGTCGAATCTAAGAGCAACCGAGAGCATTTTCCAGTATTTTCGGAGTTCTTTTGGGCTCCTAACATCTTGAAACCTGACTGCCTTAGGTGTGTTGTAGCCAAACGCAGTCATGCTTATTTGCTTGCTTATAATTTTTTCTTCTAATTTAAACTATTATGACTCATGTTGATAAAAAATATCTCTTGGTTTGGATCCAACCTGTGAACATAGGTTGTGATGATCAATTTGTTCCTACTTATTAAAAGGGATTAATTGTATTTTTGACAGAACAATTTTTTCAGTTTTGCATCTGATTTATCATTTTTCTGATAATAATGTCAGTCTGCTTTTGGTAGCTTGTCCTTGGGGGTGTGGCTTGCACTACCCACTGCTGTTCATTCATGGACTGTGGCTTTATGAGAATAACTATAACCTGGGCCTTGTAGAGGAGTTTATTTGGTGGAAGATAAACTCCAATGATGTGGCATGTTCTGGACATAATGCTGTAAGGTGTAGTTACATCAACCTGATGGCTAAGGAAGGGTAAGATCCTATAGGCAGTTGATGTGATGTGATGTCTAAGCTTGCCCTTCAACCTTAGAATCCAAATAGACAAATTCAGTTGTTGATGCTTGAATATTGATTAGTGTTAGTATGTACTATGTAGTGGGTTTTTAGTATGATGCCTTGGTCATGTAGTAGCTAAGTGATATCTGTCCATTTGTTCTCTTAAGGTGGAAGTTTACTTTTGGCTGAAAGGACAATGGCCTTTGCGCTTCCTTGATAATGTACAAATTAGAATTAAGGAATCTAGTGGTGATGACTCTTGGTTCAAATGCTTCTGTTTGGCCTGTTTTGGTCATTCGCTCTTGACCTCATCTTTATTTGAATTAGATATACTAATAAAGTCACTGGAGGTTAACTTGAATTTAATTTCGTTCTTAAGATTTTTTTGGAGGACTGTCATTTTGTATTGATAGTTTTTCATAGAACTGAGGTGGGCTAGAGCCGATCTTGAGTTGGTTTCCAATTCGGGTTTCTCATATTATATGATACATCTGAGAAGTTGGTTTAGTTATTTTCTTGTATGGTCTGGTCTTTCCTTCCCTAGTGAAATTTAGTAATATAAGAATTTAAATGGTTAAAGTGCTTCCTATCTTGAAATTGTATAAATATTATTATATGTTCATTAATTATCTTTTGCCTGTGTCAACTTTCATACTTTTCTCAAGGTTAATTTTGGGTTACTAAATGTTCTATTATATCCCCTTTACGTCTTGGCTGTGTCGAGTTTTTATTTGCTCCAATTTTGCAGGCTGATGGTGCAATTGCAGCTCTGAACTGTAGTGGTGTGATATTGGGTACACTGCCTATAAGGTGGGATTGACAGATTTCTGTTTGGTTTCAAATGTGCTATTATTTATTTATTTTAAAATCAGCATCTCATTTTAATTTTTATATCTCTGCTACAATTCTTTTGTGTGCAGGGTAAGTCCATCAAAGACACCTGTCCGATCCCGCGCACCTCGTTCTCCAATGAACTGATTCACATCCTTTCATGTTTCTGGGGTTGGTGCTGCTCTGAGAAGTATTTACTTCTATACACAGATAGAAACAGATATATCCTAAGGTATCCATGGTGTTAGTTGATACCCATGGTGCTGCTCTGAGTCTTGAAGTATGGTATCTTCTGTTTCTGTTTTTGTTTCTCCTTGGGGTTATGGGTCATTTGTTTAGCTTGTAGAGTAGAGTTGAGATGGCACTTGGAGGATATAGATGGATTAAATTATGATGCACAATGTGATGAGCAATGTTTGGATGTTTCTAGCATCTGAAATTTCTGGAGAGAAACTTTGTTACCAAACCTTTGCTCCTCTTGAGCTAAAACTTTGTTCATTTCGTTGTCTGCAAAATTGTATGGATGTTTCTTCGATCTTCTTATATGCCATTTGGAATTAGTGGCTGATGATCCCCTATTTTTCTTAGTATAGCAACCGAACTTATTTAAGAATATTAAAATTTATTAAAACGAGTGTTTTAAAATGGTGGGATTTACTGACACCATTTTTTACGTGTACTGCATGAGCTTGTAAGAATATTCACCAGCACCACTGCTACTTGGCTCTTAGTGCCATGTTTGTAGGACCATTGGTACTTTGGTGGTACTAAACTGTTGTCATGTCGTACGTTGTGATGGAGGGAAAGGATAGGTTCCATGTGGGGAGGAAGCCACCTCATTTGGAATTTTAATGAATACCACTACATGTTTCTGCTCTGCTAAAGCTACCTCATTTCATATATATGGCTCAAGCTTTCTTGAATTAGTAAGATATTTAGAGGAAGATTCCTACGCTACTGGTACTTTTATGGTATTATGGAATAACTGCAAAACTTGGCCATGGATTGGCATGAGGATGCCGTTATCTTCTTCGGTATTCTCGTTGTAAATAAAATGAAATAGACCTGTACTTGAACCTATGAGTCTGTTACCTTAAGCAACCTCTGTTGAAAAACGTTTCTTTATCTTATAACATGAAACTCTGTAGAGTCCAGCCTCTCTCTCTCTCTCTCAACCTACGTGTTTCATTAAAACTTGTTTTTTTCAATTCCTGGAAATGGATGCTACGAAAAACAATAATTAATGATATGCAAAATGCAAAATAATTTTTTTAATCGAAAAAGTCAATCCAAACTGTCACTGAATGTTGGTTTTAAGCCTAACTGCTAAACAGCAAAGCTGATTATGTTATCCTAATCTTGTCTGTGTTGTGCACTTGTGCCTACAATTCCTTAGGAAACTTTAAGTAAATACAGTGAATATTATAATGAAAGATTTAGGAAGCCAACGAAGGGGTTACTTGTTAATTGAGAATTTTGGTGTATGAAGGTTAGCGTAGCTGAGCAGTTTGCTTGGAAAATGCAGCTAATTACGTCACGAAGCGTGTAGAGAGTAGAAGAGGTAGGTACAGGTAGTAGTACAACTGTACACGTAACAGTGGCCACTCTTTTTATTGAAATTTGAAAGATGTAAAATTTTTGAAATAAAAAAAAAAATTAAAAAAAATTTTAATCTTTAATTTATTTAAAGTAAATTATTTATTTATTTATTTATTTATTTTTTAAAAAAATTTTATCATAGAAAATATTATTTTTATCTTTTCAAACCTTCAATTTTACTGTTTGTAATTTTTAATATTTTTATTATCAAATTTTTTAATTAAAATATATTATTTATATAATTTATTTTAAAAAAAAATTTATAAGTTATATTTTAATTAAAGAACTTAATAATAAAAATATAAATAAGTAGATATAAATTTAGTCTTTTGTTAGGATTGTTGAAAATTTGTTCAAACAAGAATCTGGATTAATACTTATTAGTGTCACTTGATCAATTTCAAGCACTAAACTATACTACCTGCGTAATGGGTTATAACTTTGTGTTTTAGTCCTTACTAGCCTGTGACATGTAAACAAAATTGCGATCCCATGGAATAGATACGAGAGGCAACCAAAAAGAGGTATGACAGATTTTCTTTCAAACTATAACCTAGCAGTTATCCCATTCTACTATAGAAGAAGCAAAAGTAGAAAATTGAAGAATGATTTCTGTGCACCCAGATTCTTAAACTAAAAAATTTCAAGACAGTGAACAAAAAAGAATATAAAACCAGATCCCCTCTTCCACAATAGTTTCTCTGTTAGATTCTGACCACCTAATTGAACATGTTGTGGAACCTGCTTCATGATGATTTGTTCGATTGGCGTGTTGCCTAAGCTGAAGACTTGTGTTCAGGTGAGGATCCTATGTTGATGTTTCCAGCTGCAGCTACTGTTGCAGTGACTACTCCTGCTACATCATCAGTTCAAGCACAATCAGCATATATAAATGATGCAAAACATGGTGAAAACAAAGCAAAAACATGAGGTATAGATACTGAACCAGTGGTGGGTAATGAAGGAGAAACTGGAATAGGTTCTGGTAATCCAACAACTGTGTACATTTGGTGTGGATCAGGATATTGTGTTTTCTTCAAATATGCTTCTGGTGGCACTCGGCTATATTGACTAAGCCCATAATAGGGTTGGTGAAATGCTGGACGCCAACGAAATGGAAACTGCTGCTGTTGCTGCTGTCCCCCATAAACATTATAGTAGTTCTGCACAAAACAAAACAAGAAAACAAGTTTAACATCAATCAGTTCTATATACCTTGAAATTAACAAATGAATATCAAGCAAACTAACCATTGCATAGATTTCTTGTGGGGGAGGATAACTAGGATACCTGAATGTTGAAGGAAAATTTGATTTAGAATATAGTGATGAAGTAAGATGGTAGCTAAAATTGGATAATAATATAAGAGTTTGAATTGCTTGTTTGGATTGTTATTACCTATAGGGTGGAAAAGGAAGAGTGTAATGGGGCATGTGCTGATTATAGTATGAGGAGGTGCCTTGAAATGGGATTGGTACCATGGTCCATGAACTTGTGCTGAATTTCTCATTTCCTGCAACTTTTGAGAGTGATAAAAGTACTTACTAGCCATTATTAGACATGTGAGTGTGACTATGTGAAGTAACAAAGGTCAATAAATATAAAAAAACTAGGAAGAAACAAGAGAATTGAAAGACCAAACCTGGGGTAGATTGGTTGAATTTGTGTGCACCAAGAACAGCAAGATTACAATTAGCCCTCCTTCCATCAATCAAAGGATAGGGATCCTGACAAGCTCTTATTGCAGAGTCTGGGTGCTTAAAAGTCACCTGAAAAACAAGAGAAACATCAAGAGGAAGAGAAGTAGAAGAGAGAGTAATATTAGTAATTTAAATAGGCTTACAAAGCCATAGCCTTTTGATCTAGCAGTGTTTCTGTCAGTGATAACAACAGCCTCTAAGATCTCCCCAAACTGCTCAAAATAGCGTTTCAGAGAGTCCCTTTTGGTCTCCCAAGCCAACCCTCCAACGAAGATCTTTGTATAGGTTGTGTCACCAACTTGTTTTGCATTGTTTGGACTCATCATCCTATTTGGCCTTTGCTGATGAATTCACAGTAGGATCCAAGAAAATCAGAGGAGGAAGAAGAAGAAGAAGAGGAAGAGTCAGAAACGCGTTTAGTTGGCTCTCAAGTAATAGGAACAGAAAATAACCAATCCAATCAGCCCCACACAAGACCCTCCATCAACATCTTTTCATCTTCTTCTTGTGCTTCTAGTTCTTTCTAGCAAAGAAAACCACTCGATTTTTGTATTGATATTTCCTCAGATTCTGCAACCAATATTCCCTTGACTACAAAACCCGATCAATACCAATAAAGAGTTGAAAAATATAGAAGAGAAGAAAAGCAGTGGAACACGGAGAAGAAGAAAAAGCATATTAAAAAAAAAAAAAAAAAACTCAATCATTTTTTATGCACACCATGACATCATGGAGGAGCAACTATGCAAGAAGGCAAAACTACAACAGGAGAAAGTAAAAGAAAAAGGATTAATTGTAATTAATAATAATTTTTTTAAAAAATAAAAATTGGATGAAAATCCCCTTGATCCGCGTTTCCTTTTATATCTCGCTGTATTCAACTTTCTATCCTCCTTCCTCTGTTCCATCACTTACTATTTATTAAATAAATAAACAAAATATTTAATTTCATCGGTTTAATTTCCCATAATATTATGCTAAGAAAATTAATTTATTAAGCTTAGCGCGTGGAATATAATTGGGTTGAGGCCATTTGGGGCGTTTGGACCACGCACACAACATATCACAAAATCAAAATGCATTGACCTTCTTCCTCTACAAGCAACATGGACATATTCATCTTAATCTTTAATACTATGAATACGACAACGTGGAGGCATTCTAGGTGGTGCTTAGTATGACTTTTTATGCGTCTGTCTTTTTTTTCTTTCTTTTTTTTGGGTGAAATTCACAATCCAATATATAGCTTCTTTTGGCAACGTCGTTTTAGTTAGGAGAAAAAGAAAAAAGAAATTATCCTTATCCGTTTATTATATTTTTGTACACACTCAATAAGGGTAATCTTACAGTTTGGAAAATAATTTTTTGTAAATTTGTTTTAACAATTTTTTTAAACAAAACTAATTTAATTATTAAAAATAAAATTTTTACATATTTTTTAATTAAAAATTTTAATAATAAAAATATAAGTAATTTTAACTTAATTCTTAAGTATATGTAAAGGCTAATTTATATAAAAAAAAAAGTCCAAAAAATTATACAAAACTTACGTTGGAAATAGGGTCAATTCTAACTTAAGTGTGGAAAAGAAGATGATTCTGATGGGTTATAGGTAACCACAATCCTTGAGTCAATCAAAATCTGAAAGTGTCATCATGTTTTAGCATCCAAGGTGGGTCAGCTTTGTGCTTCAAGTGGGAATGCCTACACTTTCTCGTACATGATTAATCATCCTGAAAAATATATTTTTATAATAAATTATATTTTTTAAAAATTAATAAATAAAGTTGTAAATTTTTTTAATTTTTTTAGAACAATAGGATCAAAGTCCAAAACAAATAAACAACAAAAAAAAGAGGATAAAAGTAGTTTTTATATCTCTAAATTTTATATTAATTTTTAATTTTATTTTTAAAATTTTTTTACAGTTGATTTTATTTTTAAAATTTTAAATTATAATTAATTTTATTTTAAAATTTAACATCATTTAAATTTTTTTAAAAAATATTAATATAATATTATATTTAAAAAATATAAAATTGTCAATAAAATTATTCAAATAATAGATGAAGTATCCATTAAAATTTATATTAAAAAATTTAATCTTTATATCAGATAATAATTGAATGAGAGTAAAAATATTATAATTTGAGAATATATATTATTTTTTAACATTTGAATGTTGTCAAAATATTATTTGTATTTTTAAGATTGATTGTCAAATATTAAATTACTATTTTTTATTAATAATTTAAATAACATTAGACAATGAGACAAAATCAATTGTAATTTAAAATTTTATGAATAAAATTAATTATAAAAAAATTTTATCAACAAAATTAAAAATTAATATAAAATTTAAAAAAATATTAAAAAAATATCTTAAAAATATTAACTCCGTTAACATCATTAAATATCAGTCAAAGTAGATTAAGAGGAGGCTAACTATCGGGATTGAAACCTCTCGTGTTTAAGATAACTGAACTTTTATTTGCCAATAAATCAACATATTTGTTAAGTAAGAAAAGCTCAAGTTTTCATCATAATAAAAGATAAGAAGTATAAATTCAACTTCTCTAAAAAACCAACAGCATCAATTTTAAAGAAAATATATATATAAGGATGTGTGATTATGTGAATGCTATATTAAGTGAATCTCTGTATTTATCTTTATTTTTTTATTATTTACTATATCTTTAGAGTATTTTCTGTATAGAAGGAGGGAATCTGATCTAAGAAATTTTGGGACTGCCGCTGAAGCAATAATGTAAATAAAGACTATGAGAGGTTGAAAAGAGACAAATGGGACTCACTTACATCACAGCTAGCCAAACTGCAGAGAGACCATATGTCCCAATTCTTATCATAGACTTTGGTACAATTTGATTTATTCGTGGGGACGCATGTTTTCTTTTCTGCATGAACATCTATAATTATATATATATATGAAATATAGCAGAAATAAATATGAAAAGTGATTAAAAGAAAGAGGATGACAGAAGCAATCCAAATTAGGCATGGCGTTGGTGTTGGTGTGCGTGGAATTCACAACTTTTTGCTGAGACAGTGAAGCACAATGATCAAAAGCAACAACTTAGTTTGTTTATATATATGATGCAAATCATGCAATGTCCCCACTACTACAATAATGTTTTAGACGTTGTTATTGTGCATACAGCCCACTATCTTCTATTCCCCTATTTGGACTCATTTATTGATCCAATGGACACATATCCTCTTACATGATGCTGGGCTTAGAAGTGGCATAATTAATTAGGGGCTTCTGCTTTTTTATGCATATCATATTTATAAGATTTATTATCAATCTATGTTGTTTAGTGTTTCATTAATGTATCCTTAACAGATTAATTAGAAAGTCACGGTCAAACCCTAGCAGAGCAAGAGAAACCTCAGCGAGCAGGTATCTTTGTAGCGGGAACCCTCTCCTTTTTTTAATAGAGATTTCTTCCTTCCATTAGACAATATTTTCTCTCTCATTTTTTAGAGTTTTTTATTTTAAAAGTTTTCTCCTCTCTTTAATGAGAATTCCCTTTATGAAGAAATTTTTTCATAAAAATATTTTCAAAAAAATCCAACATCTCTAAAATATATGGACTTAACAAGAAAGTAAAAAAAAAAAAAAACTAATCTAAAATATAGACTTGGCATTTGGATTGAGGGAGGCTTGTAGAAGATTTTTTTCTCAGAGAAAAATGGAGGTGTGTTGCCTGTTCAACAAAGATTTTCAAGTTTTTTTCTATTATTTGTAGAAAATTTATAGTAAGGAAAAGATTAAAGAATGTTGTATTTCTTGTTTAAAATTGTGATACCTTGATAGGATATCTTTTTTAATCTCTTCTAGGTATGCTGTCTAAGGGTTAATTGGGATCTCTTATTTAACTAAGGTGTGTTGCTTCTTGTTTTCTTGGTATCATTTTACTTTCAGAATTGCGGCCTTAATTAAGATATTATTTGTCTATTGTACTCTTCATTTGGTTGCGTTGTTTGTATTAGGTTTATGTCTTTAATTATGTTAATGAAATCTTCTTTTGAAAAAAAAAAGCATTTCATTAATGTTAGACAAAATTTTAATTATAAAAATTATTTAATTTATTGAATAACATAGGGATTGTTTTTAAATTTTTCTAAAATTTGATACGCACAATTAATATGTTAATTATTTTTAATTTAATGGTTGAACAAAAAAAATTAATTTCTCAAAATATAATAAATTAATATTTAAATTCTTTTTGAGAGATATTTTCGTATTTATTAAGAGTATTTTAAATAAAATTATTTTTTTAATAGAAGATACATGTGAAAAATAAACAAAATATTTTATATAACAAAAATTTAAAAGAATTAATAGGTACCAAGTTAAACAAGAGAGGTTAACTTTTTATAGCATAACTAATTCGGATTTGAATTAGTTGGAGAGAAACTAATATTTATTTAGTACCTAACAATTTTTTAAATAAATTATATCTAATTAAAAAAATATATGTACAAAATATAAGGAGAAGCAAAATTAACTAACTTCCATAACAAATTAAAAAAGATTTTAACGGATTTCCATATCCATAATCCGTCTTGTCTTCTTCCACTTCTTCATCTTGATGTCTCCTCTTTTGATGTGGTTTGGCTCCTCATAACACCCACCAAAATTGACAAGTACATTGAAAATCTTGGGCTGCGCTTTCAGTTAAAGGTTTATATTTTGCAGAAATTTGAAAACCTAAATTTATAGTAGCTAGGTCTATTCAGTACTGCTCCTCTAACAGCCCATTAATTATAAGGAGCTTTTCCTAATTATATATATATATATATATATATAAACAACAACAACAACAACAACAAAGAGAAGCAAAACGTGTGGAATTTTAGTTTTTGCTCTTAAAGGCCATTAAACTAATCAAGAAAAAGGTTTGTGGTAATCATTTTACTTTGAATCTTTTGCTTTTGAGTCTCTGACTACATGGTGGATTCATTGAACAATGTTGCATCGTTTTGCAACCCATGACTTGTGGGTGTGAATCATGGTAAAAAAATAAAAAGATGGAGTCAATCTCAAACAAATATTTTAAAATATATATATATATTTGTAAATAATACTAAAATTTTTTCAAAAGAAAACTGTCTATAAAGATTTTGCATACGTTTTGTTTTTTATAATTCTTTTATAAAATTAATTATATGAATTCATGTTAAGATTATTTTTATGTATTTATACATATTATTAATAAAAGACTTGTTTTTTTATAGTTTTATTTAAAAAAATAAAATTCAGAACATATTTTAATTATTTTATGTTTTTATTCTCAAAAATATATTTTTATTTTTTATTAAAAATAATTGTTTAAATAATTTTTTTTACTTTTAAAAAAAGTAATCAAACATGTCTTCTTCTTTTGTTCTTCCTCACATCAAACAAAGAGGTTGTTGTGTGTTGACTCAGATCCCAGACAGTGTCCTTATATTTTAATTGAATAACTATTTGTTAAAATTAAATATGAACATATTTTTATGTGAGATAATTTTGTAGACACCTTTTATTTTTAAGATAATTAACACACACCAAATGAAATTTTTTTTAGATGTTATATAGTATCTTTTCAAAAAAGCAGACAGACATTCCAACCTAATATGCATATGATTTTATAAACACATAATTAATTGAAATTTAATCCTTCCCACAAAAAAAATCTAAGCTTAAAAACTAATTCAGGGTTAGGTCCGTTTGATGTGAAATTAATTAATTAGAAAAGAAAACCTATAAGAAGCAAGAGGTCAACAAATTCAATAAACATATATCCGAAATGAGCCTTTGTGGATTTAGAAGATCTCTGTCTCATCTTTTTCTCTTAAGTGTGATAATGATATTCTTAACTTGGACCCAAAGGCTACCTAAAAGCATTTCAAAGCAAATAAATGAACTTGCTTCTTACTTTATTACTGAATCAACACTTGGCCAGTGAACGACAATGCAAGTTTTATAATCATCTCTAATAACTCTCAATTTTATGAAGTGTGTGTCTGTGTATATATATATATATAATTCTCTTAAGTTATATATAAAAATTAACCTAAATTCTTTAAAATTTACACTTTATATAAACAATTATTTTTATTGTTAATTTTTTATTCAACATCTTAATAGAATAGTAACTGTAAAATTAAGTCATATTAAAATATAATTTTTTTAAAATTTTAAATTTTGTGTAAAAAACTTTTTAAAATTTTAAATCTTATGCAAAAAATGTCCTATACTTTTGGCATTGAACAAAAAACTCCACTATCATTTGTTAAATTTTGAATGAAGAAGTTATGAGAAATTTTTTTTTATATAAATTACAAAATTTTGAATTTTGAATTAATTTTTATAGTTGAAATAATTATATAGATATAATTTATAGTTCAAAGAATTTATGTAAATTTTAACCTCATATATATATATATATATAATCTTGATTCTATCTACAATTTAAGAGCACTCGCAATTTTATATCTAAGAAAGATACTTGAAGGCACTATTAAGGGCTGTAGGTAAAGTGGTGTTTTCAACGAATGGTTAGATGTGGCCCTTGGATTTCTATTCTGGACTAAATCCTAGGGGAAGAAAGAGAAAAGAAGGATTGTGAATGTGACTCCTTACAACACTATGATTTTGATTTTGCCTTGTAATATTTAAGAGTTGCAGTTAGTTATTCTTATTCATATAAACTTTTTCTTTTCTTTAAATATATGTTTCCTCTAATCCACAAATTCTTCTGAAATTTCCACAAAGATTGAAATTAGGTATAAAAATATTTACAGAAACAACCAAAAAGTAGTTAATATAGACACAACTCAACTCAGCTAATCATTGTTAATATTTTGAGGAACAAGAACCATATCCATATACCATATGTATTAAAAACCCTAAAAAATATGGTTCAAATGGAGGATATTTCATGCGTACATGAACACGAGAGAAACAAAAATATCTGTGTCTTTTATCTGAAGCAAATGTTCTCAAAGTCCCCCTAATTAGGACAAAGTAGTGTATCCCCAAAGTAAATGCCTAGCAGCCTACCCTATAGAAATCCCCAAGGCTACATACTATGTCTATGACAATAGGGCTCTACTTAAATGGACAAATGCAATAGTGCTACTTTCCACTAACCGACTCCTGTGGCATGCGTGTTGACAAATCTATCATTTTCTACACCCCAACACAGTGATTTATATATAATAAAATTTTGCTATACAATACTTAGCCAATAAAATATTTAATAGTTTAAAATTTATAAAAAATGAACAAAAATAGTAATTTTTTATATTTAAAAACTTTATTAATTACTGAGAGAAGACTTTAACAAGTGTTTAAAAAACACTGGTTAAGAAAATCTTAAATAATATAACCCTCTTTTATTCCCTCCGCTTTCCTACCTTAATTCTTCAGCTTTTCTACTCAACTGAAAGACAGCTTTCTACTCCACTCCACAAGTAAACAAACCCCTCTTGTCTTTTTTTTAACCCTCCCACCTTCTCTCTCATTATATATCTCTCTTGCTTTCCCTTCAAAACTCAAACACAATTCCCTCTCAAACCTCCTCTGTTTTCCCCTGTTTTTCCCTGCTTTCTTTCTCTCTGTCACACACTGGTTAAAATGGGTAATTGCCTTGGTCTCTGTGAGCTGAGTTCAGGATATGGGATGATAGGTGATATGGCTGTGAAGAATAAGGTGGTGAGGGTATCGAAGCTAGATGGGAAGATACTAGAGTTTAGCTCACCAATTCTTGTTAAGCAAGTGTTGACAAATTTTCCTGCTTTGCGTATTGGTGCATCAAAGGACGCCTCACAGTTTCTCTCCCCAGATTATGAATTGAAGGGAGGAAGATTGTACTACTTGCTTTCACCTCTCTCTACTCCTTCAAATGTTTCTTCTATTGGAAACACAGAACCTTGTAGTGGGACAAAGAGGGTCAAAGTTGTGATAACAAAGAAGCAGCTTCAGCAGTTAGTGTCAAAGCAGATCTCCGTAGAGGATATACTCTCAGTCTCACAGCTCCATGATAGGAGTTCTGATTTGCCAAACAACTGGAGACCAAAACTGGATTCCATACCTGAAGGAAACGAGTAACATACAACTATGTCAAATACTTGTACTTTTTTTTTATTTTTTCTTGGTTAATCTCTTCTTTTCTTCTTCCTTTTTTTGTTTCTGTCATTTTGGTCTATAGTAGCATGCATGGCCGTTGTTGTAGTTAAAAGGAAAAGAAAGAAAGAAAGAAGGAAAAGGCAGACATAAAACTTAGGATAAACTATAAACTATAAATAAAAAATGTTGAGGTCGGTTTTCATGTTGCTCACCCACTCCACATCGGCACGCTTCCCTGATATCTTATTCTCAAGGATTAGTTATGTGCTTATATGTTTTTAACTTCCAATAGATGGTAGTCAGTAGTAGGTTAATGCTCTTTAATTAACAAATAAACACAATAAGATTCATTGAAAGTTCATTATAAAACTCTTTATGTTCCAAAGACATGGATAAGGAAGAAAATGGCATTGCCAAGCCATGTATATTGCAGAATGCTATTTCCGTACTCACATACACACAACATTGTTAAACAAAAACACACTGCACAAAGCCTAAGGATGTCAAAGATGTCACTGGATTTCCACATCAACGACCTTGCGTTCAACTTTGGTCTTAGGAAGTGTAATGTAAAGCACGCCATTCTTCAACTCTGCTTTGACCTTGTCCTTGTCGCAGTTATCAGGAAGCTGGAGGCGAGTGTCATAGGAGCTGTAGCTCCTGGAAGTCCAGGAGTCATCTCCACCTTCTTGCTGCTTATGCTCACCTTTGATGACAAGAACATCGTCTTCGACAGAAACCTTAACATCTTCCTTGGAGAGACCAGGCATGTCGAACCTCATCTTGATTTCGTGCTCTTCCTCTTTGATGTCCCATGGGGCTCGGACGTCACCTCCTGCCCTGCTTCTTCCTGGGATTGTCATGGCGTCGTCCAATATTCTGTCCATTGTGTCCAGCATCTGACGCATGCTCCTCATGGGTGACCATGGATCCAATACTCCTGCACAAAATTCACGTTGATGATTACTACAAAAAAGTCCAATTTGATCTAGAGAGATAGGAAGAAACTAAAACAGATTGTGAAATATGTATCAAATATAATACAGGTCCTTTTTGATTTATTAGTAGAAAGTAAAGGGCAAGAATAGAAAAAGCAAGCTTTGCTTTTAAGTTAGAAGGGTTAGTCAATCGCTTTAATTAGCTTCTCAGCCAAAAAAAAAAACCTTGAGTTCTGTTAATGCATTGAAAATTTGATCATTTTGTTGACTTGAAAATTCAAAGAAACATTAGACTACAAAGGATGATACTTACATGACATCTCATGCTAAGCTATACTTGTACAAAGGGATTAAACAGCTAAAAAGGAAACAAGCAAAGCAGAAAACCAACAATTTTTTTTTCTTTGTTATTCTTTCACTTTCTTTCCTTCCTTTTATTGATTCCAAACTTGGGGGCAAAGCGAACCCCTAATTCATCTGAAGCAACCTGTTTGACCTTAATATAAAAAGAAAATTTCATACAAAAAAAGAAAGAAAGAAAGAAAGAAACTGCTTATTGGGTAACAATGGCAGTCACTACATAATCTTAGGAGTTCCACAAATGAGAGAATCACAGTCACACACTCTCGTGTCTCGATAGATAATACTACTCATGAATGTTTATATTGAGTAGATGCATAATATATACTTTAGTCATAATTAACAAACAAGCAAACAAGACAGTACTGCCTAGGAACAGAAAGAAAAATGAATATGATTTGGCATGAAAACAGAGTAAAGAGAAATACCAAATGGAGAAATGTCCATGGCCCCTCTGCGAGGCCTCTTCTCCACAGAGGTGCCTTGTCCTTGATTTCCCTTGTTAACATGAACATCCACAGAAGTGTCTTTGTGATCACCATCGGCCTGAGCTCTCACCATTCCCAAACGTGGCATAGGCTTCCTTGCAGGGAAGGTGGCCAAACAGGGCCTAACGCCATTGTTGCTGCTTGCCTTGTGGGATAACAGAGGTGAGCAAGATGAGAGTGATACTACTGCTTGAGACATTGTGATATAAGAAATGGATTCAGCAAGCGATAAGAACTACGATAAGGATAATAGAAGTAGAGATCAAAGACGTTGTTGATGAATGATGAGAATGAGAGGAGAGAATGGTAAATATATAGAGATGAGGGAGCAGATGCGAAATGTGAAGAAGGGTCTTGAGAGTTGGAGAGTGCGTGTGAAAGTTCTGGAGGGGACCAAACACTTCGGTTCCCGAATGGTCTGTGATTTTACGGGTTTGAGACAGACAATAATTTATTGCTATCACATCCTCGTAGTTCCTATATTTCCTGTCAAGCCCCTTTTGTTGGACGTTATTTAACTGTTCAATTCAATTACGTGTCACCTTCCTTGTCCGTTGAGTTTTTTTACTTTGATTTGTTGCTAATATCTTTTATGAATTGATAAAAGAATTATTATTTATATCTTTCTCTCAAATTTTTTTAATTAAAATAAAATATATAATTTTTTATAAAATAACTAATTATAAAAATATAAATAATATATATTAACATTTTATTGAAGAATTTAATGATAAAAATATAAAAATAATATTTAATTTTTTTTTGACAAAATGAAAATTATATATTTCTTTTCCTTTTCAAAAATAATTTTGCACACTTTTTTTTTATTAATCTCAGTCATAAAAATGTAATGTGTTTTTTTTTAAAAAAAAAACGTGAATAAATGCGTCTCAAGAGATGCCATATAAAACTTGAATGACATAAGAGTGATTATTAGAAAGGTTGATTTACTTATTTGAGGTAATTAGGATCCTTTCCTATCCGCCCAATTTGTAGATATTTAGTTAAGGTAGATTCAAGTGCTTTTGTCAAGTGATGAAGAATTAATATATATATAAATTTATAAATACTAATATATATATATTTAAACATTTTGAAGCTATAAACAAATTTAATATTTTGATGTATGGATTTATTTTTTATTTTCATAGGAAAACTTAATTGGAGTTATTTTAAAATTTTCAGATTATTGTACATATTTTGTAATTGAAAGCAGCTTATTATAGTTTGTATTTTGTTACTTGTGAATCCACATCCATGTCACGCATCTCAATTTCCATTGTATACCTACTTGTTGCATTTATTGTCGTTATACTTACATAGTACATGAGTTTATATTATTTATGAGGCTATTTTGCAAACTTATAAAATATTATATAAGTTCTGTAATTTCAACTAATTGATTATATAATTTATTTTGAGTTAGGACTATTAAATAGTTCAACTCAGCTGGGCAAAAGCTTTCACTTTTAAGAATCAAACTTGACCCAACTTAAGTAGACGATATTAAAATACTAGTTTAACTTAGTTATTGAATGATATTAAGAATTAATATTATAAATTAACTTATAAAAATGGTGAGTAAAAAAATAATTTAATATATTTTATTTTATATATCAAGATATGGTAAATAAATAATTTAGCCCAACTCTTACAAATTCATAACAAGACATAGGTCTAAAATAACTAAATTAAAAAAGCATATCCTTATCTTTATATAATTAATTAATTTTTAAAATAAACCATTTTTATACGCAACTTTTTTATTTTAAGTGTTGGGCTGGCCTCGTAGCTAAGCCCATGTTGACAGCGGCAGAAAGAAGAAAGATCTATGAATGAATTTTGGTCGTAACTAAAAGCTTTTGCACCCTAGAATTAGCGTCCCGCCCTTTCCTTGGAGGCACACTCTCATCTCGCTTCATATCCTTCATTTATTCTCAGCCTCGCCGCGCCGCAGCTCAATGCGCCACTGCATCGGTGCTCTGTTTTTCGAC
This sequence comes from Senna siamea, assembly GCA_031216115.1. NCBI lineage: Eukaryota > Viridiplantae > Streptophyta > Magnoliopsida > Fabales > Fabaceae > Senna > Senna siamea. The sequence continues at coordinate 8,889,346 of CM062367.1, read as the reverse complement.
CTTCACTGTTCAGGTCGTTTGCGTTGACCCAAATCAAGTTTCCTGATCAAACCTGTTGCATTTTGGTATTTTTTTTACTGGTCATGTTAAAACTGAATGTTGTAATTCTAATATATTATGCAATTCAGCCACTTTGTGAATTTGCTTTCCTCCTTGGCTGTGCTTTTCTGGAAATTCACTTACTGTGTGCCAAGTATTGATTATTCTCTGATGTTAATGCTATATTACAAGCAATAAATCCTTAAATAGGAATTACGTTATTTACGCACTCTTGCATTCATAAGTGTGCGCAATTTCATGTTACTCTGATTTTAGGTCGCACCTTAAATTTTCCCTGTTGAATCTAAAGAGTGCCATCAGCGTAAGTGCATTTTAAAACCAAATGTAAAATATTAGTTATATTTGGTATTCTTCTTTTGGTTGGATATTTGGTAATTAAACTTTAATTTTTATTCCAGTTCCTGCTTCTTCGTTCTTCTGTCATGTTTTATGCCTATATATTATTGTTGAATATTTTTCTCTGCAATTAAAGTTGGCTTATCTTCTGTTCCGCAGGTGTTTTTATCAGAAACAAGAACAATTGGACAACGCCCAAGGTTCATATCAATTTGACGTTGATATGGCCATGAAAATCTACAGTTGGTCTATGGTCCAGATTCACAATCCAAGAAGCTATTAGTGATTAGGCTGGGATGTCTGTCTGCTCCTGCCATGGATGACACTTCACAATATACTCCAACAACGTCACTTGCCGACAAATTCCTCCATGAGTTTAGATTCATTCTGTTCTATCTCACCTCTGTTCTGAATATGCAACTCTGAAACCAAAAGCCCTGAAATGGGTTATCTGAGTAGGTCTTCAAAGACCCTAAGGCAATCAAAGTCCTTGTCTCGGTTGTTTTTTTCCTTCCCGTTGTCCTCCTCTATATGTGGAGGCAAATCCTTGAACAGTGGACTAACTTATCATCGCTTTGCTCTTAGCCGTGCATTGTTCTGTTCTCACGCACGCCAAAATAGTAAAGAAAATAATCGCATAGATTTGATTCACTATCCCCCAGAGCTAATTAGGAACTTCTCAATAATTGCACATATAGATCATGGCAAGTCCACTCTTGCTGATCGGTTGCTGGAGCTCACTGGGACTATCAAGAAAGGCCATGGTCAGCCTCAATATCTTGACAAATTGCAGGTACTCATACATTGTAAACCCTCTCAGTAATGTTATATAGATGTGTTTCTTTACCACAAATGAAAAGGGTATTTACCAAAATTGTTGCTTTGAAGAATAAAGAAGCTTCTGTCCGCTGCATGTAACAGTAACAAGCTTCTTTGCCAGACAGTAATGTTCTAGATGTCTGGTAAAAGAAACTATCATCCTTGAATTTTATCTCATTTAATAATGCCACTTGTATGCTAAAGTTAGAAATGTATTAGGTAGAGAGAGAAAGGGGAATCACTGTTAAAGCCCAGACAGCAACAATGTTCTATAAGCACAGAATTCAAGATACCAACCATGGTGATGGGCAAGATCCACCTAGCTTTCTTTTAAATCTTATTGACACCCCTGGGCACGTGGACTTCAGTTATGAAGTTTCGAGGTCACTGGCAGCTTGTCAGGGTGCTCTTTTGGTTGTTGATGCTGCTCAAGGAGTCCAAGCACAAACTGTTGCTAATTTTTATCTTGCTTTTGAATCCAACCTGACAATTATACCTGTTATAAACAAGATAGACCAGCCAACTGCTGATCCTGATGGTGTTAAAGCACAGCTAAAATCAATGTTTGATCTCGACCCAAGTGATGCACTTTTAACATCTGCTAAAACAGGACAAGGTCTTGAGCAAGTCCTGCCTGCTGTTATACAGCGCATACCTCCTCCTCCTGGGAAGAGTGGTTCTCCTTTACGAATGCTTTTGCTGGATTCATATTATGATGAATACAAAGGGGTAATATGCCATGTTGCTGTTGTTGATGGTGCCTTGCGTAAGGGGGACAAAATTTCATCTGCAGCAACTGGCCAGTCGTACGAAGCTTTGGATGTAGGCATCATGCATCCTGAACTCACCCCTACTGGAATCCTGCTTACTGGACAAGTTGGCTATGTTGTAAGTGGCATGCGCTCAACCAAAGAGGCTCGTGTTGGAGATACACTTTTCCATACTCGAACTATTATAGAGCCCCTTCCAGGTATAGTTGTCACCCTCTCTCATTTTCTAACTTTGATTGTTAACTTTTTTATGAAGGAACTATATATAGCTTTTCATCTTTTTTTCTGTTTAGAACCTCAGATTTTTGGTTGATTGAGTCCCATTCATGTTGGTTATTCACTTATTCTTATGGTTCATTAATGCCTAGAATTTCTTGTATATGTGGACATCATTTAGTTTTGCAAAATTTAGAGCTACTAAAATGGGACAAGTTAATTTTATTGTTTGATTTCTTTTAGTTTCTTTTGAAGAATAAGTATGTGTGTGATAGAGCTGATATGATATTAATGCTTCTTGTTCCTATTATCTCTGGTAGTATTATCATTTGTAGTTTGTTTGCACACTCCTCTGTCTTCCTTATCTTGAATTTGTATATTTTAAATGAGGATTTAATGCTTCCAAACTATAGGTTTCAAGCCAGCGAAACATATGGTGTTCTCTGGTCTTTATCCTGCGGATGGATCTGATTTTGAAGCACTCAACCATGCAATAGAGAGATTGACATGCAATGATGCCAGTGTCTCTATTACTAAAGAAAGTAGCACAGCTCTTGGTCTGGGGTTCAGGTCTAGTATCTACTATTAAGAAGAATGGGAGAATTTTCTTCTGCTACATTTTGACCTAGAGTTGGCTAAGGATTCACGTGGAATAATTTTCTTATGTTTCTGTTGAACTACAACCAGGTGTGGTTTCTTAGGCTTACTACACATGGATGTCTTTCATCAGCGGCTTGAACAGGTAACATATCCCTGTGTGGAAACCATATAATAACTTAGAGCTTATGGTGAAGATTCATGAAATATAATACCTTAGAAATTTTCCATCCTATATGAGCCATGCATTGTCTATATGATTTGTCATGCAACTTACCTGGCAAAAATTTGCATGTATGCAATAAATTTGAAAAAAATCAATAATTGTTTTTTTTAGCAAACATTAATTTTGTTTGTACTGTTTCAGCCTATACTGAAAAGTCCTATCTGTTTATGGTAAACAGGAGTATGGAGCTCATGTTATTTCTACTGTTCCTACAGTGCCATACATATTTGAGTATTTTGATGGAAGGTAGATCACAAAGCAGGGTATGTCATAATATCAGACTAAGTCCCCTCTATGATTTACTAATACCATAGGTGTGCATTTCCAGTAAATTGCAAGTTGAGAATCCTGCTGCATTACCATCAAATCCCAAGCAACGAGTGACAGCCTGTTGGGAACCCACAGTGATTGCTACAATTATCATTCCTAGTCAGTAAGCTCTAGTAAGCCCTGGAAAACAGTTATTTAAAGCTTTTTGGCTAATATTTACAATCTTCCTCTGTTGGTGATCAAAGGTATGTGGGGTCTGTTATTACCCTTTGCTCCGAGAGAAGAGGCCAGCAACTGGAGTATTCATTCATAGACAGGTTTTCCCCCCTTCCAAAGTTGGCATTTTAATTCCACATTTTAATTATGATGTGATTAGCCTGGGATATGAGGCTCAATATGCAAGAGTTCCACACATTTTTTCCTTTTATCTTGAAACGTGTTGAATTCTGTGCCCTTGAACTCATTATCTGTGGCTGAAGCAATGATCATTGAAGTTTATCCTCTGCAGTCAACGGGCTTTCATGAAGTATCGCATGCCTCTGAGGGAAATTGTTGTTGACTTTTACAATGAATTGAAGAGTATAACATCAGGCTATGCTTCATTTGATTATGAGGATGCAGAGTAAGTACCTCTTTCCTTTTTCTCACTCCTTATTTGTGTTGCATGATTATCATTGTGTACCTATTCCTATCTACTTTCTACAATGATGATATGCTATACTGTATTTAGATTTTAATAATTATGCAATGTTAGTTAATCTATCTAGCAAAGTGTTGAAAACCTCTAACACCTGGCAGAAGGGAGTGGTTTATCTTGTAAATCATCATCATATACTTATTGGCCTTCATGTCATTGAATTATACAAGTAAATAATTGTAAATTTGGAATGGCATATTTCATACCTTATGATGCATCTGATGGTTTAATTACAGTTATCAACAATCTGATCTGGTGAAACTTGATATTCTCTTGAATGGACAACCAGTTGATGCAATGGCTACCATTGTTCATAACTTGAAAGCATACCGTGTAGGGCGTGAATTGGTGGAGAAATTGAAGAAAGTTATAGACAGGTATTCCTTTGGTTTAAATGAAAAATAATGGTTTCGAACTTCTGCTTTAACTCAACTCTTCCCAAGATTTTCTAAATTTTGAGCAGGCAAATGTTTGAGATAACGATACAAGCGGCTATTGGGTCAAAAGTTATAGCAAGGGAGACGTAAGTTTCTGTGATGTTAATCTGTCTTTCTGGGCAACTAATTAAGTGGAGTGATTGCTGCTGAATCATGTCTTTTTGTTATGCAATAATTAATCAGGGTCCGACTTTTCACTATCCATAAGTCTTTCTATCCACTGGCTGTTAGACAGATGAGTTCTAAGCTTCTAACAAAAGAATAGGATAGAGGATCGAACCACTGACTGACTCATACCTTTGGAGATTGAAATAATGTCTTCTGTTCTGCTTTGCTAAACCTTTTCATAATGATTGTAGGATTTCGGCAATGAGGAAAAATGTTCTTGCTAAGTGTTATGGTGGTGATGTTACACGAAAGAGGAAACTATTGGAGAAGCAAAAGGAAGGGAAGAAGCGAATGAAACGAGTTGGTTCTGTTGATATACCACAAGAGGCTTTTCATGAACTATTGAAGGTTTCATAGCAGCCATGTAGAAATTGATAGCATATTAAAGATTGGTAATGACTTGTTCTTTCCCTTTCATATTCCTGTATAATTATAGGGCTTGTGCATTTAAGGGAAAGGGTATTCTACATGCACTTTGGTGTTCAGGCTATATTGATCTGAAATCAAACTTAATGTTTAAGGCATGAGCAAAACTGTTGGGGTAAATATTGAGGGGAAAAAAGTTTGGCAACACGCTAGATCATAGGCAGGAACTAATTCATTTAATTGTCAGATCCATTCACATTTATTGGTTATATATTGACTTGAAAGATGAAACATGTGTATGGATAAAGGTTGCATTTGTGATGCAGTATCATTGGTCATTTAGCTTAAGAGCAACTTCAAAGCAAATATTATTCTTTGATTACATGGTCCTAACTGCGAAATAGTACTATTATAAAACTTATGCTGGGATCTCCGTGACAGTCATTCTGATAATCATGTTCTTAACTAAGTCCTCCCTGCCCTTTTTGGTGTTCCTTTTGTTTTTGTTCATTAGGTTTTGGATTCCAGTGCCTTGACGAAACAAAATTTCAAATTGAGGATGTCGCAAGGAAAAGAGGACTGCTTAAAATGATAAAAGAAAATTGTGAAAGCAATTAATTGGCTTCAACGGATGCTCCTATGTAGTTGTCTAGCTAATATCGCTGGTAAGTGAAAATGTCTCGACTAAATTTCTTTTTTATATTTGAATTGGTGTTCTTCTGGGTACTGGTGTTATTTGGTGGGAGTTGGAGACTAGAAGTTGATTACTTTTTGAAAAAGGTAGGGATAGCTGAAAAATCATTTTTGTCTCACAGTTCATTCTGCCAGAATATGTTGTACATAAACAGGTGCTCATGATGGCCATTAGCTTATTATAGGATGACTATTTGTCAAAAATTCCTTAATAAACAGAACATTAGTTTTTTTTCATATTAATGTAGTTTTGTCTGCTGATTGCTTTGCTCACATTGCAATGGATATTTTACGATCCAATTTCAGGCCAACGAATGATAATATTTGGATTTTCTATGAATTGTAACAGTCTCTGCAGTAATTCAAGTCCTGATTCAAGTTTTATCATTTGAATAACTCTGAATTCTGAAACGAAGAAATGGTATGAGGCAAAATACAGTAATCTCTACTAGCTTATTGGGGTTACATAAAACTTGCACGTTTTTGCCGTTTCTGCCTTTATTAAGTGAAGAATACAATTTAAAACATACAATAGACTTAATTATTATGATTGTAAATAATTAAATTATCTCTTTTCAATATGTTTTCTTTGCGATAAATTTTTTATTTTAAATTTAATTTCTTTTAATTAGAGTTTTTCTTCATTAAGAAATTGGCCTTTTATAGCATTTGAAAATTCATTTAAAAAAAAGACAAAATAATTTAGAACAGATGTAAAGAAATATATTTTTTTTCACAAAAATATATTCAAAAAAATTATTAAAATTAGAGTTATGAACTTAAAACAATTTTCATTGAGTTTATATTTTTTTTTTTATAAGTTCTCTTTATTTTTTAATATTTTAGAGATTCATGTTTCAGTAATTTTATTTTTAACAAAAATTTTAATCAAAATTTTCTTTGTAGAACCCATTGAATTCTGATAAAGATTTTAGAGGTATTTATTAGAATACAAAAATTTAAAAGTAATAAAAAGGGAACAAAGTTGCGAATTTAAGTTAATAAAAAAATAAGTAATAGGTAAAAATACTTTTAAAGTTGTCATTGTTAAAAGTCATTGTTAATTTTATATACAGACTTTGTAATTATTGTTAATTTTATTTTAATTTTTAATGTGATTTAATTGTCACCTCAATAAAAATATCAATTAGATTGAGGTGACAATTTCATTTTAATCAGCGATAAAATTTTAAGACAAAATTAATAGAATTCAAATATATAAAAATAAAATTAACAAAAAAATACATTTAAAGGCAAAATTAAAAATCAGCGCAATGTCTAGAGACAAAAAAACCTTTTATCAAATTTAATAAACATCATATTTATGAATTTCATGAAAGTTCTGAATTTTACAATTATGGTTGATAAATTATATTATAATAATGAATACTAGTTATAAACTTAGCAATACACGAAAAAATATATAATTTTTTAAAAAATTAATTTTAAATATAAGTACAAAGTTAACTTTTCACTCTCTAGTCATTTATCCGCTCATAATACCTTACTCTTTTATATATTTATACTATATATTATATGATTTAAGAAAAAAAGAACTCAAGCCACATTATAATATGTAATAAAATTGATAAAATATTATTTTATTTTAATAATTAATTTATTGTATCATAATTAGACTTTTTGAAAAGCCTAAATTCATAATATATATCATCACTCTAGTCTAGTATACATGTATCATTAAGGCAAAAATAGAAATATCTTTAGTTGTTGACTTCAAAGCTATATAGTCTATGGATTTGGGGACGCATATCCTCCGCCGCCGGGATAAGGTTTGTATGTAGGAGGAAGTGGAACCTGGAGGAGTTTTCGTCCTGCAATCATACCATCATCTAATAATCAATATCCCTCTTTATTAAATAAACATAATATATCATACAAGTTTAAAATTTTAATATAATTCAAAATAAAAATAAAGTACAAGTCTCACAAAGCTACTTAGTTTTTAAATAATAATATTCTTGCATAATTGAATCTTTTAATTAAGACCTTTACTCTCACTAATCATTGGTTAAAAACAAAAGAAATAGAGTGCATATATATACTTCAAGAATTAATTAATTAATTTTAGATAGATTCGAAACCTTAACCCTTGACCAAATGGGTTTCAATTTTTTTATTTTCTTAAAAAATTGACAGTAATAATTTATGAGAGAAAAAATCAAAAAGTACAAAAAATCTAATTCATACAGAATGAGCCATTTATTTTTTTTTTTCTACTCTAATACATATAGTACTGCAAAGAATCTAAATCCAGACCAAGTGCATAGAATTTAAGAGATTAAAATATATATACATCGTATAAAATTTGTCTAAAAGGAAGAATAGAGGTATACCAAGCTCAAGAATTGGAGCGTTTGGATGTGCAGTAGCGAGATGGAAGGACATGGTGATGAACAATAAGAGTATTGCCAAAACGGAAGAAAAGGAGATCATCCTAATACTCAAAACGCCCATTATTACTTTAATCAATTATGAATCCGTGAATCAACTAAGTTGGCAAACATTGGTATTTATAGATACACATCATGACTCATTCTCCCGCTCCAATATCTAAATTACACTGATGTCTCTTAAAATTTGTCTAAATTATACTTACAATCTCTTTAATTTAAAAAATTAATTTATTTTCTTGTAATTTATTTTTTAATATAAATTTTTATATAAAATTAAACCGTAATCTTATTTTTAATATAATAATATTTATAAGATAATTTATATTACGATTCAATATAAAATTTTTAATGTAATAATAAAAATAATTATTCTTTTAGGATGAATACATATTTTTGTAAAATATTAATTTTATTTACATAAATTAAAATAAAAATTTGTGTAATATTATATCAAATCTTACAAATATCAAATATAATTATATTTTTTAAACTTAGAGGGATCTAAATGTAATTTTATCAAACTTTAGAAAAGATTGGTATAATTTATTTATACATGTTTATATATACAAGTAGACTTAAAAGAAGTAGAAATTTAAATAATTTTTTTTCATAACTTTTTCTCAAATAACTATTCATTCTTTTACTATTTCATAACTTCCTCTTTTTATTATTTTATATATTTATTATATATTATATTACTTGACATATATCATTGAGTGAAGAAGAATTGTCAACTACTTTAAATATAATCTGTTAATTACTTTGGTATGCAGTCATAGTCAAACCAATCAAAGATATAGGTTTTGAGTGGGTATATATCTTTGAGTCAGAAAGAATTGCCAACGACTTTAATAATATCTATTTTAATTTATTCGATACTTATATATCTATATAAATACACATGTGTAATCTCATCTACTTCATTTTACAACTTTTAATTTTATTATATGATATGAATGTGTTTTCTTTCAATTCATCAAACATATTTATACTAGGCTATAAAAAGAATATGACTCAAATTAAAGTTCAATGAATTTGTAGAAGGACTAAATTTATATATAATTATTTATATTTTTATTATTAAAATTTTAAATTAAAATAAAATTTTTTAAAAATAAATTATATAAATGATATATGTATCAATTTTTAAAGAACTTGATAAAAAAAATTTAAAAATATCATCAAAATTTTTTTGGTTTGATCAACAAAATAAATTGTTTTTGTAGATGCGAAATTCACGTGTACCCAAAATATTTTATATATTCAACAACTAATTAAGACAATACATGCACAACTTAACTAGGAAGGTAACTATGTATCTTTCAACAATTTTAAATGTCAATTATTTTATTTTATATTTAATTATTATCTTTAAAGATTGAATTAAGATATTTTATTGATTAAATTAAAAAATATTTATTTTTTAAGAATTAGAGTATTAATTTAATCTAAAATTTAACATAATTTTAATAAAATTTTAAAAAATAGACTAAATTAAAAATTATAAGAATTTAATTGTAAATTTTTAAATTTTAAGAATTTAATCTAAAATTTATTGAAACTGTAAACATTATAATAATAATTTAACTTTTTTCTTATTATAAACAAGGAAGGAAAGACAAATTCAACGACAAGGATCGCAAATTATTTTGGACTTTCAATACTTAATTTCAGTCAGAAGCAATAAATACATGTATAGCAGCTGGGTGTGACAGGGACCATATAACGTAAAGCGTGCTTTTCAATTGTAGATTCTAGGAGCTAATTGAAAGAAAAACAAAATAAAAGCCACACACAAAATTTTTTTCTGATGTTTTATATGTATTTTTTTGTTATAGATAATTTATTTTAAGGTATTATTAAATATTAAATATTAATATTTTTTTAATAAAAATTTTAATTTTAATTTATTATATCATAAAAAGACTAATTTATTTTCTTTTACTAAACTTAATTTTTATTACTTGTCACAGACAAGATCCTAGTAAGACAGGCACTAAATTTGGAAAGTAAGCTAATTCAATTGCATTTCAACCTCATTTAAGTGTTTTTTTATTTGAATTAGATGATATCTTCCAATACGTTAACACAATTTTTTAAGATGGTAGAATGATGATGAGCCATTGAAGGGAAAATTAAAATATTCATATATTATGCGTATTTATAAAATTTATTCATTAAATTTATATTTAAAGAGGTGATATTTTATCTGAATTCAAACTCGTTTTATATATATTATTTAAATATTATATATTATATTATATATATAATTTATTTTATTAAAAAAATATAAATTATGTTATTTATTTTAATTTTATCAATAAGATAGTTTTACTTTACTATAAATCTATAAATTATTATAATTAATAATTTTGTAAAGCTAAATATGTTAAAATTTTATATTGATTATATTTTTTATGTTTAAATAATATAATTAATATAATTTTTATATCTTTTAATGAATTTATACGTCAATAAGTATTAAGTTTTTAAAAAATATATTTTAAATTCTTTTTTCATGTAAACAAGTTTAGATACAAACATTTAAAAATTTTACAAGTCTGAGTATGAAAATATCTGCTCACATCATGTAAAATATTTTTTAATAAAAAAGAAAAACTTTTAAGCTTTTTTTTACAATAGTCATAGAAAAATAGTTGTACAAGAATCACATAAAAGTTTAAGTAATATTAATTTACTATTCCATGAGTGATAAGGCAAATTGAAGTGACTTCTCCATCAAAATCATCTTTGACACTAAGTTGTGATAACAAAATACACCTAATAAAATGGTTGACTTAGAATTAGTCAATAAAAAAATTCTTATACATATATATTATTTTATTTTAATTTTAATTTTAATTTTAAATTATTATATTTAAATAATTTTTTAATTTTATATTAATGAACTCATATATTATAAAAAATAAAAATAATTGGTTGAATACAATTAATTGATACACAAATAAAGTTACATAACACATTAATCCTTAAACAAATTAGTCACATCATATGAAAATAACTGTATAAGAATCACAAAAAAGTTTAAGTAATGTTAATTTATTATTTCATGAGTGGTAAGGCAAATTGAAGTCCCTTCTCCATCACTATCACCTCCAATGGATCACCTCCAATGCTAAGTAGTGATTATTAAATATCCCTAATAAAATGGCTAATTTGGAATTAGTCAATAGAAAAATTTTTATATATATATATTACATCATTTTATTTATATTTTAATTAATTATATTTAAATAATTTTTAAATTTTATATTGATGAACTCATATATTATAAAAAATAAAAATAATTGGTTGACTATAATTAATTAACACACAAATAAAATGACATAATACATTAACACTTAAAAAAATTAGTCATATCATGTGAAAATAGTTGTACAAGAATCACAAAAAAGTTTAAGTAATGTTGATTTACTATTCCATGAGTGGCAAGGCAAATTAAAGTGACTTCTCCATCACTATTACCTCCAATAAATCACCTTCGACGCTAAGTAGTGGTTACTAAATATACCTAATAAAATGGTCAATTTGGAATTAGTCAATAAAAAATTTTTATACATATATATTGTATCATTTTATTTATATTTATATAATTTTTTAATTTTATATTGATGAACTCATATATTATAACAAATAAAAATAATTGGTTGAAAATAATTAATTAACACACAAACAAAATGACATAAAACATCAATCCTTAAAAAAATTAGTCACATCATGTGAAAATAGTTGTAAAAGAATCATGGAAAAGTTTAAGTAATGTTAATTTACTATTCCATGAGTGGCAAGGCAAATTGAAGTGACTTCTCCATCATAATTACCTTTAACGCTAAGTAGTAATTACTAAATAAATCTAATAAAATGATTGACTTAGAATTAGTCAATAGAAAAATTCTTATACATATATATTGTATCATTCGTATTTATATTTTAATTCATTATATTTAAATAATTTTTTAATTTTATATTGATGAACTCATATATTATAAAAAATAAAAATAACTGATTGAATATAATTAATTAATACACAAATAAAATGACATAACACATCAATCCTTAAAAAATTTAGTCACATTTATTGAAAATAGTTGTACAAAAATCATGACAAATTTTTAAGTAATGTTAATTTACTATTCTATGAGTGATAAGGCAAATGGAAATCACTTCTTCATCACTATCACCTCAAACGCTAAGTAGTGATTATTAAATATACCTAATAAAATGACTAATTTGGAATTAGTCAATAAAAAAATATTATACATATATATTGTATCATTTTATTTATATTTTAATTAATTATATTTAAATAATTTTTTAATTTTATATCAATGAACTCATATATTATAAAAAATCAAAATAATTGGTTGAATATAATTAATTAACACACAAATAAAATGACATAACACATTAATACTTAAAAAATTAGTCACATCATGTGAAAATAGTTGTACAAAAATCACAAAAAAGTTTAAGTAATGTTGATTTACTATTCCATGAGTGGCAAGGCAAATTGAAGTGACTTCTCCATCACAATCACCTTTGACACTAAATTGTGATTACTAAATACACTTAATAAAATGGTTGACTTAGAATTAGTCAATAGAAAATTTGTTAAACATATATATAATACTATTTTATTTATATTTTAATTAATTATGTTTAAATATTTTTTTAATTTTAAATTGATAAATTCATATATTATAACAAATAAAAATAATTGGTTGTATATAATTAATTAATACACAAATAAAATGATATAACACATCAATCTTTAAAAAAAGTAGTCACGTCATGTGAAAATAGTTGTACAAGAATCACGAAAAAGTTTTAGTAATGTTAATTTACTATTCCATAAGTGGCAAGGCAAATTGAAGTGACTTCTCTATTACAATTATCTCTAACGCTAAGTAGTGATTACTAAATAGACCTAATAAAATGGCTAATTTGGAATTAGTCAATAGAAAAATTCTTACACATATATATTGCATCATTTTATTTATATTTTAATTCATTATATTTAAATAATTTTTTTATTTTATATTGATGAACTTATATATTATAAAAAATAAAAATAATTGGTTGAATACAATTAATTAATACACTAATAAAATGACGTAACATATTAATACTTAAAAAAATTAGTCACATCATGTAAAAATAGTTGTACAAGAACTACACAAAAGTTTAAGTAATGTTGATTTACTATTCTATGAGTGGCAAGGTAAATTGAAGTGACTTCTTCATCACTATTACCTCCAATGAATCATCTCTAACGCTAAGTAGTGATTATTAAACATACCTAATAAAATGGTCGATTTGGAACTAGTTAATAGAAAAAATTTTATACATATATATTGTATTATTTTATTTATATTTAAATATTTTTTAATTTTATATTGATGAACTCATATATTATAACAAATAAAAATAATTGGTTGAATATAATTAATTAATTAACACACAAATAAAATGACATAGCACATCAATCCTTAAAAAAATTAGTCACATCATGTGAAAATAGCTGTAAAAGTATCACAAAAAAGTTTAAGTATTGTTAATTTATTATTCCATGAGTGGCAAGGAAAATTGAAGTGACTTCTCCATTATTATCACTTCTGACGGATAACCTCAAACACTAAGTAGTGATTGCTAAATAGACCTAATAAAATGGTTGATTTGAAATTAGTTAATACTTCTTATACATATATATTGTATCATTTTATTTATATTTTAATTAATTATATTTAAATAGTTTTCTTAATTTTAGATTGATTAATTTATATATTATAAAACATAAAAGTAATTGGTGAACTATAATTAATTAATACACAAATAAAATGATATAACATATGCACAATTAAAAAAAATTAGTGACATCATGTGAAAATAGTTGTCCAAGCATTGTGAAAAAGTTTAAGTAATGCTAATTTACTATATCATAAGTGGCACGGCAAATTGAAATGACTTCTTTATCACGATCACCTCTGATGTTAGGTAGTGATTACTTATTAGACCCAATAAAATAGTTGATTTAGAATTAATCAATAGAAAAATTCTTATACATATATATATTATATCATTTTATTTATATTTTAATTAATTATATTTAAATATTTTTTAATTTTATATTAGTGAACTCATATATTATAAAAAATAAAAATAATTGATTGAATATAATTAATTAAAACACAAGTAAAATGACATAACACATCAATCCTTAAAAAAAGTAGTCACATCTTGTGAAAATAGTTGTACAAGAATCACAGAAAAAGTTTAAATAATGTTGATTTACTATTCCATGAGTGGCAAGGCAAATTGAAGTGACTTTTCCATCACAATCACCTTTGACACTAAGTTGTGATTACTAAATACACTTAATAAAATGGCTGACTTAGAATTAGTCAATAGAAAAATTCTTAAACATATATATTGTACTATTTTATTTATATTTTAATTAATTATGTCTAAATATTTTTTAATTTTAAATTGATAAATTCGTATATTATAACAAATAAAAATAATTGGTTGAATATAATTAATTAAAACACAAGTAAAATGACATAACACATCAATCCTTAAAAAAAGTAGTCACATCTTGTGAAAATAGTTGTACAAGAATCACAGAAAAGTTTAAATAAAGTTGATTTACTATTCCATGAGTGGCAAGGCAAATTGAAGTGACTTTTCCATCACAATCACCTTTGACACTAAGTTGTGATTACTAAATACACTTAATAAAATGGCTGACTTAGAATTAGTCAATAGAAAAATTCTTAAACATATATATTGTACTATTTTATTTATATTTTAATTAATTATGTCTAAATATTTTTTAATTTTAAATTGATAAATTCGTATATTATAACAAATAAAAATAATTGGTTGAATATAATTAATTAAAACACAAGTAAAATGACATAACACATCAATCCTTAAAAAAAGTAGTCACATCTTGTGAAAATAGTTGTACAAGAATCACAGAAAAGTTTAAATAAAGTTGATTTACTATTCCATGAGTGGCAAGGCAAATTGAAGTGACTTTTCCATCACAATCACCTTTGACACTAAGTTGTGATTACTAAATACACTTAATAAAATGGTTGACTTAGAATTAGTCAATAGAAAAATTCTTAAACATATATATTGTACTATTTTATTTATATTTTAATTAATTATGTCTAAATATTTTTTAATTTTAAATTGATAAATTCATATATTATAACAAATAAAAATAATTGGTTGAATATAATTAATTAAAACACAAGTAAAATGACATAACACATCAATCCTTAAAAAAAGTAGTCACATCTTGTGAAAATAGTTGTACAAGAATCACAGAAAAGTTTAAATAAAGTTGATTTACTATTCCATGAGTGGCAAGGCAAATTGAAGTGACTTTTCCATCACAATCACCTTTGACACTAAGTTGTGATTACTAAATACACTTAATAAAATGGCTGACTTAGAATTAGTCAATAGAAAAATTCTTAAACATATATATTGTACTATTTTATTTATATTTTAATTAATTATGTCTAAATATTTTTTAATTTTAAATTGATAAATTCATATATTATAACAAATAAAAATAATTGGTTGAATATAATTAATTAACACACAAATAAAATGATATAACACATCAATCTTTGAAAAAATTAGTCACGTCATGTGAAAATAGTTGTACAAGAATCAAAGAAAAGTTTAAGTAATGTTAATTTACTATTCCATAAGTGGCAAGGCAAATTGAAGTGACTTCTCCATTACAATTACCTCTAACACTAAGTAGTGATTACTAAATAGACTTAATAAAATGGCCGACTTAGAATTAGTTAATCGAAAAATTCTTATACATATATATTGCATCATTTTTATTTATATTTTAATTCATTATATTTAAATAATTTTTTGATTTTATATTGATGAACTCATATATTATAAAAAATAAAAATAATTGGTTGAATCAAAATTAATTAATACACAAATAAAATGACATAACACATCAATCCTTAAAAAAATTAGTCACATCATGTGAAAATAGTTGTACAAGAATCATGAAAAAATTTACGTAATGTTAATTTACTATTTCATGAGTGGTAAGACAAATTAAAGTCACTTATCCATCACTATCACCTCCAACGGATCACCTCTAATGCTAAGTAGTGATTATTAAATAGACCTAATAACATGGCTAATTTGGAATTAGTCAATAGAAAAATTCTTACACATATATATTGTATCATTTTATTTATATTTTAATTCATTATATTTAAATAATTTTTTAATTTTATTTTGATAAACTCATATATTATAAAAAATAAAAATAATTGGTTGAATACAATTAATTAATACACTAATAAAATGACGTAACACATTAATACTTAAAAAAATTAGTCACATCATGTAAAAATAGTTATACAAGAATTATAAAAAAGTTTAAGTAATGTTGATTTAATATTCTATGAGTGGCAAGGCAAATTGAAGTAACTTCTCCATCACTATTACCTCCAATGAATCACCTCCAACGATAAGTAGTGATTACTAAATATACCTAATAAAATAGACGATTTGGAATTAGTTAATATAAAAATTCTTATACATATATATTGTATCATTTTATTTATATTTAAATAATTTTTTAATTTGATATTGATGAACTCATATGTTATAATAAATAAAAATAATTGGTTGAATATAATTAATTAATTAACACACAAATAAAATGACATAACACATTAATCCTTAAAAAATTAGTCACATCATGTGAAAATAGTTGTAAAAGTATCACAAAAAAGTAAGTATTGTTAATTTATTATCCCATGAGTGGCAAGGCAAATTGAAGTGGCTTCTTCATTATTATCACCTTCGACGGATCACCTCCAACACTAAGTAGTGATTGCTAAATAGACATAATAAAATGGCTGATTTGAAATTAGTCGATAGAAAAATTGTTATACATATATATTGTATCATTTTACTTATATTTTAATTAATTATATTTAAATAGTTTTCTTAATTTTAGATTGATTAATTCATATATTATAAAACATAAAAGTAATTGGTGAAATATAATTAATTAATATACAAATAAAATGATATAACATATGCACAATTAAAAAAAATTAGTGACATCATGTGAAAACAGTTGTCCAAGCATTGTGAAAAAGTTTAAGTAATGCTAATTTACTATATCATGAGTAGCAAGGAAAATTGAAATGACTTCTCTATCACGATCACATCTAATGCTAAGTAGTGATTACTGATTAGACCCAATAAAATAGTTGATTTAGAATTAATCAATAGAAAATTTTTTATACATATATATTGTATTATTTTATTTATATTTTAATTAATTATATTTAAATATTTTTTAATTTTATATTAGTGAACTCATATATTATAAAAAATAAAAATAATTGATTGAATATAATTAATTAACACATCAATCCTTAAAAAAATTAGTCACATCATGTGAAAATAGTTGTTCAAGAATCACGAAAAAGTTTAAGTAATGTAGATTTACTATTCTATGAGTGGCAAGGCAAATTGAAGTAACTTTTCCATCAAAATCACTTTCAACATATCACCTCCAACACTAAGTATTGATTACTCAATAGAACTAATAAAATGACTGGTTTAGAATTAGTCAATAGAAAAATTCGTATATATATATTGTATCATTTTATTTATATTTTAATTAATTATATTTAAATAACTTTTTTAATGTTATATTGATGAATACATATGTTATAAAAAATAAAAATAATTGGTTGAATATAATTAATTAATATAAAAATAAAATGACATAACACATGCACAATTAAAAAAAATTAGTGACATCATGTGAAAATAGTTGTACAAGAATGGTGAAAAAGTTTAAGTAATGCTAATTTATTATATCATGAGTGGCAAAGAAAATTGAAGTAATTTCTCTATCATGATCATCTCGAATGCTAGGTAGTGATTACTTATTAGATCCAATAAAATAGTTGATTTGAAATTAGTCAATAGAAAAATTTTTATACATATATATTGTATTATTTTATTTAAATTTTAATTAATTATATTTAAATAATTTTTTAATTTTATATTGGTGAACTCATATATTATAAAAAATAAAAATACTTGATTGAATATAATTAATTAATATACAAATAAAATGACATAACACATGTACTTAAATAATAATAATAATAATAACAACAATAAAAATATGTGCAACACAAATAAAATATAATAATAAGAATAACAACAACAACAATAATACGTATATGTACAACACAAATAAAATGACATACAGGGACCTAAATAATAACAACAACAAGAAGATACAAGGTAAATTGAAGTGACATCTTTATCAACGTTACCTTGAATGTTAAGTAGTGATTACTTATTAAACTCAATAAAATACTTGATTTGAAATGAGTTAAAGATAAAAATTTTTATGTACATATATTATATTATTTTATTTATATATTAGTTAACTATATTTAATTAATTTTTTATTTTTTGTTGATGAATAAAAAATAAAAAAATAATTAAATATAATTAATTAGTAAAAAAGTAAAGAAATTTTTTGTCATGATAATTGGGTTATCACTTATCCAAGTAAATATTATAAACCAAATTTATTTTTACATGACTTATTAATTCATTAGTTACGAACAAAATCAACTAATTTACTAATTATTTAATATATAAATTTTGTCATAAATTTAAATTTGATCTAAATGTTATAAATATAATTAATTATTTTTAAAAAAATTTTAATTAATTTTATTAATTAAATCATAAGACAATAAACTAAAATTTTATCAAACTTTAATATAAACTAACTATGATAGATATTTTAACAAAACACCTAAATTAACTTTCAAATACATTAAGATTGTTTTTAGACAGGATTTTATATTTCATGAAATTTAAAATATAAAAAATTTAAATTACTATAATTCAAATTACTTATATTTTAAAATTTTTATTTAAATAATGATAATATTTATTAAATTCTTTGTTATAACTAATATATTCTATGTGTGTATGTATGTCTGTATACATCTATATATGTATGTCTATTAAAATTAAGTTTTATATTTATATATATACGCATTTATGTATATACACAGACGTGTGTGTATATATATATTTATTTATTTATTCATATATTATTTAATATAAATAAAATATTAAATTAAAATATCATATAATATAAAATAGTAAAATAATGTGAAATAAAAAAATACTAAGTCAAATAGTTAACTTCAATTAATCTAATCTTACTCTTAATTAATAAGGTAAATACATAATCTAGTTCAAAATAATTCATTAATCAGAATGATTGACTTAATCAAGAGGGGTATAGTGATACAGTCGTCACAGAAGCCTATATAGTTCCTGCCATTCTCACACAGTAGTTGAAGCATGCAGAAGCTGAAGCTTGACTTGCCAAACAAATATCCCATGATTTAAATCATGATATTACAAAATCATCTCACATTCATATTCTTGCTTCTGTTCTTCCAACTTGACTTTCATGGCATCCTCTGTAATGACACTGACAGAGATGCCCTTGTTTCATTCAGATCGCAAATCATGGACCCAAACAATGCTCTCTCTGGGTGGGCTTCAAATTCCTCTATCTGCAGCTGGTATGGTGTCTCCTGCTCCAAAAGCACAAGCAGAGTTCAATCTCTTAGTTTACCAGGACTTGGCCTCTCTGGTAAACTATCCTCTCACCTCTCCAACCTCACTTATTTACAATTCCTTGACCTTTACAACAATACATTCCAGGGCCATATTCCATTGGAGTTTTCCTATCTCTCTCATCTTAAAGTTATCAGTTTAGCTGCTAACAATCTCAGTGGTTCACTTCCTTCACAGTTATCCCTTCTGCACCAATTGCAAGATCTAGATTTCTCTGTCAATAATCTCACTGGTCAAATCCCTCGAGAATTTGGAAACTTTTCATTTCTAGTTAATCTTCAATTAGCAAGGAATAGGCTTTCTGGGGAAATTCCAAGTGAGTTGGGCAATCTTCGCAACCTTAACCATCTTCAACTCTCTGAGAATCACTTCTCTGGGGAGTTTCCTATTTCCATCTTCAACATCTCTTCATTAGCCAACTTGTCTGTGACACAGAATTTCCTTTCAGGAAAACTACCACTAGATATTGCTCATTCTCTTCCAAATCTTAGAAGTCTCTTTCTGGCAAACAATAGCTTTGGGGGTGTGATTCCTAGTTCTATATCCAACGCTTCACATCTCGAATTTCTTGATCTCTCTCATAATGAGTTTCATGGATTGCTTCCTTCGTTCATCAACACCAACAATCTCACCCAACTATATCTTGGTGATAACTATCTCTCTTCCACAACCTCAGCGAACTCTGAGTTCTTTGATTCACTTATAAACTGCACAAAGCTGACAATTCTGATGATTCACTCTAACCAGCTAGCAGGAGAGCTTCCAAAATCTGTATCTAATCTTTCAACCAATCTAGAACAGCTTTGTGTCTCCTATAATTCATTCAATGGAAGCATCCCTCAGGGATTGGGAAAATTTCATAATCTTCTGTCCTTTTCTGTTGAAATGAACTATTTCAGTGGAGAGATACCAAGAGATATAGGAGAACTGAACAAATTGGTGAGACTTATAGTGTACGAAAACAGTTTGTCTGGAGAAATCCCAGACATGTTTGGGAATCTTACACAACTATCTATGCTTGCAATGGGGTTCAACCAGTTCTCTGGTATAATCCCTTCTAGCATTGGACAGTGCAAAAGATTGAATTATTTGGACTTTCAAGTGAATAATCTTCATGGGACCATACCAAATGAGATTTTTAGTCTCTCTGGCTTAACTACCTTGTCCTTGGCTCTGAATACCCTACATGGGTCCCTCCCTTCTGAACTCAACTCCATGAAGCAACTTCAGTTCTTAGACTTCTCTAGCAATCTTATGTCAGGATATATTCCTGAGGAAATAGATGGCTCTGCAAGTTTGCAGATGCTTGCATTGGCAAGAAACAACTTCATTGGTTCAATTCCAAGTACTTTGGCGAATCTAAAATCATTGGAGACATTGGATTTATCTTCAAACAACCTCTCCGGTCCTATCCCTGAAAGTTTGGAAACGCTGGAGTATTTGGTGAAGTTAAACTTGTCCTTCAACCATTTGGAAGGGGAAGTTCCTACCAATGGAGTTTTTATGAACCTTAGTCGGATTTCTCTCCAAGGAAACAACAAGCTCTGTAGTCCTAACAAGGAAATTGCAGAAAGTTTAAGAATCTTTGCGTGTGACAAAGGTAAGAAGAAGCGAACATTCTTACTCCCCACCATACTAGCAGTTACAGGTGCCTCTGTTCTATTCATTTCGATGTTGTGCTTACTGTGGATGCAATCTTTCCAAAAAAGGAAAAAAAAGGAGGACAACACGAGTTTACCAACTTCTTTCAAGGGAGTGCCTCAAAATCTATCCTTTTCTGATATTCGAGCAGCCACAAACAATTTTGCATCAGAAAACTTGATAGGTAAGGGTGCGTTTGGCTTTGTGTACAAGGGTGTGTTCAAAATCAACCTATGTGAAACTACCCTTGCTGTGAAAGTCCTCGACTTGAAACAAAGCAAAGCCTCTAGGAGTTTCAATGCAGAGTGTGAAGCTCTGAAGAATGTTAGGCATAGGAACCTCGTGAAGCTCATCACTTCTTGCTCTAGCATTGATCATAAAGGAGATGACTTTAAGGCCCTGGTCATGCAATTCATGTCCAAGGGTAATTTGGACACGTGGCTGTACTCAAATGATGAAGAACCTGGGTCATCTTTGACCTTTTTGCAGAGGTTGAATATTGCTATAGACATTGCCTGTGCTATGGACTATTTGCACCATGACTGTGACCCACCAGTAGTTCATTGTGATTTGAAACCTGGTAATGTCTTATTAGATGAAGATATGGTTGCCCATCTGGGAGATTTTGGATTAGCTAGGCTTCTTTCTCAAAGTTCATTGGATTCTACCACTTTGGGACTGAAGGGTACCATTGGCTACATTCCGCCAGGTACAACCTATCCTGTGCTATGGACTACTTGATATTCAAAATACTATAAGCTATAAAATAACAGTTGTTTAATTTTTGAAGTTTCTAACATGGTATTTGGGCAAGACTAAAATATCTGATATTACAGTATGCATGCTTGTCTAATGTTTGGGTAATTTGTTTTCAGAATATGGTTTGGGTGGCAAAGCTTCGACCTTGGGAGATGTATACAGTTTTGGGATTCTTGTGCTTGAGATGTTCACAGGAAAAAGACCAACCGATGACATGTTCAAGGAAGGTTTAAGCTTGAAAAAGTTAGCCTCGGCCATGGATGAGAATCAAACTCTGAAGGTAGTTGATCCAAAGCTTTTGAACCATTTTGAATGGTCGACACAAAGCTCACGCACTGGTTATCCTAGTGATGACAGAATTAGTGGCAGCTCTAATAATAGGAACACATTCAATCTGTGCAAAGCAGAAGAGTGTATAGTTGCTGTTATAAGAGTTGGATTGTCTTGTGCAGCTGAAGTGACCAAAGATCGCTTGACCATGAGAGAGGCCTCGGCAAAATTACAAGGAATTAGGCAATCCATGCTTGCTTTCTGAATTACCAAAACACGCGCGCGCACACACACATATATATATATTCAAGTTACGCTAAAAAATTTTTAGCATAGCACATCAATTTTAAGGTTTATTACTTGCCATGAACTTATTAGCTTTGCAGCAAGCAGAACGAAGGTTCCCTAAGGACACCTCATCTACTTAAAAATAAACTACTCAATGAGTATCATCCTCTCAATCTTTTAGAAAATTGACTCTTTCAAATTAAAAAAAAAATCATAGAGGAAGTATAAGTAGATGATGTTTATTGTTATATTTTTAAGGTAAAAATATATTTTTTTTCTTTTATATTTAGGTTGAGATTCAATTGTGCTGTATTTTTTTTCAAAAAACTCATTTTCATCTTTTAATTTTTTTAAGATGACTTAATTTCATCCTAATCTCTTACACTGTTTCAATTTTTAATAAAATATTTTCACATGTTCTACATCAAATTTTTAAATAGGCAAAGAAATGTAATTCACTTACACTTCTTATAGTAAATGATTGCCAAGATGAACAAAGAGGTCAAATTATTTTGTTAGAGATTTTGACAATGTGAAGTATTGAAATAAAATTGAGACCTTTTAAAACATAAAAGGCCAACTTAAGCCAAAAAAACATATAAGAGATAAAATTAAATATAAACTGAAACATAAATGTTGAAAATGATACTTTTACATCCTAAAACATTTTACTTCCTAACCCATATAATATAAACTAATGAGTTTGATATATATAAAGTACATCTCGTTTTTTTTAAAAAAAGTTAATTAATTCTAAATATAAGTGAAAAATTGCAACTGCTCATTTTTTTCCCTATCTTTTTTCTCTCATAACTTCTCATTTTTCTTTATATATTATATAATTTGAGAGACAATATACAAAATGCTCAAAGTTAAATAATATAGTATAGGTATATATAACATAAATATATTTTGTAATAATATTATATTAGTAGGTATAAAGTGTTGTTTATTATTATTTTTGTATAATAATATAACTATGTTCCTGAAAAAAAAATATAGCTAACACTAACATGAAGTATAGAAACTCTCATATGACTAATGAGAGTTGAACTTAATAAAAAAAATTAGTCTTTCTTAACATGCATAATAAATTAATTTTTATTAAAAAAATATTTATATATTATTTAATAATATCTTGAACAAAAATATCTCAAATAAAAAAATATTTATAAAAACAACTCTTGTATAAAAAGTTGATAAAATATATTTTAAATCAATAATTTATTGTATCATATGAACAGTATGAAAAGCCCTGATTTATAATATCATATACAAGATTATTCTAATACATATATAAATTGTTAAGGTAAAAATAAAAACATAGTTGTTGACTTCATAACGTCCTCTACCGGAATGAGGTCCGTAACCTGGAAGATACTGGAGAAGTTTTGTCATGCAATCATATATACAATCATCTAATGACCAATATCCCTGTTTATTAAATATACTTAATGTCATACAAGTATGAAATTTTAATATACTTCAAAATAAAAAGGAAAATATGAAATTTCAGATTAGTCAATCTTCAATAAATCTTTGAATATTATCCTAACTCTAAAATACAATAAAATCTCACAACTACTTACATTGTAAACTTAAAACATACAACTAAAATTAATTGTTAACAAATTCATCTTCAAATATATCAAACAAACACAACCAAATATTTAATATATATGTACGTGAGACGTTGAGGATTATATTTTTCTATGGATTCTTGAAGGGTCTTTCATCTTTGTATCTCCTTAAGTAAAATAATATAATTAATATATATTTATTATATCATATTAATATATTAATATACATAAAAAATATTTTAATATATCTGCAAGATGAAACAGGAAAAATTATTTTAATAAAAAATTATTTTAATATATCTGCAAGTTGAGGATTAATTTTTCCGAACTCGGACTAATACGTCATAGGTAAAATTTATAGACATCTATTAAATATAAATATTTTGATCATCATTATTATTTATTTAACTGAGAAAAAAATATTTAAAAAATTAAGTTAAGAAAATTTATTTTTAAAGAAGGACTATGATGAAACAAAAAAAATTAGAAAAAATAATTTATTTTAAAAAACCAAATTAAAAAAATCTGATTAAAAAATTAAATCACTAATTAAGTTTAAAAGAATAAATAAATGAATCTATTCTATCTTTCAAAACAATGCAGAAAGAATTTTTAGACGTCAAAGCCATGGGTAATATTTTGGACTTTTTGCATAGTATCAGTCAAAAGAGAATAGACGGATACAGCGCGTGGTTAGACTGAGGACCAATATACAGCGCGTGGTTAGACCTAACACCAAGATACAGCAGTGCGTGGTTAGACTTAGACCGGAGGACCCATAAATCTTTAAAACAACCGGTTAAATAGGTAAAATAAACAAATACATTAAAAATTTTAAATAATTAAATCATTTTTTAAAATTTAAAATTATATTCACTTTATAATAAAAATATTAAATTATAATTTTAGTATATTTAAAATTATTATGATAATATTATAATTAATAAAAAAAATAACTTAAATTATATTAGTATCGAGTCAAAAAATTAATTAAAAATTCAAAAAATTAACCTAAATTGATGATAAAATGTTCTAAATACTTGTTTATCATATCACTTATCTGACGGACAAGATCAATTTAGGCCATAAAAACACTGTATTAATAAAATGCCAATAAACCTTTTC
The DNA here is from genome assembly GCA_031216115.1 of Senna siamea. Classification (NCBI taxonomy): domain Eukaryota; kingdom Viridiplantae; phylum Streptophyta; class Magnoliopsida; order Fabales; family Fabaceae; genus Senna; species Senna siamea. Next base: position 8,863,893 of record CM062367.1, on the reverse strand, counting down.
AAAGTCTTTTACTCTCCACTTATATTGTGTTGTTTCATTAAGAAAAGGATAATCTTTTTTTATTTCTAGTGTATCATGTTTTAATATTATTTGTTTATTAATTGATGAATTTTTTTAGCAAATACTGTTAAATTATTTGTAGAATTCAAGTTAAACTTTTTTAATTAAAGCATAGTTGATGAGTTGATAAAAAAGTTAAATATAAAGTCTTAGACATTTGAAATCCTAATTAAGAATGTCTACAAATTTTTGAAACTACGTGGAGACTACTTTACATAGTATTTTAATTTCATATGAGCTATTTTATCGACTGAGTCATATTTCAACAACAATAATTTTATTTGAGCTCCTTATATAATTGTGCTATTGGTAACATAATAATAATAATAATAATAATAATAATAATAATAATAATAATATATTATTATTATTATTATTATTATTATTCAATCATCAAGTTAACACAAGGCCTGCTTTAATATCTAAAAACAACATAAAAATAAAAAAAAAATTAGTGATACGGAATATATCAAGGATTTAGACCGCAAGTTCCTTTTTTTTTTTTTTAATTCTCCTAAAAAATTAGTCCAGTACAATTTCTTTTTATAAATTATAAACTTTATACATAATAATTCTTTTGTTATCTATTCATGTAAAATTGTAGAGATTAATTTAAAATTAATAAAAACTAATCATTGTAGTGCTAATTTTTTAAAGACTAAACCAAATAAGTTTTGAAGACCAAATTCTTATATATATATATATATATATATTAGTTGCTTAAGATGTACTAATGTACATGTTAAATTGTTAATATTTTTAATTAATGTTTAAATAAAAAATTTTATTTTTAAAATTAAAAATTAATAACAAATTAAATAATTTTTTTTTGCAATATGTGACATTCATTTTAATTTTTTAATATAAAACAAAAATATTTATTATATTTTAAAATAATAAAAAAGTAATAAACAAATATTTTTATTCTTTTTTAATTAAATTTAATTTTTTTATCATAATTATCATCATTAAATTGGTCCTTTGGTCAGACGTGGGAAACTTCTACACTTGAGGAAGTTAGTGACATATGTGGAAATTTTATCTCATGTGAAGGCAGGGTCGATATCATGTGGAAATAGTTGTACAAGAATTGTGGACTAGTTTAAGTAACGCAGTAATGCACATTTTGAATTTTGAGACATGAGAGAAAGTGACTATCACCTTCACCTCCAATGCCATGCATGATACAGTGTCCAGAGAAGCCTATATAAGTTCTGCCATTCTCACACAATCGTTGAAGCATGCAGAAGCTGAAGCTTGACTTGCCAAACAAACATCCCCGTTCTTTAAATCATGATATTACAAAATCATCTCACATTCACATCCTTGCTTCTCTTCTTTCAACTTCACTTTCATGGCATCCTCTGTAAATGACACTGACAGAGATGCCCTTGTTTCATTCAGATCCCAAGTCATGGACTCAAACAATGTTCTTTCTGGGTGGACTTCCAATTCTTCTATCTGCACCTGGTATGGTGTCTCCTGCTCCAAAAACATAAGCAGAGTTCAATCTTAGTCTACCAGGACTTGGCCTCTCTGGTAAACTATCCTCTCACCTCTCCAACCCCACTTTTTTTACAATTCCTTGACCTTTCCAACAATGCATTCCAGGGCCATATTCCATTGGAGTTTTCCCATCTCTCTCATCTTAAAGTATCAATTTAGCTGCTAACAATCTCAATGGTTCACTTACTTCACAGTTATCTCTTTTGCACCAGCGTCAGGTTCTAGATTTCTCTCTCAACAATCTCACTGGTGAAATCTCTTCAGAATTTGGAAACTTTTTTCTTCTCACTAATCTTTCTTTGTCCAGAAACCTGCTTTCTGGAGAAATTCCCAGTGAGTTGGGAAATCTTCGAAACCTTTTCTATTTTCAACTCTCGAAAAATTATTTCTCCGGGGATTTTCCCATTTCCATCTTCAACATCTCTTCGTTAGTCTACTTGTCTGTGCCAATGAATCACCTTTCAGGAACATTACCAATGAATATCGGTCATTCTCTTCCTAATCTCAGGAGTCTCTATCTGGCAAACAACTTGTTTTGGGGTGTGATTCCAAGTTCTATATCCAATGCTTCGCATCTTGAATTCCTCGATCTCTCTCGCAATGGATTTAAGGGGTTGCTTCTGATGTGAATTTTAACACATAATGTATTAAATAGGTTTTATATTGTTTAGAAAAGAAAAAATACAAAAGTATATATTATAAAATGTGATAATAAAAAAAATAAAAGGTGAGCTTTGTGCACACAATAATAAGCTATCAGAAGAAAAATATAGTTAAAAATTAACAATTTCTTTTTCTCTTGCGCACAAAATAAATGTGGTATTAGATTTCTTTTATAAAATATATTTTTTATTAATTTTATTAATTTTAATTATATTATTTTAAATTTTAAATCAAGAAGAGACACGTTTAACAAAAACAGAAGTTATAAAAACTCAACATCAAAAGTCACATTGACTCTTGTTCTGAAATTATTGAGTTTTATTTTTTCGTCTGTTATGATCCTTTACAAAATACAAGAAAAATTCATTTTATTACAAAATATTTCTTTAGATCAGTATTCTTTTAGCATGACTTAAATCTCTGGATACTATCCAATCTATTTTTTTCAACAACTTCTTCTGTTCAGCAACATGAATAATCTCACCTATTTAGCTCTTAGTTATAACTATCTCTCTTCCACAACATACATAATTCTAAGTTCTTTGATTCCCTTATAAACAGTACAAAGCTGAAAGCTTTAATGATCAATTCCAATCTGCTAGCAATAGCATATCTTTCAATCAATCTCAAACATTTTCGTGCATCAGATAATTTATTCGCTGGCAGACCTTGAGTCCTTGTCTCTAAACATGAATCATTTCAGTGGAGAGATACCAGGAGATATAACGGCACTGAATAAACTGGTACAACTTCTAGTGTACAAAAACAAGTTGTCTGGAGAAATCCCAGACATGTTTGGGAATTTCACGCTAGTATCTACCCTCATAATGGGATTTAACCAGCTCTCTGGTAGAATTCCCTCTAGCATTGGACAGTGGAAAAGATTGAATCTGTTGCACTTTCAAATGAAAGACATCTTGATCCCTTGTTCTATTCCATAGAAAGACATCAGGATCTCTTGTACACCCAATTAGAATTTTATTTTATTTAAAAATAATATAATTTAAAATACTGTTAAATAAATAAAAGTATATTTTATAAAAAAGGTTTAATATTGAATTTATTTTATGCACAGGAGTAAAAAAATCGTCAATTTTTAATTGCGTTTCTCTTTTGATGATTTGTTGTTATGTATGCAAGGCTTATCTTTCCTTTAATCATTTACTTCTTTATTATCATATTTTATTATTTATACTCTTATCGCTTTTCTTTTTTAAATAATATAAAACTTATTTGATATGCTATATATATTAAAATTTATAACAAAACAAGAAAGGACAAAATAAGTTGATCAGGAGTGCCTCAAAATGTTGTGTTTTGATATTTCACAATGGGATCAGAGACAATTTTATTGGTGTCAGTTGCATATGATATTTGTCATTTGATATTGCTTCCACAATTTATCTTGGGTGTTAATTTCTGCTTTTATTTCCTCCCATTATCCCCAAAAAAAACTTGAAATTCGGCTAATTAATTTAGGTAATTTAAGAATTTTTTACCATTCACCCTTATCTTTGTGCCATGTTAATTAATTGCAAAATAAATAAATAAATAAAAATACATCATCAACAATAACTTTCATCATTAATAAATAATAATATAACTTCTTAATTCACCAAATATAGTTAAAAAGATTGGATTCACACCTAATCTACTATATAACTTATTAAAAAATCTTATGCATACACATGTTAACATGTGTATGCATAAGATTTTTTAAATAAGCAAAGAAATACAATACACTTAGACATCTTATAGTGGAGGGATTGCCAAAATATACAAAGAAGTCAGATTATTTTGTTAGAGATTTTGACAATGTGAAGTATTGGGATAAAAATTGAGATTTTTTAAAACATAAAAGACAAAATTAAGCCAAAAAAGCATATAAGATAAAAGCACGAAGCAACACAAATATATATATTTTCTAGTAAGATGGCGACGGAGTACATTGATTAGTATACAAACTATGATATGCGAAATTGATAAAATATTATTTTATATTACAACGTTATTGTATTTTAAGGGAAAGTATGAAAAGGCTAATTTATGATATGATAACTTTATTGTATTACATATATTGGAAACTATGAATGATATGGTGGATAATAAACACTAGGTGGATAGTAATAACCTCCTTCACCGGGAAAAGGTCCGTAACCTGTGGCCGGTGGAAAATTGGTCTGCAGAACTTTTCGTCCTGCAATCATATCATACAAATTTCAAAATTTCATATACTTACGAGTCTTACAAACGACTATTTAGTTTTTAAATAATAATATTCTTGTATAATTCAATTTTTTAAAATCTTTTAATCTCACCACTCATTAATTAAAAACAAATTAAAACGAGTAGAAGAATTAATTAATTAATTAACTGTCGATAAATTCAAAAACCTAACCCTTGATAATTTGAGAGATTAAATATATACTTCCCCTAAATTTCTCCATGAACAATGCTTAATTATAATAAAGGAAGAATGACGTGTATCAAGTTCAAGAATAATTAACCATGTATATTTATATTATAATAATTTTTAAATATTGTAATTATTAATTAGTTTTCAAAATAATATATTATATGATATAATTATAATATAAAAATAAAATAAAATATGTTATGTGACTAGATGAAAGGAAAGAGAAAATAAAGATCATGGGTCAAACTTGTTAAAAAATGAATTAAATTTTCATATGCACATACTAAACAAATTTTAACCCAATTATATTTTTGATATTACTTATTTAGGCTTAACCCGACCGAATCAAAAAGAAAAAAGTCCAGCCTAATTAAAATTAAGTTATAAACTTAAAATATAAGAATTAATAAACTAAAAATATATTATTTTTGACTTTTTTGTTACAAGATCATACATAATTAAATATAATTATTTTTATATATATTATATTTCTATGAAGAGAAATAAAATAAGAATGTAAAGTTTTTTCTTTTTGTTTATAAAAAATATCAAGTTTAAATGAAAGTTTTTCTTACATATTTTATATTATAATATATATAATTTTTTAAATATTAATTTTAAAAAAAAAATTTGAGCTTCCGGAATTTAGGTCAAGCTTAAGAAAACTCCAAACTAAACTGAAATTTAATTGATTTTTTTTTAAAATAATATTTTTATTCAAACTTTTATTTTCATATTCATATTTTTATTGCAGCGAGCAAGTTTAGTAGAGTTACAACAAAAGAATAAAAAAATTTTTATTATATAATTTATTATTTTAAAATATAATAATTATTTTTTATATTGTATTTTAAAAAATTAACATAACATTCTTATTTATGCCAAGTCTCTAATGTATAATTTCCCTCCATTTCTATATATGCTACGTACCTTCATGCGCAGTCATCGTCAAATAAATAAGTGGGTTTTGACTTAATTGGCATGTATTTTTTTGGTTGAAATTATTGGTATTGGAAAATTTATTAGGGTATGATTAAATGAGTCAATCTGAGAAAGGTCATATAATTAAAATAAAAAATTAATACAAGTGTTAATGAATTAAATAAAATATTTTGATAGAAAAATAATAATAGTTAAAAAATGAATTAGTAACGGAAGAATGAAGAATAAGAGAAGAATTGAATACCAGGTTTGAAATCCGCAGCAGCGAGGTTGCAGTACATGATGAGCAACAAGAGTATAGCCAGAAAAGAAGCAAACGATGTCATTCTATTGAAGAGTGGTACTCCCATTAACTATAATTACTTGAAGGAATTTATCATATAAGTATGGGATAGTGGGCAAGAATATTTGGTATTTATAGAGACTTGGATGCAAATCATTAATATCCATCACCAAGACTTTTATTTATTTCGTTAATTATGTGATGAGTGATGTTAAGTAATTTATGTCAAATCGTTACCCCATTAAATCAATTTTGTAACGCTATTCAAGTCGCCAACTAAGCAAGATTGTGATACGTGCTACTACCATGTTGACTAGTATGAAAGCATCTTAATTGATTTGCAATGTGTAGTTTCATTTAACAAGGACAAAACTAATAATTGTTTTATTTCTATTGTATTAAGTTTTAATTTAATTTTATTAATTAATACAATGTCTTTTCCTCTGCAAATATTATTAATCATTTGTCGAATTCAAGTAGTAGTTGAATTGGCAACACTAAAGATAAAGCCTTTGATACATACGATTTATTGGCTCAGTCATATTTTGACAACAATAATTTTATGTAAGCTCTTTATACGACTTTGTTATTTGTGACATGTAAGGACAATATTTGGATAGGTAAAATTTCTATGATTTAGTAAAGATAAGTAATAAAATAAAATTTTCATGAGATAAAAAATTAATTTTAGTCATAATAATAATAATAACAATAATAATAAAATTAGTTGTACTAATAATAACAATATAAGAATAAACAAGTGTAAAATTTAAAATTATACGAATTAAATTACACTATTAATCTTTCAATCATTAAACTAAAGAATATTTTAAACTTAAATTAAATTAAATTAATATATATATATCATTTACTTAGCATATTCTGATGTATATCTTAAAATTTTTTTAATTTTTAATTTTTAATAAAAAATTATATTATATTTTAAAATAATAACAAAAAGTAATATTAAAATATTTTTCATTATTTTTTATTAAATTTTAAGTTGTTTTATCATAATTATCATCATTAAAATGGTCCTTCGGTCACATGTGGGAAACTTATACACTCACAAAAAATTAGTGACATCATGTGAAAATAGGTGTACAAGAGTTATGAAAAAGTTTAAATAATGCTAATTTACTCTACCATGAGTGGTAAGGCAAATTGAAGTGGCTTCTCAAGATCACTTCCAATGCTAGGTAGTCAAATTTATTAGATCTAATAAAATGATAGATTTTGAATTAGTCAATAAAAAAAATTTTATGCTATCATTCAGTTATATTTTAGTTAATTATATTTAATTAATTTTTTTTATTTTATATCAATAAACTCATATATTATAAAAAATAAAAATAATTAGTTGAATATAATTAATTAACACATAAACAAAATAACATAACACATTAATCCTTAAAAATATTTGTCACAACATGTGATAATAGTTGTAGAAGAATCACAAAAAACTTTAAGTAATGTTAATTTATTATTCCATGAGTGGCAAGGTAAATTGAAGTAACTTCTCTGTCACGATCACCTCTAATGTGAAGTAGTAATATATTGTACCATTATATATATTTTTTTAATTAATGATATTTAAATATTTTTTTAATTTCATATTGATGAATTCATATATTATAAAAAATAAAAATAATTTATTAAATATAATTAATTAATACACAAATAATATGGCATAACACACCCACCCACCCATGAAAAAAATTAGTAACATTACATGAAATTAGTCATACAAGAATCACAAAAAAGTTTAAGTAATGTTAATTTACGATACCATGAGTTGCAAGGCAAATTGGAAGTAACTTTCTCATCACAATCCCTTGCAACGCCTGGTAGTAATTATTGATTAGACCCAACAAAATGATTGATTTGGAATTATTCAATAAAAAAATTTATATGCACATGTATTGTATCATTCATTTATATTTTAGTTAATTATATTTAATTAATTTTTATTGTGTATTGATACGCTCTTATATTATAAAAAATAAAAATAATTGATTAAATATAATTAATTAACATACAAATAAAATAACGTAACACATCAATCCCTTAAAAAATTAGTCACGTCATGTGAGAATATTTGTACAAGAATCAAAGAAATGTTTAAGTAATGCCAATTTACTCTACCTTGAGTGACAAGCCAAATTGAAGTGACCTCTTCATTTGAATCACCTCTTACGCTAAGAAGTGATTATTAAATAGACCTAATAACTGTGATTTTGAATTAGTCAATAGAAAAATTTTAATGCAAACATATTGTATCATTCATTTATATTTAAGCTAATTATGTTTAATTAATTTTTTTTACTTTATATCAATGAACTCATGTATTATAAAATAAAATAAAATATAATTAATTGGTTAAATATAATTAATTAACACAAACAAAATGACATAACACATTGATGGTTGTCGATTCCAGCAAATTAAACCTACTATGTAAAATTATTTTGCAATTAGTGATGAGTAGGGTCGAACCCACAAGGATTAGTAACAATTTAATTCTCTTAGCCTAAATAAAAAATTAAAAAGAAATATTTGAGATTTAAAGAGAAATTAATTAAAAATAAAATGATTAAATAGGAATAAATTGATAATAAGAAAATTAATTTTGAGCAACACCTAACCAAGGTATAATCTCAATTTTGATTCCTTCAATTTATTATTGATTCAAAGATAGCTCAATCTCGCAATTAATAAATTAGTTATGGTTGTTAATAAGCTATAACAACCTGTCTTTCTCTATTTATTCGTTAACCAAAATAGGCTCTTTGATTAATCTCTGATCAATAAACAATCTTAAACAAGCTCTTAAGATTTAATTTATTGAACGTTGTAAACTCCAAAAATACTACTAATTCTAGCCAATAAACACACAAGCTCGATTTATTTAGACTAGATCATGCATTCACATAACAAAAGTAGAATCCTTTGTATTAAACTTTGTTAGTTTACCACAAGATATTGAGATAATTAAACAACTACGGATTCAATTATCTCAATTGGCAGTATATTGTTTGAATGAAAGAACAATGGGCCCTATTGAATCTAACAAACAAGCAATAATGGTGATTAAGCATGGAGAATGCATAAATATTAAAGAAAGAAAGAGAAATAAGAAAATAATTAGATCTCAAAATTAAAAGAAATTAAACTTTAATTAACCTTGATTAGGTAAAATAAATTTAGCTACACATAATTATTAGTGTAGAGACAAAACAAATTAAACCAATAAAATTCATTAGTAAATTTGTTCAAATATCAAATAAAAATGGATGAAGGTACGATGGATGAAGAAGATAAAGATGAACAGAGGTTGAAGAAGACAGCAGAAGATGGTTGCTATGCGTCCACACCCTTCACGTCTCTCTACTTCCCTATTGTCTCCAAAGTGAGCAAATTCTCCACCAACAAAATTGAAAGTATATCTCTCCCTTTTTTATTGTTGCGTATTGTCATGTTGCCCTTTAAAAGAGAATTCTGAAATTTTAATGCCAATCCCCCCGTGCTGCCTCACTTTTGCCTAAAAGAAAGGAGTTTGAAATTAAAATTCAATTTGATCTCAAATTGAATTCAAAACCTTGATTTCCACATCCTGCAACTTTTCAAATATTAGATTTTTATTCTCTATAATTTTGTTATACCATTTCTTATATTATTTTATTATTTTATTATTATCATTATATTATTTATAAAAATATAAAAAAATATGTTAAACTACCAAAATTGCATTTGATTATAAAATTTATTTAAAAATTGCTAATATTTAATTAAAAAAATATCAAAATAAATAAGAAAAGAAAGTATAAAATTATGAGATAATTAAACCTAACACACATCAATCCTTAAAAATATTTGTCACAACATGTGAAAATAGTTGTATAAAAATCATGAAAAAGTTTAAGTAATGTTAATTTACTATTCCATGAGTGGCAAGACAAATTAAAGTAACTTCTCCATCACAATCACCTCTAACGTTAAGTAGTGATCACTAAATAAATCTAATAAAATGGCTAATTTAGAAATAGACAATAGAAGAATTCTTATATATATTGTATCATTTTATTTAATTATATTTCAATAGTTTTTTAATTTTATATTGATGAATTCATATATTATAAAAAATAAAAATAATTGGTTAAATATAATTAACTAATATCCAAATCAACTGACATAACACTTTCACACATAAAAAAAAAAAATAGTGACATCATGTGAGAACAGTTATACAAGAATCACAGAAAAATTTAAGTAATGTTAATTTACCATACCATGAGTGGCAAGAAAAAATAAAGTAACTTTCCTATCACAATCACCTCTAATGCCAGGTAGCGGTTATTGATTAGACCTGATAAAATGATTGATTTGGAATTAGTCAATAAAAAATTTTTTATGCACATATATTGTATCATTCATATATTTTAGTTAATTATATTTAATTAATTTTTTTTTATATTGACACACTCTTATATTATAAAAAATAAAAATAATTGGTTGAATATAATTAATTAACATACAAACAAAATGGCATAACACATCAATCCCTTAAAAAATTAGTCACATCATGTAAAAATAGTTGTACAAGAATCAAAGAAATGTTCAAGTAATGTTAATTTACTATTTCATGAGTGGCAAGGCAAATTGAAGTAACTTCTTTATCAAGATCACCTCTCACGATAAGTAGTAATTATTAAATAGACCTAATAAAATAACTGATTTTAAATTAGTCAATAGAAAATTTTTTATACATATATACTTTATCATTCATTTATATTTTAGTTAACTATATTTAATTATCTTTTTATTTTGTATTGATGCACTCATATATCATAAAAAAATGAAAATAATTGGTTGAATATAATTAATTAACACACAAACAAAATGACATAACACGTTAATCCTTAAAAACATTTGTCACAACATGTGAAAATAGTTGTACAAGAATCACGGAAAAGTTTAAGTAATGTTAACTTACTATTCCATGAGTGGCAAGGCAAATTGAACTGACTTCTATATCAAAATGTCCTTTAATGCTAAGTAGTGATTACTAAGTAAACATAATAAAATGACTGATTTGGAATTAGTCAATAGAAAAATTATTATATATATATTGTACCATTATATTTATATTTTATTTAATGATATTTCAATTTTTTTTAATTTTATATTGATAAATTCATATATTATAAAAAAAAAATTGGTTGAATATAATTAACTAATACCCAAATCAAATGATATAACACATCCACACTTAAAAAAAATAGTCACATCATGTGAAAATAATTATACAAGAATCACATAAAAGTTTAAGTAATATTAATTTACTATGCCATGAATGGTAAAGATAATTGAAGTGACTTTCCTATTACGATCACCTCTAATGCTACGTAGTAATTATTGACTAGACCCAATAAAATGACTAATTTCAAATTAGTCAATAGAAAAATTTTTATGCGCGTATATTGTATCATTCATTTATATTTAAGTTAATAATATTATTTTTTATTTTATATTGATGAATTCATATATTATAACAAGTAAAAATAATTGGTTGAATATAATTAATTAACACACAAATAAAATGATGTAACACATCAATCTTTAAAAAATTTTGTCACAACATGTGAAAATAGTTGTAGAAGAATCACGAAAAACTTTAAGTAATGTTAATTTATTATTCCATGAGTGGCAAGGCAAACAAATTGAGTTGTCCAACACAATTACTTTTAATGCTAAGTAGTAATTATTAAATAGACACAATAAAATGATTGATTTGGAATTAGTCAATAGGAAATTTTTTATACATATATATTGTAACATTTTATTTATATTTTAATTAATGACATTTAAATATTTTTTTAATTTTATATTGATGAATTCATATATTAAAGAAAATAAAAATAAATTATTAAATATAATTAATTAATACACAAATAAAATGACATAACACACCTTCCCATGAAAAAAATTAGTGATATCACATGAAAATAGTTGTACAAGCGAATCACAAAACAGTTTAAGTAATGTTAATTTATCATGATTCGTAAGGCAAATTGAAGTGACCTCTCCATTACAATCACCTACAATGCCAGGTAGTAATTATTGATTAGGCCCAACAAAATGATTGATATGGAATTAGTTAATAAAAAAGTTTTTATGCACATATATTGTATCATTCATTTATATTTTAATTAATTATATTTTAGTTAATTATATTTAATTAATTTTTATTTTATGTTGATATATTCATATATTATACAAATAAAAATAATTAATTGAATATAATTAATTAACATACAAACAAAATGATGTAACACATCAATCCTTTAAAAAATTAGTCACATCATGTGAAAATAGTTGTACAATAATCAAAGAAATGTTTAAGTAATGCCAATTTACTCTACCATGAGTGACAAAGCAAATTGAAGTGACTTTTTCATTAGAATCACCTCTTACGCTAAATAGTGATTATTAAATAGACTTAATAAAATGGTTGATTTTGAATTAGCCAATAGAAAAATTTTAATGCAAACATATTGTATCATTCATTTATATTTTAGTTAATTATATTTAATTAATTTTTTTAGTTTATATCTATGAACTCCTATATTATAAAAAATAAAAATAATTGGTTGAATATAATTAATTAACACACAAACAAAATGACATAACACATCAATCCTTAAAAAATTTGTCACAACATATGAAAATAGTCGTACAAGAACCACGAAAAAGTTTAAGTAATGTTAATTTACTATTTCAAGAGTGGCAAGGCAAATTAAAGTGACTTCTCCATCACAATCACCTCTAATGTTAAGTAGTGATCACTAAATAGACCTAATAAAATGACTGATTTGAAAATAGATAATAGAAAAATTCTTATATATATTGTACTATTTTATTTATATTTTAATTAATTATATTTTAATATTTTTTTAATTTTATATTGATGAATTCATATATTATAAAAAATAAAAATAATTGGTCAAATATAATTAACTAATACCCAAATCAAATGACATAACACATTCACACCTAAAAAAAATAATGACATCATGTGAAAATAGTTGCACAAGTCACAGTAAAGTTTAAGTAATGTTAATTTATCATGAAGTAACTTCCCTATCACAATCACCTCCAATGCCAAGTAATAATTATTGATTAGACCCAATAAAATGATTGATTTAAAATTACTCAATAAAAATATTTTTATGTACATATATTGTATCATTCATTTATATTTTAGTTAATTATATTTAATTAATTTTTTATTTTATATTGATACACTCTTATATTATAAAAAAATAATTGGTTGAATATAATTAATTAACATACAAATAAAATGTAACACATCAATCTTTTAAAAAATTAGTCACATAATGTGAAAATAGTTGTACAATAATCAAAGAAATGTTCAAGTAATGTTAATTTACTATTTCATGAGTGGCAAGGCAAATTGAAGTAACTTCTTTATCAAGATCACCTCTCACGATAAGTAGTAATTATTAAATAGACCTAATAAAATAACTGATTTTAAATTAGTCAATAGAAAATTTTTTATACATATATACTGTATCATTCATTTATATTTTAGTTAACTATATTTACTTATTTTTTTATTTTGTATTGATGCACTCATATATTATAAAAAAATGAAAATAATTGGTTGAATATAATTAATTAACACACAAACAAAATGACATAACACGTTAATCCTTAAAAACATTTGTCACAACATGTGAAAATAGTTGTACAAGAATCACGGAAAAGTTTAAGTAATGTTAACTTACTATTCCATGAGTGGCAAGGCAAATTGAAGTGACTTCTATATCAAAATGTCCTTTAATGCTAAGTAGTGATTACTAAGTAAACATAATAAAATGACTAATTTGGAATTAGTCAATAGAAAAATTATTATATATATATTGTACCATTTTATTTATATTTTATTTAATAATATTTAAATAATTTTTTAATTTTATATTGATGAATTCATATATTAAAGAAATTAAAAATAATTAATTAAATTTAATTAATTAATACACAAATAAAATGACATAACACACCTACCCTTAAAAAAAATTAGTGACATCACTTAAAAATAGTTGTACACAAATGATGAAAAATTTAAGTAATGTTAATTTAATATACTACAAGTGGCAAGACAATTTGAAGTGACTTCCTTATGATGATCATCTCTAATGCAAGGTAGTAATTATTGATTAGACCTAATAACATGACAGATTTGGAATTAGTCAGTAGAAAAACTTTTATGCACATATATTATATATGAGATTTAATTAATTTTTTATTTTATATTGATGAACTCATATATTATGAAAAGTAAAAATAATTGGTTGAATATAATTAATTAACATACAAACAAAATGACTGAAAATAGTTGTACACAAATGACGAAAAAGTTTAAGTAATGTTAATTTAGTATACCATGAGTGGCAAGACAATTTGAAGTGACTTCCTTATGACGATCACCTCTAATGCAAGGTAATAATTATTGATTAGACCTAATAACTTAACTGTTTTGGAATTGGTTTGTAGAAAAACTTTTATGCACATATATTGTATCATTCATTTATATTTTAGTAAATGAGATTTAATTAATTTTTTATTTTATATTGATGAACTCATATATTATAAAAAATAAAAATAATTGGTTGAATATAATTAATTAACATACAAACAAAATGACATAACATATCAATCCTTAAAAAAATTTGTCACAATATGTGAAAATAGTTGAACAAGAATCACGAAAAAGTTTAAGTAATACTTGTAACACTCCAAAAATATTGCTACATTACGTGTGAAGTGTGCTTAACGTGAAGGAGGGATTTTGTCCACTTTATTAGCATAACTTCCACCCTTTGGTTAACTTGACCAAGTGGGCAATCCACCCATACAAGGACTTCCTTTTATATGTTATACATAAGGCACTCATGGGGTAGCATGAAAGAGGGGAAGAGGGAGAGCAATGTGACCATTGGACAAAACACAAAACCTCAATAAAGAAAGAAGGAGGCTTCACGTGAAAGTGGAGGCTAATAGTTAATAATATTGATAGTAATAATAATAACACTCACATGAGGTGAATAACTCATCCATGCAAATTAACACACACCCACATAGGTGAATCAAACGAGAAAAGGGAGAAAGGAGAAAAAGAGAAGAAAGGAGGATTTGCAAGAGGCTTGGGAGAAAAATAGAGAGGAAAAACACGTGAAGCATAAAAATTTGGAAGGAGGAAGAAACAAAGGTGATCCAAAGAAGAAGGAAAGGGCAAAGGAATCAAGATAGGTTAGCAATTTCCTTACTTTAGTTCCATAAGTTAGCATTTATGTTTCAAAATATTGTTTCCATGGAATTAGAGTAGTCTTCTTCATCCTTGATCCTAGGATAAAGCTTGATGTTGAATGCATGATAAACTTAGGAATTGGCTATGTTGAAGGAGATGAATAATGTGTTGGGTATTTATGTTTGCTAAAATAAATATATGTGAGAATGAAGTAAGATGAATTAAGTTAGTGCTGCGAATTTATTGCCATGATCACATAGAAAAATAGAAATATTATGTCCAAAACTAATATTTTTGGAGTGAGATTTATTTGAGAATTTAATTCTAAGAAAAATAGAAATATTATGTCCAAAACTAAAATTTTTGGAGTGAAATTTATGTGGGAATTTAATTCTAATAAAAATAGAAATATTATGTCCAAAACTAAAATTTTTGGAGTGAAATTTATTTGAGAATTTAATTCCAAGAAAAATAGAAATATTATGTCCAAAACTAATATTTTTGGAGTGAAATTTATGTGAGAAATTAATTCCAAGAAAAATAGAAATATTATGTCCATAAATAATATTATGGATGGAGATTTATGTGATATAAGACTCCAAGGAAAAATAGAAAATACTATGTTCATAAATAATATTATGAAAGGAGATTTATGTAATACTAAATCCTAAGAAAAATGGAAGATTCTTTGTCCATAAATAATATTAAGGATGAAAAATGACGTAAGATTAAATTCTAAGGTGAAACACGAAATCGTAGGGAGGTTTCAAATTTATTTGAAAGTCTTACAAAAAAAAGAAACCTTTCCTGGTTAATAAGAGGAAAATAATAATAATAATAAAATATAGTGACACCGCACCTTGCGGGGTCTCGAGTGTACACCGGCGGCCTAGGGAGGCATGGCCGAAGGTGCTCCATGCCCATGACCTAGCGTTCGCGATCGTACTGAGACCATGGCGGAGTGTTCACGTATTACGAGATGTGGCCAGAGGTGCTCCACACGAGTGGCCTAAGGAGGTGTGGCCGAAGGTGCTCTATACCTATGATCTAGTGTCTTGAGTATTGCATGTACGTGGATCGAGGGTTCACAATTTACGAGGTGTAGCCAAAAGTGCTCCACACGGGCGACCTGGCGAGGCGCGACCGAAGGTGCTCCGTGCTCGGGACTCAGTGCTCGCAAACACGCTATATACGTGGCCGAGTGTCCATGAATTTCGAGGTGTGGCTGAAGGTGCTCCACACGGGTAACCTAGGGAGGCGTGGCCAAAGGTACTCCACCCTTGAGACCTAGTGTTCATATAACATGTACGCACACGTTGACGACTTCGCGATGATAAATTAGTACGCTTAAGAAAATACTGATCATGTGAAAAGAACTTTTACTATTGCTAACTACTAAACTTATCATGCAATAATTACCTGTCTATTAATGTGTACTTTTCTCCTAAATCAATGATGCGGTTTGAACATTTTTGGTGCTTACACCCTGATACATGTTAGTCTCTTTTAAAACTATAAATTGCTAGGCTACTGGGAAACTCGTGTTTCTCACACATGTGCTAATATGTATCAGATTCGGACACGTAACAGGGACTCGTGGTAGCAGTATCTTTTTGTTGAGAAGTCTTTTGTAAGCCCCCATTCTTTTGGATCCTAGAAGTACTAGGATGGAAATAGGACAGCTAAATTGACTCTATATATGAGTAGTTCGGGGAATACTAGGGAAAGCGGATATGTGAAGGACCGGTCTGGTACTATTTGGTGCGGGAGTCTGAGTGGCAGGCCTGTTGTCTCCTGACTTCCGCAGGATAGGTATTTCACATATCCGGGGATTGATACATTAGTTGTAATAAATATTTTTATTAGACATGCATTATTGATCCTTGTGATAGATTGTATTTGCATTGTGTAGCGTAAACTTTTATTAACTCGCTGTGCTTGTGAGTTTTTATTTTTATTTTTATTTGAGCATAAGAGATCCTGAACCTATTGCGTATGACATAATTCGATGGTTTAACTGCTCAGAAAATAATTAAAAGGACAAGAATAATGTTTCGAACCTATCTATTGCCATTGAAATGAACAACAAGACTAGATAAGGGCGTTACAATACTAATTTACTATTCCATGAGTGACAAGGCAAATTGAAATGACTTCTCCATTACAATCACCTATAACGTTAAATAGTGATAACTAAATAGACCTAATAAAATGACTGATTTGGAAGTAGACAATAGAAAAATTCTTATACATATATATTATACCATTTTATTTATATTTTAATTAATTATATTTCAATAGCTTTTTAATTTTATATTGGTGAATTCATATACTATAAAAAATAAAAATGATTGGTTGAATATAATTAACTAATACCCAAATCAAATGACATAACACATTCACACTTAAAAAAAATAGTGACATCATGTGAAAATAGTTGTACAAGAATGACAAAAAAGTTTAAGTAATGTTAATTTACCATATCATGAGTGGCAACGTAAATTGAAGTAACTCCCAATCACAATCACCTCTAATGCCACGTAGTAATTATTGATTAGACCTAATAAAATGACTGATTTAGAATTAGTCAATGAAAAAATTTTATGCACATATATTGTATCATTCATTTATATTTTAGTTAATTAATTTTTTATTTTATATTGACACACTCTTATATTATAAAAAATAAAAGTAATTAGTTGAATATAATTAATTAACATACAAACAAAATGATGTAACACATCAATCCTTTAAAAAATTAGTCACATCATGTGAAAATAGCTGTACAAGAATCAAAGAAATGTTTAAGTAATGTTAATTTACTATTCCATGAGTGGCAAGGCAAATTGAAGTGACTTCTTCATCAGGATCACCTCTCACAATAAATAGTGATTACTAAATAGACCTAATAAAATGACTGATTTTGAATTAGTCAATAAAAAAAATTTTATTCATATATACTGTATCATTCATTTATATTATAGTTAAAAAATAATTGAATGAATATAATTAATTAACGCACAAACAAAATGACATAACACGTCAATCTTTAAAAACATTTATCACAACATGTGAAAATAGTTGTACAAAAATCACGAAAAAGTTTAAGTAATGTTAACTTACTATTCCATGAGTGGCAAGGCAAATTGAAGTGACTTCTCCATCAAAATTACCTTTAACGCTAAGTAGTGATAAATAGACATAATAAAATGATTTATTTAGAATTAGTCAATAGAAAAATTATTATACATATATATTATACCATTTTATTTATATTTTATTTAATGATATTTAAATAATTTTTTAATTTTTTATTGATGAATTCATATATGAAAGAAAGTAAAAATTATTTATTCAATATAATTAATTAATACACAGATAAAATAACATAACACACCCACCCTTAAAAAAAATTAGTGACATCACCTAAAAATAATTCTACACAAATGATGAAAAAGTTTAAGTAATGTTAATTTAGTATACCATGAGTGGCAAGACAATTTGAAGTGATTTTCCTACCACGATCACCTCCAATGCAAGGTAGTAATTATTGATTAGACCCAATAACATGATTGGTTTGGAATTGGCCAATAGAAAAACTTTTATGCACATATATTGTGTCATTCATTTATATTTTAGTAAATGAGATTTAATTAATTTTTTATTTTATATTGATGAATTCATATATGATAAAAAATAAAATAATTAGTTGATTATAATTAATTAACGCACAAATAAAATGACTTAAGACGTCAATCCTTACAAAAGTTAGTCACATCATGTAAAATTAGTTGTACAAAAATTATAAGAAAAAGTTAAGTAATGTTAATTTACTATTCCATGATTAACAAGGCAATTGAAGTAACTTTTTCATTACGATCATTTCCAACACTAAGTAGTAGTTGCTGATTAGACCCAATAAAATGGCTTATTTGCAATTAGTCAATAGAAAAATTCTTATACATATATATTGGACCATTTTATTTATATTTTAATTAATTATATTCAAATATTTTTTAATTTTATATTGATGAATTCATATATTATAAAAAATAAAAATAATTAGTTAAATATAATTAATTAATACATAAATAAAATGAAATAACACATCCACACTTGAAAAAAAAATTAGTGACATCATGTAAAAATAATTGTACAAGAACTACGAACAAGTTTAAGTAATGTTAATTTATTATATCATAAGTGACAAGGCAAATTGAAGTAACTTCCCTGCGATAATTACCTCCAATGCTAAGTAATGATTATTGATTAGACCCAATAAAATGATTAATTTAAAATTAGTTAATAAAAAAATTTTATACACATATATTGTATCATTCATTTATATTTTAATTAATTATATTTAATTAATTTTTTATTTTACATTGATGAATTTAAATATTATAAAAAATAAAAATAATTAGTTAAATATAATTAATTAACACACAAATAAAATGACATAACACATGTACTTAAATAATAATAATAATAATAATAATAATAATAATAATAATAACAGCAAAAATAATTGCATGTACAACACAAATAAAATATAATAATAAGAATCACAACAACAACAATAATAAATACATGTAGAACACAAATAAAATGACATAACACCTGTATTTAAATAACAACAACAACATGCAAGGTAAATTGAAGTTACCTCTTCATCACCGTCACCTTGAATGCTAAGTAATAATTACTTATTAAACTCAATAAAATACCTAATTTGGAATGAGTCGAAGATAAAAAAATTTTATGTACATATATTATATTATTTTATTTATATATTAGTTAATTATATTTAATTAATTTTTTATTTTATGTTGATGAACTTATATATTATAAAAAATAAAAAATAATAGTTGAATATAATTAATTAATAAAGAAGTAAAGAAATTTTTTGTCATGACAATTGGGTTATCACATATCCAAGTAAATATTATAAACCAAATTTATTTTTACATGACTTATTAATTCATTAGTTACGGACAAAATCAACTAATTTATTAATTCTTTAATATATAAATTTGGTCATAAATTTAAATTTAATCTAAACTTTATAAATATAATTAATGATTTTAAAAAATTAATTTTAATTAATTTTATTAATTAAATCATATGACAATAAACTAAAATTTTATCAAACTTTAATATGAACTAGTTATGATAGATATTTTAACAAAACACCTCAATTAACTTTCAAATACATTAAGATTGTTTTTAGATAGGATTTTATATTTCATGAAATTTAGACTATAAAAAAATTTAAATTCCTTTAATTCAAATTACTTATATTTTAAATTTTTTTTTAAATAATGATAATATTTATTAAATTCTTTGTTATAACTAATATATATATATATATATATTATTTACACATATGTATACATCTATATATATATATATATGTCTATAAAAATTAAGTTGTATATTTATATATATATAGGAATTTATGTATATACACAAGTGTGTGTATGTGTATGTGTGTTTATAAATATATGTGTATGTGTGTTTATAAATATATTATTTAATATAAATTAATTATTAAATTAAAATATCATATAATATAAAATAGGAAAATAATATGAAATAAAAAAAAATACTAAGTCAGATAGTTTACTTCAATTAATCTAATCTTACTCTTAATTAATAAGGTAAATACATAATCTAGGTCAGAATAATTCATTAATCAAAATAATTGACTTAATCAAGTGGCTTATAGTGATACAGTCGTCACAGAAGCCTATATAGTTTCTGCCATTCTCACACAGCAGTTGAAGCATGCAGAAGCTGAAGCTTGACTTGCCAAACAAATATCCCATGATTAAAATCATGACATTACAAAATCATGTCACATTCATATTCCTGCTTCTGTTCTTCCAACTTCACTTTCATGGCATCCTCTGTAATGACACTGACAGAGATGCCCTTGTTTCATTCAGATCGCAAATCATGGACCCAAACAATGCTCTCTCTGGGTGGGCTTCAAATTCCTCTATCTGCAGCTGGTATGGTGTCTCCTGCTCCAAAAGCACAAGCAGAGTTCAATCTCTTAGTTTACCAGGACTTGGCCTCTCTGGTAAACTATCCTCTCACCTCTCCAACCTCACTTATTTACAATTCCTTGACCTTTCCAGTAATGCATTCCAAGGCCATATTCCATCGGAGTTTTCCTATCTCTCTCATCTTAAAGTTATCAGTTTAGCTGTCAACAATCTCAGTGGTTCACTTCCTTCGCAGTTATCCCTTCTGCACCAATTGCAAGATCTAGATTTCTCTGTCAATAATCTCACTGGTCAAATCCCTCGAGAATTTGGAAACTTCTCATTTGTAGTTAATCTTCAATTAGCAAGGAACAGGCTTTCTGGGGAAATTCCAAGTGAGTTGGGCAATCTTCGCAACCTTAACTATCTTCAACTCTCCGAGAATCATTTCTCTGGGGAGTTTCCCATTTCCATCTTCAACATCTCTTCATTAGCCTATTTGTCTGTAGTAAAGAATTTGCTTTCAGGAAAACCACAAGATATTGGCCATTCTCTTCCAAATCTTAAAAGTCTCTTTCTGGCACAAAATAGATTTGGGGGTGTGATTCCTAGTTCTATATCCAATGCTTCACATCTCGAATCTCTTGATCTCTCTCACAATGAGTTTCATGGATTGCTTCCTCTATTCCCTAACATCAATCTCACCCACCTAATTCTTGGTAATAACAATCTCTCTTCCACAACAGTACATAATTCTAAGTTCTTTGAGTCCCTTGTAAGCAGTACAAAGCTGAAAATTTTGTTCATCAATTCTAATCTGCTAGCAGGAGAGCTTCCAAAATCTGTAGCAAATCTTTCAATCAATCTGGAAGACTTTTGTGTATCCAATAATTTCTTCACTGGCAGAATTCCTCAGGGAATGGGAAAATTTCAAAATCTCTTTTCCTTGTCTTTTGAGAATAATCATTTCACTGGAGACATACCTGGAGACATAGCAGCACTGAATAAATTGGTGCAACTTAAAGTGCAAGAAAACAAGTTGTCTGGAGAAATCCCAGACATGTTTGGGAATTTCACGCATCTATCTACCCTTCGAATGGGATTTAACCAGTTCTCTGGTATAATTCCCTCTAGCATCGGACAGTGCAAAAGATTGAATTATTTGGACCTTGAAGCGAATAATCTTCATGGGACCATACCAAATGAGATTTTTAGTCTCTCTGACTTAATTGCCGTGTCCTTTGCGTCGAATACCCTACATGGGTCACTCCCTTCACTCAACTCCATGAAGCAACTTCAATTCTTGAACTTCAATAGCAATCTTCTCTCAGGATATATTCCTGAAGGAATAGATCGCTGCGAAAGCTTGCAAACTCTTGTATTGGCAAGAAACAACTTTAATGGTTCAATCCCAAGTACCTTGGCCAATCTAAAATCATTGGAGACATTGGATTTATCTTCAAACAACCTCTCCGGTCCTATCCCTGAAAGTTTGGAAACGCTGGAGTATTTGGTGAAGTTAAACTTGTCTTTCAACCATTTGGAAGGGGAAGTTCCTACTAATGGAATTTTTATGAACCTTAGTCGGATTTCTCTCCAAGGAAACAACAAGCTCTGTAGTCCTAACAAGGAAATTGCAGAAAGTTTAAGAATCTTTGCGTGTGACAAAGGTAAAAAGAAGCTAACATTCTTAGTCCCTACCATACTTGCAGTTACAGGTGCCTCTGTTCTATTCATTTCGATATTGTGCTTGCTGTGGATGAAATCTTCCCAACAAAAGAAAAACAAGGAGGACAAAACGAGTTTACCAACTTGTTTCAAGGGAGTGCCTCAAAATCTATCCTTTTCTGATATTCGAGCAGCCACAAACAATTTTGCATCAGAAAACTTGATAGGTAAGGGTGCGTTTGGCTTTGTGTACAAGGGTGTGTTCAAAATCAACCTATGTGAAACTACCCTTGCTGTGAAAGTCCTCGACTTGAAACAAAGCAAAGCCTCTCGGAGTTTCAATGCAGAGTGTGAAGCTCTGAAGAATGTTAGGCATAGGAACCTCATGAAGCTCATCACTTCTTGCTCTAGCATTGATCATAAAGGAGATGACTTTAAGGCCCTGGTCATGCAATTCATGTCCAACGGTAATTTGGACACGTGGCTGTACTCAAATGACGAAGAAACTGGGTCATCTTTGACCTTTTTGCAGAGATTGAATATTGCTATACTCATTGCCTGTGCTATGGACTAATTGCACCATGACTGTGACCCACCAATAGTTCATTGTGATTTGAAACCTGGTAATGTCTTATTAGATGAAGATATGGTTGCCCATGTGGGAGATTTTGGATTAGCTAGGCTTCTTTCTCAGAGTTCATCGGAGTCTACCAATTTGGGACTGAAGGGTACCATTGGCTACATTCCCCCAGGTATAACCTAACTATGATATTCAATATACTATAAATTGTAAGATAACAGTCGTTTAATTTTTAAACTTTCTAACATGGTATTTGAGTAGAACTGAAATAACTGATAGTATAGTATGTATGCTTCCCTAACATTTGGGTACTTTGTTTTTAGAATACGGTTTGGGTGGCAAAGCTTCGACCCTTGGAGATGTGTATAGTTTTGGGATTCTACTGCTTGAGATATTCACAAGAAAAAGGCCAACTGATGAGATGTTCAAGGAAGGTTTGAATCTCAATAAGTTAGCCTCGGCCATGGATGAGAATCAAATACTGAAGGTAGCTGATCCAAAGCTTTTTAACCATTTTGAATGGTCAACACAAAGCTCACGCACTGGTTATCTTAGTGATGGCAAAGCAAAGCAGTGTATAGCCGCTGTAATAAGAGTAGGTCTGTCTTGTGCAGCTGAAGTGGCCAAAGATCGTTTGACCATGTGAGAGGCCTCGGCAAAACTACAAGGAATTAGGCAGTCAATGCTTCGTTTCTGAATTACCAAAACACATATATTTATATTCAATAAACTGCAAAATTTTTAGTAGAGCATATCAGCTTTTAGGTTTGGTTTGTGTTTTGATATTCCACAATGGGCTCAGTCAATTTTCGTATCCAGCAGTGAGAAAATTGCTAGGTCTATTATTAGCAATGTAACAAGCAGAACGAAATAAAATATCAGAACTTGCTAACTGGCCACATCAGTGCAAAGCTCATAAATGCGTAGTTTGTTGAGTATCACTGAAATTTTGTGTCCTAGCAAATGAGACAAGCAGAAAAATGAAGTAACAACAAATAAAGAAAACCAGGCCAGAGAATCCAATGAAGTTTGACCGGTCTACCATCCCTTATAATTCAATTATTATAAATCATAAATGAGTCTTCTCTAAAAAGTAGGTATTTGGAGGTGGAATGACTCTGTCAGAGTCACTATGTTAAAAAATTAAATGTGGCTGCGTGTTTGTGCCTGTGATTAAAAAAATCATTTTTGCAGATTAGTTGCACAGAAGCATATTGTGTTACTGCTTATTAAGATTGATACCAATATAGCATAAGTACTGGTGGCCTTCGGATTGCTAATATAAGTATGTAACCTTAAACTCTTTCTTCGCACTAAAGCAACATAAAACCTGTCAAACACAGTCCTCTCTCCCTTCCCATCTCTGAACATTTTCAGCTTTCTGCATTATCGAGGGTACTCTCTCTTTGATGCTTGTCTCGAACTATTTGGCACAGAACTCCATCAACCACGCCACAGAAAACACCAAACTTTCAAGCATTATTTACCGCAAAGTAAACCTTAAGTGCGAACATAATAATGCAGGGTTGTTCCCAATTCCCAAATGCATGGACTAGCTACAACCCACTTGAAGAGGACTGACATGATTTCATTTATCAAAAAAAAGTGGCTAGCATGATTTGTTTTTTCCCTTCTCACTCACATCTCCCTGCATAATGTATTTGAAGTTACCAAATACTCAAAAGCAGAGTAGCAAGAAAAGAATTGGTTCTGCTTAATTTATATGTAGGTATAAATTTTGGTGCAGCAACTGCAATACATATTTTTCATGGGGAAGGTAGGAGCAAGTTCTTGGTTGACTGCAGTAAAAAGGGCTTTCAGGTCTCCAACCAAGGAAAACGATAAGAGAAGCAGCAGGAGGAGAGAAGAACCCGAACAGGAGGAAGACGAAGAGAAGGTATAAACAATCTCAAACATCCTTCTGGCCCTTCTTTCTACTTTCTGTTTTCATTGTAAGAACTGAGCCCAAATGGGATGATTTCTTTTTCGTCTATGTATAATGCAGAAGAGGGGGAAACGAAGATGGATTTTCAGTAAGCCATCTAGTCATGGTGCAGTAGTTACTCAGCTTTGTGAGGAAAGGACTATAACCACCTTTGCTGATATATCAGCAACAAGTAATAATGTTTCTCAAATAGTTGATGCTGCTGAACATAGACAAGCCATTGCAGTAGCAATGGCTTCCACAGCTGCTGCTCAGGCGGCAGTAGCATCTGCTCAAGCAGCTGTGGAGGTTGTTCGGCTTGCACGGCCTTCCATGTTTGTTAAACAACACTATGCTGCCACTACTATTCAAACCGCCTTCAGAGGTTATCTGGTAAACATAGAGTTAATTTGTTTGCTATGTTTCTGATTGATGACTGATTGTTATGGTTGTGATTTATTATATCTGAAGGCGAGAAGAGCTCTTCGTGCACTTAAAGGTCTAGTGAAGTTGCAGGCATTAGTGAGAGGTCATAACGTCCGCAAAAGAGCAAAATTCACTCTTCAATGCATGCAAGCTCTTTTTCGAGTTCAGACTCACTTATGTGAACAGCGAGCTAAGAGGATTACTCATGATGGAAGCACAGATTCCAGATTAAGTGATCCCTCTAGTTTATTGGGGTCACATTTAGCTGACAGGAAGTCCATTAATGTATGTCTGTTTCATCTTTCAATATGGTGTTCTTTCAAACGCCCCCTTCTATGTGTGATTTGGCTTCTCTTTCACTCATGCAGTCTAGAGATGATGAAGCACAGACAGTAGAGAAGATTCAAGCTGCTCTAAAGAAAACGAAGGAAGTTGCCTCGAAACGAGAAAAGGCCCTGGCTGATGCTTTCTCTCACCAGGTTAGTCTTGATCTTCGTTTTAAGTTCTTAATTTTGCGAATTCTCACGGTCACTGCACTACCCAATTGAACTGGTTACTATGCATGAACTAGATATGGCGAACTAGCGGGGACCCTAGTGCCAGTGAGGGAGAGCTTGAGGACAATTCTAGATGGTGTGATGGATGGAGAAGAAGAAGCATGTACAGGGAGAGCTCAGGTAGAGCTTCCTGTGACCAAAGAGACCCCATCAAAATAGTTGAAATTGACACCTTTATACCCTACTCCAACTTATCAGTTCCCACCGATACAATGAGATCATCTTGCAGCTATAAGCCTCAGTTCAATAGTCCACTAAGAACCCAAAAAGCCTATTGCGATGTTTCTTTTCAGTCCCCATTAATGACACCATCACCAACAAAGATGAAGCATCTTCGGGTGCATTCAGCTAGTCCTCGTTGCACAAAGTCTATATATTCAGTGCCTCAGATGGCCAGCATAGGCAACACCTACACCCATGGACCAGGGGTGAGTAGTAATGGTTCCAGACCTACTTCAGTGCCCAACTATATGGCAGCCACTGCATCTGCTAAGGCTCGAGTTCGGTCACAGAGTGCACCCAGGCAGAGAGCTTAAACCCCAGAAAAGTAGCGTAAGTTGTATAGGTAGGCATCGTGTTCAAATATGGGATTAAAATACTATTATACTGTGTACAACATTGTTTGCTCAAGACTGTAGAACTAGAACCATATGCAGGCAGCTAAAGATTACTTTATTTGCTGTACAGTTGAGTGTGATCTCAGTCTAACATGAAGGGCATATTAATCCCAAACTGGTGGGCAAATTTCGTGTTAACTTAATGGAAAGTAGGTTGCTCTGTACTCTGTAGTATGTAGACCCATAGGCCCATTCAGTGACTACAGAAGGGCAGGGTCAATTAGAGCTTTTGAGGAGAGGTGGGGGCGGCTATCTTTCTTGTCAGTTGTTGTCATTCATATTCCTCTTTTACAGGCTTTCATAGAAGATCGTAATTGGTTCAAACTTTAGCATGTTGTCTGGCTAAGTTTATGCTTTAACGGGCTCTTTAATCCACAGTTTTCAAGAAAGGTTTCAGAATAAATTCTTTATAAAAGTAAGTACAATGCAAGCATGTAAGGATCAAGATTACCGATGTCATGAGGCCACAGGTGATTAATATTTCAGATTTCAAACAGGAACAATGATATAAGTATTTTGAACTTGATTCATTTTATCAACTTGCATACAATTAATTTTTTTGCTCTAATACCAATGTCGATTATCATTTCTCACACTACTCCTAATTGATGCTTGTATCAGCACTAAAGAGTACTAAAGAGTAAAGAGATTTATTATATTATATTAACAACTGTTACCATTTGGATCATAGCATAGCCATAGGTCAAACACTTCTTCAACCGTAGTGTTAGAACAAATAAACATTAAAAAATTATTCTCACCGAGCATTGAAGTAATGACGGAGAAAATAATCGCATATATTCCATTTTGGCCAAGAGTACCAAAAATATCAATTTACTGATACGCTCCAACTACTATGTATTTTCTCTTTGGTTCTGTGCCACTGATGTCTCCTTTTTCTCTTGATTTTCCTTGGTGGTATATTAAAAAGTTACTCGAGTACGAAAAAGTGATGTACAGAGTTGAATTTCATCAATTCAATTTGACCTTCCAAGGGGGTAATCCATGCAAGCTCTAAAAAGTTGACACGTCTTGATAAAGATAATATTATGAATTGACGCGTGCAAGTAGAAAGATAAGAGACCAAGCTTTTATTTACTACAGATTAAAGTTAAGGACTTGAAATTTGAATGGATGAAAAAAAGAAAAGGTGAAAATATTAAAGTGGTAGTTGACCAAGTCAATGTCAGATCGACCCCCGAACTGAACTATAGTCCACTATCCATAACATTCCGACAAGAAAACATAACACAGCCTTCTTCACAAAAACAGAACACAAGTAGTCCAGATTTTTTCAGCACCCGGAGAATCCTATAGCTATCCAAATGCGCAGCTAGCCAAGTAATAAATATTCAAGCGCAACAAGATTATAAACTACTAACGGTCTACAATACTATCCCACATTAAGAACCAATGCTTGAAGCTGCTAATTTGCTTTATTAAACCAGAGCAAGGCAACCTCTGAATTTGCCTTCGAAGATGCCACCGTTGGGCTGCTATTGCTACTACTATCAGACAGTGAAGCAAACGTTGTCTGCAAGACCCCAGATGGAGATGACACCATTTCAGCTTTAGTTACAACGGGAGACGGCGGATCGGAGGCTGTCTCCTTGGTGGCAGCCACCGTGCTTGGCCTTAGAACCTCAGCTAGGGGACCCCCAGGAGTTGAACTCACCCAAGACGCAGGGGTGAGCCAATTTGCAAGATGGGTTTTTGTGCCATTTTCTTTGTTTCCATCATCAGGCTCCATTAGGCCTAAGCCCATTTGAACAGTACCCATTTCTTCATCCACACAACCACCACCACCACCTCCCATCGATAGATCAAGACAAGAAAGGGATAATTTACCATTTGACGAAACAGAGCTCTTGTTGGCGTTGGCACTATTGTTTTCTGCATTAGACCAAGCGTCAATGAAACCCCTGGGTTTTTCAGACTGAGTGTCTTCCACAAGAGGATTGAGGAATAGAGGAAAGCGTCTGTTGTGTTGGACTAGTCCGGAATTGAGAGACGCATACGAATTGAGGTACAGAGTGTCTTCATAATTTGGAGTGGAAATGGTGGAACTCTGGTTGGTCAATCCTACTTTGCTCTGCATCAGAGGCTGCCATTCTGGATCAGAACCAGTCGTGGAAATGGGGTCTCCCTTCGGCATCCAGTCCAAGCCCCTTCATTGTACATGTTCCAAGTCACCAAATTAGTTTCAGAGTGGTCAAATTTATCGCAGTAGAACAAGAAAAACGCAGCATTTCCTCCGCGTCTCCACTAAGAACATAGAACACAGACAGTAAACTTGCAGACATTTATGTCAAGAGAAACCATACGAACACTATTTTGACCTCTTAAATAAAACCCAATATTTAAAAAAGTAAAGTGATCTTTAAAAGTTTTCTTTCATTTTCTTAAAGTTTCTGGCCAACCAATCAGAAGTCCCTGATAGCAAAACCCCGAGGAAGGAAGAGACAAAACAATATTCAACCCATTAAGAAAACTTGGAAATCACCTGGGTTCGCTATCCGATGTAACTGAAGGTAGGGGTTCAAAAGTAGAAGCTTTGACGCCATACTTATGCAGAGAAAGGGAAGAAGACTCATGGTATAGCTGAGTGGTAGTAGACGGAAGAAACTGATATGATGAAGACCCACCATTTCTTATAGTGGGATTAGAGACAGGAACCACAGTAATCGCAGAGGTAGGAAGGGGATTATTATGATGATGATAATCTTGGCGAGCCCTCTTGATTTGCTGATTATTGTTGTCGTCGTTGGTGGTGTTGGAGTTGGAGTTGGTATTGGAGTTGGTGTTGGGTTGAACTTCCACAGGCTTTCTTGAACGGGGACGACCTCTGTGCATATGACGCTCACAGTACTTGTGGTTAGGAGCCACATCTCTAGAACATCTCCATTTCTTCCCATCCGTTCTCCTGCACCTACCTGGCTCTGGATCACTACTACTGCTTGACAACCTCAGATTGAAACCACTATTCACTACTCAAAAACCAAAGTACAAGATTATACAAACTAAATCCACATCATTTCTATGCCATTAAAGAAAGTAAAACAGACATCAACTTTGAGATATTGCATGCGTTGAAGGAAGCAGAAAAAGGCATTTTTGGGGGTATCTATCTTCCATAAGTTTGTACAGGACATCATGAAAGAGGCAAAGAAGCATATGAGTGAAAAGGGAACAATAAAGAGAGAAAGGGTCATACATGGAGAGCGAGAAGCAGGCGTGAATGTGGGAATAAGGAGATCAGGAGGAACAGGAACAGAAGCCATCATGTACTTGTATATCATAGCTTGTCTTTCCAGCTCCTTCCATTGTGCATTTGTGAAAGGAAACCCCAACGATGCCGCCATCGCCCCTGTGTATAATATCACAACCAAACACATAAAGCCATTTTCAGAGTCTCAGACAGACACAGCACATCAGCATACAAATCCACCCCCTTTGTCTCTCTCTTCTGACCCTCATCCTTTCCTTCCATTTTTTTTTTTTGGGCATGAAAGATGCAATCTTTGTGACGAATGAGTAAGAAAGCCCAAATTATAAGAAGCACCCAGCTTTGACTTGAACAAAATAAAACACAAACCTGGGGATTTGAAGGCGGGGCGAGTGGAAATGTCAAAAGGCTGCAAAGTTCTTACAGCAGCACCCCCACTATGGATAGCAGCAGCAACAGCAACAACAGGGGAAGCAGAACCACCACTAACAACATCGTTTATATTATGATTATAATGATGATGAGTCATACGCATAGAAGTCGTGGGACCATCGCCATCACCACGACCAGCACAAGAATCGTTATCAAAGGGCGACAATGGACGGTGGTGATGATTATGATGCACCATCTTCGTCATCAGCTTCCCTCACTCACCAGGGGAAATGCTTCAAGAAACACTACCTGACCTGCTTCTACTATTTTTTTATCTTTTTTCTTAAGCTTCCTTGTCTTAAACGCCAAATTCACCCACACAACTCAAAATCAAACCACACACTTTCCCACCCAATCTAGCTAGACCCAACTTTTCATGTAACCAAGATAAGCAATCCTGTTTAGCAGTAATTATCACACCAAAGGTAAACCCCACCCCCCCTCCCTCTCTTTCTATTTCTATCTAGTGTGAGTGGTTGAAACTTGAAATGGAGAAAGCGTGAGGTGAGGTTGATGTGGGGATTTATGATGAAAGAGAGTAATGGGGTTGCCGCCATTCTGAGCCTTTGCTTTGCTTCCATGCTTCCAACATTCGCACCGCGCACTAGTGGACAAAACAGTGAAAGTGACCCCTTTTTCTTTTCTCTCTCATCATTATTGTGGTATCTATCATTTTCTGTAGGTGAAGCCTAAAACCCTATCTTGCTTCATAATATTTTATTGGGAAAAGAAGAAAGACAGGATTTTTCTGAGAACACCCTTCGTTATAACGCACACCGTTTTAGTTATTTAACGTTAAGCCCTACGCTACTCTACACTGTTCACTGTACACACTATAGCTGTTGGTAGTACATAGGCAAAAAAGTCTTGGGGGTTTGTTTATACTTGTATATTCCTTTAGCTTCAATTCCTTTCACGGATTTCCTTTGCAGTTGCAACGAAAGTAAGTGCCAGATATACTGTGTTTGCGCTTTAGCTTTGTAATGCATGCAGAAAGAGTGTTACCATATGGAATCATTACTGCTATATCAAGCTACACATTTGCAGAATGTTAGTATGCAACAAAAGTGCTCAGGGAAGTCGCATCCTTCGGCTTTTCTTTTTCCAATAAGATATATGATATATGCATCAACCTAGAAAGCCAACCTTTTCTTTTCTGCAGTAGATTGTGGGAGTCTTATGGCAGAGAATACAAATTACGAAGTAAACGTTGAAATTACTAATTAGACCCACCAAAAAGA
Organism: Senna siamea; assembly: GCA_031216115.1. Classification (NCBI taxonomy): domain Eukaryota; kingdom Viridiplantae; phylum Streptophyta; class Magnoliopsida; order Fabales; family Fabaceae; genus Senna; species Senna siamea. The sequence goes on along the minus strand of CM062367.1, from coordinate 8,832,031 downwards.
AGATTAAATTTTTAACTGTGCGCAATATAGATGTATCTAAATTTGTATCTTATAATAGAAAACTAATAGTATAATTAAATAATATAAATTAATTTTTTATAAGTATTTTTGTAATAAAATTAATTTTATTTAAATATTATTAGATATTAAATATAAATTTTTTTAACAAAAATTAAAACTTTTATTTATTATATTATGAAAAATTAAATTTTTTTGTAAAATCTAAATTTGATGATAAAATAAAATAAATCTAACTAGAAGTTTTGCATATATGAATATTTATTTTTTATTTACCTTTTAAAATATAATATAAAATAATTATTATAATTTAAACCTTCATACTTTAACAATTTGATGGCTTCACCATTCCTTATACAAGAGAAAATATAATTTAAAATCTGCAATTTATAAACTAAATAATTAAAAAGATTAAATTATATATACTTGTAAAAATAATTAATTATTTAAAATTTGAAATATGCTTCCTATCTCTTTGTTTCTTATTAAAAAATTAAAAAAATAAATTCACAAGACACTAATTAATTGATAAATGCCATTCGTGAAAACGGTGTGAATTGGGAGAATAGAGTGCACGTTGAATATTGATGGAAAGGCGCGTGAGGGAAGTGGATCCCACGAGGCCGTATAGTTGATGCATGTGTTAACTCATGGTCTCCAGGACTGTCAGGGTGTTGCCTTTTATCGCAAGCATCTATATGAAGTCATGAACAATAAATCACACAATTTCATTAGGCGCGTGAACACAACCAAGATTATATCATTGGACAGTGTTGAACAAACGCTGTGATAGAGGGTGCACCAATAAGTAACGGCATTTCCATTAAAACGAACTTTAACCCAAGGATTTTGTCAAGGCAAGGGATAGATTGGACTAGCATCTAGGTACTATTTTTTAAAATATTTTTATTAATAGACTTTTTAATGAAAATGAAATCAATTAATTGATTAATTATAAAAATTTTAATATGAAAAGACTGAGGAGAGGAGGGTAATGAAATGCCAGACGGAGAACAGTACTGTGAGTGGGCCCTGTACAGAAAGCAGTGTATGGGTTTGCATTGTTTGACATGAGAGGATCACATAATATTACCGACAAATATTGATGTTAGTAAAAAGAATTAATCTTTTTGTAAAGAAAATTGTTTATATTTAATATTTAATAATATTTTAAATAAAATTATTTTTAATTAAAAAATTAAATTTAATAAAAGAGACTAATTTTTTATAAATTTAAATTTAAATTTTTATTAAGAAAATTATTTATATTAAATATTTGATTATTTATTTTTCATAAAAAATGTTTTTAAAAAAATTATTTTCAGTAAAAAATAAAAAAAAAAGATTACATAATATTATGCCTGAATGATAAAATCCATAAAAAATGCTAACCCGAGAGTGGGAAGGTGCCAAAAGGGCTCAAAGACAGCTGTGGAAGGCAAATGGTCTGCATCAGTACTTACAATACAAAACAAAGCAATCCAACCACTTCTCCCTTTCCTTTCTCTCTCATTTGAAATTTCAAATCTTTACTTTTCTTGTCCCAATTCAAGCCTCCCACTCCATCCTCCATGATCCATCTATTTCTCACACCTTTTTATATGATATAAATGATTGTGAGTATGCTTAGCGAAGTTAACGAAAGAAGAGGGAGGGATTAGTACTGAGTTACCTCTACAAAATGATGATTAGCGTTATTACAAAATTTGGTGTCAGAACTCAGAGACACGAAAGGGAAAGTCCAGATTTTGTTATTAGAAAGAGAAGAGAAGAGACAGGAAAACAAAAAACAACAGGGAGAACATGGAGCATGGGCCTCTTGGCATGTGTCAACCGTTTGTTGATTCCAAAGCCTACCACCGTCAAGGAAACACCCACTTCCCAATCATTCTTTCTTCTTTTCCATTCCATTCTAATTCAGTCATTCTTCTCCTTCTCCTTCTTCTTCCTTTTTCCACTCTTCCCTTTTCCTTTTTTATTATAAAATTGCTTTTTCTAGGGGACCATGTTTATCTTCTCTACAAGCAATCCATTATGGGTGGAAATAGATGCCTACCCCTTTTTTTTTTCTTTTTAATCTGTCCACGTACCTTCTTTCTATGTAAATATGAATTAGACTTAATTGCTTTCTCATTCCAGAATTTGGTATCAGAAATCATAAATAAAAATTCAAATTGCTTCTCGAAATTCTCATGGTATTTATTGTGCTACACTAAATAAAACTAATTCTCATGGTCAAGGCAAGCTGTCCAAGAGCTTCTACTCGGAGGATCTTGCATTTACTTCATTTTTGGACCATTTGAAATGGGGTTAGAGTTAGACAGCACAATTCATTGTGAAATAACATCACTCGGGCCCCTCAGTTTGTTACAGTACCCACTGTCTATCTGATTTCAGTGTACCACTTGATTGTCAAAAACTGCTTCAAAACACTGATCTTTCCAACACCACCTTTCCCTCCCTCCACACCAATCGCCAACCAGTGCTGTCACTTTTTCGAGCAAAACTTTATTCACTTCACTCGTCAATATAAATAAATCCTAGCTGTTACTTATATGATTGAAACTTTTTTCGATTCTACATGATAATAAAAATTTACTTTGAAGCTTATCTCATACCATTACTGCACTAAAAACCATCTTCCCAAGTGATCATGAGTAATTGTTATATAACAATAGCTGCCTTATTTTTTCTTTAACTCAATTAATCCATATTAGAGGCACTTGATAGCATTAAACCATCAATAACACTGTCCAAATACCACATATAAAATCATCAATTTCTAAAATGCATCTTCTACTAAAGAATGCTTTTCCCTTTCAGATGGCCTATCCAATAATTTTTTTCCTAAAGAATGCTACGGTTTCACTATAATCAAAATGTCAACCAAGAAAGAGGATTGTTTCATTTGATGATAAAACATAACTTCTACCAAATATCCACGGATCACCGCAAACAATGACCATGAAATCTAAAATGCAATAAGCTCCAAAACAATTCCAAATTTCATGTTGATCTTTATCACTCCTCTGGCAAAAGAGTCAACCGGCTAACATAACATACAAATGAGTTGGATTATACTTATTCCTCAAGAGGGCAATTGTAAAATTAATAAAAGCCACTTTGCATAATGAGTAAACCCAGTAAATTTTCCACAACAATTAACTGCAATGGATGCATCAATCTGGGCTCCTATTCTGTAGCTTCCACGTGTTGTGAAGCTTCAGTTTGTTTCAAACTTTCCAGAGAAGCAATTCGTCTGTCTAGTGACTCATGCAGGCCCTTCACCTGTAAAAACCAAAGAAAGAAGTTGTATTTATCAATTGAACCGTACATGGGTAAGGAAAAGTAAATTATTTTTGTATTTGTTAAACAAAAGGAAAAAAAAAATTAGGTACCATTCTTAGTGTAATACTGTAATGCTAAGTTGTAAAAAATTGTCATAAGCTTAAGTTGTAAAAAATTGTCATAAGCTAAAACCCACCAGTTCTCTTCCTTGCCAGAAATGGGAGGGAGGGGATGACCAATATAATTGTCAACATGCAAAAGAGTTCATACACAGCACAAGAATTTGCAAGGGATAGACATACTACAGGGTTTTTATACTTGTATTTTGCAAAGCTGACTTCATGTTTTACATTTGCTATCACAAGTCACAAAATTAACTGTCAAACTATGCCACAGTACTGTTTATCTCACTTTGATTATCAATCTGTGAGTCAAGCGACCTTATTCAATGTCTTAAATAATTGATTCTCTATGGATGCATGCCTTAGCACTTAACAGCATAGAGTTATAGGGGGATTGGGCACATATTAGACAGGCATCATTTCCATCTTTCTTATCACATAAGCAATGTGATCATTTTAGTACAAATGAAAAATATGGATCAATAACTAGATGTGAACTTCAAATGCTACACCAGAAGTGACAAGAAAATACATGAAAACAAAAGGACTGATTGTATAGAATGTATCTCCAACCAGGACTGAAGTGCAAAAGTCAATTCAAGAAACAAAAATATTATATGCCACACTACTGTGTATCTCACTTTGATTATCAATCTCTTTGATTAATGATTGATATAGAGGGACTAGAGCTTGTGTTTTTGCTTTATTATTATATCAAATCAGAACCCAATAGCATATTCTTTATTTGGCAGTGACATATAGACAGTTTGAACCAAAAGGAAGAAAACACCATTTCATCGGGATGCAGCAATAAATTTAAACAGTTCACATTGCACCCCTCGTTCTAGTCAAAACCTCACTCTACACACATTTATTAATAGCCATTCTGAAGCAAAGCATTTGCCACCCACACCCAGGAATATGACCAATAATAAAAAAAAAAAAAATGGTCTTATTAGATTCATTCATTAGGACATAAGTAGCACCCCTCAGGATAACTGATTCTTCTAGTTGACAAGAAAAATAAATCACCAAATAAGGCCCAGTACACACAAATCCAAGAAAGTAAGATGGAAAACCCAAAAATGAAAGATATCTAATTTTCCATCAATGCTACAATATAAATCATATCTCTCACTATCAGACATTAATCATCTCTTCACACCATTCAGATGAAAAATTCTACATTCAAACCAGCATTACTGATATCAAGTGCCTGCCCCACCAAATAGCAACTAAGCTTTAGATTCAGAAAAATCTCTCTCCTCAAGTAAAATGTATCCAATTTAAGAAATTAGAACAAACCCACCAGAGAAAGCAAGGAAGACTTGCAGTGAACAGTAAGTAAAACAAGGAGAGAGAATTGTTTTGCACAATTAGGACTCAAGTCATCGCCAAGGAATCTTATGGAACTATGAAAATGTCTCAAAGAGGCAAAGAAGGAACCAGAAGAGAGAGGGAGATATACAACTAACCTTGCCATTACAATGGAAAGATCAGGAAATCTAAAACATAATGCAGAAACAAAAGACATGCCCCAAAAAAACATGAAATATTAAAATGCAAATATCACTAATCATTGTTGATCCTGCCAAATTAGGATCTTAAGGTTGTTGAAGAGATAATTACATCAAAAATTGGATCAACATGGCTAAAGTTAACAGGCAAATATTCTGCTATTGCAGTAGACTCCAGACACTGACCTTTAAAGTAATTGAGCATTTACGACTTATATTCTTCATTATGGAAAACAAATGTCACTTACTAGTTACTACTCCCCCTACCCCCCAAAAAAAAAATTTCCAAAGAAAACATTCTCCTATCAATTAACAATAGAAGTGCTTCTGAGTCTAAAACCCGATTAAAGATATGATATTAGATCATGATGCGGATGCTGTCACCAACTCAGCTAAATAAATCATCTTCAGGCTCACTCAGAATTGAACAGAAGTAGAGGACATATATTTCCACAAACACCAGGATTAGGATATCAAGTAACACGGTATAAAGAATTTATTTAACCTCCACACTTCTGTCATCAATCTAAGGCCAGAAAAATTCATTATATCATTTAAAACGGAGGGAAGAAAACCCATAACCTTCCATTAGCGAGCTCTAAAGGCTGGACCATCGAAATACCTTTAAAAGGCAGCAAAGCATAGTTATAATCATTCCACAAGACATTTATATAGCTGTGGCAATATCAGGCACATTTATCAGGCGATAAAAGGCACAACTTACTGCAATATTTTTAACAATTATTTCCAAACCAATATTAAACTTGAAAAAAAAAAAAAAACCACAATCAAATCAGCTCCGCTCCTTATAGAGTCTCTCCATTTTAACTAAAACTCAAAAGCAAAATATAGGTCTTCTAATTACTGCCCACGAATTGTTTCAATATATAGAAGTTGCAAATGACACAAAACAACATAAATCTTCTCAAAAGGAACACAAGAATCGAATTACTAATTTGAAATATAAAAGTCTAGAAGAGCATTCGTGTAAACCCAAATTCCAATAGAGAAAAAGTCGAAAATTGGTATGATTTCTTAAAGGCGTAGAGAGTGAAAAGAGGTGGAGGAAACATAGCTACCTGTTGGGTAAATGATTCCTGCGCAACCTTGTAGTCCCTGTGGAGGATGTAGAGACCCAAAAACGACGCCGCAGCAGCCCCCGTGAAGAAGGACGCCAATCTCACTCTCAGAACATACCCCATTGTCCCCTTCCCCTCTTACCGCTTCCTTCTCCGAGTCTATATTGTAAATAGCTCCGCTGAAGTCTGAATCTGATGCTTCCTGTACAACACGGGAAAACGACGACGTTTTACTCCCAGATTTTACGGGTCGGATTCCTTAAAAAACGAACCGGACTTTCTTTTGTGCAAATGGAGATCCAGCAAAAAGAAACCCGCGCGTGGTTAACACTTGCCCCATAACGAGGACGTCGTCGTATTGGAGTCTTCTCTTCCGTCCCACGTTGGAGCTAGCCAATTCTTGTTCGCTTTACCGCCTGTATATATAGCAAAAATGTAGCATCCACGCACAAGAGCAGAGTCAGAGAGGACCTGAAAGGATCACACTGAACCTGATTTCTTGGAAAAACTAGGGTTAGGGTTTCACAGATTTTGGAGTGGAGAAGCAGCGCCAACAGCAGCAACCGGACATGTCCAGCGGTGATCCTTCATTGCCATCTCTCACCAACCTCACAACCGAGCAAATTCAAAAGGTACCAACTTCATCATGAATCGTTGCGCTGTTTCATTCCGCATATTCCATTGTTTCGCACTCAATTCATTTACCGTTTCAATGTTTGTGATGGCATATTTAGAAATGTGACCTTTCCTGTTTAGTCTTTCTCCTTACACACACACACACACACACGAGTTCTTCTCTTTCCTTATATCGTAAGTTATCAATTTTTGTTTATAACTTACTCTAAATTTACTGTGTTTCTTGTTCGAAGAATGCAACAAACACGTTTAAAATAGAAGTTAATGAGATTTAATGGCGTCTCTCTTTGTGAACTTACTTTCTTACGATATTTATTATTAAGGGTTTATTATTTAAGGAGTGCTGTGACAACTTGTCTTCTAAATAGTATTATTCAAATTAGCTGCATGATTGGAATCTAGAATTGTTTTCTTACCGACAAGAAACGGTCCTCCAATCCAATGCGTGTGTTTTCTTCATAGAATGTGCATCTGAAAGAATTTCATGTTCACTAATTTGATGAATGCTTTTTAAATCGTGAACTTTTGACAAAACCGCTGAAAGGATAATGAATGAGTAGCTGACAATATGGTTTAATTTATTGTCAATGGGCATAAAGAAGGTCTGGAAGTTTGTCTTAGTTAAATGAATGTTCATGAGACTTTCTAGGATCTTGCTTATCACGTATTGGTGACACTTTCTCGTTACTGCAGTACTTGGAGGAAAATAAGCAGTTGATTCTGGCTATATTGGAGGGTCAGAACCTAGAAAAGTCCAGTGATATTGCCCAGTAAGTAAATTCAAGAGTCGTTTTCATTTCTTGCTAATGTTTGTCTCTGGAGACTTGGCATTTCTGCTTCATTCTCTTGCAAACCATTTAGTTCTCTACAGCAGTTTGCTTTGAAATCCTCCACATTAACATCCCATCCCTTTTCTCCGCCTGAGATCTTATCCAAGTTATCAATGAACTTTTGAAAGGCCATTGGCACATGAATTCTGAAGTTAAGTTTCAGCTAACAAATTAATTTGTATGCTTAACGTTTTGAAAGCAGGATAACCAAACATGTTTTGTTTGACAAGACCCTAAGTGAGAACTGATGAAGTGGAAGTTGAATAAGGTGCAAGGAGGGATCTATATGGCAAAAAATGTTATGGGAGATCTTCTATCTCATTCGTAGCCTACTTGTTTAGGGGATAATTATCCTGTTGTTACAGAATTATGCATATAAGAAGCCACATGTTCATGAAACACAATTGTAGATTTTTTGTAGCTTTTAATTAATCACCCATGTACACCTCTTGCCTTGTTGGGCATGTCCCTTTGGGATCTTTTTGACTCAGAAGAGAGGTGCTTTGAGAAGTAGAAGCTCAGAACCTGGCTCAAGAGAAGACATATCTGTTATCAGATACAATCATAAATATTGAAAAGGCGTAGAATAATCTAAACAATTATATCAACTGGGACTATCCCAAACTTACCCCTCTCTCCCATGCCCCACCTTTTCCTCTCTTCATTAATAAACATGTCTTAGGTACCATATTCTGAATCTGACACCTGCAAATGTAGATGGTTCTTGGTTCGCCTTATTTCCATCTTATATATTAGTGTGACAGTGTCTAAATTGAAAGCTGCAATGAGCACTTATCGAGATTCATATATTTCTTATGGCTTGTCATATCAAAGTATATTATACATATAGTGAATTTATAGCATAAAAAAGAAATTTGACAAATCTCTTTATCTTTGATGAATGTCAAAGACTATTTAAGTTGTTATATGGTTTTATATTGGATCAATATTTCTTTCTAGTGTTAGTATTTTGACTAAAGAAATTGCTAGTAGTATCATTTTCAACTGCTTAATGTTGCCTTGCCTAATTAGTCATGGACCACAACTAACTCCGTATGAATCACGATCATATTTTACTGGTTCATGAATTTTTACCTGATACAGATGCCAAGCCAGGCTTCAGCATAACTTGACTTTTCTAGCCAAACTCGCTGATACTCAACCACAAGCACAAATACACTCTCAGGTAATCTAGCTCATTCAATGCATGCTCCAGCCAAACCTAATTTCTAATGGAGAAAACTTGGGTGTAGTTTTTAGTTGTTTGCTATCAGGTTTTGACAAATGAATTCTTTTACCCAAGTCTAATCCATTTGAAATTACAATTTTTGCTCACTTCCAAGAAAACTGTGCAGCTGCCATCCCAGGTTGTTGGGCAACAAGGGCAAGGCACACAGCATCCTTATGTAGCATTGTCTCAGCCACAGCCAGATCTTTCTGCGTTGCCTTTCGATATGAAAGATCAGAAGCAACATCAACTAACAATGTCTCTGCAACAACCAGATCTTTCAACTTCCAAGTTGCCTGTCCAGATGAATGACCAGCAACAACAGCAACATAAGCAACCAGCCTTCTTCCAGCAACAGCAACTCATACAAGGGCAGATGAATATGTTCCCTGCTGGCTCCAACGGTGGCATTAATCAGGCCTCGCAAACAAGACTTGGTGTTAATCTCTCTGGTAAGCAAGAAAGCAACCAAATTGGGTTAGATGTTGGTGGGTCTCTGGGAAAGTCACCGCTCGGTCGTAACAGCGGAAATTCAAGACCCTGAAGTTTTGTAAATACGAATGCTTACATTGCATGGGTAACTAACGTTTTGTCATTTCGATGTTTTTGGATTTGAGTTGCAAAACGCATTCGGGTCAGTAATGTTTAGACAAATTACCATTTCAATTCAATGGAATTGCTCTTAATTGCACCCCCTTGTAGTTTTTGTTTTCTCCCTCACTTATTTCCAGGTTTAATGCTATTTATTTACCATGTAGTCGGTGACTGTAATTTTATTTAATGTTTAGATAAAATATTTAATGACTTAAAATTTATATAAAAAAATTTAATAAAAATAATAATTTTTCACAATAAAAAAATAATTTTTAATATTTAAAAATTTAATCAGTCAATTAAATGTAATTATAATCAGTACCATAAAAATATTAGTTAGCAAAATTCATTTAAAAATACACCCTCATAATTACTTGAAATATAATGATAATATTATTTTAAAATATTAATAACTTGAAATATTTATAATGTTTATAACTTTAACTAAAATTCTAGTAATAAAAAAATTAAGCAGTTGTATTACTATTTAATTAAAAAAAATTATGAACTCAAATACTGAGTTTTTGGTACAGATAATGTATCGTATAACTTTATGTAGTCCATTCTAATTTGTTTATTGGTCAATGTATTATTTATCCATAATTTAATTTTTATTCCTTATTTTTTTAATTTGATCTCTTATTTTTTAAGAAAAAAAATCAATCACTTTATTTTACTAAACTCGGATAATATTATAAACAAGATTTGTTTATTTAGAGTTTACTGAGACAACTTGGTAAGTGAATATTTAATTTCCTTTTTATTTTGATTATAAAATAATCAAACTTAATCAAATGATAAAAAAAAAGTTAAACTTCTCTCTTTAAAAATGTAAAAATTAACCTCCCTCTGTTTTAAAAATAACAATTCCTTTCCTAACATGGTGTCCTGCCCAGCCTTTTCATATATAATATTATTCAGCTTTATTCTTTCCGTTACGGAACCCCCTGTGGCCTGTACTATAAAAGCTTCGGTACTGTCAAACTCCATATCATTGAGCCTAATTATGTCAGATGAGGCTACTAACTCTAACTCTAGGTAGGTGCCTCGTGACCTGTAAAACTTTTGGTTGGACAGCTTTCAAGTACAACCATATTATTTTAACAAAGAGCAGTTATTCAGGATAATTTTTAATCATTTCTTCTCATTTCTGTGAGAAACATAAGCACTACTAGTATTTCCCTATGGGGTAGGCGACATTTCCTCTATTTTACACCAAGGTTGCTAATTCTTACTTCTTAGTCATCGTCAACAAGATTTACGTTCTTTTGGAACTTAGTAATCTACTCAGTTTACTACTTGCATAATCTGTAAAGACAACAAGGTTTGTGGCGACTTGTTCTGGTTAACAGCTTATTTCTAACAAGTTAAAATAGAATTGACTTTATACTGTCAAGCAAAAGATAAACTTTAGTCGCCACAAACCTCAAGCTTGTACAATTTTTCAAATGAGTTATACACGAGCCCTGAATAGCCACGTTAAATCGAATCAGCCAACGTAATAACTAACAACGTGATCGTAAACAGAAACGTTGATTATATTGTTTAATCCTTTTAAGAATTCACAAACCAGATGGCTATTAGCTATGCCTATCATGCAAATGCAATTGCGTGCATGCAAGAAGACAAGGTGATTGAGCATTGAGTCCCACGAATTGATGAAAGCACACCAAATGAAACAAACGGAGAAATAAATTATAACTAAAAAAGTGGGGACTTCACTGACAATTTAAATCACAATTGTACAGCATGCAAAACATTGCTTGTCATTTCTTCAGAAGGCATTCTCGCACAAATCCTATAACCATCACAGTATTCGCCCCTCAATGTGTCAAATCTGAATCTCCACTTTTCCTGTCCAAGTTCTAATGTTACGAATACAGTCTAATATCAGTACACAGTTCAGAGAGGTCATAAAATCACAGTGAAATACAACTCGGAACACCACAAGATTGCATTTACATGCAAACATATCGTAGTCAACATCACTATTTTACTATTTCATAGTTAAATAAAGCTTAAAACTATTTAAAATGTATAAAATTTTTCATGGTGCACAAAAATCCATGTATATGCCAAGTGCCAAAACATTCCTAAATTTAAGAGATCTGATATAATTGTAAAGGTCTAATTTAAAATACAGTGCTTCTAACAATATCACTGATGCAAAAATGCTTCTGAATACCTTAAAAGAAAGATATTCAGTCATGATATTATAGCAAATAAAAATATTCAACAGGCAGGAAAACTCGAGAAGATTGAAAATTCGGACTAATTGATGCTTAAATGACAGGATGTTTCAGATGATGCTTAAATGAGAGGATGGTTTCAGATGATGCTTAAACAGATAAATAACACAACAGGCATGAAATTATCAAACAAAGAAAAGAACACTTGATGGGTAAATCATTATGGTGAAATCCTGACGAACCTGATTGGCCACAACCATTATGTCTAATTGAAGAACAAAATGGCACAGATAAATATTTTACACATCCATTGGAATGCAGACCTAGTATAAATCATGTTTCAAAGTTTCAGTAGAAAACTCACTATCTTCGAGAAGGGTATGCAGCACCAGTTGGCCTGCCATAAAAACACAATTAGCACATTTTTCTTTTCTAAAGGATCCATTATTGTCTTAGAAAGGGAGGAATGATAGCATACAGTCAGGTATCAAATTATACAGCAGCCAGTACAGAAGTATACCTAGTCTGCTGTTTCCCAGAAAAGCTGGAGGCTAGCCTCCCATTTGCTGAGCCTAAATTTTGGGTACTGCCCATACTTGATCTGTCAAGGCTTCCCCCATTGCCAACAGTTAACTGTACAGAAGACTGCACAGGCCTATTTTCAGGGCCATTGATTTCCTGAGAATCCTTAGATTTACTCAAAATTTTAACATTTGATAGCCCTCCAGTAACATTAAAACACACACCATTTGACTGCTGATGCTGCTTTACAGGCAGCTTTAGGGGATCATTTGACACAGTTTGAGAGATCACTGCATATTCCTTGACTGTCTTGTCAATTTTGACATTTTTGGAATCAACTAAAGGAGTTTTCTTTAGGCGATGAGATTGAGCCACTGGTGTAACAGACACAGTAGGCAAGTATGAAGAATAAGGAGATGACGCCGCCGCTGCTTCAGCAAGTTTGGCAAAAGCTGCATTGGCTGCTACTAATTTATGTGCTCCTTCACGAAGTTGAATATAGTCACCCTCAATCATGAATAACTGAAATAAAGGAACAAAACTATGAGGCTATAGTAGTACTGCAAATAAATTATCAGCACATATTATGTGATTGTGCATGCAGATACTTCTATACATCCAAACCTTAAGTTAAAAGGTAAAACTCACTTCAGGATGGTTGGCCACAAAATCATCAAGTCTTCCATACTTTTTCTTATAATCATGCCAGTGCAGGGGTGAAAGCATCTTCCCCAGTCTGTTAGGAAGCTGTTTTTGAAACATATCAACAAAATCAGATTGAACACACAAGAGTTATATTTTGTATAGAGCCTTAAAAGTTCAAAGTTAGGACTTGCTAACCGTTGAACTAATTCGAATTCTGCCACTTGCAGGAATAGTGCGGACAATGCATGTTAATAACTCTCTTTCATCAAAAAGTGCAGCCTCTGAAGACCTAGCAACTGTTGTTGATTTTGTCTGCCCAGTGGAGGCATATGCTTCAGGCAAGACAGAATCAGTAGAACTTTTTGTTACCATTTCACTATGATTAACCGAATGAATTTTGTGAGATGATGCATTTGCAGCAGTGCTTGGTTGCTCTGCAATCAAAACTTGGTCCTCTGGCCCATGATTTGCTGAAGTCACAACATTCTCATCCTGTTCGACAAACAAGGTTAGCCTCATCATCTATGCAGTAACAGCAGCGAAGCAGCCATACTAATGTTGATATAGCAATTGATTGTGTAAGTCAATTTCACTTAGCACAAGTGTTTGTTACAAATTAAGAAAAATTAAGCAGCTCAGTAAAGTCCTCAAAGGCTAGTAGCCTATAAGTTAAAAACAGCTGCTAAGATCTGGGTGAGGATTTTAGACGGTGATCTGTACTATTTTCAGTTCAAACATCAAATTGCCTACACATTTTCACAAGACTACCATGGAAAACCATGAAAATATTTTCTTGATGTAACTTCAATCATTAGCTTCTAAAAGCAATTCTTGAAAAGTACAAGAAAACAACTTAGCCTAAGCAAGCTAGTAGGACCATCTAAATAAGAAAATTTCTAAAACGAAAAACAACAAGGGATTGAACCAGCAAGGAGTAACAGCAAACCTTAGTTACACTGTTCTGATCAAAAGAATTCAATCTTAAGGCATCATGAAACTGGGAAGATATTTGCTGTAGACTTTGATCTGGTTGGGAAGATACTAGTTGACCTTTATCAACTGACTGAACAACCTTGGATAAATTAAACTTAATAACATTAATATTCACATGCAATCAATTGGTGGGGGAGTACATTACTCACTGAATAATTTAATCCACAACTATCAAACCTGTGTTTCCCCAGTAGATGACTCCTGCCCTTGACGGACATGAACATCCAAATAGTCTCTTTGAAGAGCTTGTCCATTAACCGACATTTCATAATTAAATTTAGAATCTGATCTCATCAAATTTTGATCAGTGTGAGATGATGAATGATCATCCTGTATGGACACCTGTGAACCATCGGACAAAGTCTGTAGAAAACAAGTAGACATCTAACACCATGTACAACCAAGGAAATTAAAATAAAGATGATTAGGTGCTTCTTTTAATACCTGTTGGTTCTGCCACTGTGGCAGAGGTGACATTGCTGGTACTGATTGAAAATGTCCAACCTGTGATTGAGGTACATGTGATGCAACTGAATGAGGCACTGCTTGTTGATGCATAACAAATTGATGCATTGCAGTTACTTGGCCAGGTGGAAGGTAGGGAGGCATCCCAAGCAGTGATGATGGAGCAATAGGAACACCAGGAACATGTTCAATCTAGAAATAGCAACAAAATGATGTCATAATTGTTTTGAACCGTCCAGTGCAAAAATATGTTGTCTATCACATAATACAACAAATTAAAAGGTATACAGCCAAATCACCACATATAACCTCCATAGATCATCTGAAACACCATACACTGAAATTAGAATATGTAAGTTCTCTTTAATAACCAAGAAAACGTTAGCTCTACTCATATCCAACTATCCATGCCAAGCAAGTATCCAACTGAAGCATGTCAAAATCCTAGTAAAGCATTACGCAGTTTATGCACGTATCCAACACATTCGAAAAATTATCAAAAGCTAGGAAGAACCACAAGAGACATTCTATATAACAGTCACTCTTAAGCTATTAAGATTCAAGATTTCAGTTCAAATCCCCCTTATAAAAGGTTAGAAGCATAGATCGTCATGCTATATGACATTCTGCTAATCAGTCTTCTACAAACAAAAACCAAGTAAATAATTAGTTGTTCATCTGTCAAACTATTAATTAGAGCACCCTACCTGGATTGATGCATTGCCAGTAGATGCAAAAGGTGGAGCATTATCTGAATTCTCATTTGGAAGGAGACCATTACTTCCACCTGAACTGCTGCCTCCATTTACATCGAATTGGTTCCCATTATCCTGCCCAAACTGAGATACGTTGTTTTTTGAGCTAGTCTGGGACATTCGTGAGTCATCATTGTAAGCTCCGCTCCTCTCTCTTGCATCAGCCAGCTCAAGTTGAAGTTGCTGTATAGCATGCAAATGAAGTCTCTCCATCTCTGCAAACTAAAATCACCAACCCAAAAAGTAAACAAGGTGAAGCACAATGACTACTATCTTATATAAACAAAACAGTGTAGTCAATAGCAAATGGCAGCTAATGATGACAAGCCCCAAAAGTGCCATGCAGTGGCCATGTCAAAGAAAAGGTGGGCGTTCAACATAAATAAGTCAATAAATATAAAGAAAGGAAGTTGTATTAAACACGCATAGAAAGGATAAACACAACAAACAAGATACATTTTATAATTTCAGCATAAACTAAAAAACGCAGGAGGCACAGGGAAAAAATAAAAACAGAGGTCAGTGGGTAGTCAAGTAAAAAAGAATGATAAAAAATATAAAGATGAGAGCTGAGGATTTGCACAAGATCTATGACAATTCAGGGAACAGGAATTGCAGTTCTGCGGGCTATGGCTTGTGTGCATGTTAAGGAGTTTTCCTTTTAATTTACTGATTACTTTTGACATAGTGTACCAAAAGATGAATTTACCTACAATTATTATAATCATATTGAATGGAGGTAAGGAAGAAGCTGCTATCACAAGGCGAGTGGCACCACCAGAGTCCACCCTTCTAAGAGGTTTTATGGTTGGAAATGGACTCTAGTGTGCCATGGCAGTCATCATTGACAACACTGAAACTAGCATCATAATGAGTTATACTTCTGCTTAAATATTGTAGTCATGAAATGAATCTTCAAAGCTAAGCCTAAGCCACATAACTTACTAGTTAATAAATTTGCATATATTAAAAACCTACTGAGACAAAAATAACCAAAAAAAGCCTACAAGAGTAGGTGTACATTAAAAAAACCCTTGAAGAAAAGGAACAACCAAATCAACCTGTCTTTGGAAACCCATCCAGAGCTGGTTATATTGCTCTGTACGTTCTCTTAGTTCAGCTTGTAATGTCTGGGTCGTTGTTGACTGGAAAACATCCATCTCACGAACACGAGCAATCCAAGCTTGGGCCTCTCTCAACTGTTCATCTTTATACATTATGTTCTCCTGAGCAACCCTATGCTGAAGACAGAAACTTCATCAGGACACATATGATATAATCCTAAAAACCGTAAAAGTTCTAAACAAATTTTAAAAATACAACTAATAAAAATGTCATAGTTGAAAGACTTACAATCATCAAAATAAAAAGTATTTTAGAAAAATATATCTAAATTGAGGCAATGACTAAACAGAATATTCAATATATTATTAACGTCTAGAATGCAAGAATATAAATTCAGTGTCTTGGAAAAAATAAAACACAAAAATCAAGCAAACATACTTGTTCCTGCAACTCAATAAGCTGTCTATCTTTTTCTTGAATATGTTCTTGAAGGTCATGTATTTGTTTAATATTCTGAGCTCTTTCAGCTTCCGAATGATCATGCTCCCTTCTGCAAAAGGGTTACCCATTGAATGAGGGACTATACTTGGGCACCAACGTAATACATGGAACATGCTCTTTCTCAAGCCAAAGTGAATACATACATAAACTAGATGCATGTCTATATAAGTATATGCATAAGCTTATAGAACATGCAGGTAAGTAAAAGACCTGAAAGTTGCAAGCTCTTTGTTTTGTTCACGAAGAATGTCCTGTTTAGCCCATGCCTGACAAAATTAAAAAAAAAAAAAAATTACCATACATATCAATAACTCCAAATGAGGGGGGGAAAAGGACTTTAGACAAACCGCTTCATTTTCTAGTTTAATAGCATGTATCTCTCTGTCTTTCTCTTCCATTTTCCTTTCCAGCTCATGTATTCTGTGTTCCCTTTCATGGAGTTGCTCCTGCAAAACCAAATAAACAAATTTAGAAGAGACTAACAATTACTAACTGGCTAAAAGCCTAAAAGTCAAACATGTAACTCAAATAGATGTTACGCCTAAAATAGCCCTGTCCACTGCAACAAATAAACACGGCTGCATCTGTTGCACCAAACTACAATATCAGTAGATAATAAAATAATATAGACCAGTTTACAATGAAAGAGTGCAAATTCGCTGATGGAACCCAAGTGACTTGGGAAACTCTCTCTCAAAAGCTAGCTATTGAAGGGAAGAACCAAACCACTTAAGTACCCTATCGAGTATCTCATTCTACTCGATGTGAAATTTGGGTAGCCCTTACTACCCTAAAGACATCTCATACTATCCCTATCCCCATCATAGCACCGCAGCCGACATCCCAACGACAACACTCTACGACACTTCACTCGGCGTTGCTTCACTCTACTGCGGTCAGCCCCTCTGCCGGTCAGAACTCTTTGCAAGTAGCCCTCTCTGTGCCACCGGCAAACTAGACTCTAATACCAAATAATAGAACCCAAGTAACTTGGGAAACCCTCCCTCAAAAGCTAGCTATTAAAAGGGAAGAACCAAACCCCTTAAGTACCTGATCAAACATCTCATTCTACTCGATATAAGACTTGGATAGTCCATATTACCCTAAAGATATCTCATACTATCTGTATCCCCATCATACACATTTAAAAGAGAAGGCTAGCTCTTCTTATAAATTATAATAATTTCTTTAAGATGAAATCTAATAATCATTTAATTCAATTGGGCAGAGCAATTTAGACTTTAGCGTACAAGTAAATATTCAAATCTAGACCTGAAGCTTGCTGGCAGCATTAGCTTGCTCCTTGAGTTGAGCATCAAAGCTATTTTGCATTTCCATTATCTCAGTTCTTGCAATCATTTGAGCTCTCAGTTCAATCTCCACATGCTCTAGCTCCTCTCTTTGTCTAGCAACATCGTGAATTCGTTGCTGCATAATATCATTGTCTAGTGCTCCATCTACTGTTATTGAACAAAAATCAACATCAAGAGGCTCTCTTCCTTGCTGCACCTTGAAAAACAGGAAATCATCTTCAGGTTCCTAAATCCCTAATAATGAAAAGCAGCTTTTAGTGTCATCATATTTACCTCGTATATGGTTCTCTCATCTGACTGCCCTAGCTTTGTTTGTTCTAATTCCTGCACAACAAGCATCAGCAGACTTTCAGTTGACAATCAAATGAATTCAACAGGGAAAGCAATAAAGCTCCCTCCTCAGCCACACAAAAACATATGTAATGAAAAGGGCAACCAATCAAACCTCCGAAACTTAAATCCCAACTTTAATAAAATACAAAGTTCAAATCCTTGAGCCATCAATTATAATAGTTTATATCAGCAATGCACTCTGCCAGAAATTGAACTTCTGGAATTAATCTGATAATTAGAAAGCAGACCATGTCCTTCACATGGCTTGAGTTCAGTTTGTTTTTCACTGCTCTGATTTTGAAAATGTCAACCTGACTATCAACGTTTTTATTTCATTTGTTAATGTGATCTGCATTGACAACAAATCAGAGACTAAAACTTGGACCTAAGATCTCCCCTAAACCGAAAGTTAGGACCAGTAAAAGCAAAAACATGGCCTGGCTCCTCCAAAAGAAAGAACATTATAGAAGCAAGAATTAGTAACTGAATCTTGATACAGTTTTGAACCAGCTAAAACCAATTTTTTATCCCTTAACCTTATAGGAGGTTTCAATTGTGTCCTTTATCTTCTTTTGTTGTTTCAATTTTGTCACGTATCTTTACTAATTGATGCAATTTCTCCCTCTAGTTAAATGTCATCAGTCATATGTGGAGCAAAGTAAAATGACTCATCAAACCATAAATGAAGTTTAGATGAAGCCAAACAATTGCAAAGTAATTTTTAACATTCTTCATTTGGGTGTTTGAAACCTTAAATTAAAAAGACCCAAAGTTTTTGAAACTGCACAGAGACTAACTTTTAATGATTATTTTAGTCTCATCTCATTTAAACTCTTCTACCAAGTCAATTTTTTTATTATCAGTTATACTTTGACAAGAGAAATTCCACACAGTTGTTGACGACACGCATTGCATTGTTGCAATAGGGGCTCGCATGGTGCATTGCACGGCGCTGGCAACATTGAAGAGAGGGCAAATAAAAGATACTAAGTTATCTATTAGAAAGTATTTTTCACTTCTAAAATCCCTCACTAATTCACAAGTTTTAAACTAGTAATCAAAGCATATCACATAAATAATGCCACAACCCACAAGCACGAGTATTTATAGTTATTAAGTATTTTGTGATTCTACCAAGAAGAATAGTAAGGGAAGAAATAATCAATGTGGTCGAATAAAGGAAGAAGAAGAATAGTAAGGAAAGAAATAATCAGAACGCTAGGTTTATGGGACAAAAGAAAACAATTTTTTAGAATGGGACTATATGAAAAATGACTTAATTCAAATTGCTGAATAGTGCACCATGGGAAATGCAGCATTGCACAGATGACGGGCGCCATGGCTGAGCCAAATGAAATTAGCAACGCCACAATCATTGTGTTGCCCCACTGTCCATGCCACTGGGCAATAGGCAATAGAGCTATATTAATTTGTCCCTTAATTTGCCCCACTGTCCCTTATAACTTTGCTATTAATGATATACAGATGACATTTAGACAAAAGAACTGCATCAATTAATAAAGATAAAGAACACAATTAAAACCTCATATAAATTTAAGGAAACAAAAAAAGTTTTGGCTCTTTGGAGCCTCATCCTGGGAACGGAAAACATAGCTGAACCTGATAAGAACTAAAGTCAGTTAAACTAATAAACTTGGATTAGACCTACAAATCCCCGAAGTTTAAACAAGCCAATGGCCACATTACCAACCTAAACACGAGACAGGATATCTGTTATGCCAACTCTCGTCCCCGAGAAAAACCACAAACACCTGATGCTTAAAACGAGAGACAAACCGACATGTAAAATTCGCGCGAAATAATAATGCTAAATCCGAATCCCAATTAGGTCAATAAGAAATTTTACAAAACTAAAGACTAAAGCATCGGGTTATCGGAATGGGAACAAAATATTATCGTTTTCTCGATCTCGAACAATGGGAAAGCTTCAAATTTCGTAATGTTTATTTTCATCTATTCTAACATTCCGTCGACCACAAAGGACAATGCAAATTATTTTCCCACCAAATCACTACCTCATCTCCTGGGTTTCGTGCTGAATGATGGTCCGCGACAGCGCGCCACTCTTTCCGGGACGAAGGCGGCATCTGTAGAGAAGCTCCGCGAGCGTTGGTGGCAGCAGCAACGCCGGCCGTGGGCTCCATTAAATAAAAAACTCCGACACTGCTCCACGTCTCCACTCGCCGCGTCTGGCGAAAAAATCCCTAGTTTCTCAGAAGAAGCATCCGCAAAACCCTAAAATTGTAAACTTTTTCGGGCAACGAGAATGAGTTTTATTGGAAGAAAGCGATAACAAATGTGAGAATTGAGAAGAGGGAAAAGATGGATGAGGGGTTTTGCGATACAAGGAGTCTTTGGAGGGATTGAACTATAATTACCAATTACTCAACAGTTTGAGTTTGTGGAGAAGTGATATAGAGAGAGATGATTGGGTGTGAGAAATTTCGGCAACCATGGCATGGTGCTCCCGCCATTTATAGGGCACTTTCACTACTTCCATGAGATAGGCCCACGATTTATCTGGCGCGTGGATCATACCTTCTATTTTTGCCAAAATAAATTAATATTGTATAATAAAAGTTATAGGCCTCCAACTTTGCTTAATTGAAAACTAAAAGCCAAATATTCCTTAAATTTAAATTAACTCATAAAACGTAGAAAGAATAACTAATGATAATTTTTTAGCTTGAACCTTTTTTTAAAATATTTCAAACATATTTTTCTTTTGATCTTTAGAGCCGTGTGGTAAAAGTGTTGCTAAGAAAATTTAAATAAAAATTTAAAAAATATATATTTTTATCTTTATTATTAAATTTTTTAATTAAATATTAATACATATGTAATTTATTTTTTTATAATTTTTTTATATTTTAAACATATTTTTATATATTTTTTAATTAAAATATTTAATAATAAAAATATAAATTTAATTCTTTTATAAAATAGACTTCATGCATGATGATGCTCGTGTTGTTTAGTGTAGCCTTTGTGTGTAGTCCTTTTATATAAATAAATATATATATATATATATATATATATATTAAGACATGTTTTCGTCATTGTAATATTAAACTAACATGTTTTTGTTACTATTTGTTATGCTAGAAAAGTATTACTTGGTCTATATATATTCAACGAAAATTAAATCGTAAATTAGTAATGCAAGTGTGCAAGCATAGGTATTTGCCCTAAGGCATGTTATGATTTACAAGGAATATTAAAAAAGCATACTCCTTTTGTTATTTCATGTATTTACGTTGTTATTATGTGTATAATTTTAACGATTCATTATTAAGTAGATTTAAAATCCACATATCAACGATAGTAATCCTCAACTCACACCGAGTAAAATGAATGTCTAATAATTAATGCTTTAATGAATTTCTCAAATTGCTTAATGTTGATGGTGAAAGAAACCCGAAATAAATAATCTTCTGATATTATTCTCTTTAATGCTGGGAAGGCTACATCAATGTCTCTTTTTCTTCTCCATAATATAAATGTTGGACACTAAAAGTTTTAGGTGTACTTGTTGTACGAATTATTTTATTTACATATTAATCAATGAAATATTTTATTGGTATAGTATGTAATCCCTCTAGTGTAAAACTTTAAAAATATATATTTTATTAATGAATGTATAAATAAGATAATATAATTTATGTACCTACAAATTTTATTTAGGTGAACTTTCAACGAGTGTTACTACCGTTCATGTTTTTTGTGTTACATCATTGTAATCCTTTCTCACTTGAAAGTAGAAATCCCTCCAAAGAAACATTTCCTTTCAAATAGATCATTGAGCCTCAAAGAAAATAATTCTGTAAAATGTTAAAATTACATTTTATTTTATTTAAAAAAATTAAGCTCATTTATTTTAAAATATTAAAAAAATTTCTATTTATTTATTTTAATCGAAATATTTTTAATGGTAATATTAATTTTTTTAATTTTTATTATTTATTAAAAATATATTTAAAATTTTTTTACTTAATTATAATTTTTGTATTTAAAAATAAATTTTTAAATTTTTTTAAAATTTATATTAATCAAATATATATTTAATTATATAAATAGTACAGATAAGAGTTGCTTAAAATAAATAAAATTATAGATTTTTGTTATCTTTTGAGTGAATATTTTTAAAATAGAGGAAAAAGTAGTATAAAGAAGTGTAGTTTACTCTTATTCATATGCATATAAATAAATAAATAAATATATATATATATATATATATATATATATATATATATTTCAAAGGGACCATTTTGGTTTCGGTATCTGCTGCAACATATAATTAAAAATTATCCTTAACACTAGTGAGGGAAGCATATCAAATTTGCATTTAAAAATGGGTTGGGTCACTTATTTAGGCTCAATCCAATCACATAAGTTTTGGGCCGTCAATTTCTCCCTTATTGAATTGGATCGTTATCTTGGGCCCAAAATGGTGTTTTGGGCTCAAATTTTCAAGCGTTGTACTTTTGGTCCAAACAAAAATGATTATTATTATAAAAATAATTTGTTATAAAAGTATCCCAACGCAAGTATCTATCATTTTCTCGAATTATTTCTTATTCAAGCTATCATATGATAACAACCAAATTTGTAGTTGTAGATATTAATCACTTATAACTAATATGTACCATTTTCACTTTAATATAATAAAATTTTAAATTTTAAAGTTCTTGTACAGTCGTACTAAATCATCAATTAGCTATAATTTAGAGACCTATGTAACTGCTTATATAGACTTAGCATTAAATACCAAAAAAATAGTTTTACATTTAATAAATATTAGTTTGCTGTCATTTAACCTCTGTTCAGTTAATGTTACTTAATTTGTCACAGGGCTTTACTTTAAAGCTTTTAGTCAAACGTAAATTATTTTAATATGATATGGTAATACTCTGATTTTTTATAAATATATTTATATTATAATAATTATAAATTATTCTAGTAAGTAATATTATAAAATAATATATTTAATAAAATAGGAGAGAAAAAAAAATAATAAAAAATTATAAGAGATTAATGGATTATAATTTTTTTAATTATTTAATTTATTATTTTAAAATTATAATAATAATTATTTTATATTATATTTTAAAAATCAAAGAAAACATAAATTCACCTTTGAGTATGCGAAGCCTATAGTGTGCAGAGTCGTAGTCAATTTTTTGTTTATAATTATCAATTTTAACTGCATGTGCATTTTTTTCATAGGCGAAATAATTGACATGTGAAAATATTCTTATTAAGCATATATGACCCCAAATTTTTATCCTTAACAGTCGCGAGTATAGTCAATCAAAAAAACAGTTAATACCAAACGCTTCAAAGTTTAATGAGTAAAAACTTTTTTTTTTTTTTGAGTGTGTATAGATAATTAAATAATCACATCCTACATGTATTATAAATCATTTTTTATATAATTTAAAATGTAGAAAAAATTTTAACTATAAATATTTTATATGCTTGTTTTTTTACTCTCTCTCTACTACTATAGGTATTACACAAAATAAAAATCATTAAGTCTTTAAAGTTTGTAATATGACCTATGGTTAAAGTTATAAAATAAAATGATAAAAAAAAAATTCAAAACTCAAAAGAATTAGTTTAACGATAACACAAAATACAATATACTTTTTTTTTAACAAATTTTACCTCAAGTCAAAATTATTTCACAACATTAAAATTACTAATTTTTGGTAACCTATTATTTCTTTTATTTTTTTAACTTTTTCATTTCTTTTTTTTTTTCTCACAATCTTTGATTGTGATTGATTTTCTCAACTCCTTATTTATCATAAAATATTTTAATTGAAGCAAAAACAACATATGTGCTCAACTAATCTCTTGAAAATGATTTTTCATTGATTTTTCATGATATAAAAAGTAAGCTCATATGGAAACTTAAGAAATAAAATTTAATTATTGCTTTTTTTATTAAAGTTCAAATTGGACACCAAGGCAAACGCAAAATAAAATGCCTAAATTATTTCTCTAATTCAT
This sequence comes from Senna siamea, assembly GCA_031216115.1. Lineage (NCBI taxonomy): Eukaryota > Viridiplantae > Streptophyta > Magnoliopsida > Fabales > Fabaceae > Senna > Senna siamea. The sequence continues at coordinate 8,807,902 of CM062367.1, read as the reverse complement.
GCAAAGCCTAAGATTTTGAAAAATAACATTGTCCTCAATGTTTAGAAGTACAAAACACTTATAAGATAAAAAAAAAAAAATCTCTTAAAAAATAATGCCATACCAAAATTTTGAGCAAATGACACAAGAAGACAACAAAAAACGAATGAATTATAAGCAATAAAGTCGATTAATACACCCAATTGTAGGCTTATGATCCTAATTAATATCATGTATATCTAATCCATGCCACTCATGCCAAATAAATGACAAATTCACATAGAAGAGATGTGAAATATTGATTGAAAAAGAGAGGATGTATCTTGATATCAATAGATAATAGTTGTTCCTCCTAATCTTGTGGTCATTTGACTTTTCAAATTAGTTAAATTTGTTCCATTGCATGAGTCTTCCTCTATTACCTATAATTGAAACACAAATATTAAAACTAACTAAATACAAAACATAACTACCAATTACTAATTGTAAAATAAAAGAAATGAGAAAAATAAAAAACTTGTGTTGCCTCCCAAAAAATATAAAGGTTTTAGTCTTCAACCAAAATTTCTCCTTCTTTCTATTTTTCATCCTAGATCAATTAATCTAAAGGGAGGTAGTGGAGCATTTTCAAGTTTAGTTCGTTAAATTAAACAAGTTTAATTATATGTTTAAATTCGTTCATTTAATAAATAAATCGAGGTCAAATAAATTTTTATATCAACTAAGTTTAAATTATTAATAAAAAACTCGTTTCATCTATATTCCTACATGCAACAATTATCCTAAACAATATTGCTCCCAAGTAATAAACTACTCAATACGGTATATAGGGATTTGTTGCTTCCATGAAAGATATTGCTGTCTTCTGATTCCATTCATAACAGATGAAGACCAAACTTAATTATGTGATATGTTCTATTTCCAAAAATTGCTCAAGAATATCATGTAAATAATATTCTTTCTAAAATATGTAACTTCTTTCAATATAATTAGAGGTATATAGTTGAAAATTCTCCTTTATATTTTATGCAAGTTTCTTGTTCTCTCTAAGATTTGTTGACTAGTTCTGACTCAAAGAGCATCACTCATAAAGAAATTAAAATTCAAGAATTTTTTTCCTTCCAAAAGACAAAAAATGATTAAGATTTTGTATAGAAAAATAAAAAGGTCTAAATCAATTATCTAGGTTTTTTAATTACTAAAATTTCATTTTCATATAATTAAAAGAACGTTACCATGGATATGTTGACCTCTGTCTACTTCTCTTCGTTTAAAAAGAAAAACTTAAAAAATATATAAAAAAGATAAAATAGTTCTATTAATCAAATAAATTATCAGAAGTTCAACTCCCGAAAAAGGTTTAACTTTTCATGGATATTTTCTACTTAAAATTGATGAGTATTCTTAAAGAAAGAATCTAACAATTAAAAGTATAAACAATAATAATTTTTTATAAAATTCATCGAACAATTGAGTTATATTATGTAATGACATTTGTAGAACTTTTTTTCCTGTCCAACTCGTACAACTATTGACATTATCATGCTTTATTTATAAGTTTTCGACCAAACTTATCCATAATTAAGTTAACAGGTTGAAAAAATATAAAATATGGATAACTAAGTATAAAGCCACAATATGGGAGTAATTAAATGACATTTATTTTTTTCTTTATCCAAGTTTAACAGATACACAATAATTAAATGAGTAAATTAATCTTAAGTAAGTCTAAAGCCACTAAATGACCACAAGCAGCCAAATACATATGTGACAAAACTGTGCGATGAACCCGAATGGTCCTAGTTAGGTAGTGCCCCTCGCAATATTCAACATTATTCTTGTCCTCTTTCATATTTCAAATTTTTGCCCCTTAAAACTAATTAATATTATAACAAAATTATCTTTTATATATCTCAAATTTTATATTAATTTTTAATTTTATTTTTAAATTTTTTATAGTTAATTTTATTATTAAAATTTTAAATTATAATCAATTTCATTTTATAATTTAAAATTATTTAAATTATTAATAAAAAATAATAATATGATATATAATATTATGTTTCTAAAGTTAGTGTAATTTAAAATTTTATTTTTATATAATATTTTAATATTAAATTAAATATTATATTATTATTTTTATTAAAAATTTAGATGACGTTAAGTTTAAAGATAAAATTAATTACAATTAAAAATTTTAATAAAAAAATTGATAAAAAAATTTAAAAATTAATATAAAATTTAGAGACATTTTTAAAAATAAAATATTGTAAACTCATAAGAGCTCATGTTATTTGTACGAGTTGTATTTTTTATATTTGATTATATTTAATTAAATAATATAAATCAACTATTGGAATTATGACAGATAAATAATTATGAAAAATAATTTTGTTTTTATTATAGTTAACCGATGCCCACGTCAACGCATAATAATGAAATTTATGTTACTCTTATATTTGTTCTTACATTTTTATTTATCAAAAATTAATTATGTTAATAATTTAATTTTTAAAAGATATAATTACTGACATTTTAATCTCTATAATATATTCATAAAAAGTTTGTTCTTTGATTTAGATGTTTTATCCAAATTCACTTAATTAAACATAGTCTTGCATATTAAGCCTCCAAACTTTAGACTGACCAATTATAAATAGAGTATAAATAGATAAAATATTATATTAACTATTTTATATTTAGAGATTTTTTTTTAATATTTAGACTTAAATTTAAGTAGGTAACAAAATTAACCATATGATCTCCATCTCTACCAAACATTTAAATCTCCATACTCATACTAGTTTGTAATTAACAAGTTTTCAAAAAATAAATAATTTCTCCTTAGATTAAGACTTGTATTTGTAAGGTTCAATCATATGAATTAAAAGTTTTACATTATTATATTTTCCAAACTCTGTACACATAATCAACATCAAATCTAACAAATTTATTTGTGTATATATACTAAATATTATAACTAACCAATTATATATATATGAATTTCATGTATAATGTGGCTTTGGTTTGGGTTAAGTATGACTCTCGTTGGGCTTAAAAAATAATAAAAAAAAAAGATTCTTATTCTCTTTGACTCATTTATTTAATATTTATATATAGATTAAAATTTTTTTACAAATACAAAGTATAATAATCCCTATAAAAGAGCAATAATTTCCAACAATGTGTGGAGCTCTAGTTTTATGACTTTATCTACCTCTTAATTCAACAAAGGAAGTAATAAGGGTGAGTTACCTTTTTTAGTGTTAGAGCTAATAATTTTACAATTATTATAAGTGTAAGGTTTTATTTTGGTAACTTTTTATTTAAAAAAAAGTTAGAGAAGGCCTTTGCCATATATACTATCATTCTACTATCTTTTATGTTGTAATAAATTTGAAGCTTTTAATTATTGGGTTTTAAAATTATATTAGTATATAAAAAATAAAATATAAATTTAAAAAATACATGACGAGCGTGACTAGTTAAAATATATATATAAAAAATGTATGCTATAACTTTCTATTATTATTTGTTATTTTAAAATACAAAAATTATTTTACTAGTTTATATTCAACAATTAAAGAACAAATTGTCATGTAGTTAAATGTGTGTTAAACTCTTAATTGTTATATATTATTTTGGAATTTTTTAGTTATTGATTTTCAAAATCATAGGTTAATAAATTGAAATAAAATATAAATTTAAAATACATGTAATAAATGAGAGAATAGAAAAATAAAATAAAAGTTTTCTTACATGTTAGGATTTTTGTGTGACATCTCATACCCCACAAGGACAACAAAAATCTCACATTATATCATTTTAATTTCGTCAACTTTTATAAATTATTACCATTATCTCTTTTAATTTTTTTTAAAAATTAAATATAAGCATTTTAAATAGCATAATATCTTATATTTTAATAATAAGATATTTAAAATATTATAAAATATAGAATAATAATAATAGTATACAAATAACAAACTATTAAAACCAAAAAGCGCGTTCTTTTTTTTTTTTTAACGTTTTTTATCGCGTAGTGAAAGCGAACGCGTATCTTCGTTTAGTATAGCTATGAATTTCAACCATGAATTTTCCTATTTACATTATACTATTTTTCTTTTTGACATTTATTTAAATTATATATATATATTTAAATGATGTTAAACTTTATTAACCTCTTTTAATTTTTTGTTTTTGCCAATAAGATTAAGCTTTTTATGTAAAGCTGTAATTTTAAATTCTCTTTCCTTTCTGTTTTGAAAGAATAAAAGATTCAACATTTTTACCGTTAAATAAACTCTTGTGTAAACACATTGTTAAAATACGGATGAACCAGCAAATCAAACCTTGCTATTTTTATTGTTCTTCCTCTGTTTATTTCTACTTCTGGACGATCAAATGCATTATTCTGACAGCTTTAGGAAAATTAATAATGTCGTTTAAATTTTAGTTGTGTTTTTTTGTTATGTTTTCCTTTTATTTATATAATGTTTCTATCTTAAGTAGAATGTAGTTAATTGTCATGCATACATCTTTTATTATTGCTTGTGATCCGCACATGACCTTTTAATATTAGGCTTCTTTCACCCAAAAAAAAAAAAAGACATAAAGGAAAATAGTGTTTGTGTTAATTTATAGTGTTTTTTTTTTCCCTATGTAAATACTATAGCAATATAATTTTTGACTTATGAAAAATACAAGAGATATATCTTAATTTATACAAATATTAGTTTTTAAGCACTTTTATTGTATCATGGATAATGGTCCCGAGTTATTCTATTGTAACATTGTCATTACTGATATGATTAATTTTGAGTTTCTTGAAAATCAAATTTTAGTGGTACCTTGTGAAGGCTCATATCATGTTTCATATCCGACTTATAAAATAGTTTATATTTTTTGTGAAGTTAACTTTTGTGTTAATGTTTTCGTCAAATTAAATGTTGATAGTTTCTTCAATCTCAATATTTGCTTATGGGAAGATATTTTGTCTGATTTTTCTTTTATCCCGTTAATGAATGTCTGTGGTGTTTACTTTCCGAGACTTTAACTCTGTCTTTTGTTTGTGTTTGTCGTTAGTCATTTTTGCTACCCAAAAAAATCATGGCTCATGATCAAATATTGACTTTTGAAGTTTTGAATGAAATTTTTTGAGATAATTCAAGAGACATACTATAATAAAATTATAATTTAAGAGAATAAAATGTATACTTAAATATAAATTATTTAATTTCAATACGTAATTTTAAATATGAATTAAGGAAGCCACAGAGATGCAACATATTTGCATAGTAACAATTAATTACTTCAACAAATACAAGCTTGAGAGTTCAAATCATCAGAAGAATTATACTAACCAATTATGTTTTGGAAAGAAATCCGATCAAATACACGACTAAAGACTTATAATCTAAGTTTATAAAAAAGAAAAAAGAAAAACAAACCTAGAATCTAAAAAGTTGTGATATTTTGATATGAACCAGCAATAAGAATTGTCAATTAGCGTTTTCTGATAGTGAACGACGATTCTTTTCCATGTACTTTTCCTGCTCTTTCATTGGAAATTTGACGAAGCTTCTTCTTCTTCTACTTTTCTTTTGAGAGTTGCATTAATATTATTGTATTTGATAAAACTTACAAATTTTTTTTAATCAAATTATTAAAAATAACATATAGAAAGGTAAATAAGGTTTTAGAAGTAATTATTGTCAGCGATTTTTAGACAAACACAAAGTTTATAAACTAAAAACTTGTTTCAAATAAAAAAAATTATAATCTGAAGAAAGTACTAATAAACACACTATAAACAACCAGTTAATTCTTAAATATGAACTTTAATTTGGCCCAAAAAATAAAATAAATACAAATGGTCAAACCCAAGGCATCAAAATTCAAAACGTAGGTTCGCACAACGTCACACTAATAATATGGAATTATTACACTTTGAATAATTCTTCGAAATCATTTTAATATAGATAGACGGAAATGATTTTGTAGCATGCCTTGTACACTGAGTAGTGCCCTTTTTTACAGCATATGTCATATGCATAGATTATTATTTTTTATTTTCCATTTTTTTTCAAAAAATATTTTGTTGAAAGGAAATGGAAAAAAAAAAAGAAAAAAGAAAAATGGACTATCGTAATACTAATACTTGTCTGACTTTCAAATTTAATTCATTTTCTTTTCCTCCGTCTACTTCTTCCTCTTCTCTACTTTTACTTCGTCCCTTTTTTCATCTCTCTCTCTCTCTCTCTACAGTGTCGTCTCAATTTTGCCGGCGACGCTTTCTCTTGCGTGTTGGGTCCTTTGACTTTGGCCGATCACCATCTGGGCCTCCCTAGACACCCATGGGGCATTGTTGCAGCAAAAACGTTTCTGCCGTCAACAATGAAGCTGTTACTGCTGATCACCGCGTTAAATCGCCTCATCCGGTGGCATCGCCACCGCCTTCCGGACACTCAGTGTCAGGAGCTGGCGATGCAAATCCTGGTAGGTATACTCCCGCCAACTCCTTCTCTACTAGTCCCTTCACGAGCCCTCTCCCGCCTGGGGTGGCGCCGTCGCCGGCCAGAACTCCGGGTAGGAAGTTCAGATGGCCTCTTCCGCCGCCTTCGCCGGCGAAGCCGATCATGGCGGCAATACTGAGACGGCAGGGGAAGCAGAAGCCAAAGGACGGGCCCATACCCGAGGAGCAGGGCGAAGGTGGAGAGGGAGAGAGGTCGCTGGATAAGAGCTTCGGATATGCAAAGAATATTGGGGCAAAATACGAGCTGGGAAAAGAAGTGGGTCGAGGACATTTTGGTCATACTTGCTGGGCGAAAGCAAAGAAGGGCGACCTCAAGGGACAATCGGTGGCTGTGAAAATCATATCGAAAGCCAGGGTGAGAAGCGTAGTATGTGTATCTGTAGCTAAATTATATAAATTTGCGATGGATAAAGAATTAAGAACTTGAAATATAAACTGTGGGGATCAATCGAATTACTTTTACTGTGAGTCGGTATGAGTTGACTCTAGTCTTCGTCATTTGGATGTCTTCCTTAACATGATTATTTAGGCACTGGAATTTCATGCATTGTTGGCCAAATGTTATACGTAATTACCATGTAACTGTTGAATTTAGAAATTCAAATATTATTCGACAGTCAGGATTGCCTCTTGGTAAAATTATGGTGCTGCTTTTCTTGTGGATCATCTCCGGTCCACTAATTCTGTATGAATATCATCATGGAAGCTCCTGGAGTAGTAAATATTCTCAAAAGTCCTAAATGATTTTATCGATGACATCCAAGGCCTCTTTCTTGGGTACAGTGAGAAATTCATAGCTGTATGACCAACCAATGTCATGGACATTTTGAGTTAATGCTTGCATGAGAATGGAGAATGGATGCCATTGCCAGTTGGGCCTTGAAGAATTTAAAAGATCCATGTGAAACGGTCAGAGAAAGTTAGTTTTTAGATAGGGCATCATTCGTTTGTTAGAAGAAGATTTAGAGTTGTTCTCCCGGTGCCCATTGGGCTATGGCGCAATTGGCAATGGCTCCTGTCTTTGAGGTGTGAAGGTCAGAGGTTATCTCCTTGTTGCCAAAGCACAAGGGTAGGAAGTGGGAGGTTTGCAAATTGCAAGAAACCATTCAAGTTATGCTTTGTTTAGAAAGAGCTTTTTTGTATACCTCTGCCAGACCATTGGTAGTTTGTAAATTTGTCCGTGCTTAACTTGTAGATTTAAGAATTAAGAATGTATCTAGTGAACCTGGAGATTACTGGGTCCTGAATCCCAATAAGATGCCACATATGGAGTTACTTTTTAGTTTATAAGATTGATGACCTGGAAATAACATGTAGACTCACATGGACTGCTCCTTCTTTGGGATAAAAAAACTGAGGAAGAAGAAAATTAAGGATCATGGAGAAATGGAACTAACGGCTGATTTCATTTTAATGATTGGTGAATTTTTGAGAAGTAATCCTTTACTGCAATCACCATGGGTGTCAAATAATGTAAACATCGATTTTGGCTACTTGACCTCTGATATGATGGCTGAAACATGTCATTGTTTATGGGTAGAGTACATGTAAAAGCTGCTTCTGGGTTTCTGCACTTTCTTTTCTCATAATTTGATTTTTCTTGTTTGGCAATGGGGCTTGTGATGTCATTGTCACTGCTTCCGTAATTACTTTCAAGTTTGTTTTATAAAATACATCAAAATGAATTGAACTCTCATATTCAAGTTGTGCTCAATCTTAACTGATTAATCTAGCTTGAGAAAGATAACTTTAATTAACTGATTCTTATGTTATGTTGCAGATGACAACAGCAATAGCAATTGAAGATGTAAGGAGGGAGGTGAAGATGTTGAAAGCCTTATCTGGACATAATAATTTGGTCAAATTTCATGATGTATTTGAGGATGCCAATAACGTCTACATAGTGATGGAGTATGTCTGGAAACAATTATTTCCAAATATTGCTTTCAATCATGTTTAGATTTTGTTCACATATGTTTTATTGGTTGATAATTCATGCATGTTTCATATATGTTAAGTTTAATGTTCGTGATATGGTTATATTTACTTAATAAGTAGTTGAGGCATAAATATGTACAATTGTTGAATTAGATGTTTATTCTTAAGTAACATATTCTTGTTCCTCGTCAGATTGTGTGAGGGTGGAGAACTACTTGACAGAATTCTTTCCAGGTAAAAATGAAAGGCTATGCATAATTTCTACAATCTACAATTTATTTTTCCCCTATAATTTTGTGATAGAAGTTTGGTTGACTATCATGAGTTTAATTGGATTCTTTTAACATGAATTATTTATAAAGAGGTGGAAGATACACCGAGGATGATGCCAAAGCTATTCTTGTACAAATTCTAGATGTAGTTGCTTTTTGTCATCTTCAAGGAGTTGTTCATCGTGATCTAAAACCAGAGGTATGGCATTGTGAACACAAGGGAATAACTCAGTCATGGCTTTAAATATTTCCTTTTTGGGTATGAATCGTGATTACCTCTCCAACGTCTAATTTACTCCATATGCATTGCTTGTACTGCAGAATTTTCTTTTTGTCTCAAAAGATGATGATTCTCTGATGAAGGTTATTGATTTTGGTTTATCTGATTTTGTAAGGCCAGGTAACATTGATTTATTTATAATATCTACCATAGCATCAATTACTGTACTGTACCGGTACCATATATAAGTTACTTATTTTTTATCTTATATGGCCATCTTATCTTTAGTTTTGGTATATATTGCACTGGGATGGTTGAACTGATACATTCAAACTGCCAGAGAATAACTAAGGAATCATAATACTGTATTGATTAATAGAACCCCTTTTTATTTCGAGTGGAATTTTGGTAGTTCTACCATATTATAGTTCATGATTAATATTCTATACAAGGCTATTTTTCCTCATAAAGCAGTAACTATATCCTGATATTTGTGTTGGTGTGAAAATGGGGCAAATATAATGGCTAGTGCATATTGCAAGATGATTGGCTTCCATACTTGTCATTGCCTCAAATATTGCCTTCTAATTGTTATAGCACCATTGGTATATACTATATAGCTTTATGACTGCTGGTTTCTACCTCTCTCTCTGTTTATCAACTAGTTTTGTTTGATTGTTAGGTTTGACTCTATCAACTAATTTTAAGTTTTAACCAACTGGGTGGAATCTTATGATGCTGATATTTGTAAATTACTTGGTGGTAAACCCTAAAATTCTAATGTCTAGTTTATCTTCTAGTAAGAAAACTGAATATTATGATATAATTGGATTTGTAAGTCATTTCTTAGTACGTGTTAGGATAATCAAATTCCTAATGCTGGTCGAAGAGTGGCAGTATAATATATAAATCTTAAAATTTTACTACTTTATTGTGTATGGATATTTCAAAAAAGAAAAAGTTCCCATATTTTTGGTTGCCTTTTTATTGCTTGAACCAAAAGAGACCTGGGCTATTTTTATTGATATTTACTTTTTTCAACTTGGGTGTTGAGTATGTTAAAGCTATATGCATTGCTAAGTATGGCTTGGAGCTTACAGACTGGTTGGTTGGACATGGGAGGGTGTGCTTGATAGCGGTAAAAGTGAGAAGTTGGAAAATGATGGGAGGAATGAAAATAAGATATGTAGCTAAACTATATTTTGTCTAAATATCTTGTCAATTCTCACTTACAAGTACCCACCTCACCATTTGCTTAACATACTTTGGCTCTTGTTTGAAGTTGGTTCAAAATCTTCTATTATTATTATTATTATTTTATTTTTTAAAATATTGACAGATTGGGTCCAGTGTAGTTTGTAAAAGTGTGTTGGGAATATTCATAGGAAAACCCTGTTTACATTTGCATGACTTATTGTGTAATTCTGTACTTTGGCCAAAAGCATGAAAACTTATTAGCAGTAACTTGATTACATTTTATTATATATTCCTGTTCCAAGCGCTGCTACTGATTATGTAAGTTTGCCTATAGGACACTTCTTGCTGTTTTCTGGCAGAGATGCATCTGAAAGGATAGTTCTCATTTATTTTTGGTTTAGTATTGTCTCCTGATTTCAAGCAACCGTTTTCAGAAATAATTTTTTTCATTTATGCAAGTGCTATAATCACCACCATTCTATTGTAATTTTCTCAAATGCTAGCACTGACAATTTACTTCTTATATACATGCAGAGGGACGCCTCAATGATATTGTTGGCAGTGCCTACTATGTAGCACCTGAAGTGCTCCATAGATCTTACAGTGTTGAAGCAGACTTATGGAGCATTGGAGTTATAACATATATATTGTTATGTGGAAGCAGACCATTCTGGGCACGCACTGAATCAGGAATCTTCCGGTCTGTGCTAAGAGCTAATCCTAACTTTGATGATTCACCTTGGCCGTCAATATCACCAGAAGCTAAAGACTTTGTAAAGAGGCTTTTGAACAAGGACCATAGAAAAAGGATGACCGCAGCCCAAGCTCTAAGTATGTTTTGTTAGAATGTTATGCTCAGATTGTTTAACTCAACAATTGATTCTTTTCAGTTAATATGCACTATTATTGTTCTCTCTCTTTCTCACCCAAATTTTGTTTTATGATTCTTACTGATGAAGAGTTACCTCCATATTTACAGCTCATCCATGGTTGAGAAATGAAAATCGTGCTATTCCTTTGGACATTTTAATCTTCAAGTTAGTGAAAGCATATGTGCGTGCCACACCTTTCAAGCGTGCAGGATTGAAGGTAATCACCTGTTATGCTGCCACTAAAATGATTAGGTCTTACATCCTAGTTTTAATGTCATCTTTTTTGTTTCTTATACATTAATGCAGGCTCTCTCAAAAGCATTGACAGAAGATGAGCTCATCTACCTAAGAGCACAGTTTAGCCTCTTAGAACCAAATAATGGTTGTGTATCCCTTGAGAATTTTAGAGCGGTTAGTGCATGGTTATTGCAAGTTAACTTACAATGATACAATGTTATTTTATGTAAACCCTGTTACATAGTTTTATCATTCTCATATGCTAGCTTAACTGCTTAAGTATAGGAATTTTCCATGTCAAGGTTAAAATTTGCGGTTGATTTTATCTGTTATTGTTTCCACAACATATCAACTTAAATCAAAGGAAAATGCAGGCTCTTGTGAAAAATGCCACTGATACCATGAAGGAATCAAGGGTCACAGAGATTTTAAATTTGGTGAGGCATCTCTTATTTGTTGTTTAGATATATTGATTATTCTATTGAATTAAGGATTCTTTGCTCCTAGTCTTGCTCATAGCTTGTCTTATCAAAACTTGGAGTCATATAATAAATTGAAAACATGTGGCATGGCATGATGTAACTTGTTAAGTACCATTTCAACTTGAAAGCTTAAACTATTGAGTGAACAATTATGAAATAGTTTTATCGTTATTTCTAATATAGTTTCACATGTAGGGAAACTTTGAAAGTTCTGCACAACAATGCCATTTATTGACAAATAGGTGGCTTAAAGAAACCTCTGTTAGTTATTTAGTTTATAGCAAAATTATGCTAATGGTATAGTTGTGCGTTCAAACAAATGCATGGAGATTTCCACCATTGATCATTGGCCCTTGGTCACAAATGGATTCTATCAATTATCAATAATTAAAACGGTTCTAATTTCTGTCCTTATGAAAACGTATTGTTTTCTTTTACAATTACAAGCCTTATACTGAATTGCATATCTCTTGAATGAAGATGGAGCCACTGGCTTATAAAAAAATGGATTTCGAGGAGTTTTGTGCTGCTGCAATCAGTGTATACCAGCTCGAGGTTCATGCAGAATGGGAGACAATTTCAACCGCTGCTTTTGATCATTTTGAACGGGAAGGAAACAGAGTCATTTCAGTTGAGGAGTTAGCGCAGGTTTGGCATCTTTCTGTAAGAGAACACCTAGAGTTGATACTGCTAATAAGTCATAATCCACTGACCTTTTGAATAATATGTTTCAGGAAATGAATCTGGGTCCTTCAGCTTACTCTGTACTAGGTGATTGGATCAGGAAATCTGATGGAAAACTAAGCTTCAGTGGATATCTGAAGTATTTACATGGTGTCACAGTTCGTAGTTCAAGTACAAGACCTCGACAGCTAGTATGACTAAAGCCATAATTTTTACTACTTAATATTTGTTGAAATTAGTTTGTGTCCATTTTTTTTTTTCCATTTCTTTCAATATTTGAGTTAAAAAGGAAATGGACAAAACATTTTTTTGGGGGGTGTTGGGTCGTGGGAAAATAGAGCTAACATATTGTTTTATTCCTTAGCATGTAATTTACGTGCAAAGTAAAATTGTCCTTCAATTTTACATGTGAGCACAGATCATATATGGTTTCTTGTAAGGGATTTCGTGTGAAGATTAAATACGTTTCTATCATATTCAAAACCAACTTATGGTTCCATGGTAATGATATCTCTTCTATACGAAGAATGATTGAGGAAGAGAGACGCATTAGTGTCTGAGTTTGCAAGTCAAACATTATTTCATAATTTGATTGGTCAATATTACTGTAGAGAATTCTGAGCAATTGATCTTAGTCCTATTGTTACACCTCTATGTCTGTTTGTGCCATAAAAAATTGGTGAAAATAAGAGACGTGTCTCATAATGGTAACAGAAATGGACTATAGCTTGTAACTACACCAGATATAAACTTGAACAGCAATGCAGTTCCATTCCACTGCAAGAGATAATCTTGTTTTTTTAAATAAAAAACTTTTGTTCCCACATCATTGTTCAAGTCTTTTGTTTCAAATTTTTTTCGTATTAATTTATAAGAACAATAGCTAGATATGGTAGGGAACACAGAGGCTATGAAGTAAGAACTGGACAGGTTGAGATTAGCAGATAAATTCATCTAAAGAAAGAAATTGCTGGTCAACTAAAAGGCAATTTGCATTTTCATTAGAAGAATTTATGTTGAATTAGTATGTTGATCCTATAATTTTAATTGGTAAGAGTATTTTTGGTCTCTTAACTTTATCTTAAGTTTTAATTTTGGCAATTTCCATATGATGAACAATTGTTATCTTAAGTTTTAATTTTAACTTTATTTTAAGTTTTAATTTTGGCAATTTTTTAACAGTGTTACATGTTAAAAAATTTTGATTGAATTTTGAAAGTGAAGGAACTAAAATAAAACTAATCAAACTTAATAAAAAATTTTAAAACTTGAGACAAAGTTAAGGGGCAAAAAGTTCTTTTTTGTTATTTTAATTAATATTTAAATTGATTTTTAGAAAAACATGTTAAAATAATTCCTTATTTTTTTATTTCATCTTAGACTAGTCACAAATTGCCAAGTTGTTTAATCTTGCACAAATGATTGGCCAGTGCATACCACAAGGCCGATGATGACTTTGTTGGTTGTCTAATTTTTAAAAACTCGAAATTGAGACAGCAAACAAGTTTTGGGAAGAATTTGACAATTTAAAAGACTTATAAACGAAAATAAAATATTAAAGTATTGATCAAACATTAGAAACCAATTTAAAATCCGAAACAAAATTAAAAATGAAATACTAATTCAACTAAAAATTTAAAATGTAGTAGTCCACGGAAGATGTCAACGCGATGGGGATGAAACGAAGTTGGAATTGGGCAAGAAAGATGGATGGGAATGGTTCAACTCTAGAAGAAATGTTAATGTGAGCAGTGTGAGTTCATACTTCATAGAGGGCCGATCATAAATGGTGGAAGAATCCCATTTGATTTCTTTTATTATTTTTTTTATACTTTTTCTAGCCTGTACCTTTGAGAAACGGATTAAAATTTATTTGATTGATTGATAAAATATTTAATAATTTAAAATTTATAAAAAATTAATAAAAACAAATATTTAATATTTAAAAATTTCATCAACTAACTAAAATAATCTTAACTAGTATTTTAAGACACTGATTAACAAAATCAGTGTACTAATTTTGCTTGCAGGCTCCTCCAATAAGATAAGCAAACGCGAATTTTCCGAGATACAGCTAACAATCGCAAGGGTGTCTTGACTTTGGTGATTGACTACACCCCGGCCGCTTGACATTTTGTGTTTTGAATATTGAATTTATTTTTTATAATTTAAAAATTAGTACTTGAGTTCTTATCTTAAAAAATTTTAATTTAATCTCTATCAATATATACAATTTTTTCAATGTTATTTTAAATTTTGCTGATATAATTAATTATATATCATTTTAAAATTTTGAGTGTGTGTGTGTATATATATATATAATTATATAAGTCAATTCATCCAAATCTTTTTTATAGATACGAGTTCACTATATTGTTTATTTTTATTCTTCTTGTCAACATAAATCATGTATTTCTAAGGTGTGTCAAAAAATTTAATAGAACACTAACAGAAATATTATAGTAATTAGGACTAAATTAAAATTTTGTAAAACTTTAAAAAGTTAATTAAAAATTTTTAAATTGAAAATAAAAAATAAGGAAAATTATAAGACTAAGAAAATAATTTAACCTTTAAATAATACTTTATATATCAAAATGAATTGAGAAATGAACTATTCTAAATCGCTTTTGATGAAAAAAAAAATTGAGCAAACTAGCCAGCTAGTAGGTCGGAGTAATTAATTGAAAACTATATACATATATTATTTTATATTATATTTTAAAATTAAAAAAAATATAATATATATTTTTGTACATAGTCTTTAGCATATCTTATATAATGACTTATAATTTATATAGGATTAAATTTTTTTAAATAAAAAAATAAAATAATTATGTTATGAAAAGAAAAAATAAATACAAAATTAATTAAATTATGAATTTTACTTACTTAACAGAGATCATGATAAATGATATATTTTTATTTTATATTTATTTTTTTATTATATAATATTATCATATTATTTTTTAACATTAAAAAACCCTAATCCCTATAATATGCTCCCATGAATCCCGGATAATTTGATATAATAAAAACAGCACATGAAGGGAAACACAAATACGAAGGACAGTCACTTCAATTTGGTCCAAAATCATTCACCGAACTTGGAAGAAACCCCAAGCCATGAAATTTCCAACACAACATTTAAACCTCAGAAAGCAACGCCACAACATATGTTTATACTTTCACCACACAGCCACGCAAATAACATATTCGTCTATATGGTCCCTCCTACCTAGCCACCTAGCTATTTCCATCTATATATATATATATATATATATGTCATCTTCTAGGCCACACATAAACACATTAATTACTGTATTTGTATATACATACATATATCCCAGATTAATTATGAACAAAAAGAGAAAGAAGCGTACCCTATTTTCAGATCGATGTTCACATTCATACACAAACAAGAATATATTAATACGAATATACATATATATAATCTAATTATTTTGTCATTGACTTAACAATACTGAAAATACATACAAATTGTGATCCAAATTAAATACATTAATTTTGGTCATTATCCTCTAGACATCACATTCTGGGAGTTTCTTCACAAAATCCAAAAATAAAAAGAAGAAAAATTCATGTACACATGAAGAAGGAATCAAACTTTAAAGCACCAAGCATGATGGTGATGGTGATGGTGATGATGGTGACTAGAATTCTCCTTATCAATGATGCCTTGGACGGTGCGGAATTGTTCCACGTGGCAGGGAATAGTGATAGGACCTTTCTGATCGAAGCCATATTCGTCCTCAGCTTGCTTGAGGAGCTGCATGAAGAGAGGATGGTTTATGTAAATCACAGGAATCACAAACTTCTGTTGCTCCTCTCCTTGCCCCACCAATATTGCCAAATACCCCTTTGGGATATTAATATTATTATTACTATTACTATTACTATTATGCTTTCTCTCATGCTGTCCTGGAAAATGGATGTGAGGAAGATGAACATGAAAATGAAAATGAAAATTCATCAGATGATGCTGCTTCTGATTATGATTATCTCCACCAGCAGTCCCCATGAAGAAAATCAGTTCGTTATAAGAAGAAATATTTGGGTGAGAAAGGCCAGGGGTCAGAAGCAGAAATGGTAAGAGCAAAGAGGGATAAAGAAGAGTCTGTGAGAGATTTTGGGATATTGCTCATGATAGATTCAACAAGACACAGAATAATACCCACATAAATTAAAATTTACAGAGAAAAAAAATATGAGAGAGAAGGATGGATGAATGAGGAGGATTTGATACAGGGAGAGATTTGTGTTTATATAGTAGGATTGTGGGCCACCATGTCATGATGCTTCTAGGGGTTTGCTTTGTTTGTACACAAACATTAACTTTGGAATTTTTACCATTTGAATTTTTTAAATTTAAAAAAGAATTTAATTTTTAATTTATTTAAAATAAAATTTTATCAATATGAATTTTTTATTTTTTATTTTATCTCTCTAAATATAATAAATATACCATTTAAAAATCTAAACTCAATTTTTAGACAGTGAGGGTCATAAATTTTGCCTTTTGATCGAATTGGATTGTTATTTTTGCTAATTAATTGTGAGATTTTTTTTTTTTCACAGCTGGAATTTTGAATAACACTGCCTGCTTCATATGCTATTTCCGAAAAAATTGCATACATTACATGAGATTTAAAAGTATTAGATAAGTCCGATTGACTTCCCTGATAATTAAGTGGACTTTATAATATTATGCATTACGCCATGACGCTATCTATTCACACTTTATGATATAATTTTTAAATACAATATTTTATTTTATTTTTAGAAATTTATTTATAAATTTTGAAGTAATTTTGTCAATAAATTTTGACCAATACCAAAGGGAGGAACACCATATTTTATGGGATTTGGGTAAAAAAACATAATCTCTAAAATATATGAAAGGGATTCAACAAATAAAGGTTGGGATCGGATAGACAATATATATAAATAGTAAAGTTCCAAATTTTGACCGTGAAAAGAATTCCTTTTACCAGAACGAAAAAGAAAAACGTGAAAAATGGACTTAAATAGAAGAAAGATAACACAAGAAATATCCGATCATTTATTATTGAAATCAATAAATTAGATATATATACACCTCACAAGAAGATCATGTATATCATATATATTATAATATTATATTGTTTCGTTGTT
This sequence comes from Senna siamea, assembly GCA_031216115.1. Lineage (NCBI taxonomy): Eukaryota > Viridiplantae > Streptophyta > Magnoliopsida > Fabales > Fabaceae > Senna > Senna siamea. The sequence goes on along the minus strand of CM062367.1, from coordinate 8,790,311 downwards.
AGTATTTATGACATCAACTGTATATGCTTCGAGAAATAAAATAACCATACATATAATTTGGTTGGTTTTTCTATTGCTGCCAAAACTCTTGGTCTTGGATTTCGTCACCTCTCTCTCAGATTATTATCATCTCCTTTTTTAAACTGCTTTTCATCAGATTTTTAGTGTAGTTTTGATCTTATAATTAATATAAAAAACTTAAATAGATTCCGATATAGAAAAGGTAAATAATTAAAATATTGTGGGAGGTTTTACTTGTTCTTTTTTTTAATAAAAAATTAGCATAAAATTAATATTTATATTATAATAATTTTAAACTTTTCTTATCATTGTTTCACAAAGTAATAAAAAATTATAATTTATAAAAAATAAATAAATTAAATAAATTTTAATTATTTAATTTATTATTTTAAAATTATAATATTTCAAAATTTTTTAAAAAAATTACATGTACTTTATATATGTTAAATATCTAATATATATGTCTAATTATATATTTTTTTGTCTTTTATATATGTGTATATATATATTTATTAAAAATAATTTCATACGCAATAAATGTGAATATGTCTAAGTGAATACAATATAATTAGGAAAAATTGAGGTAGGTAGCGGAGGCTGACACGCGTATGAGAAGAGATGTGGCAAATGTAATCCCGCGTCAGCAAATGGTGGGGTCCACCAAGGATATAATTATTAAGTAATAAATCTTACCGACAATGTGGTACCACGCACACATCATTATCCACGCTCGAAACAACGTAAATATAGTACAAGAAATTTCCTTTTCCCATTAACAAAGTGGAAAAAATTAATTAATTAAATAAATCCTCGTGCCAATCCAATTATTTATATGATTAAGTATCTAATTTTTTTAATTGATAAAGTTTTTCAACAATAAAAATAGTGAACATTACTAGTTAATCAAGTTCTTATTTATGTTCCACTTTTTTAGATATAATTAATTTTAATTCTTTATAATTTCCTAGAAGTGTGAAAAAACAAAATATTTAAATTCAAATAGGAAATTTTTAATATTTCTGCAAGTCTTCAACCGTTGCAACTAGGCAGCCCCTATGTTGACATCAACATGACGTCACATACTTTTCTTTTCTTTTTTTACTTTTAATAAAATCAATCATTATAAAATGAAATTTGAGCATAATTTTTGGAGAAATGACATAAGTTTAAAATAAGAGTTTCGATAATCGGTACTCTTTAATTTTTTTTAATTAACTGACAAATTTTAAGTATAAAAATTATTATTTTTATTAATTTTTTTATAAATTTTAAATTAATAAATATCCTATCAATTAATGAGAACAAACTTTAATTAGCGTTCTAAAAATATATAGTTAATAAAAGCCTTAAAATGACAGGCATTTGAAGTTTCTTTTGGTGGTGAACAAAGTAGAAGGAATAGGAAGGAGGAGAAGTAATAATTACGTATGTTTTGGCCTCTTTTTTATTGAATCAAGTTGTTTTTTGTTTTAATTATATATAATTTGTAAATATGATATATTTTATTTTTTTATTGTTAAATAAGATTTAATTAATTAATTAACTATTAAGATAACATCTACTAATGCTACTCTGAATTCATTTTTCTATTTATCTTATTAATTAAATGGTTGAATTATTTTTTATAAATTAAATTATTAATTTACTCAAAAGGGAAACATATCACTTGTGAATGAGATTGCATATGAGAGACAACAATTTCCAATTGTCTTGGGTGAAATTGAGACTTGGGTGCCACAAAGAAGTAAAAAGCTCTCGTGAATTTTGATAGTTATGAGAAAGAGAGAAATAAAGAAATATAGACTTGTGCTTAGAATTTTAACTTATTAAGAGAAAATAAATAAAGAAAGTTAAGGTTTAATTAGAATTTTAACTGAGCAAGTTAAAATTTGGATGTCTTGAGATTTTAAAATAAAACTTTTCTTATTGTTAGATTTTTTTTTAAAGATTATATACATAAATTTAAAAATAAATTAATAATAAAATATTCAAAATTTCAAGAAATGGAACTCTTTCTATAAAAATCTCTTTTCCTATTTTTGTTAAAAGGCTAATTGTATAATTTCTTGGTACCCTAAGAAAAGAAAAAGTGGGCCCAGAATGCCAAAATTGCCCTTGACTTTGGGTGCAAGAGGTGGTGATGGACCCTCCTAAATCCAAATTAGGAGCGTGACTAGTGCCACATTTTGTTGCACAATTCTTGTCAACAAACATTAATACATTATCTCAATAATTTTGGTTTCTGTGTGTGCCATTGCACTACATCATCAATCTAGTGGGATCCACATTTACTTGATTATTTCTCCTTCTTTATTTTTCTTTAAATTGATAGTTTTTTGGATCATAAATAAAATTACTTATTGGGTACTTTAATTTGATAATGGGGCTACATCACATAATGAGGGCTTTAATGCGGTAAGAATTAAAAAGTAAAGTGTTTGTTATAATGATTCATATCATATCTTCACTTTTGTTTCCTTTTTCTTTTTCTTTTTTATTTTATTTTTTAAAGAACTCACTTTTAGCTAATTGGACAACCTAGTTGACAAGTGTACATATAAAGCATAGAACAATTTAAAGTATGATAAAAATTAATAGGGATTCGTAAAATTTGAAGACAGAAATTTCATCTTTCACGAAGGCCATCATGGTTTTTATTTTTGTAAAGAAAAGTGGTCGCAAGGACATAATCCAAGACCATTGTTCAAAGAGTCCAAATTATACCAAGATGATTACATATAGTAAAAGGACATTTAACCCAAAAAAAAAAAAACATGGGAAAAGCCATAAAAAAAATGTCAATATTATGTTTAGAATTTCAAAAGCAAAAGTATAAACGTAACTTAAATGACTATCTCTAAACATCTTTGAATGAACCACAAAGAGTAGTAATATAACTAAAAAGAGAATTCAAATCTTCACACACACAATACTTAATCTAAATAATTATTTTAAGACTAAATTTATATATATTTATATTTTTATAATTAATTTTTTAATTTAATGTGAATTTTTTATAAAAAAAATTAATTATATAATATATATACGTATTAATTTTTTATTAAAAATTTAATAATAAAAATATAAAAATTATATTTAATTTTTTTAAAAAAATTTGTTAACTACAAACACTGATTAAAATTTTGTTTAATTAATCTGGAAAAATATCAAATATCTTGAAACATGTAAAAAATTAATAAAAATAAAAATATTTAATATTTAAAAAATATATTAACCAGTGAAATAAAATTTTAATTAATATCTTAAAATACTATTTAACAAAACCTTTGTTTTAATTAAATTTATAGGCAAAAGGACATAAATGGTTTCAATTAGAATTCCTAAACTTTGTTTTGGGTCAAAAGCAAAATGATGGTAGTTAACATTGCAGAGAGGCAGGTGAGCCAACTTTGGTTTTTGTGTTGCTCACATCTCTCAAGTCTCACCTACTTTTCCTGATGGCACATCTTTTTCCACAAAAATTATTTAGTGAGTTTAATTAGAATCTGATTCATTACCTTTCATGATCACTATTACCAATTTCAATAATTTTGATGCCTTCAGTTTCTCCCTTGAACCAATCATTTATAGTTATATCTTGGTGTTCAGCTCCACCTGTATTCTTCTCCTAATCAATTCTGTGTTGACTTACTTTCGTCTTCTCTTTTTCTAGCATTGATTCCAAAGCTCAAAATAATCTATTTAACTCTTCAATTTAAATAATCAAGATTAATCTTTAGGTTAAATTATTCATATAATCTTTGTAATTTTATTTAATTTTTAATCAAAGTTATATAATTTAAAATTTTTTGATGATATATGAATTATATATATCATTTTAATATTATGAATTTAATATATTCAAATTATTTAATATATAAATTATATTTTATTTTATATATATAAGTTATGAAATGAAGTGTAATTTATGTATGTTAGCACTCAACATAATTGAAATTTAATATAATTTTGATAAAAGTTTGACAATGAAATTTTTTAAAATTATAAGAACTAAATTATAAATTTTAAAATTATAAAAATCTAATTAAAAATTGAATTAAATTATTAGGATTAATAGAATAATTTAAGCTAATTTTTAAAATTTATTAATTTATTAATTTTTGGTTCTTGTAATTTTAAAGTTGTTAAATTGTGTTAGTGGGTTTAACTTGTGTGTTATTTTAGTATTTTAGATGTGTGCGATTCATGTTGACAAAATAAAAAAGCAAAAGCTATATAATTACTTTCCGTAATTTGAGTTGAAAGAAAGAATGAAAAAGCAATTGGAATAATTGAAAGGAAGCATCAAGAAAGCAATGGAAGATAAAGGAGCAGACAGACTCATAGCTTGCTCTCCAAAAAGTGTGGATAATACAATCACTCGCTCTATGAATATTATATTTCAAGATTTTCTGCATTCTTGCTTCCAGACAAATGTTCACTTTTATTACTTCTTAATTAATTCAATTCCTTCGTTTTATTTTTAATTATTATTCGTGCAAACCAAAATTAAATTACCCAATTAATTCCTTTTCCTTCCTTTCCAATTCCTTCACAGTTTTGCTGACAAATGTGTTAAGGATAATAGGTAAAATTTTATTTGGTTGATTGATAAAGTTTTTAGACATTTTGTTAAACAATATCTTTAGAATATTGATTAAAATTTTATTTGATAATTTAACACAATTTTTAAATATTAAAAATTATTATTTTTATAAATTTTTTATAAATTTTAAGTTATTAAATACTCTATCAATTAGTTAAAAAAATCATAACCAATACTTTTACACTAGTTAAAAAAAATTCTAAAAATTATTATTTTTATTGATATTTTATAAATTTTAAATTATTAAAATATTCTGTCAGCCAATAAAAATGCTAAAATCATTAGCTTTATTGGCACAAATCGCGCTGAATATTTATGCACATATGTGCATGCAAATTGTTCATTTTGGTTTATTACTAAGCTACCAAATAATTCACTCTCTCCATACTGAATATTATACACGTCTTTCTACTTTTCACAAAACACAAGGAAACATGTTCCTATTTTTCAGATGTTTTATTATTTTTTCCCGATAAGATGGTCATGTGAGCAGAAAAGAAAAGCGACTATTATTATTATTATTATTTATTTTTAATATTTGTTTCTCTGTTCATATAGTGAAAAAGGTTCTGAATGATCAGTACTCTGGTATAATTTATTCCTCTGAACAAGCAAGTCTAATAATATTCATTGCACCGATGAATTGCTCACCTACAGAGTTTCAATTTTGAATATTTAGATGAACTGAATGTACTAGAGATGAATCTGATTCCTATGAATCACAAGAATGACAAAAAAACGGAAATGGATCCTCTGCTGTCGCCTCCCCCTGCTGTCCGTGCTGTCCATCAATTTTACGGTTTAATAGGCTATTTTACTGTTTATGTTTTTCTCTTTTCTTTTTTTATTTTAAATTTACCAATATATGTATATATAAACAGATACCATAGTCATATGTATATATTATAAAATATTTTACAGTATATAAATAATCAATGACAATGATCAAAATAATCATAAATAGTTTTAATTCATAATTAACAAATATCTTTGAATTTTATTAATTCAAAACTTAAGTCAAGTGTAATAATATATTACTTACAGAAGTTACTATTAAATTTAATATTTGATTATTCAGTGCTTGTAAGACATGAACATGTAAAATTGATGGACAGCACGGACAGCAGGGGGAGGCGACAGCAGAGGATCCATTTCCCAAAAAAACACATACATTACTGTGTTGTGTGTTCCCACTAAGAAGGATGAAGAATCTGAATGAATTCTGGCCCATTAGTTCATTATAGTTTTTGGGTCCAACTAGCCCATTCAAACAAGTTTTGGGCCAACTTATAGAAGGCTCATCATTGGACCAAAACGAGAGGGTACAAAGCCCATCATCAACTCCAAAAACCGTTGTTCATGGGCCGCAAAGGAAAGGCAAACTAGAATAACTAAAGTGGCTACACATTATATCAATTAAATATTTTTTATATTATTAAATAATATTTTACAATAATTTTTTTAAGTCTATTGGTGGATTAAAAGTTTTTATCATGAATCTCGTACTCATAAAATTTTTCATTAATTAATATATAATTATTTAATATCTCTTGGATATACATGAAGCTAACAGATATTATGTATTTCAAATTTAAGAAATTTGTTGCTATTTGATTCAACACTTATAGTTATCTTATTTTTAAAATTTATCATGAAATATTAATAAGATTATTGATTTTAATCTATAACAAAATATTAAAAGGTGTAATATATATATATATATATATATATATATTTGCAAGCCTTAAATCAGGCTGATACACTTTGAGAGGAATATATGATGTGAAATATTAAAATATTTAGTACTATTATAAATTAATATTTTAACAAATAAACAATTCCCATATAAAAGCCAAATATGTGCCTTTTATCTAACAATAAATTAAATTATATGATAAAATATAAATAGCAACAATACTGACTTACTCAATATATATAATATAAAAAATGAACTCCAATTTCAAACTGATACATTAATCAACATGGAAATTGAAAGCTCTTTTTCTTTTCAAAAGGTAAAAATTAAGAATTTAAATCCTTGGAAAATATTATATATATATATATGTCAATTTTAAAAATTTGGTATGAAATGAACTACAATTATTATATATATAGGATTATGGTATATATGATTTCGCTAAGGATGTTCCTCTTTTATGTATTTGAACTTCATGTTTAATAAAAGTTAACTGATTGATAAAATCAGGTTGTGTCAAACTCATGTTTTCAGTGTAATTTTAACCGTTTTTTTTATTGCTTTTCATTGATAGATGTATATCAATTAAAAAAGTCTAGTTAAGAAAATTAAATCGGACCGATCGATTATGGTTCAATTAAAAAGTAAATGAATTGATATTTTATCCAATTGAAAGAAACTTAAAAATTAAACAAATAATAACTAATCAATGACCAAAAATTTGGCCGATTCAATAGGTTAGCCGGTTCAAAAGTTTTTTTCACTCCATGAATTTTCATTGACATGAAAAAGAAGAGAAGAAAAAAAAAAAGAGAAAAAAAAGAAGAGAGGAAGAAGAAAATGGAAGAAAAAAAGAAGCAGAAAGTGATGACCATTGTAGGCTAGTACTCTAAGTGAAAGTGAAAGAAAAAGGGAGTTGGGAAATGTGGGAGAAGTAAACATTCAGTATTGAGAGTTGCATTATGAAGTGCTTTTCTTTATGGGTATGATTGACCTTTCAATCACAACTGTAAATATATTAAGAAATATTAATGAATTCAACTTAAATGATAAACATGGAGAAAATAAAATAGTAGATAATATGCACTGAGAAAAGAAGAGAAAAGCAGGAATGAAAAAATAATAAATAAAATATTGTGATAAGATAAAAGTAAATAAAATATAATGAATATTATATTTTTTAATTTTTTTTAAATTATGAGTGATATATTTACTCTTTTTAAAAAATAATATATATTATATATTTATTTATATTTTTAATTAATTAATTAATTATAATATAAAATTAATATATTAATATTAATATCAATTTAACTACAGTTTAACTATAATTGAATTACTGAATTGTAAATTAATTACTTCACTAATTCAATAATTGATTTAATATTTAAAATATTATAAAAAACTTACGTTGAGGTTAGAGAAATTTATTTGGTTCATTAATTTTTTTCAAGGTTTTTCATTTTCATTATTCGCCATTCTCTATATTATTACAATGGCTGTTAATATTTTGTCCTTTTAGTTGTCCAAATTATATAATATATAGATATAAGAGAGTAAGAAATTACAAGAGAAAGTTTGTAAGAGAGTTATTGAACTTTTAAGTCTTAACTTCTTTTTAGTTTATTTAAAAATAAACTTTTTTTAAAAATTAATATATACTTTAATAATTATCAAATCTAATAATATATTATTTTGCTGTTTGGTGATAGTTACAGACTTGTGCAGTGGTGTATACAAAAATAATATATCAAAGGAATAATTAATTAGTACAACAGATCTCAAAGTCAACACTCAATATTGGTGCCTATGATTACACATTAGTTCGTGAATATGGTTCTCTCGTGATGTTGATTGGCACGACTTGAAGTCAATTTATATATGTAATAAAGAATAGCGACATTAATTTTTTTTACATAATTTGTTCAGATATTATAGAGTATTAAATATAAGTATTTTTTTATTAAATATTTAAATTTTAATTTATTATATTATAAGAGATTAATTATTTTTATTAGATGAAAATTAAATTACGTCCTCTTATGTAATTGATCTAATGATTTTTTTTATTATGATTTAATTTAAAATAAAAGCATGGTAATCTCGTTGCTATGATTCTCATGATATCCTTGATCACCAACAAATTAGATTAATATTTATTTATTTTTTTAAAAAGCTTTGCAAATGGAGTGAAAATAAAGTAGGATATATATTAAAGTGAGAGGGAGGCGTATGATTTTGTCAACAACTTAACAGGCAACCCTCAATACATATATAAAACCTACATTTCCAGTCATCACTTTCTGTTCCATCAATATATATATATATATATATATATATATATATAAAATTTTGGGTCTTATAATTAGTGGTTTACAAAATAAATATATATTTTTAATATAAAATATATAATATAAAAATATAGGAGAGAAAAATTATAGATAACACAAAATTATAAGAGATAAGTGAATTAAATAATTTTATATTATTTAATTTATTATTTTAAAATTATAATTATAATTTTATATTATATTTTCAAAGTTAAGGAAGAAAATAAATGTATATTTATGCATATGAAACTTTTAGTATATATATATAAGACAAGTTAAAGTTTTAAAAAAAGTTTACATGAAAAAATTAAAAAAAAATAAATAAAAAAATTTCGATGAAACTATTAAAATGAATGTGTCTCTCTGAATATCTAGTTCGAGTCTTAATTTATATATATATATATTATTAAAATTAACTTTTTTTTGAGTAAATTATTTTTTTGATTGTGAAAGATATAATTTGTTTTAATTTAGTTTATAAATTTTAAAAATACTTAATTTAATCATTAAAAAAATATTACATCATACTTCAATTTAATTTTTATATATAAATGTTGTATATCTTTTTATATCTTAATTAGTGTTTAAAATATTAAATTAAGACATAATATATCTTTAAAAATTAAATTAAATCGTAATATATATTTTAAATATTAAGTTAAATATTTTTATAATTTAAATACTAAATTAAAACAAATTATATTTTTCAACAACTAACAATAATTTACTCTTTGTCTTTTGTCCGTGTGTTACGCACCTGCAATCCACTACTGAATAAAAATATGGACATTTTTTAATATTTTAAGTTTATATACATATATTACACCATGCGTGTGGTCTAAAGTATGAGATTGTAATAAACTCACTCAATGCGAGCTATCCCAACTCCCAAATGTCCTATAATTTTTGAAGCAAATTGAAAGAGTGACATGAAATGGGTAAATGGATATTTGAAAAATGATTTCTGATTTTTTAAAGAGAAATTTTCTCAATTTATAGTTTTAAATTGTTTTTTTCAATCAAAATGATCCTGTGTTAAGAAAATATTTTCTTATTAATAAATAAAAGCCTATAAATCATTAATTCATAAATAATACTTATCTAGGTGATTTTTTTTTTCAATTTATTATGGGGAATTCATGTAGGAGAGAGATGCATAAACTCTTAATTACGTCACAAAGAAGAAAAAGAAAAGAAGGGCTCTGCCTCGATCTATGAGACTGAGACCCTCACGCCTCATATATTGACGAGCTTCATTATATATACATACACAGGGCACATCCATCTTTAATTTTTTATTTCTTTTAATTGGTTAATTCCACAAATTAGAAAAAGAAGAGAGAAGATGAATCTTGTTAATTAGTTTGTTCTTCTTATTAACTAAAATTGAGCAAATCAGCATATATATGGTTCCTTTTGCTATCTTTTTTTTTTTATAATAAATAATTTTATTTAAAATATTGTCAAACATTAAATATAAATATTTTTTTTAAACTAATAAAAATTTAAATTCAAATTCATGGTGAAAAACTAATTTCAACTCCCTTGGCATCCTTTTGCTACTTTACTTTAACCACGCAGGTCATTTAATTTATGAGCAACAAACAGTTTCTTTGTTTTTGTGAAAATAAAATGACCCAACCTCTCTCTCTCTCTCTCTCTCTCTTTCCTTTCTCATTTTCTTTCATCCTCACATTCTACCAACAACACACATCATTCAAAAACACACACACATGTACAAATGCCACTGCCGACAGTTTTTCTGCAATTTAATATATATAATATATTAATAGGTTAGATATAAAATCATCATAAATATATATTTAATAATATCTTCCTTAAATTTTATATTAATTTAGACTTTTAATTTATAATCTAATAATTAAAAAATACTTAATATATATAAAAGATTATCATATTGGGATTAGTACATGTATGTATGTACATGCATGTATTACTTAATTACATTATTGAACCAATTATTTACATGAGCTAGCTTGCAAGAGCCCTTAAAGTTGATGAATAATTTAATTTGTAGAAGATAAATTGTGTATATAAAGGAGGGAATCAAAATAAAGATTTTCAAAAGATAGAGAGCAGAAAGACATCTCCTTTATATAAAGAGAAAAAGATAGATAGCAATAAAATAGAATCTATTCTACACAATAATTTCTCACGCACACTCCAATATATATTGCTTCAACTTCCCCTCCTTCTCTCCATCTATGCCTTCCACTCAAAAGGAATAAATTCTAATGAATTAATAATAATAATAATTAAAAAACATATATAGTTGGTAAAGCTGAGAGATGCAGATCGATGGCATGCAGACCTGGAAATCTACCCATATCAACTCACAAAGGAGAACAGAAAATCAGTACATATATCTAATGAATTCAAAAGCGTACATTTGAAAGTTAATTTACTTTTATCAGGTTGGTCTATATATATATATCAAGGTGCAATTATATACATACATATATATATATATATACCTACTATATAGTGCTATAGCTGGTATGGTGGGCTATGAAAACCCTAATTAAGAAACAAGAAAATGATAATTAAGAAGGTGATGCAGATGGTTCTACGTTATAAAGGATGGAGAAGCTGACGAGATGAGAAAGCATTGTGTGAAATTTAACTTGTGATATAATGAATGATATGTATTCCAAAGGAAATGATTAAAGCCTTTTTATGTTAATTCTGTCAAGGTCAATTAGGTGATCGTGTACGTATATATAGAGTAAAAAATTTCATCAACACTGATCCATAATCAAGTACAGAGCTAAAACAATAAAAGAGGAGACTAATACAAAACATATAATTAAATTTGTCATATATATATATATATATAACTCACCTGGCCGGAGATATTCAATTTATGCTAAATTTGGTGTAGACGGATCCATGGAATAAGCAGTAGTTGAATTTGAGGGGAATGAAGCCTGGTCCGAAGAGACACTGTATGTATATATATATATATATATCACACAAATTAATTACGATCTTATCTCTCTCTGTGAATCTGATGGAAATGATAGTAATTATTGTTGTGAGAAGTAAAAAGTGTCATGTCCTTGGACCAGACAGCAATCCCCACAAAACATGAAAGCTAGCTCTTCATGAATTCCCAATCTGATCGATCGATCTGCCTGCGATATATATATCCTGCACTTGGATGAATGAAATGGGGATTTGGGTTTTGTGGTATTATATATATATGTCATGCAAATCATCAAATATATATATATATCACTGATATTGTTTGGTTTTTATGAGAAAGTTGAAAGTGGTGCACACAGAATGAATGAGAGAGAGAGAGAGAATGGGTCATGGGGTATCTCCACTCTCCATCACTCTTGCTATGGTAGTTAGGTATGCCTTATTAAAGCTGTTTCATCCCTTATGCTTTATCATAAATATGATATTAATTGTGCGGGTACTTGTAATAAAAACTCTTTTTTGGCGAAATTTTTAAATTTTTTTAGTTTTTTGTAATATATTTTTCATTTTATTAATATGATTAAGTATCATAATTTAAGTTTTGAATGAAAGTGTTTATAGATGGATGAAATATATGTTGCATAAAACTAAAAGAATCAGATTATGAAGAGGTCAATCTATTAAATCTTTTTATCATTAGATCAATTTAAAAATTTGTATGCATAATCATAAAAAGTATTTTACATATACAAATTTTGAAAAAAAAAAATCAAATAATTAAGAATTCAATCTCTAGAGAGGTAAGACTCTCTAAATTAAGAATTTTTTTTTTTTATATTTTATCAAAACTTTTAAAAGATTTTACTATTCCAAAAGATAAATATACTTGAATTAACCAACTTTATTACTCAAATTAAAATATTAAAATTGCATTCTATTTTTTATTTTCGATTTATTTTAATAATCATTCAGAGAAATGTAATTCTTTCCCAATATTCCATGCACTCTTTCTTCAAAAGTTATGCATATCCTGAAGAATAGAGAGGAAGTCAAAAGAACACTAAAGATATTAATTATAGACTTCTAGTTAACCCATGTACAATGGGATTTAGATGCTCATCGGTTAAGATTCCTATCATTCGGGTTCTTTTAAAAAAAAAAAAAAAAAAATTCTTGGGTACAGAGCATTTTTTTAAAATTTTTTATTGGTTTTTATATATTATTATGTGATTTAATTTCTTGCTAAAAATATATAATACAATTTAAATCACGATTGAAATAAATGGTGAATTTTAAATGAAGATTATTCATTTGTAAAAAAAATATGAGTATACTCATTTTTTTAATACTGTACGTATGGGAGTACAATAAATTAAATATTTCCAGTGTTCTTACTTTTGGAATTTATTTTTATACTAAAACTATTAATATTACTGCCATTAAAATCAACTAATAAATGTGGATAGTTGCCAAGAGCAATTTATGTAAAGCAACCAGTTCATGTCTCCCTCATCTCAATATTCACGTTATTTCATACTCTTAATTAATTAGCTTAAAAAGGAATAAAGGAAAAATATCACATTTGCACAATATTTATTTACAGAATAATATAAACCAATAATTAGTAGTAGTGATATTAGCATTGATCAAACGTCTAGTTATAATTACAATTGGCACAAAAGAAACGACGTTAATCATAATAGCGAGATTTTAATTTATAAAATAAAAAAATATCTTAATTACATTAGGAAAGTTTTAAAATACTTTTTGTTAATTTTTTCTTTAAAAAAAGCTTCTTGATTAATTGGACTTTACTCAAATCCTTGATCCCATTTTAGCCTTCTCTTTTGGTTTCTGTTCTACACTAAAACAAACCTTTGAGACCATGATTTGTCATTAAAAAGCCCATAAAAAAGCCCAAATTGATGTGGGCTTTACGTTTTACTATTGAATAAATTAAGAACTTTGTCCTTTTTAATCTTTAAAATTTTTGTAGTGCACCAATTAATTTCTTAAAATATATAATTCTCCATAAGTTAATCATTTGTCTTTTATTGTTATTTAATCAAGAATTCCATGATTATTATCTAACGTTTTCTTTTGTTGTTATTTAATCAAGTAGTCACGAAAAGATCTATATGTTTCATTAAAACCTGTGAAAGAAGTCTAGAGTTTTCCTTATTGTCTTGATAGCAACCATGGAACACTAAATGAAGTGACTAATTTACAATGAACTATATATATATATATATATAATTTCTTTGTACATCACTAGACAAGATTTAAAAAGTAAAGCTAGGTCTAAATTATTAGTTCCTTTTATTATTTCTTAGAAAAAAAGGAACCCACATTTTGATAATGACAATCAAAAGATTGTCAATTTTAACTCGGACCTCATCAATCTATTCCATATAGACCCCAATACTCTAATGATCTCACTCAAGCTTCTGTTTATATATATAAAAGATAACAAAAATATAAAGACATTTTGTAAATGACATTAAATTTTGTAGGACTATTGTCCTACAAATTGAACTGCAGGCGTAAAACGACATGATTGTTGGGTAGTTTAATAATAAACGACGATTGAACAAGTTGGGTTGATGACATGGACATAGGACAGAACCTAGCAAGCAGGGCCAACATTTTGTGTGTACATTGATTCATTTCTCAATCATATCATAAGACGAAGGTAATAATGATTGGAGGACCAATCAACTCAATTTAGACTTTTGGGCACCTAATTACCTAACTTTTCTTGCCAATTGTTGTTGTGGGACACCCCATTTGGCAGTGTAGGACTGGTTAGGGCCCTTGGTCCTTGACACTTAGCAATGATCTCTTCCTCAAAAAGCACGAGACCCTAAAAGATACCTAGCTTGACGTTTACGACCACATCAACTTGTTGAATAATACACACTAACCCATACCAAAAGTAAGGTTCATCATGATCGATGATCATGGCCGTTTGGGACAAAACATGGTGTCGTTTTCAGCAACAGAGAAATTGGCATCGAGTTCACACGCGAAAAATGGCTGCCCAGTTTCCTGGACCTGGACAACAAATGAAGGATCATTTGTCTATTCATTCATTCATACCAAACGCCTCAAATGACCATAATCAATGAATTTGAATCATTTAATTTTCTCATGAAAATTGAAAATTCAATTTGGAAATTAAAGAGGTAGACATAATATATATTACACAAATTTTGAAAAAAAATTGATAAACTTGTCATAAACAAGTCTTTACAAACTAATATGATATAAGATTTATTGATTATAAAAATTTAGACGAGGGATGACAATTCAGCTTAAAATTAAGGCAGTCAAATTTAAAAAATATTTACAAAAAATTTATGGATAACTCAATAATAAAATATAGTTAGATATACAAATTGATTTAGTGAAACCAAACTTATTTCTTTTCCATCAAGAAAAAATTTTTTAATTATAAAAAAAATTTAAGTGAAAGAATAACATCTATATTTAAATTGAACAGATCTTGAAATTGAGAAAGAGCACTTAATGTATCGATATAAGATTTCATGTGTATTATTAGTGCTTTTTAAGTCCTTAAGTAACAATATTGGACTCTTGGTTAACATATATACAAATTAATTCACTGAAACCAAACCCTTTTCTTTCCCCAACAAGAAGAAACAAAGAGAATAAGAATCTAATGGATCTAAAAATCTATAGAGATGTGTGACGTTTTTGGAAGGTGTAGTAGGTAGTGGTGTTGGCTTTCCTAATTTGGAATTGCCTTCTCAAAATGTATTACAAACTACAAAGCCATCACTTAACATGCAATTCAAGACTAAGTACAGAGAATAATCTCAGTTTATTGACCTGACCTAAGCTGTTCTGAGACATTTCACCAACCAAGACAAGAATAAAAGAACCATTCAATTTAAACCACCAACAATTACAAGGTAAAGTTTAATCAGATAACAACTTCAATTCAACTTGAAGAAGTAAATCATATTTTTGCATTTGCTACAAAACAAAACTGGGAGAAATAGAGTGAGTGAGTGGGCCAGTTTAATGCCGAATGATATGATTGGTAATAAATGTAAATTCTTGCTTTCTGTGATTTAACCCCACAATCCGACAATTTTATTTTGTCTTTATTAGGCCTCTGAAATTGACCCTTATCTTTGTGTCTGATTTGCTCATGGAAACTATACATTATAAAATTGCTCAAATCTTATCTCATTGTCCAACTCTCAAGGAAAACCAGCAATTTTTATTTTGACTACAGTAAAACCCTATTTACTGCTTAAATTAGATGCTATCATTGCAACTTTCAAGTGGCTAACAAAAAGAAATATTTCTTTTTTCCTAAATCATTGTCACATTTGAGCAAGTAGAAGTTGCGTCAGCAAAGCAAACCAGTACGAACTTTTTTTTTTTTTTCTTTTACATGTTTATGATCTCAATGACGTTGTTTCTCTATAGGAATTAGCCTTTTCCTTGAACAAAGATTCTTCATGTATTCTTCACATATTACCAACTAGCCTTCCTTGTGTCTCTCTTCTTCCTTTTCTATTTAATGGGGAATCAAGTTAAAAGACTTTTTGAACTCTGCCTAATTGGCGTAACGTAAGTCTCTTGTCTTTACGTGCTGCTCTTTCTTTCCTCACTTTAGTGTCTACCTTTGCCAAACAATCTAGTCACTGTTTGTACAAATGTTGGTGTAACCATCTTCATATAGCTATTATCATGATAAGTTAATGTAACATATAGATACAACAGAACAGATAGAGACCTACTATAAACAAGCAAAATGATGTCACCAGTGTTTATAGGATCAACCTGCATCAAGTTCCTAAGTTTAAAACTTGGTAATGGTAAGAAGAAATGGCAGAGACTGTCAAATCTCAAGAGGCACTTAAAAAAGAATACTGTTACTGACAAATTTCATCTTGTCTTGAAACCATAGATTACATTTTTTGTGAAAAAGAGACAGACACGTGTGCTTGTGTGAGAGACAAGTGGGAAGTTACTTCTCCAAACAAAGAAAAGAAGTATAGGCCAATGGACCTACAGGCTACACGGGTAGCCCACAATTTAAAAAGCAAAGATAATTGTTAACAGAGAAAAAGAAAGTAAGAGCCACACGGTATCTAATGTAGGTCACTGTGATATCTTCAATTTGAAGTCCCAAGAACGTAAGAGACATGGTCTTCACACACTGCTTTATGGCTATTATAACGTCATATTTTGCGACCTATGCCCTTCATCAGACTTTTACAACACATTTCTTTTATCTTTTATGTTTTATTTATAAATCATCCGTGCAATACCAAAATCGACCTCAGAATTTGAAATCTTTAATTCCCTTATCACAGCTTCACTGACAAAATCAAGATCCAATGATGGGGGGTGATGATATTGATGTGCATATTCAAGCATCTGAAGAAAGCTTCACATGCTCAGAGCAACCTCAAAGTCCAAAGAAGAAAAACAACAAGGTGGGAAGCAAGAAGAGGTTCAGTGATGAACAAATAAAATCACTGGAGTGCATATTTGAGTCAGACTCAAAGCTTGAGCCAAGGAAGAAGATGCAAGTAGCAAGAGATCTTGGGCTGCAGCCTCGCCAAGTTGCCATATGGTTCCAGAACAGAAGAGCCAGATGGAAATCAAAAAGGATAGAGCAAGATTACAGGAAACTCAGAGATGAGTATGAAATTTTAACTTCCAGGTTTGAGTCCCTAAAGAAAGAGAAGGAGTCATTGCAAGTAGAGGTAAGTATTCTGGTTCCTCTTGTTATTGTTATTAGACTACTTACTGCAAATATACTCAAGGAAGTAAATTCAGTTTCCAAGGTTGTGATTTGTGTTATCTGTTTTTTTCAACAGTTGCAGAAGCTAAATGATCTAACGGAGACATCTCATCATGGTAAAATGGAAAACAGAACAGATTGGAGGAGTGAAGTAAATCCAAGCTTCTCAAATGACGATTTGGAGGATAGAGAAGGCATGCATTTACAAGATCAAAATGAAATGAGCAAGACTGGGTGTTGTGAGGACACAGAATACCAACTTCTGAGAATGGAAGATCATGAAAAATGGTACAATGGGGATCCAGGTTGTCTCTTAGATCAACCTTGCAGTAGTTCACAATGGTTTGATTTCTGGATTTAAGAATTGCATGCACCCACACTGTAAAAGATTTTGCAGGTTTCCTTCAGGAAGGAACAAGGGTTGGTTTAGCTCTTGTGCAGCCACCATGTCAAAACATTGCAGCCCAAGCAGGATGTAGAAATGCTCATGTTGGATTGGGCTAGAAGATCAAACAAAGATGATATTTCAGGGCCTTGAGATGGTATAGTGGAGAATGAAGATAGTCTCAGTCAAGTGATAAGAGATTTTGAGCAAGAAAAAAATGTACCATGTTTCTGTTTGTTCAGGCCTGCATGTCATTCCAATTCCTGTTTGGTCCTTTTTCTTCTTTTTTCTTTTGGGTTTAGAGGGTGACTAGTCCTAAAACTTCTGCTCTGATAACTGTGCCCCCATCTTACTACTTGAGCGTGTGACCTTTGAAGTCATGAGTAGTACACATCAAGTATGATAAGATAGTTAATGAAGCAGTGTATTTCTTGATTTCTTAGCTTTGTTTAATTTGACAGTATTGAAATATATGGGAATCTGCCCAATAAAATAATAAACTACAACAGAGCAATGTTGTTAAATTAAATGCTTAGCGGAATAAGATTTGGCATACATGCAGGTGCAGCTAAAAATGAAGCAGTGAAGTTTCATATGATACCTTCCTTTTCTTGAGGGATTTTGGGTTAGACTTCTTGCTGTATATACTAGTATATTACATTCCCGCCAATAATAATATTTGACACATTTCCACACATCATACATCAGCTATCCAAAATCAAGTTTGAATCCTTCTAAATAGTGTGTGTGTGTGTATATATATATATATATATTTTTTTTTTTCTGTGAATAAATGCATGTATGTATTATATACCAGAGTAGTTAATCTTTTTTATTTATTTTTTTCTTTCAACTGGACCACACTGAACTATCCACTACAGGATCCATAATTCAATCTTATCACGCAACAAAGAAAACTGTTTGTTGTGTATCGTTCTAATCTATCATTGAAAACTGAAAATAGGAGACTCTGCTAAAAATTTGATAATAACAGTATTCAGCAATGGCACTCTTAGCTTGTTCTCTGGGCCCTTCCAATTAGTACAATCTGAACCCTCTACTATTCAAGCCTCTCAAATTCCCTTCCTTCTGGGCTAGGAAAAGGGTTTATGAGGGTCTTTTTACTGTATTTTCCATAGTTTTTGAGAATAAAAAAAGCATAGTTTTGAATCCTAAGTTATAAATTGTATTGAATTGTAAAATTCAGTAACTAACAGGGAATAGTTTGAAATATAAAATATGACCTATTTATATTCTTTTAATATGCATAAAACACTCAAGATAGTAAATTTAACCCAAGAGTTAATAAAATTACTCAAGCATAAGTCATACATAAACTCATTAGTCACAAATTTGTTAATATAAATTCTTAAAATGATCTCAAAGCAATATCCGTTTTTGCTTTCTTTATTAGATGTATAGTCAATAGACAACACTTAACAATACAACATAGGTACATCAGCTACAAAGATAAAAGGCAAAGGTGCAATTCATTAGCTTCTGGAGATTTCCAATATTTTTACATATTTTTGAATGGTAATCATGCAATTATGTCATATCATTATCATTTAAATCCTTGGCACTATTACTCATTGCAAATCATAAGATTCAATTTGTGAGTAGTAATCTGTCTTTTGTATTCATTGTGCTTTAGAAGTTGGGTGTTTCTGGGTGTGAGTGAATAGTAATTTTCAACATTTATGGCATAGGCAAGTGAAGATGGGTCCACTGAGTGTGTCTTAAATGAGATTCATAACAGGAATGATGGATACTGAGCTTCAACAAATCCTCAGTATGATACTGCTTATTCTTATGGGACAGGAAAGTTGAATTGAAGGACAGAGAGAGAAGCTCCTGGCAAACTTCATTCGAGACTTTCAAGTTTCCTTTCTGAATTTCAGTTAGGATCAGATTTTCAGTTAGGATTAGACTTACACATTAAGTTCCTTATATTGCTATTAAGTTTACTAATCACAAAAATAATAAAACATAGTTTCTTGTAATTCATTTGATTATTGAGCTCCGGCCCAATTTTCTTTGTGCCCATGTTGAAAGCATCTCATGAATTTGATCATATTCATATAATTGAAGAGGTTCCTAAACCTGTTGATGACAAATCTTTGGAAGAATGCAGACATCAAAGTAATATGGCCAAATTAAAATCAAGAAGTTTATTTGCTTTATGTATATTTAAAGTTAGGCGTTGCACTATATAAATGTGCTTACAGTGTCGTCAATGTCATGTGTAGAGACAACCTACAATTTGTTTCTATTATCTATCTAAATTCTTCAATAAATAGTGAGATTGATGAATATCTTGTGTGATATGGTGTGGGTATTAAGTCTCATTGGATGCAGTTCTGTTGCTGAGAATATCAAATCAAATCAAATCAAAACAAAAGCCTTCTCTCATACTGGTATACTACTATGTCATGACATGAAATATTCTAGCTTATCAGTTATCATGACCAATTCTATGGCTTCTTCCAAATCAATTAGTGAATGCTTCCAGGTATTCTCGTAATCCTTAATTCCCTTCTCACAGCTTCACTGAGCAAATCAAAATCCAATGATGGGGGATGATGATGAGTATATTCAAGCATCAGAAGAAAGCTTCACATGCTCAGAGCCACCTCAAAGTCCAAGGAAGAAAACCAAAAAGATGGGAAGCAAGAAGAAGTTCAGTGATGAACAAATCAGATCACTGGAGTGTATATTTGAGTCAGAGTCAAAGCCTGAACCAAGGAAGAAGATGCAAGTAGCAAGAGATCTTGGTTTGCAGCCTCGCCAAGTTGCCATATGGTTCCAGAACAGAAGAGCCAGATGGAAATCTAAAAGGATAGAGCAAGATTACAGGAAGCTCAGAGATGAGTATAACAGTTTAGCATCCAGGTTTGAGGCCCTAAAGAAAGAGAAGGAGTCATTGGAAGTAGAGGTAAATATTCTGGTTCCTCTAGTTATTTTTGGAGTACTTACTGAAAAATTGAAAATATACTCAAGGAAGTAAATTCAGTTTCCAAGGTTGTGAATTGTGTTATCTGTTTTTTCAACAGTGGCAGAAGCTAAATGATTTATTGGAGACATCTCATCATCGTGAAAGGGGAAATAGCACAGATTGGAGGAGTGGTGTAAAGCTAAGTTTCATAAATGAGGGTTTGGAGGACACAGAAGGCATGCATTTACAACATCAAAGTGAAATGAACATGAAGACTGGGTGTTCTGAGGACATTGGATACCAAATTCTGAGAATGGATGAGCTTGAAAAATGGTACACTGGAGATACAAATGGTCTCTTAGATCAACCTTGCAGTAGTTCAGAATGGTTAGATTTCTAGACTTGAGAAGTGCATGCACTCACACTGCACAAGATTTTGCAGGTTTCCTTGAAGAAGGAACAGGGGCTGGCTAATTTAGTTCTTGTGCAGCCGACATGACAAAACATTATAGCCCAGGCGGGATGTAGAAAAGCTCAAGTTGGATTGGCCTAGGATTTCAAACAAAGATAATATAGTAGAGAATGAAGACAGTCTCACTCAAATGACTACAGATTTTGAAGAAGAAAAAAATGTGCCATGTATATTTGTTAAGCTCGCATGTCATTCCTATTCCTGTTTGATCTTTTTCTTTTTTTTTTTTTTTTTTTTTTTTTTCAGTTTAGAGGGTGACCAATTCTAAGACTTCTGCTCTTATTACTGCGCCCCCATCTTACTGCTAGAGCTACACCATAGGCGTGTGATCTTTGAAGTCATGAGTCATGACTAGAAAATATGTATGATGAGAAAGTTAATAAAGCAGTGTATTTGTTGATTTCTTAGCCTTGATTTGTTATACTTTGATCAAATTTATTTAATTTGATAGTATTTCAGTAAATGAAAATCGGCCCAATAAACCACAACAGAACAATGTTGTTAAATTAAAACGTTAAGCAGAATAAGATATGGCAAATATTCAGGTCTAGCTAAAAACTTTTTCAATTCATCGAAATTTTATATAATACCTTCTCTTGAAAGGACTATAATTTAAAACTCGAATCAAAAATCCAGCATTCAACTTCCCAGCCTCAGATTGTCTTCAAGCAATTACCTTAATTTAGGATTTGGGACAGGCTTTTTGGCTTTTTGCTGTATATATTACCCTCTCAGTCATCTTCAGGCATCTGGTTTGGTCCCTGCCAATAATAATATTTGACACGTTTCACACATTAAACATTAATTATCCAAAATCGTGTACGAATCTTTCTATTATCCTTTTTTCACCAGCAACTTACTCTTTGAGTGTTTAGTTACAAGAATAAGCAGTAAATTTCTTTTTTTATTTTCTGGAGATAAAAGCAATTTTATTCATGAATAATGTGAAGTATTAATGACAAAAAAAAAAAAAAACTGATATATATAGTTAGAGTATACATTCAGGCTGAGTGCCTGAGTAGTTAATCTTTTACAAGTTATCGATTTTTTTTCTTTCCACTTGACCAACACAGATACAGAGCTATCCATTCTGAGGGCGATGATTCATTCGTTACCACACAACAAAGAAAACAGTCTTTGTATCGTTCTAAGTTCTAACCTAAGCTCTTCAATCACTTAAAAGTGCAAATTGGTGACTTTGCTCAAAATCGGTATTATCAGTATCCGGTGATGGCACTTTCTGCTTGCTCTCTCGGTCCATCCAATCTGAACCCTTTACTGTTCAAGCCTATCAAATTCCCTCCCTTCTGGCCAAAGCAAAAGGTATATGGGGTTCCTCTTTACTGTGGCTTATCTCTCCTGTTCGTTGTTCTTTATGAGTTGGGTCTTTCTGGGTGTGAGTGTAAATGAATAGTAAGCTTTGTTAATGGCAGGTGAAGATGGGTCCACTGAGTGTGTCTCCAATGGGGTTTGGCACCTGGGCATGGGGTAATCAGTTTCTTTGGGGGTACCAAGAAGCGATGGACACTGAGCTTCAGCAAATCTTCAATATGGCTGTGGAGAATGGAGTCAATCTCTTTGATACTGCTGATTCTTATGGGACAGGAAGGTTGAACGGACAGAGCGAGAAGCTTCTGGGAAGGTTCATTAGAGAATTTCAAGGTTCCTCTCCGAATTTCAGTTTATGACAAAACATAATTTCTTGTGGTTCATTTGATTATTGATTTTTTGGCCAATTTTCTTGATGTCCTAGTTTAAAGCATCCTATAAATTTGATCGTACAACTGAAGAGGTTTCCTAAACCTATTGATGACAAGTCTTTGGAAGAATGCAGACATCAAACTGTCTGATAAGTTGTTGGTTTTAAGAATGCGTATGAAATACAGTTCTTTATCATATCCCATTGCACATACAATTGCCAAGTTAAAATCAAGAAGAAAGTTTATTTCTATTGATTGAGGTATATTTGAAGTTAGGCCTTCTAACGTATAATGTACTGTCTGTCTGGTTGATATTACTATGTGTCGTCAATGTCATGTATAGGGACAACCTACAATTTGTTTCTATTATCTATGCACATTCCTCAATAAAAAGTTTGATTGATGAATATTTTGTGTGATATGGCAAAGTAAGTCTCATTGTGAGCATTTCATTTGTTGCTGAGAATATATATATATATTTTTAAAAAAAGTCTTCTCCCAAACTGGTAGACTATAAGAGCACCACTATGATATCATGACTCATTACGTGAAATATGCTAGCTTATCATGACGAATTCTTAGGCTTCCAAATATTGACAAATTGAGTATTCTTTTCCTCAGGGCAAAAGGGGGGCCAGGGTGAAATAGTAATTGCAACAAAGTTTGCAGCATATCCATGGCGCCTTACACCAAATCAATTTGTGAATGCTTGCAGGTATTTGTGCGTTGTCCCTGATGTATTATTATCCTAATACTTGATTAATTTATCCGGTCATCTCAAATCTTTCTTGGCCTCCCATCTCCCATAACAAATGAACGCTTTCCTATTCTTGTTGCTTGTGATATTAACTTTTAGCATAATAATTTTTAGGGCATCTCTAGATCGCATGCAGATTGAGCAAATTGGGATCGGACAACTTCATTGGTCAACTGCAAATTATGCTCCTTTGCAGGAGCTAGCTCTTTGGGATGGTCTAGTGGCAATGTATGAGAAGGTTACCATAACTCATGTATAGTGGAAGTAGAATTGTCCTTGAATATGTTAAACTTTAACTCAACCAATCTTTAAATACTTGCCTCTCTGGTTTTAATTGTGTTTATCTTAAATATCATAGTTGGTATTTGCTATGCCAACATGTCATGATAGTATTATAAATTCCCATGGGAAGGGCATAAAACTCTCATTTTAACACTCATGGGGCTTTGATAATTTCTTCACCCAGATTGCTTTTCCTCCTATCTTCTTTTTCAAATTCAATTGAACATATTCAAACATTGAATCTTATCAATATCTTCATATGTCAAATATGCTATAATCATAACTATTTTGACCTTTAGGGTTTAGTTCGAGCTGTTGGAGTGAGCAATTATGGACCAAAGCAACTTTTGAAGATCCATGATTATCTGAAAGCCCGAGGAGTCCCCTTATGCTCAGCTCAGGTATATAAATATGCATAGTTGTATAATTTTAGGTTACAAGTTTTGCAGTGGCAAATAAGCTTAGTCTAACTGTCAAACCAATCATAACTGATAAATGTCTTTCAGATATTATAAAAGAAAAATAAAAGAAGGCAATGAAAATAAACTTAACTAAGAGCTATTCTATAATAACATGACCTATTGTGTTTCTGGAAGAGAACATCAATTGTGATAGCCTGAGTGACTTCAAGCTGTTGTGAGTATTTTAAAATATTGGGCTATCTGTTTACAGCTTCGGCCAGCATTGTCAATGTCATGTTACTTGTTTTCTTATTATGCTTGTTTATAATTTCAATGATTTTCAGGTACAATTTTCTTTGCTAAGCATGGGTAAAGATCAGTTAGAGGTCAAGAATATATGTGATTTGCTAGGTATTCGTTTGATTGCTTATAGTCCTTTAGGACTTGGAATGCTTACTGGGAAATATTCACCATCCAAACTTCCAAAAGGGCCTCGGTGTGTTAATTTTTAAGTTTATTTCCTTTTATATGTTATGTTATACCATTAAATGGCAATTAACTTTATAACCTTATGAATTATCATCTTTTCTTAATAACAACTTAGGTATAATCTTATTTTACAGGGGCTTACTGTTTAGGCAAATCCTTCCTGGACTGGAGCCCTTATTGAGTTCATTGAGAGAGATTGCAAGCAAACGTCGCAAAAGCATGGCACAAGTAACATCATTTCCCCTTGTTCTTGATCATTATATGCAACTAATTGCTTCTTACTGTCTTGTGTGTGCCACAGTTAGTTAATTAATTAGGCTACAAATTATGAGCCAATGTGTGTGTGAGAAGTAAAATATGCATTGTTGCTAAACAAATACATCCTTGAAGTTGATACAGTGCTTGCTTTGCTGCATAAACTCAAAATTTTTTTCCTAGTATTGTTTTGTAGCTCTGAAAGAATATTAGTATGAACAAAAGAATGTTAATAGTGTATCATACATTTTAATGGGGTGATTAGTTTAGAGCCATTGATGGCTCAATAATATGATGGCAGGTTGCCATAAATTGGTGTATAAGCAAAGGTACAGTTCCAATACCGGGAGTGAAGTCAATAAAACAAGCAGAAGAGAATTTGGGTGCTCTTGGATGGCGCCTCTCTTCAGAGGAGTTGCTTCAGTTAGAGTATGCAGCAGAGGAGTCACCCAGGAGAATGATTCAGAACATTTTCCAAACCAAGTAAGCTTTTCATCTATACCCTTTAATACTTACAGTTTGTAAAATACCAAGCGTCTCTTATGGCCTGGGATTCATCACAGATAAACATGGAAGGGAACAAGGTGGAGAGTGAAGATGAGGAATATTTTAATTGAGTGAAGTCGTGGAGAGTGCAGACACACAGGGCATAGCCAACTGTTTCATTTTTTGATTGTACTGATGAATGGTTTTGTGCAATGAAATCCAAATGTGTTGTGTATATTAAGGGAGGCACATAAAATATGTTGTTTGCTCTTTTACAGAAAAGTTTCACAGTAACAACAACGCCTTGGACCCACTAAACCTTCCATACTATATAGAATGCATGTAACTGGTTAAAGGGTCATGATATTGCCCACAGGGGTAACTCACACTCGGGAGCCAGGACCGAGTATTCCCCATAACTCGTGAGAAACCCAAGTAGTTGTAAATAAATAGTGTAGATTATTTAAGAGCCACTTCATTAATTGAAAATTCAATTAAAAATAAATTATTACCCTTTCCTACCCTTTCATGTTCCAATGTTAATGTAAAATAAATTTGAAGAGTAAGATTTTTATTAAGATTTTATAATATTAACCCTTTTGGAATAAAGATGTAAATAGTATTATTGATAAAAAAAATAAAAATTTGCTATAATCCTAAACAATCTATAATCCTCCCACTGGGGAATATCACAATCAAAAGAATTGGATTTGGTATGAGTCTGAGTTCACCCATTTCATTAGATTTTAAGTATCTAATTATTAGTAAAAACACTCGTTCCTCCCTATCCCGCTTCTTCAACCAATCCTTTTACTCAATCAAAAAGCCCCAAGTGTTTGCTATCAAGTTTTGTCCAAATAAAACAATGACATTCGAAGTAAAACAAAGACAACGCACAAGTTATTGCCCATAGCAAGGAAGCACAATGCCATTACATAGAAAGGATAATTAAATTGTATCAATGCATCTCAAACAAAAGATCAAAATCATAACATAACTCTACCAGTTCAACTTTAGGAAGATTTGTTGTTCAACTACGAGCCTACAATTCTACCAAGCTAAAATGCTATCAGGATCACAAGGCAAATCCTGAAATCCACGACAACACTGCATATCTCGCAATAGAAACAGTTTACTTGATCTTCTTCTTTGGCCTCAGCTGCAATTCAAGAAATAAACATATTGATTAAATTATAATAATTACAATGAGAAATAAGCATATTTTTCTGAGTGAAATCAGCACATATAACCAACAAAAACAATAAAACAAAAAGGTCCACCTGATTGCTGTGTCCACACTTCTTTTTCCTGCAGTTGACAGCACGTGGGTGTAAACGTGCATAACACCTGCAAAGCAGAATGAGATATAAGTACAGCAATGATTTTACCCTCTTTACAAGTATCAAGCCAATTTCATCTCATATAAGCATTTGGCCACTTATATCTTACACGAGTTAGAAACTGGCATATGAAAACTCTCATCAATTATCGCCTTGGCACAAATCACTTGCAACAATTTTCTCCGAAAGTGTCACTAAACAAGAGTACCAATCTACTGTGATAACGTAAAATATAAACATGGTATCTATCTTGCACCAAGAACACCCAACTTCACAACTTACTTTCAACCAGAAACTAAAGTAATTATGATTCTGAGATTACCTATATTTTACATGGAAATATTAAATTCAACCCTAACTGCCATTGACATTAGGAATTATAGCCAGAATGAAAGACTCTATTACATATGTACTAATATTTGAAACTTGCAGAAACTAACATTTATTTCTACTGCAATTGGAAACAATCCTGCTTTAAAAAAGGAAAAAAAAAAGGCAACATTATCTATATTCATGCATTGTTAATGATCAATAAATCAGTATCACATGCTAATTTCCGTAACCATATCTTGAATCTATTTTTCTTCGAAAACCATAGGCAATAAATTACAAATTGGGCTCCCACTGAAATCATAAAAGCTATACAGTGTGAAATATGAACTTACTTGCGGCAGATCATCTTGTCCTGATTATATTTCCTGGCCAATGCCATCAAAGATGGCTCAATAATGCCACCTCTAAGCCTCAAAACAAGATGTAATGTCGACTCTGCAAAATAGAGTGATGGATTAAATAAGGTTCAAAATTCAAATGGGGGCTAAAGCCCATTGTTTATTAGTTTATGAGATTTAGTTTTATATAAAATTTCTGCAATTACAAATCATAAAGAGTATTAGTTTGACTACTAGTATTTCTGCAATACAACAGTAACTAAAAAAACCCAGAAGGTATCCATCCGCTAATTTTAGTCCCGACAGACGTCATTTAGACCTTCAATTAGCCTAGTTTTACACAATCACAGGTTGAATCGAAGTTGACTACAGACTATTCAAGACTCTTCTCCTAACGTTTCCCAGCAACAAAGCAATGGATAGACCTAAGACAGAACACCCACATTCCAAAGTGTAGAACCACTTGAGAAATTGAAAACGATTCTTCATAGTTCTAGACTCATTGAAGGTATGAAAAAACTTCATTCTCTACTGTATCATCCAGAAAATAAAAGAAACAAATAATCCATCTTACTCGAGCCGAGTATGCAAATATAACTGGCCAAAATGAAATTAATTTCTCAATGGGATTAAAACAATACTAACTCTCTCAGCTAGTAAGCATTTCTCAACTATCATTTTTCCTCTCATTTCTCTCGCATTTTCTAGCCAGCCAAGCAGCCACAGTTGCAACAATTATTCGACTAACCTTTCTGAATGTTGTAATCGGCGAGAGTACGGCCATCCTCCAGCTGCTTCCCGGCAAAGATCAACCTCTGCTGGTCCGGAGGAATACCTAGAGAAGAAACACAAATCGTAGCGAAGCAATATTCAATAATAGAGAAAGAAAATGAGCATCAATCAAATTATTCAGCTGTAAGACGAAGAGGCATGCCTTCTTTGTCCTGAATCTTAGCCTTCACATTATCAATAGTATCGCTGGACTCGACCTCAAGGGTGATGGTCTTCCCGGTTAGGGTTTTCACGAAGATCTGCATTTTCGCTGATTTTCTTGTCGTCCCCTCCCCTCTCGCTGTGCTAGCCGAAGTTGCAACTTAGGTTTCCTTATATATGAAGACAGAATTTTCTGATTAGGGTTTTGCTCAAGAGATAGTATGTTTGGTGACGGGTATTAGCCGGTTCCGGACCTGATTCCGTTGTTTCTTTTGTATCAACACTATTCTTAATAAAACCGGAATATTGGGCCTATTTGCATTTTGGAAAGGGCCAAGTATAAAGCTTTGTAGGGATGCTAATTGCCTAACTGGACTGGATCATGTATTTTGGTATATGTTAGTATCTAATTTATTGTCCAAGAAAAAACAATTATACTATATATTTTATTTTAAAAATTATATTTATGATTCTTCAAGTTTAATTTATTTTTATTAATAAAATTAATATTTTAAATTTTATATACTTATTTTTAAATAATAAAATTTCTTAACTATTTTTTCTTACATTAATAATTTTATATTAAAATTTAGTATAAATTTAATTATATTTATTATTATATTAAAAATAAAATTACAATCTTGTTTTATATCTAAAAATAGAAAAAATTAAATAAAATATAAGTGTAATTTTTAAATTAAAAATATGGTAAATGTAATCTAACTATATCTCAAAGAAAATTGGTGTAATTTATTTCTTTTAAAAAAATACGAATAATGTAATGTGCAGCGATTAGTGAATAAGGTTTTATATATATATATATATATATATATATATATATATATATGTATGTATGTATATATGAATTGATTATTTAAGTATCTATAAATATTCCAAATATCTAGTGTTTCATTTTTGAACTTGAGGACTAAATATATTGTTTTTATTGTAGTTGGAGACGAATACAGTTGGTTGAGTTTCTTTCTTTTTCTTTTTCTTTTTTTAAAGAGAATACATTTACAATTTTACATAGCCATTGTCCCCTTAAAAAAAGTAACCATCTTTATATCTCACATAAGACAAAAATAAAGATATAAAATTAAGTTTTAAAATATTTTTATTTAATAAATTAATATTTGGGATAAATTCTTCTAACTGTCAAAGTTATATCAACCAATATTAATATACTTAATAAACTACTATTAAAAAATTAACTCAAGTTAACCTAACTTAAATAAATAATATTAATTATAATAAATTATTATTTATCGAATTAACTCGAATCAATTTAGTTAGTTTGATCAAAGTAATTTTTTTAAAAAAATTAAATTTACTTGAATTTGATTATACACATATTTTTTATTAAATTTAAATACGCTTTTAACAGTGTCCGTATCACTTCCAAACAACTCCTCTTTACGACAGGCCAGCATCTAGTAGTTTTATATATATTTTTCAGCTTATTAAATATCATTACAAAATAAAAAATGTTTAACTTGAATCATTTTATAATACCTCCTTAATTTGCAGAGATCTGGTTTCTTCTAGCTTTAAAACAAGGATCCATACCTTGCTTCCATTACTAGTAAAGGAATCAAAGCATAGAAACATATAAATAAGAGTGACCAACAAGGAAACCATTCACAGTTCTTGCATTCGTATCATTAATTCATTGTAATATTCGATGGCCACTTCCTCACCTTCCTCTCTTATTTCCCACACACTACAGAGCAGCTTGTGTTCCAATTCCAAACACAAGTCATCACAAAATGCACTTTCCTTGCCGACCACCTCGTTGTTGTCATCACCCCTACAGGTTGGTCATAAATCCCTGTGTCCACCTTTGAGGTACAATAATGTTGGTTTTTCTGGAATTGGCATGAATCCTAAGAGGTTGGTGGGCAGAGTGAAGGCATCTATGGAGCACACCAACAAAAATATTGAGGTGCTTAATAAGGAGCATCTTGCTTTGTCTTTGGCCAAATACGTGGCTGATCTCTCTAACCAATTCATCAAAAACAGAGACTGCTTCACTGTTGTTTTGTCTGGTCATTCTATCAAGTACCTCAGGTATGTATATATATATATATATATATATATATAAAATAATTGTTTGTTCGTAAGTATTTTTTTATTGGAGACAAGTTTTTTTAAAATATTATCGAGTATTAAATATAAATACTTATATTAACAGAAATTTAAATATTAATTTATCATTTTTTATAAAATTAATTTTTTTTTGTTATATTCAATCTTCGTTGTTTGAAATTTCGTAGTTTAATTTGTTATATATGTTGAAAAAAAGGTCCATTTTTTATGGTTGGAATTTCAGGAAACTGGTGGAACCTCCATATATTCACACTGTGGAGTGGTCTAAGTGGCATATTTTCTGGGTGGATGAGAGAGTGGTGCCAAAGACACATGTAGAGAGCAACTACAAGCTTGCCAATGATAGATTTCTCTCCAAGGTACATCATGCTTCACAATGTCGCCGAAGTTCTTTTTCTTTTTTTTTTCTTTTTCCATCTTTTGTTTTTGGGTTGAGCTTTTGTCTATTATTCTGGAATCTCAAGTATGCTTTAATTTTTCTTTTTCTATTGAAAAGAATGTTAAGATGCTAGTAGGAGGTTTGGAATTAAAAAGCAGTATTAATTAGGACCCAAAAAGTTAAAACACTGGGAAAATTTCTTTTATTGAGGGGGGATCCGTAGTTAGAAACCTAACATTGCATTTTGGTCCAAAATTTTAAGACATTAAATCTACAAAAGTCTCCTTCAAATTTTTAATTTTGTGCAACATGCCCTCTTCCTTACCCTTGGCCAAGAAATATTGCTAAAATTGTGCAATATACCCCTTAAACTTTAAAAATTTGATAAAAAAAAACCTTTAAAACTTTTAATTTTGTGCAAAATATCCTTAAACTTTCAAGTTTTGCACAAAATACCTCTCTCAAATTTGCTAACATGAATAAATGTTTGGATAAGAATATTAATGGAGGCCAATATTGCTTTTAAAATTTGAATTCTCGCTAAAAGTAGTATTAAAAATTTAAAAGAATTAATCTTGTATCAAACTTTTAAAATTGACAGAAGTAAATTGTACACTCAGCGGAATTGTCTAAAGCAATAATACACACAAATCCAAAAATTAAGTCTCATTAAAGAAGACTGCACATCTAACTCAAGGATATATTCCCGAAGAAGGTTGACTATGAAACAAGATTATAATTAAGCCACAGAAATTATTTGAACTATGGCATAGATAAATATATAGCCTAAAATGACCAACACGAATTTACAACCTAACGAATTAAAATTTGAATATGCATTTAGAAAAATATTCACAAAAATTTGTAACATGTCTTGAGTGTTGAATTCGTAGGTACCAATTCCATCTCGCAATATCAACACCATCGACGATTCCCTTCCAGCAGATGGAGTAGCTGATGTTTACGAGACAACTCTGAGGCGTTTGGTTACAAGCAATGTGATAGCTTCATCATCGAATGGGCTTCCAAAATTCGATTTAATTTTGCTCGATATGGGCCCTGATGGCCATGTGGCTTCTTTATTCCCAGGCCATCCTGCTCTCAACGACAACAAACACTGGATCACCTTCTTAAACAACGCACCAGATCCACCACGACACAGAATCACCATGACATTACCACTCATTAATTCTTGTGCAAACCTAGCAATGGTGGTCACTGGTGCTGGTAAAGCATATGCAGTTCATACTGCAGTGATGGGCAAATCTCAGTCCCAGGGTTCTGATTCTGAGAAGCTTCCTGTTCAATTGGTTTCGCCTCAAGGGGAGATGAAATGGTTCTTGGACAAGGGTGCAGCCTCAAAGCTGTATTATTAGATCAATGTCTTGTTTAATTATATTTATGACTCTGAAGTTAATGAACATTTTTTGAGAAATAATGGAATGTATACTACTTCTGCATTAATAAAAATGGTGTTTGATTTTGCCAATAACAAGTCTGTGGAATACAAGTTTTGTTCTCTTCCTTTACGTTGTATTTTTTTTTTTTTTTTCACTTTGAACATGTCTTAATAATCTCCAGTCATATACATTCGATTGAAGAGAAAGACTACAATAACTCTGGTTTTTGAAAATAAATAAAATAAAATCCGAATCCAGCACTTCATTTTATTCCCTTGTTTTCTATTCTTCTCAATTTACATGTCCTAATAATGACTGAAACTCTAAACTCGGTTAAGAAAAGAAACTACAATGAAAAAGAATCATGTATTGCATGATTTCAGACCTTAAATTTCAAGAAGGAATGTTTAATTTGGTGTGTACCTTATTGCAAGTTTAAGTCTTTTTCAGGAAAGCAGGTGCTTTTGCTACACACACAAATTCAAGTCGCTTATTGTGTTTGTGTTGATCAATCACAGTATCTTGGCATGTGTATAGAAAATGAAAACATTACGCTATATATAATTAATAATTAATTACAATAAAATTTCTTAAAATTTTAGTAAATTATATATTTTATGCTGTTTTTATTTTTAAAAATTGCATCCAAAGTCTTTTGAATTAGGGATGACAAGAGGGTAAAATAGAGGTAGGGAGTGATTCCCTGCTCTATCTCTGTGCCTATCCCTGTTCTGCTCTCATCATCGTTTCCATTCCTCCTATCAGAAAAAATATTTTTCATCTCTATTTCTCATGAAAATTCAGAGATTGTCTGATAGGGAATTAAATTAGTGTCAACATAAATTTATCAAAATAATAGTATAAATTTGTTTATAATATATATATATAAGTTATTAATGAAAAATACTCAATTATATTAAGATAATGAAAAATTGATTATAATTTTAGAATTTTTAAATAAAACAAAGAGCCATAGAAAATGATTTTAAAGAATTTTATTACTTTTTAAAGTTATTTGTTTTCTTTTTTTAATTTTTTAGTTAATAAATAATAAAAAATTATAAAATAAAATATTTAAAATATATATATTTTTAAAAAATATTTATATAAATTTTTGAGAACGGAGACTCCATAAGATAAGAGACATGAGCCTATCCTTAAACTTGTTCAGGAAAAATTTTACTTCCCATGCATCTACATTCCTGAAAAAAAAAAAATCTCATATTTGAATCTTAAAATGAGACAATTCCAACAAGAATTTTTAAAGTTAAGAAGTTCTGTCATCTCTATTTTAAATTATATAAAATAATGAGGCTATTCATGCTATTTTAATATTTACTAATTACGTCTCCTTCATATGAATAAAATACTATATATGCATTTATCATATAATATAGAATAGATATACACTTCAAAACATAGGGATGAAATTACTTTTGGGGAGAATAATTCTTTTCTTAGTTTACCCAATTCAAAAAAGCTTGTAGGCTTAGGGTAATTCTTTTCTTAGTTTTTGTTATATCAATTGAACGAATCAAAGCAAAGAGCATAACAAATGTAGTTCTTGCAGTAAAATTTAAGGCTCCACATATAATTATAAAGTTTTGCTAATCAGTGTTTTATGGCACTAATTAAAATTTTATTTTAATTGGTTGATATAATTTTTAAATATTAAAATTTATTATTTTTGTTGACTTTTTATATGTTTCGAAAGATTAAATGTTTTTTCAATCAAAGAAAAACTTTAATCAGGATACTGATTAGCAAAACTCATAATTATATACCAAAGTTCTTTACTTTTGATATGGACTAAAGATTATAACTTTTTGAATTTTAGAGTCTTTGTAGTAATTTTTTACAATAAAAAAATATAATAAAAAAAAGACATTTACATTGAATGGATTAAAGATAAATTTTTTTTTTATCTTTTTCTTATTGTGAAGAAATGAATTAATTTTTATTTGAGACCCATATGGACAAACTCTATTAATTAAATCATTAATGTTAATTAATTAAAAAGCTCTGTTTTTTTTTTTTATGTAATAGGCATGCATGTCTTACATACATTGCAAAATGTAAGAATCCACTTATTTTTTAGTATTGTACGTAAGTACGTGATTACTTGAGTCTGAGTACGTATCTTGAAAATCATAAATAAATGTTGAGATGAACGTGGATTGTTAAACCAATGTGTTGCATTTATCACTGATCATTCTCTTCTATTTGTCACTCAAATAAGTTCTTAAACTTCTTTTTAGAAAGAATTCGTCATGGGGGTTTAATTTAATTAATCAAATGTAATTAATTAATTAAATTGGTGTTTCATCACTGGGCTCAGCATATAAG
The DNA here is from genome assembly GCA_031216115.1 of Senna siamea. NCBI lineage: Eukaryota > Viridiplantae > Streptophyta > Magnoliopsida > Fabales > Fabaceae > Senna > Senna siamea. Next base: position 8,755,584 of record CM062367.1, on the reverse strand, counting down.
AGCTAATCTAACGCTATCCTAAAATGTAAGAATGGATTTAAAAATTATAATGTAGTCGCTTTTGCATTTCCTAAATTTTAACCAAATAAATCAACCATCTACGTTAAAAATTTACACAAAATGTTCTTGATAAAAAGTTTACAAATTAAAACCTCCCTTTAGTCCAACCCATATATTATTCTTTATTTTCTATTTAATTTTTTTTACAGAGTTGCCATTTTTTGTTGGTTAAAATGTTCCCATTTTTTTTTAAAATAAAGATTTATGCAAACTTTGGATGAAAGAATTTCGTGTTAGAATAGGAAAAACTAAGAGATAAAATATTTTTTTTTTAAGAAAGGTGAAATTTATTTATGAATTATATCTATATTTAGTTTGATCCAAGAAAAACGAATACTTGGTGAACCTCATTCCAAGTTTGAGTATTTTCAGGAAAGCATGTATTGTTGATAAATCAACTCACTTTGTTTACTATATGTTGGTTGATTAACACGTTTTCCAACCAAAGTGATATGGAATCCTAGTATATTAATCTTAGGCTCTAAGCGTGTCTAGAGAAATGTTGAATGAATCTTTTCTTTAGTTAAAGGAATAAAAAGAGGAATGATTACATTGCCTGAGAGGTTTATATATTTTTAATTAAATTATATTAATCTCCTTTAAAAGTTTATGGTAAAATTATATTTTTAATTTTAAAAAGTATACTTAATATCTTTTATAATTTATTTCTTAATATCCCTGCATATTACCATTTTTTCTAAAATTTAGATGTAAAATATTCCATAGTAATTAAATAATAATTAGGTTTGAAATATGACATGAATGTTAAAGTGATGAATTTTATTGTTTTATATATATATATATATTACTTACATTTTAAATGCTTTTATATTTTCCGAAGTTATATTGTTGAAATTAAGTAAACATTTTTAATTTTAACATATCATCTTAAATCTAGTAATAACGTTCAAAAAATTATCAAACTATTTAACATATGAATAAAGCGCTCTGATAATAAAATTGTTGATTATTTTAACTTTTCCCATGCATTTTTTTTAGTTTAAATCTAAACACTTAAAATTAAACACAGCTTTGTTGGTGTATTTCTTTCACATCTTCATAAGTTAAAGTGTTAATCCTTACTACATGAGTCTTCATATTTAATATTTCATAATATGTTTATTTTTAATAAAGAAATACAAGTGAAAAAAGAAAAAGAATTTACTTCTGCCTTCTGGTAGTAGTAGAAGGATCCATATCTAGTACTTTGCTTGCGTTTATCCCTCAATCAACCATTTTGCAATAAATAACGTTGTTGTGGTACTCTAGCTGTTTCTATTAAAATGGCCTTCTCCGCAGTTTTCTTCCCACGAACACAAAGCAGCTTCTTGTCTGCACCAAAGCCACACTCACTTCTGTCCCCAACAACGTTAACGTCATCGACGTCGTTGTCGTTGTTCCGACAGCCACCACCCCAAGCGTCGACGACACTGAAATTCTTTACAGTATCTCCGATTGTGGCGAACCCCAAGAGATGTGTTGGCAAAGTAGTGAAGGCATCAAAGAGGTATCCCAGCGTGGAAGTGTTTTCCGAGGAACATCTTGCTGTGTGTTTAGCTCATGATCTCCTTAAACTCTCCCAAAAATTCATCCAAGACAGAGGCTGTTTCTCTATGGCTTTGAGTGCCGGCTTTCCCATCCACTACCTCAGGTAAGTAAGTATTTAAGTGCTTCCATTATTAATCCAAAACCAGCATTGTAGTAATTACTGTACTGTGTTTGGATATATATATATATATATATATATATATATATATATATTTTCAGGAAACTGTTTGAGCCTCCATGTATTGGTTCCATAGATTTGTCGAAATGGCATTTTTTTTGGATGGAGCCAATGGACGACGACGTAGAGAGTAAGCTGTTACCTCACCACAAATTTCAGTGCGAGGTACTCAGATTACCCCCACAAGATGATTTGAATGTTCATACCTTTCCACACAATCTCCTACCTGAAAGCGTCGAGAGGTTTTTCGAAATCTGGATGGCCAAGAAGTTCATAGCTTCATCAGAATCACCACCCCATTATCATCAAATTCCCAAGTTCGATCTCGTTCTTCTGGATGTGGACAAAGATGGACACGTGGATTCTCAATTCCCAGAGCCTCCTGCTAATGCAGAAGATGATGACAATAGAAACGGAGGATGGGTTATTCCAACACAACACAGACTCGTTCTCAGTCGGACAGTTATTGCTTCTGCTTCGAACGTGGGAATAGTGGTGGGTGGGGCTACTAAAGCCATTGCCGTTTACTCTGCACTGTGTGAGACTGATGAGACGCGTATGATAATGGGTTCAGGTGACGGGGAAGTGAAATGGTATGTGGATAAAGGTGCGGCCTCAAAGTTGTTTAAGGAAGAGATCCACATGGAGAAACGCTATTGAGTATTGAATTATTGATGGATTAATGTATACTATAAAAGGGTGTTATGCACATGCATGAATAAGCTATATGCTTCTTCATTTCTCATCTTCAACCACTGCCTTTTTGTATTGGAAAAGGCTAATAGTATTCGTTCAGGATCTTCATGAAATTCATAATTCCATGTTCTTTGGAGTGATGAAGATCAAAGTTGAATTTTTAAAATATGAAGTTTATTTATATTAAATAAAACAATCTCGTCACTATTACATTATCTAAAGTCAAACACTTAACCAATGTAAATTCTCAACAAATGTATTCTTATATATATATATCAAATAAAACAATTTATTATATATAATTACTATAACTATAAATCTTATTTACATAAAATATATATATAAATAATATATATACACTTCATGTCTAAGCTGCTTAAAAATTCTCAAACCCATTAAATTAATACATGTAAGAGATTCAAGAATTCACATGAATAATAATAATAATAATAATAATAATAATAATAATAATAATAATAATAATAATAAGCAAAAGCAAAGGAAAAAAAAAGCATTATCGTAATGACACATCCAACTAAGAAAAGCATATATACAAAATCGAATCACAAAGTGGGACTAGGCAAAAAAAAAAAAGAAGAATTATATATATTTACATAGTCACTCTCATAGCTTGACCCTACCCAAGGCAAAAGCAATGAGTGAGAGGAAAAATATTTAGCTGGATCGAATATGAGAGTGTTTGGAAAAGTACACAATATATAAAAAAGGAAAAGGAGTCAGAAGGAAAAACTTCAAACACATCAGCAGAGAAAGAATCAAACATCTTTTGTCTATTCAATATACTTTGACAGATAGACGTACGCCACTCTAAACTACTGTCTCATACATTTAAAGAAAATGTAATTAAAGAACAAACTAATTAATAACAAAAATATAAATAAATATATCACAGATGAGTTGTATTTAATTTATATACATGTTTATGTATTCTTTATAATTAGTTTTAGCTATTTTAAGAATAATTATGTCCATATATAATAAAATGGTATTGGTACGGTAGGTTAATTTGTTGCATATACTACTATACTAGTGCATTTCCAATTCCATTGACTATATATATTGTAACTACTGGTACCTGTTTCGACTTGTCGCTTCAGTATTATCTATTATAATAAATGATTATAAAACTTTTGGTCAATTCATGTCTGAATCCTTGGCTTCAAAATTAAAAAAAGCAAAAGCATTAAATTGATATATGTGAATAACGTTTTGCTTCTAGTGACAGCAAAAGAATCACTACTTTGTGCTTTGCTTCTACTAATTACGAAAGAATATAAAACATTTTGACAGACATAACATAAATTCGAGTAACGAACTTGCAATTAAACTGAAACGCAGTTCCATTCACACGCAACTCTTAACATCCATAATGGCCTTCTCTTCAGTTTTCTCCCCACAAACACAAAACAGCTTATTATTATCTTTGTCTGTACCAAAGTCACACTCCCACTACTCTCTGCAGTCTCCAACGACATCATCGCTTTTCCCGACCCAAGCAACACAGAAATCCCTCTACCAACCTCTGAGACACAAAAGCATTTCTGGGATTGAAGTGAACCCCAAGACAAGTTTTGGGAAAGTGAAGGCAGTAGGAAAGATCCATCACCATGACAATGTGGAAGTGTTCTCCAAGGAGCATCTTGCTGTCACTTTGGCTTATGATGTCTCTGAACTCTCCAAGAAATTCTCTCAGGACAGAGGGGCTTTCACTGTCGTTTTGTCTGGGGGGTCTTCCATCAAGTACCTCAGGTCATTTCTTTTCTTTTCTTCTCTTTTTATTGCCATTCAATTACCAATTTTGTACGTAGTTCCTTATTATCTCATAAAGTTTTATTTATTTATTTATTATTCTTCAACGTTTGGATTTTCAGGAAATTGGTTGAACCTCCATATTTTGGTTCCATAGATTGGTCTAAGTGGCATGTTTTTTGGGTGGAAGAGCCTGTCGTGCCAAACAATCATTTGGAAAGTAACTACAAGCTCGCTCATGATAGATTTATTTCCAAGGTATGTCATAATTATTCACAATTTTTTTTATGTATTAATTATAGAGAGGATTCTACAATACATGTCAAGATATGTTTGTCAACACACTAAAGTTATTTTCTTATTAATTGCGTCTAAAATTAATTGGAGGAAACATCTTTCTTAACGTTAGAAGAGTTCTACCATATTACTAGACTTGAATCAATTCAAATTAAATTAAATCTAATAAACTTTTAGATATAAATAGTTTTGACCCAAAAACAAATTAACTATATTATATAGCTTCCTTATGTTTTTGTAATTATTTTGAAGTCCTTTATTGTCTTAAGATGTAATGTTGTAATTTAGATGATTGCATAATTGAGAGTAAAATACTTTGGTTTCCTACCTCCAAATCTAAAAATAATATTAAGAAACCTAGTTAATTAATCTGCTTAGGAATTATTCATATTCAAATTAAATTCAACCTATCTAATTATTTAGAACTCCTTTTGTAATTATCATTGTTGTATTGGAGGTGCCAATTCCTGCTTCCAATGTACACGCCATTGATGACACCCTGCCGGCTGATGCAGCAGCTGAAGCCTACGAGACAACTCTGAAAAACTTGATTGAGAGCAAAGTGATAGCTTCATCATCTAATGGGCTTCCAAAATTTGATCTCATGCTTCTGGATATGGGTCCAGATGGTCATGTGGGGGCTTTATTCTCAGAGCATCCTCTTCTGGAGGAAACTGAGAAGTGGGTCAGCTTCCTCAGGGACTCACCAATTTCACCAGCAGAGAGAATTACTTTTACACTTCCAGTGATTAATACTTGTTCCAACATAGCAATGGTGGTCTCTGGGGCTGGTAAAGCCAATGCCGTTTACTCTGCACTGGAAGATGATGAAAAAGATTACAAGCTTCCTGTTGAAATGGTTGAACCTTATGAAGGGGAATTGAAATGGTATCTGGAGAATGGTGCTGCTTCAAAGCTGTTTAAGCAGTAGATTCCATCATGTGGATTTAATTTATATGTATAAAGCTAAGCTCTGGTTTAACCAAATTAATTGGTGCTTAATATTTGGCACCTTTCATATATCTACTTGAGAAG